>CM056554.1:21350000-21950000 GCA_029721515.1 Synanceia verrucosa
GGATGAAGAGAACATCAGGCTGGAGGTAAGTCTTCTACTACGTTCATATAAATCACCAAACTCTCTAAATATATTCTAACTAACATCAACTAAATTATTGCTTCATTAATTTCCAATTTCAAACTTGTGGAAGCCCCAGATTGAAACTGATGTGCTTCACTAATTGTTCAGGTTGTACAGTTCTGCTTTTTTTATGATGCTGTTGAATTTTACTGTTTTGCTAAGAACGTTTATTTTATCCACCCCACGTATCAAGCCTTCAGATGGAGAACTCGTATTCATATGGTGATATGAGTTTGACATAATTCCACCTCCAGCTGTTTGTTAAATAAATACATATGTCAACAAAACTAAGTTTTGATAGTTTAGATGAAAATTGTATTTAAATGAAATATGTTGCTTGTTTTGTTTCCTCAAATGCAATGTGCTTCACCGAAGATGGTAAACAGCCGATAGAGATGATAAGTTATATATCAAAAACTAATGAGACTTTGAAAATGTGTTATGTTTTTGAATGTGAATTACTGCAAGAGTTTAACATTTGATGGAAGTGAGTGATGCTAATAGACAATTGATAATTAAGCTGAAGAAAGGCTGAATTACAACACTACTCTGGTGTAACAGTCGCCCTGCAGGGCAGATCACATAAAGTAAAGTGTTGACTGACAGACTTTGTAAAGATTATTTCTAAAAAAAAAAAAAAATAAAAAAAAAATACAGACCATAAATAAAACAAAATAAAGGTTTCATTACAGGACAATTTTTTGGAGAGGTGATTCCAATCAAATATCACTTCAAACTTTCGCAATGCAGTTTCTCCAAAAATGCTTCAGAGGACATCCTAGATGTCTGGTCTGGGTTAAACCTTGATAATGGATTTTTTTTAATAATAGATTTCCTGGTGTAAAGGAGAAATGTAAGGCGTTCAGCAAGGGCCAAAGGTTTTTCTTATATTCTACAGTGGAAATATCTTCTACTTTGAAGATAATGCCAGCGTTTAGACTTTACCACCTGCTGGTTTTCAGCCTCTGATTTAACACCTGATTGCTCCGGTGTTTCATAGCCACAGGGGAAAAAAAACATATATCTGCCCTTCAGGAAATGCAATTCTGTTCAATATTTAAGGTAGAACATGCAGATTAATTTTAGAATTAAAAAATCCTGAACAGAATTAGCTCTGAGGGGATTTCTTTCATAAAATCCAAACCTGCCAACTTCCACAACTACACAGTGTTTCATCACAGCACACATGCTGTAATTCCATGTAGAGATTGGACAGATCCAAGCAGCTCAGACACTGTGCTGTTACTGATATGACATCATTTGCAGCCCCCTACAGATGTCTAGTTCAAAACCCAGAAAGCTTTTCATGTAAGCAACCCTACTTCAGACCACAGATCAACATTTGATAAGATGCTTTCCTCTGAAACAGCAACTGTAAAGATATTTTCTTCTTAGATGCAACTTTATACACAGCAGGACGTCTCATCAAAACATGCTTTTTAACTCTCAGCATGCAGCAAAAATAAGAGCTCTGATGATCATAACACTGATTGATGCTGTGACCCCCCTCTGTTCACGGTTACAGACTGGATTATATTTGTTCACTCTGTGATCAGTGTAAGAAAACTGTCCAACAACCAGAAGAAACAAAGGTGCTTTGTTCTCTTTGTTTGCTGCTGTATGAAATCAGGAATCAGACAAAGTCCCACCACGTCTGGGTCCATCAGATAGATCTAACACATCCTCATGTATACGACTGTAAATAATAACTGGCTAAAACTGAAAGTAGGTCGACAAAAGGGAAAGCTATAATGGATCATTGTGCAGTCACGAAATTAACAGAGCAGGAAATTGGAGTCCAGCTTCCATTGTGTGTGTGTAAATCAGGTCACGGTTTAAAGGGTCAGGCCATAAAAACACATTTACTTACTTACCCCTCATGGTATCAAGCCTTTTATTCATCCCACTGGTTCAGTTTGTCTGCATTTTGAGATATGTGTGTGATGTGCAACAGAAAAATATTAATAACAGAGTGAAAACTATAATTTCTCTATTGAGGGATCAATAAAGTAATTCTTTTTCTTCTTCTAGTGGGATGTGTTTGTCATGCTAGGACTGAGATCTGTAGATTATCTTAAGCACCCTGCAAAGACACATTGTCATAAACAAGGCATATTGCAAATTTCCATATAATGGTCAGTTGTGATAAAGTTAGGTTGAAGTCTAAGAGCCCAGCATGATTTCTGCAGCATGGCTCCTGTCGCTGTCCAAGGTGCTGATCTCAGTCGTTAAGCGATACTGCCTTATGTTACATGAAGGTAAGACAGGAATCAAAGCCATTGTGAGTGGGGTTTATAGTTGCTGTTATCAGTATTTATTATGTTATCAGTAAATTAAATGAGTATAAGGGGTTGATCACCATGATAATACATAATTATCACCTGACTGCTGTTTCACTCTTTTGTTGCTTTAGTTAGCAGCTAAAGGTGAACAAGCAGCTAAACAGTCTGCTAATTTTTAAAAATAGCAATAATAATAATAATAATAATAATAATTTTATTTCATAAACAACATCATCTCCCCTCTAATTCTTCAGACAGATTGTTTATACACAGTATATGACCCAATCCCATTTGTCTTCCCTTAAAACTAGCACTTGGTTTCAAGTGCCCTCCAAAGGTAGACACTCCTACAGGATTAAGTGAGTGTTAATGTAGAAATCTTACCCTACAAAGTGGGACAGCACTTAGCGTAGCGACGTTGTTCACTGACATCACGCTGTACATCAACGTTGGTGCATACGTCACACGGAGCGTTTAACAACATGAGAGGCTCTTGTATCTCTCCCGGGAGATTTGTGCACCGCGAAAAATAGCGATTTTATTATACTCATGTTTTAACACAACGGTACGTAAATCAACTGTATAGCGAACAAATATATCCTGAAATATTTTCTTTTTAAATGCATGTTTAATTGAAAAAATATCCGTACATTTGTGTTGGTCTTTAGCGGAGCCATTTTTCTTAACTTTGGTTGAGTTTGCAAAGACTCGTGGGTAATTTCTTCCTCCGCTACATTTTGAGTCTGCAGCTGACCTCCCTCCGATTGAAGGGGTGGTTTTATGGGATGATAAGCACTTCCCCTCGCTCTTGAAAGCAACGGGACACAGTATCCCTACACGTGAACGCGCAAAACCGAGTACTAGGGTCAAAAACGAGTGGAAGTGGTTGAAATGGGACAGGGCCTTTATTTTAGACTGTTTTTCTTTGTTTACTAAAAAAAGGCAGACCAAAGTTAAGTGCTGTCTTAGAATATTGCACCTTCATTTATCCTGGGAAAGGGTTTTGCTGAGTGTGCATGCTCCTCTTTAGGACTGGCCCACTTTAAACTGCTCCAGTTAAACCTGATGGATGAGGTCAGGACGGTTCCTCTGCTAGTCACTGGCTGAATACACGGTGGCCACTTAAACTGTGTTTTCTAATGAATTTAACCTGAAGAAACTCATTTAGATATTTGAAATTTTAGTTTCAGTATTGAAAAGCATTTTCTACACCTTATTCATACTGTGACATGTTGCCAAGCATACATTGCTGGACAATGGGGCTGGGCTGTTGGAGTGGAAATAGTGTTATCAGGACTACAGTTTCTCTATTTGAATATATTAATATGTCGTATAGCTAAAAAGTCAAAAAGGTTGAGTTGACATAGTTGCATTGCTTTTGACCAACAGTTCAAAACACAAAGATATTCAATTTCCAGTTACTTCAAACAGGGAAAACCAGCAGAGCTGCAGCTTTACAGTCTTAAAAGGAGGGAGCTGAGGATGAGGGAAGGTAATGAACGTCTGATTTCCACAGACACTCTGAGGATCACAGCATTGACCTCACAGTCGACGCTCTGAATTATAATCAGCTCACATTTGAAGGTTGATATCAGTGCTGTGTGAACTCTGCACAGAACAAGTTTCCTCTGTTAAACTAAAATGACACAGTAGCTGTTAGTCCTCCAGAGAGGCTGTGGTGGTGGCGCCTCAGGCCCAGTGTCAAGGCTCCGTCAGTGGGGACAATCATTCGCTGCACCCCCCCCACCCTGCATCCGCTCCACTTCACCCTCAGCCCTTTGTGGCTCCAGCTGATAAGACCAAGCTCATATCTGCTCAGTCACTAGCTGCTGTCCACTCCATCACAACAAGAGGAACTGAAAGGCAACTCCAAAAATGCAATCAGATTTAATCTTTGAAGTAGTGATGTTATCTGAGACTAAGACAGTAATTAACAACGCTTATTGTAAATATTTCTTTATGTGATTACACCACAGCTACAGGATTCAGCTACATGTTCCACCAAATTAACCTAAATAACAACTGACATTAATTAATCTGTTGGTTATTTTGTGTGTATATATATATACGTATATATATATACGTATATACGTATATATATACGTATATACGTATATATATATATACAATTGTATAGTCTATAAAATGTCAGCGAAAAAGAGCTCAATGGATTTTTAATCAGACAAAAAAATGGTTTAATTTATGAGAGAAATGAAAAAAGCATAAAATCTGAAACTAGCAAGTTGGGTATTTTTTCTTCCATATTTACTTTATCAAAACAGCCCTTGATTTATTTTCCACTGATTGTTAAATAGTTTCAGTGTTAATATAATAATATGAATGATAGAGGAGCAGACATGTTTTTGGTGTACTTCCACACTACTTCTATTTGCACTGTTTTTAGTACATATTATATACATACATTTTATATTTTATAATCCTCTCTGTGCTCTATATCTGTATTTTGTTCTTTTAACATGCTGCTGGTTCAATTTCTCTCAGGATTAATAATGTATCTATTTATCTCTATCAGATATTTAAGGCATCAAATAGTTTCCTTGTAATGGTATTTAAATTTCATTACTGAGACAAACTTCTTGCAGACATTAATTAACATTATGTGGCCCTCACAGTGCCTGAACTAAAACAAAGCATGTATGCATATGTGACAACATCACAAATAAGTATTTTAGTTCAGGCACTGTGAAGGACACATCAGTGGGCACGAGGGGTCCTTAGATATGATATGATACACAGGAAGTAGAGTCTGTTTACAGATTGAATTTTCTCAAGTTACAGACAACTCTTGACTCAAATGAGAATAGTAATAGTGTAGCCCATCTTATTAAAAGTCTGGCATTTGATAAATGGTCAAGTTTGTGCCATTTATTGGCTGCATTTCAGTGCCCCATTCACTCCTGTTAAATGGATATCATCAAATCCAAATATCATCAGAAATACTCCAAATGACTCCAAAGTGAAATGGGTGAGTAAACAGTATTGACAGTATTTTATCCCAGAAATAAGGTCCAATTTTTAAAAAAAAACAACAACTGACACTTCCCCTTTAATATTAGGTCTGACTGTCTGTTACATTAATCAACACAATATTTTCACAGTAATTTAAGTTTCATTGAACAGCTGAGTGACAGCTGGCCTCAGAGGATGGACGGTAGAGACATGAGGAGCATCAGCAATGGTGGACAGTGACAGGTCAGCACGCACACACACAGTCTTTTATTTCTTCACTGAGTGTTTGAGTGTGTGTGTGTGTGTGTGTGTGACCACCTACACACATGTAAATCCAGACAAGACCTCCTCTGTGTCTCTTGCTATCGGTTCTGCATGGTAATGATCTTCTCCTCAGTCATTTAAACACAAACACGCACTCACTTAAGAGGCTGACAGGGTTGCTCACTGACTCCCACTAGCAGCTCTGCATGATGATTACGATCCCCCGCAGTCATTCATGCTGCCAGCTCCAGCACACCTCTCTGCTCTTAACCCAGATTCAACGCTTCCAGCCAGGTGGGCTGAGTGCAGCGACTCAGAGGCTCCAGTGAATCTAAAGCACAGAGACTTTACATGCATGCAGCACAAGCACTTCACTGGAAGAGAGAATTAGCTCAGGCAGTAAGCTACCACCAGAAGTACCCTGGTACCAATGGCTACACATGCAAAATACCACCTAGTTGAAAAAATTAGCAGAAAAAAGTAAGATAAAATGTATTGTTCTGTTGTTGATGACTGAAACTGGAACAAAATTATCAGACTGAAGGAATTTCAGTTAGTTTGGTGAGTGGTTGACATCAGATGGAGGAAGTTTTACTACTAAAAAGAACCTTATTTACAGCTGTTTACTCTACCTCTACTATGATGGCAGCATATGGAGAAAATAGTGTAAAAGTACACTCTCCAACCCAACATTAATATAAGATAAGATAATCCTTTATTCGTCCCACAGACGGGGAAATTTGCATTGTTACAGCAGCAAAGTGGATAGAGCAACATTATAAGGACAGCCTATAAAAAATAAGAAAAATGTAGAAAGAAACCAAGTGGAAAAAACTATGGCATGATATATACAATACAATAAGTGAATAACAATAAATGACTAACTAGGCATCATATATACAACATAAAAACTAAAAGAACCCTAGCTATTTGCTTGCATTCCTCACTTTTGTTTCTCCTCTCGTGTATTGATTCGCTTTAGCTAAATGGCCAATCAGAATGACATCAACATGCTAAATAAGCCACAGATGTTTTTTGGAGAGGGACACACCCCAGACTGTCTGACGGCTGAAAATCTGCTTGGTTAGGATTTAACATCACATCTTCTTTGGTGTTCTGGTATCTTTATTTATCAACATTTTCTGTCCAGCATTTTTTATTGATGTCATGTTTTCAAAGTATATTCTGTCATTAGTCATCAGTATTCGCTCACCTGCCTTGACTCGCATATGAACTTAAGTGACATCCCATGCCTAATCCATAGGGTTCAATATGACGTCGTGGGGAGGCTGTCCACAAGGTTTAGGAGTGTGTTTATGGGAATTTTTGACCATTCTTCCAGAAGTGTATTTGTGAGGTCACACACTGATGTTGGACGAGAAGGCCTGGCTCTCAGTCTCTGCTCTAATTCATCCCAAAGGTGTTCTATCGGGTTGAGGTCAGGACTCTGTGCAGGCCAGTCAAGTTCATCCACACCAGACTCTGTCATCCATGTCTTTATGGACCTTGCTTTGTGCACTGGTGCACAGTCATGTTGGAAGAGGAAGGGGCCAGCTCCAAACTGTTCCCACAAAGTTGGGAGCATGGAATCGTCCAAAATGTCTTGGTATGCTGAAGCATTCAGAGTTCCTTTCACTGGAACTAAGGGGCCAAGCCCAGCTCCTGAAAAACAACCCCACACCATAATCCCCCTCCACCAAACTTTACACTTGGCACAATGCAGTCCGACAAGTATCGTTCTCCTGGCAACCCCCAAACCCAGACTCATCCATCAGATTGCCAGATGGAGAAGTGTGATTCATCACTCCAGAAAATGCATCTCCACTGCTCTAGAGTCCAGTGGTGGCGTGCTTTACACCACTGCATCCCACGCTTTGCATTGTACTTGGTGATGTATGGCTTGGATGCAGCTGCTCGGCCATGGAAACCCATTCCATGAAGCTCTCTGTGCACTGTTCTTGAGCTAATCTGAAGGCCACATGAAGTTTGGAGGTCTGTAGTGATTGACTCTGCAGAAAGTTGGCGACCTCTTCATACTATGTGCCTCAGCATCCACTGACCCCGCTCCATCAGTTTACGTGGTCTACCACTTCATGGCTGAGTTGTTGTCGTTCCCAAACACTTCCACGTTCTTATAATACAGCTGACAGTTGACTGTGGAATATTTAGGAGCGAGGAAATTTCACGAGTGAATTTGTTGCACAGGTGGCATCCTATCACAGTTCCACGCTGGAGTTCACTGAGCTCCTGAGAGCGACCCATTCTTTCACAAATGTTTGTAAAAGCAGTCTGCATGCCTAGGTGCTTGATTTTATACACCTGTGGTCATGGAAGTGACTGGAACGCCTGATTCTGATTATTTGGATGGGTGAGCAAATACTTTTGGCAATATAGTGTATATCTGGAGAATATTCTCAAGTCATATCATCAGAATGGTAGCAACCATTGGATATAAGCATATAATTATAGAATTTAATGTTGACATGTGGATTTGCATTGTTAAACCTTACCTGGAGGAAGCTATTTTGTGTAATAGCCCTGCTTTGCTGAGTGTGAGTAGTAAATATACATACCTTAACGCTCATGAAATGTTTTTGTGTGTTTTTCTGGAAAAACAAGTCATTTTGTTGTTAAAGTATGAGGACATGTTTACTTTGTGAAATCTACTGACCTTCTGACTGAGCGGCTGAAGCTGAACATGTTTCACTTTTGTTTCCTCGTGGCTTTGCACTTCAATGGTCACTGCAGGCTGTGAGGGAGATCTCCATTAAGATTGACCTGAGTGACAAGAGCTCCAGGTAGCTGGAGGTGTAAGCCAGCCTCTGCAGGAGGAAAACCAGCTGACCAGCACGATAAAATCAACCTGGAAGCTGCTCAGTCTCTCAGAACGCTGCTCTGAATTTCTGCATTTTTTTTTTAAATCACAGCCACGAGGAGCTGCTTCTTATCTGTCAGAATGAACTGAAAACTCATTCTGTCAAAATTATATTTCAGACTGCACTCCTTCCCAACTACATTTTCTCCCTTTACTGATCTCTTCCAGCAGAAAGACCAAAGCTCAGCTGATATCTATTGCTACAATCAATATGTCTCGACTGAGCCCTCTGTTTTTTAATAAAACCAAAAGTATTCTTGTTTTTCCTCTTCATGACTATGGGAGCAGGAAGCAATTACCGCGAGTAGCACTGAAGTGACAAAACAGCAGCATGCAAATAATTCATTTTAATTAATACTGACAGCCCTGCTTAAAACAGTGCTTTTAATGAGCACTGGCTGCGAGCCAAACAGTCATCTACTTATTTATAATACTACTTTAATTCATTCATTTATCGTCAGCCAATTATCCTCATAGGGTCGCAGGGGGGCTGGAGCCTATCCCAGCTGTCTTAGGGTGAAAGGCAGGGTACACCCTGGACAAGTCTCCAGTTCATCACAGGACACACAGAGACAGACAACCACTCACACTCACATTCACACCTACGGTCAATTTAAATTAGCCAATTAACCTAATCCCCATGCATGTTTTTGGATGGTGGGAGGAAGCCGGAGTACCCGGAGAGAACCCACACAGACACGGGGAGAACATGCAATCAATCAATCAATCAAACTTTATTTGTATGGCACTTTTTGTACATTATGCAGTTCAAAGTGCCTCACAGAGGCTAAAACAACAATAGAAAAAGTGAAAAAAAAACAAAAAACGCCCCCAACCCCGGATACACACACACACACACACGCACCAACACACACTTAGACATGACGCTGAGACCTTAAGTTAGGAAAAGCCATCTTTGGGAAACACTAGAACTGAAATTAAAACCTGAATTAAAAAAATATGCGTAAATAAATAAATATAAAAGAATAAATTAATTCAATAATTAATACATAAGTAGGTGGATTAGTAAAAGCCTGATCAACAGGAGAAATATAAAATAAATTTTAATCAGCAAAAGCCTGATTAAAAAGGTGAGTCTTGAGCCTCTTCTTAAAAATTTCAACAGTCTCTGCAGCCCTGAGAGTCTCTGGCAGGCTGTTCCACAATTGGGGGCCATAATAACTGAAAGCCGCCTCCCCATGTGTTTTAGTTCTAACTTGAGGTATGGTTAACAGGCCCATGCCAGAGGACCTCAGGGTCCGGGAGGGTTGATATGTTACAAGTAGGTCAGATAGGTAAGAGGGCCCAAGACCGTTAAGACATCTAAAAACAAGTAGAAGAATCTTAGAATCAATCCTGAAGCGCACAGGGAGCCAATGTAGTGATTTTAAAACTGGTGTAATGCGCACCCGCCCTCTGGTCCTCGTCAACACTCATGCAGCTGAGTTTTGTAGGAGTTGGAGCGTATGGAGGCTCTTTTTGTGGAGGCCAGAGAGCAGGGCGTTGCAATAATCTGAACGACATCAGATAAAAACATGCATCAGCACCTCTGTGCTGGCCTGAGAGAGAAACGGGCGGATTCTGGCTGTATTCTTAAGGTGGTAAAAACCTGTGTGGAATAAAACTGAGCTCAGAGTCAAAGATCACTCCCAAATTTTTTACATAATTAGATGTTTTAAAATCTTGTAGTTTTGGTAAAAGTGTCTCTCTCAGGCCTTCAGGACTGATGACTAAAACCTCTGTTTTGTTGAGCTGCAGGAAATTGGCTGCCATCCATGACTTGATATCTAAAATGCAGTTTAAAAGGGCATCAATTGGCCTGCTGTCATCAGGAGACACGGCCATGTACAGCTGTGTGTCGTCCGCATAGCTGTGGAAGCTGATGACATCCCAAAGGGGAAGCATGTACAGATTAAAGAGAGCTGGAACTAAAATTAACCCCTGGGGAACCCCACACACAATCTCAGGGTTTTGTGAGGAACAAGTATCCATACTTACAAAGAAGTGTCGATCTATGAGATATGAGACGAACCAGTTAAAAACAGTGCCAGAGAGGCCGACCAGGTTCCTCAGTCTGTTTAATAAAATGTGATGGTCTACTGTGTCGCAGGCGGCGGTTAGATCCAGTAAGACCAAGACTGTGAGCTTATGATTATCTAAGTTGCACCTGGTGTCATTTAAAATCTTTAAAAGGGCTGTCTCAGTACTGTGGTTCCCCCTAAAGCCAGATTGGCACCTTTCTAAAATATTCTTTGTATTTAAAAATTCATCTGCTTGTTTAAGAACAAGTTTTTCCAAGATTTTATTTAAAACTGGTAAGTTGGATACAGGCCGATAGTTGTTAAAAATATTGGGGTCCAAATTGCTCTTCTTCTGGAGGGGCTTGACCAGTGCCGTTTTAAAGGACACCCATCTGAAGAGACCAATTCACAATGTTTAAAAGCTGTTCCTCAAAAAACGGCTGGGAATTGGATCTAAAAGGCAGGCTGTGGAGTTTACCTGGGAGAAAACTCGACCAAGTGTCTGTGCATCAACCAGGGCAAAACTCTCCAATGTTTCCTCAGGCAAAAGCAACGATCCAGGTGTACTGATGGTTAAAATCTGTTGAGATAAAAGACTGGATCTGATGTTGTCAATTTTACTTCTGAAGTGGTCTGCAAATTCCTCACAGAGGGCATTAGTTGATGTCCTGGGCGATCTGTTAAAATTATTGTTTGTTAAATAATCGATTGTGGAGAAGAGGAATCTGGGGTTATTTTTATTTTCGGAGATGAGTTTTTTGAAGTGGGAGGTTCTGGTCTGTTTAACTTCATTATTGTATGTTTTGAAGTGATGTCGTAAATCTCATAGTGGACTGTTAGTTTAGATTTCCTCCATCTCCTCTCAGCACTCCTGCAGTTTCTTTTAAGCTGTTTTATGCACTCATTTCTCCACGGGGGCTTATATTTTGTCTTAATAGTTTTGGTTAAAAGTGGAGCTACTATGTCCAGCGTTGATTTCAGATTATTGTTAAAATTATCAACAATAAATTCACAGGGTGCTGGTAAAATCTCAGCAGGAGTGCTCTGTAAAATCGGAATAAAATTTGCAGCCACTTCAGAAGTTAGGTAGCGTTTCCTCACTGTTCTGACTGGGCTCCTCCACTGGTTAAAACTGCAGATTTCAAAAAACACACAGAAATGGTCAGACACAGCCAGATCCACAACAGAGGACACACCCACGGACAGGCCATAGGTTATGACCGAGTCCAGGGTGTGCCCTCTGCTGTGGGTCGGCTGTGTGACATGCTGTTTAAAATCCAAGCAAATCAAAACACATTTCAAAATTCTCTGGACACTGAGTCCGAGGTATTATGTGTAAGTTGAAATCACCAGTAATTAAGATCCTGTTGTAGGTAATGTGGAGGATTGATAGGAATTTGGGGGATTCACTTATAAAAGATGAGGAGTAGCTGGATGGTCTGTAAACTGTGACACAGAGAATAGGAGGGCTGCTAAAAACAAAGGCATGATGCTCTAATGATGTGTAGCTGCTAAAAGGAACTGCAGTAGAGGACATTGTGGATCGAGTTATCGATGCAGTTCCTCCTCCTTTCTTCCCAACCCTATTAGAAAATAAAAAGTTAAAATTTATGGGGGACGCCTCGGTGAGAACAATAGGTGCATCTGTGCCAAGCCATGTCTCAGTAAGAAGAATACTGTCCAGGTGTTTATCTAGAATTAAGTCATTTACAATAAAAGACTTATTCAGCACAGCCATCTTGATGTCTGTACTGAACGTGCGCTCATCATGTGGTTCCAGTGGGATGTTAAAAACACTGGTGGGTCTTAAAACAGTCCTGGGTTTCCACTGTCTGTGTATAATGATAGTACTGATGGGGTGAGTAACCTGTGGTTCTTCTGACAGACGTGGAGATGCTGATGGTGAGGTGTATGTGCTGTGGGGGGGGGGCGTGGTGAGTGGTGGGTGGAGGGTATGTGTGCATTTGTGTCAACAGTGAGTCAGGAGGTGGCTGTAGTGCAAGACTGGAGGGTCAGGTCAATGTTTATGGATAAAAGCCGTGATCCCTCCTGGTTTGGATGGAGACCATCCCTTTTACAAAGATATGGTCTGTTTAAAAACGCTGCAAAATTGTCAGTGAAATGGATACCTTTACTCAGGCAGTGTCCCTTCAGCCAAAGGTGTAGCTGGCGAATTCGGCTGCTCATGACGTCATCGTAGCGAGGTGGGGACAGTGGGCCGGAAATAATCAAACGCTTCCCGGTATCCAGCAGGTGGTCAATTAGGGACGTGAAGTCCTGTTTAAGGACCAAAGAATGATGTTTTTTTAAATCGTTCATGCCGGCCTCCAGGACCAGCGTGGTGGCTTGAGCTGTGCGCTCAGCTCCAGGGCGGCAGATTCAACCTCCTTGAGGTGGGCACAGGGGTGGCAGAAAGTCTGACCGTCATGCACTTTCACGTGCCTGAACATGGAGGTTCCAGCCAGCAGCACGGAGGGGGTGCGCCGCTCCGACGTCTTGCAAATGTGGCGATGACGGGATGAAACCTGTCGTCATTGTCGCGGGGCCGCGGTTTGGTCGTCTCGCTCGTGGTCATGGCTGCGGTCTCTCCCGACCAGGAAGGGTCAGTCTGGTCGAGCAAACCCCGGCGGGACCTGCAGGCACCTGCGGGAGGGAAATCCTGCAGGCTCAGGATGTCAAACCTGTTATCCAGTGGCAGACCCGGAGGTGGTGAAGGAGGAGGAGATGGACTCCACACAGAAAGGCCCCGGGCCGGGAATCGAACCCTTCTTGCTGTGAGTAATACTACTTTATTATATTAATAAAACAATAGGTTTGTAGACGGTATATATTTATTTCATACCTTCATCGTCAACATCTCTACCTTCACCCATTTAAAGGTAACCTTTCTTACAATTGTACAGTACTGAGCCTTCACTCCCCACCTGCATCAATGATCCTTGTCCTCTCATGACCCTGTCTCTGGTTCTGGTCCTTCCTTGAACCACTTTTGATAGATCCCGACCACTGCAGACCAGGAACAGCCCACCAGAGCTGCAGTTCTGGAGATGATCTGATCCAGTCCTCTAGACATCACCATGTTAATTTGTTTCCTTATATGTAAGCATCATGATGGAGATGCATGTCTCTGTTTGCATCAGTGTGTGCGGGTCTGCAGTGTGACAAATATTAGCCAAATAATTGATGACAAAACACATTAATAATTGCACTGATCGCACACACTGGGATCATCCTAATTAGATGAGTTACTGTGGAAAACACTGCTTTAAATATTAATAACCATTTAAAGATTCACTACATGTTTGCTAGGCAAACCTATTAAAATATGCAGTTATTAATGTCAGTGTATATGATAAAATACTGCCAGAAGCCACCAAATTTGGGCTTTTTTACGTCCATGTTTTACCCATATTATCCACTGAAAAGCCCAGCAAACTAAAATCACTCCCCTCTGTGGATGTTCCACTCTGCTCAATCATCAGTCATTTTCTAATGTGTTGGAAGCCAAGCATCACTGAGCAGATGGCCCCACTCATTTGGCACTAACTAACTCCAACATGACAGATCTGCTCTTTGGGGTGAAATGACACCTACTTTAGAAGTCGACTGATAGTCTGAAGCACCCAAATTGGACAGAATTTAGTTCTGTGGGGCAGGTTGACTTGTTTAAATATTGTAATATGGCAAACAGATATAGATGTGATTGTCCTGTGATTGATACACCTGTTTTAAGAAGACACCTGCTTTTCAGCTTGTCTGTTGGACCTACTGTATTTAAAGAGACTTTCGCCACTTGGAGCAAAAGTGCCACTTTACTTTTGACACTTTTGTTTCAATGACTGGCAGCAAAATGGCAATGTTACCGAGTTAATGAGATTTAGGCAGAAAGACCAATCTGCTGATCCACACAGTGACGCTGTGACATTTCCCCACAGGCCCACATTAAAACAACACATGCAGACAAATGTTGCAATCAGTACATCAGCATGACAAATGTGCTTTAAAAAAAAAAGATGCATTCAGAAACATTAATCGGCCGATGTCAGCCACTAGGTACAAGGTAAATATTACCAGTCTTCACTGAGCATAATAGTTGTGCTACTTTATTAATTCATTGATATAATTCATAGTAATTCAAGCCTTTTTTTTGCATATTTATAGTTTTTTTTATAATAGCTAAAAGGTATAAACATGTGTCAACAGTCAGATACGTCAACTTAATTTTAAAGCTACCCCTACATATTTCAGTTGATTTTTAGGTGTTTTTAAGGGGTCTATATACTTGTTTATCCTGAAATGTGATGACTGATGATGATCTGTGGCTGTCTAGTTTATACATTATACAGTATATCTAGATTATGGAGGTTAAGTTTGTTGTTAGCGGCTGTTTTTCGGTATTCTGGTGAGCTGTTCTCTATGGACGGTGCTGCTAGCATTTGTGTAATGTCGTTTATAGCAGTAAAGTGTTTTTTTTTGTTACTGAACAGGATTGAATCCTCTCAACAGAGGACATAATCTACCAAAGATGTCATCTCATCATAGCTGACAGTTGGAAATATCTTTTTGTTACATTTCCAAATGCATCTTAACCCCAACAGATATGAACTGATCTAATGTTTTTTGGATGACATTTTTTAAAACATCTGCTGGCTGTAGTTGTGACATAGATCAGTGGTGAAAGTCACAGAGTCCAATCTACACAAGCAGTGAGTGAGTGTGTGAGTGTGGCAGGCATTAATCCAAAAACTGTTTCTCCAACTTGCCTGAGGGTGCAGCTGTCTCCATCAAGGACGAATGGAAGCAAATAATGGAGTAGATTAGCATAAAGTGTCAAGAAACAGCTTAGGGATTTGTCGCCACACTGCTGCACACTGTCTCCACTAAATGTATTCTTTGCATGAAATAACACGAGGAGAAACGCACCCTCCCCAAATTTGGGAAGTCAAGGCTGAGTCGTTGTTTTTTTTTTATCTCCTCTGTATATTCTTGTTTAAAACACTGGAAGCAGCTCAAACCCTCTGAAATCATTAGATGACTTCTGTACATCGTCGCAGCATCTGCTAACACAGCATGCTTGGTTAGATGAGCGAGTTTCCTGCTCCGCGGGGAGGCTGGTGAACAAAAGCAGGAGGAACAGCACGTTGTGGTTTTACATGCTCAGTTAAATTTGACCACCGTGTCGGCTTCAAGCTTCACCGTCTTGCCTGATTACTCACAACAAGTTCCACTTCTCTGGTCATTTGCTGTCAAGTTTCCAGTGGAAAACATCACACGCTTTGATGTCTGAAGTCATTTACATAAAAGCTGCCCTCTCTGGCACTTTGAGCCTCCTGGGAAAATACACTTATTTATTCCCCATCCTGGTTCTCAGACTATGTGCTGCAGGAAACAATCTAACATTTGTTCGACACATAAGGTACCTATATAATATATAAAAAAACAGCCTTGGGCAGCAGAAGACAGATTAAAAGGAGGCATGTTGGCAGGAAGTGTCGATGTTCGTTGAGCTGCTTTGGAAGAACAAGACAATGTTTCCTCCATGTTTCCATCACTAATCACTGTTTAACTGAAACCTGCCAGAGCAGCACAACAGTCCTGGAAATCACAGCAGTGTGAACTAAAGTGGGGAATCCTTTTGCTCGGTGTAATTCAAGTTAACGGGTTTAACAGTGGAGCTGAGATTAATGCTGGGATGCTGCAGGATTGAAGAGAGAGAACGAGAAAGAGAAGCAGAGATGCTGAGAGAGAGAGAGACATTCACTCAGTCATTCTGAGTTATGTAAATTCGCAGAAGCTGCTTGCTTACTCATTTCATTGTATTTGTGGTGTAATTGTGCTGCTGTCTGCTGCTGATAAACCTTTGGACGAGTCCTGTCTCCACTGGATTCTATCAGGAGGCTGTCAGACAGAAAGTTTTGGCTCAACCAGGAGGTTTATTGGTAGCAGCAGTTTCCTCTTTGTCTCTCTGCACCAACAAGATGACCCAGCATGTGAAGAGAAGACAGAAGCAGCAGACAGAGACAGATATCAACACATCACTGTCATCATATATACATGCAGTTCACTTCACTAGACACTCTTATCTGCAGCAGTACTCACAGTGCTGAGAGTGCATGGACTTTGAGTTTAGACATCCCAGTGGAAATGAAAGCAGTGACTGTGGAGGAGATGCTCCACTGTTTCTCTGCTGTCTGTGACTCCATCAAACACTTTGCTGACAGTTTGCTCTCCAGTCACCTAAAGTTTTGACACTGAGGGTCTTCATTCAGGGCTCAACAACAGGGACTGCCCTGGGCAACTTAAATACCACATCATGTCCTGTGTTACGGCAGTATTTCCCCTATTCTGCAGTGACGATGTGCCAAATTATGAGCAGCTAAAATTTCACATCATCATTAAGATCGTCATCATTATCCTTTGCTGGGACTTAGTTACCTGCCACAGGAGGACACAGTATTCACCTATGTGCTGGGCTGAGCCCAGTTTAACCCCTCATTTCATGATATCTAACATTAATTTATCAAAACTGAGAGACAGAGCTGAGACAGATGAAGTGAGGTAATATAGGCACCCTGATGTGTTTTATATCAACTGATCACTGCACAGGACTCCATTTAATAACATAGCCTTTTAAACACTACATTGCTTGTCAGCAACTGCTGACTTAGGTGGCAATTTGGCCTGGTGTGGTCTGATTAATTTGGCATGCAGTTAACCCACCAGTCATAATTTAGTTTTAATGAAAACAAACTCTAATGAAAACACCCAGCATTTTCTCCTGGTGCTCCTCACCACTGTTCAGCAAGAGGGAAATAATGGGAGTGTTTCTTAATCAGTTAAATGTTGGCCGTAATCACTTTTGATCCTCCAGCTGAATAATCGCTGTCACTAACAGAATCACCAGTACTCTCTGTGAGCGTTTACAAAAGACTCCAGATGCTACAGGACCAATTAAGACCCAATAAATCCATGACTGAGGCATTCATCCTATAAACAGAGCTTACGTACATGTTCTCAGTTGGCTCTGTGCTGAATGACTGTGAATTTAGCTCTCTAATGTCACGGTGTTGTGAAAGGTCATGATACTGATTCGCATTGATGTGTGTTTCAGTGGCGTCTCCCTAAATCTTGATTCTGATGATGTAGATCATCATCATCAGGTCATTCTCTTCAATGACATAAATATGGTAGCAGAGCACTATTGTCTGTGTAAAGATACAGATCGGTAATGTCTACCTAAGCAGAGAACGAAGTTGCCCTTCTTCTGTGTGTGTTGTAATCTGAGTTTATACAGTATCTGCTTTGTTTACCAGGCTAGCAAATGCATGGCTGGTTACCCTGCACTGCTCCCATATGGCCCCTCCAGGATAACACTGCTAGCTTTGTTAGCTCTGTTAGCAGTGTTGCTGTTGTTTTCATGATTAGTGCTGTTAGCATTGTTAGCTGTGACCAGTGTTGTGCTAGTTACTGAAAAATAGTAACTAATTACAGTTACGAGTTACTTAATTCAAAAAGTAACTCAATTACTAACTTAAGTTGATTACTTACACCAAAAAGTAACATGTTACTGTTATAAGTAACTTTTTAGTTACTTCTTAGGACCCTGGGGAGTGAGAGTTTGCTTTATGGTGTGTTCACTGTAGGGATGGGACTTTTTTTTCGACAAAACGGCCGACAATCCTCACGTGCTCACCTCGACAAAAAAAAAAGTGAACTGTCGTGGGGGGGGCTAGAGGGATGTCATTCTGAGTAAGAAATACATTTTTAAATGCAAAAATAAAGCAAAAATCAGAGTATAATTTTTCATGTTTTTACTGAACAGTTCCTTGTACTCGCACATGAACATGAAGTGTGTTAAAAAGTGTTTCCATCGATGTCTGTCAGCGCAGCAAAATCCTCGCCTGTGACTCCATATATCAGGGTTTCCCTCAGCGCTTTATAGTAAAGGCTGCCGCTTTGACAACAAATGCTGCCTGTCTTGACTGCGTCCATCTAAAAAAATAAATAAGTAAATGCCGCAACCCTGCACGCACAGACAGTTGGCTAAAATAAGGCTGCATCGCGATGAGGCTGAATAGCAGCACCTGCTCCATCTATCACCTGCTGTGCTACGCGGTCAACATCATTTTTTCCATCGGGAGAGAAGAGAGTAGCCTACATGCTGAATCTATTTAGCCCGTGCCACGGCGGAGCACAGCGGTACCGTGGCTTTGCCTGTTGCTGTGGTGGAGCCTGCTGCCGTGGCAGACCCCAGCCAGTGCCGGCATCTGTGATTCTTTATTGATACAATAATTTGATTAGTTTAGGAGTGGCAGTGATTTACAGCTGGTGAGGAATAGTTAAGAAGAGGTTGCGTAACATAGTGTCTGATTTATTTGAAAAATGTAAAAACATGAACTAGTTCATGTTCATACGTGTGAACTGAAATTTAAGCTGGTGATCAGCCATTAAACAGGTGGCTCACCTGTTCAGACAGGGCACGGAGGGTGTCTATTGATCAAATATGAAATAGGAAGAATCAGATTCTGAATCAGCTTTATTGGCCAGGTATGTTTTCATATATGAGGAATTTGACTCCAGTTTAAAGCACTTTGTCTCATCATAGAATAAAAAATACAAAGTGACAGACAGCAGCACACAAGGTGAAGAAATAATAAAATATGTCAAAGGTAAATAACAAGGCACTGGCACTGGATTCAGGAGTGACGGTGAGGAGAAGCGCTCCATTTTTTTCAGGTTTAGAGGTGAAACCTCGCCTGTGATTCAACGAGCGATACCTCACAGAGTTTGTACTTTTTTGTAATAAATATACTAAGAGGCATTAAAAACCGCAACAAAGTCAGTGTAAAATAAAATTGGATACAAACTTTGTATACAAAAGAATGTTTTGTTTACTATCACTTGTGGCTATTGAAACTATGGAGCCACATTTTTCAGCTCAAACAATAAATGAACGTGGCAGACGGTACCAATCCCTGTTTTTCCATGTGTGATTCGTTAGGACATTGTTTGAAAGCTTTCAATGAGTTCTTTTGGTGATTTGAGCTCAACTGGTCAAGGCTTTAAAAACCCGGAGGAAAAATGCAAGCTGTCACAGACGGTCACCATGCCACGCTTAGCAGCAAACATGAGGGAGCAGGCCATTGGTATGCTGAGATCCGGAATGACCAAAGCGAGGGTAGCCAGGCATTTTGGCGTCCACAGATGCACAATCTCACGCCTGCAGGCACATTATGCACAGACATAATGTGCAGGTTATGGACTGGCCGCCTTATTCCCCGGATATGAATCCGATTGAACACTTTTGGGACAATCTGGATCGTCGTGTACGGCGTCGTATTCCACTGGCGGTGACGGTTGCTGATCTCCGTACTGCACTCTTGGAAGAGTGGGAAGCGATTCCAGTGGCCGAAATCAACTCGCTCATCATGTCTATGCGACGACGATCACACAAGATACTGACATTTGTAATCCATGTCCATTCATTTTTCTATTGTTGCTTTTGTTCATTCATGTTCAGTATCATACCAAGTGAAGTCGCCCAATAAATTATGAAAATTCAAATTAATATCGAAAAAAAATACATTGTTGCGTTTTTAGTGCCTCTTTGTGTATTATATTGTCGAAAAGCCCAATTTCTCTGCTTTCAGAATCAATTGAATGCCTTCTTCAGCACACACGGCTCAGGAGTTACGGTCATCAGAAGAGCGGCTGTGAAATCCTGTCAGCACAGACAGGTCCGGTGGTGAAGGTTTAAGAGGGATGTTGAATAAACATTTTAAGTTTGCAGAAGTCTGTCATTTTTATTATCACTTTCATTGTCAATATTGGACATTACAAACATGTCTTTAAGCCTTAAATAGTACAGTGTAGAACATTTTCCACCCTCCGCATTGTTGCTGCCGCTGCTGTTAAAAAAAAAAAAAAGAAACAAAAAAAAAGACCGACAATTGGACAAAATTTAACCTCACATCTTAACCTCAAAGTTTAGTGCTCTCAGCTCTTCCAGCCTTACAGATGTACAACAAAACATCTAGCTACTGTTTACATCAGTAGCAGATAGCATGAATTCTATGTCTGGTTGTTGAGATTAATGTGACTTTCTGAGGTGGAGATCTGACTTCATGGAGGGTTTCTTATTTAAATTCTGACTTGGAGCTCGGAAATTCTGACTTTTATGTACCACTTGAACGCACAATGAGTCGAAACATTCAATCTCCGGACTCCCAGTGCTGCTGCAGTGACATTAATCCTCTGCTGTACTGGTGATGTTTGTCTTTTTATGCTGGGAAAGTGATGGGATGGATCAGTGTCTCTATGAACCTGAAGGGGACATGTCCCCCAGTTCATAGAGACATCTGAGAGCATGAATGAAAGCAACCTGAATTCATCAATCAGGAAATCATTCAGCAAGTAACAGACAAACACACAATATTGTAATTGTAATTGAGTAAGTTACATGTGCATTATAGTATTAGTTACTGTCAAAAGTAACGCTGTTACAGTAACGCTGGCTGTTACCTGCTGGAGTGAAAAGTTCAATATTTGTCACTGAGATGAAGCAAAGTGGAGCATGTGTTGCATGAAATAATTGTTTAAAGTACAAATAATGCTTGAACAAAGGTAAAATGTGATCGCCTCGTCAGAAAGATGACCTCACCAAACGAGGACTCACATGCTTGTCAGGGATACTAGCTTGGATTGAATTAAATGAGAGAGCCAGTATTCTTAAGGTTCATAAGACAAAATGTTCAGCCTCCTCTTTCAGTTCTTCATTTTTTTTTTCTTGTCCAGTGTGCTTTAATCATTAGTTGAATAGAATGTAGTGCTCACTAAATGGCTTCCTTTCTGTTTGCTCAGGCATGGTGTGGAGGACAGAGCTGTTTGATGACTTTAAGCCACTCCGAGAGAGGATTATAATTATTCCTCAGGACTGTCGGAAAAGTCAGAAGCAAGGCTTTTATACATGTTCAATGCTTAACACTTTACTTGCAGTAATATCAAACACTTTTTCTGATGTATAGACATCGAGGTAAAATTTCACTGTGACTTTGTGACCCTCTAACTGTCATTAAGGATCATCACCGGCAGCTAATGAGTGTGCTTATCTATTAAATACTAAACAGCAGCTTTCCATATAGAAAGGCTCTGAACAAACGTGTTGTGGTTTCTCTCTGAGGACTCTTGATCTGCTGCAGCTGAATGATGATGGGTCGGCTTTGTTTCAAATTCTCCCAAACACGACAAATCCAAGGTCATGTCATCACAACAACAACAACAACAACAACAACAACAACAGGAGGTGTTTCTGTCCAGTGGGAGTTGGACTTGTTCAGTGACTGGAGCTTGTTGGAGTAGACGGACGTCCTTGGCTAAACTCCAGTTTCTGATGAGCAGGGAGCTCCGACAAAAGAGAAGCTTTTCCAGCTCTGACTCGATTTAAAGACATTTCACATTCACAGTGTGTTCTGTGTCGCTTCGACAACAAGGGAAATATTCCGAACCAAAGATCACTTTAATCAATATTCAATGCATTTAGGGAACTTTATTCGTAGCCCAAGGCTGTTAATCCTTTTTGAGCTACAATAAATGAAACAGAGCCTGCAGCTCTGGAGAACAGAAGGAGGACGCTAACAGATCCCAGACCTGCTGTCTGCCTGAAGGAAGCCAGAGGCATGTTGCTGCTTACTGCAGGGCAAATTCATTAAATCATTATCACATGTGTGTGTGCAATTTAATTTAATTTTATGCATTTTTAGAACACATGCAATCATCAGTAAATTGCAACACACCATAAGCCAGATACTTGTTAAGTTCAGATATCTTCAGATACATGCAGAATATGGTTTATTTGAATATTTGTCTGCAGGGGTGCAATTATATATTCAAGATTTATAAAAAATATGTCCAATAGTACATATACACCTTTTTAAATAAGGTTTAAACGCAATGTGTAGTGTCAACATTTAGACTGATTTAGCTCATCTTTAACATGAAAAAAAAATCCTCTTTCATTCATTTTTTACCTAATATTTTAATTACACCATCTCAAATTAACCCAACTGTTCACCATTATGTCCTGCATTAATAGAAACCAGTAAAAACAAGCATAACACTGCACATAAATAATGTGAGACAGCAGGAGTTTATACACAGAGCAAATGGACTACAGCAGTGTCTTATCACGTCATGCATAAACATTCACTGTCTGGACTTATAGCAGTGGAAAGATTCCTGGCTGGTTCTCTGCACCACATTTTAATGATGAGTCTCCTGTAAGAGGGTGAGTTACTACTGACTGCACCACATCAGAGACCTCTGGGGGATATTTTGTTTTCCGTCACAGCAGATACAGTAATTGCTTGCTTCATTCTGGAAATCCTTGCGTCTTTTTCATTGTATTTCCTAGTTTTGCTTCTTTGTGAATCATCTGCTCTGGTAGTGAGTACGAACACAATCAGCTTCCTTCATGTCAGAGAGCAGTTTTCATCATCTTTCTGCTTGGTTGGCTTGAGAATATGTGAGCTGACGAGCCTTTACAGCTGCTACAGCTCCTACACGCTCATAACTACAAGGCATGATACGTTTCAGTGGTTACTGTGCAGTGTGCTGGTAATGACAATGACGTATAGACAAGCACAGACATCTTGTGCTACATTGAAAGTGATTTTTACAATGAGGCTATGATGACTATAACTACTAGTCTGTGATAGAAAACATCACTCAGCTGCATTGATATCTGGTCTCTGTGCGTCTACTGAATGTTTGGTGATATCTTCCTTTAGCAAGCTCACACTCTCATCATTTCACTGCTGTGAGCATTTTTAATCTGCTGTTTCCAACCCAGTTTTATCTTTTCTATTGTATCCTAGTCCTGGTTTCTATGCTCCGGTCTGGCCCACAGTTCTTTATATTATAGCTTCAGAACCACAAAAGCCCACATGGCGTAGTCTCTGGCATGGTAACCATGTAAGACCATGAACCAGTCCACGGGAGACTATTTATTGTGGGAAATTGTTGAGATACGCTGTATTGCCGAAAGTATTCGCTCACCCATCCAAATAGTCAGAATCACAAATAGTTCAAATCACTTCCATGGCCACAGGTGGATAAAATCAAGCACCTAGGCATGCAGACTGCTTTTACAAACATTTGTGAAAGAATGGGTCGCTCTCAGGAGCTCAGTGAATTCCAGCGTGGAACTGTGATAGGATGCCACCTGTGCAACAAATCCAGCCCTGAAATTTCCTCACTCCTAAATATTCCACAGTCAACTGCTGTATTATAAGAACGTGGAAGTGTTTGGGAACGACAGCAACTCAGCCATGAAGTGGTAGACCACGTAAACTGACGGAGCGGGGTCAGTGGATGCTGAGGCGCATAGTGCGAAGAAGTCGCCAACTTTCTGCAGAGTCAATCACTACAGACCTCCAAACTTCATGTGGCCTTCAGATTAGCTCAAGAACAGTGCACAGAGAGCTTCATGGAATGGGTTTCCATGGCCGAGCAGCTGCATCCAAGCCATACATCACCAAGTGCAATGCAAAGCGTCAGATGCAGTGGTGTAAAGCATGCCACCACTGGACTCTAGAGCAGTGGAGATGCGTTCTCTGGAGTGAAAAATCACGCTTCTCCATCTGGCAATCTGATGGATGAGTCTGGGTTTGGCGGTTGCCAGGAGAACTATACTTGTTGGACTGCATTGTGCCAAGTGTAAAGTTTGGTGGAGGGGGATTATGGTGTGGGGTTGTTTTTCAGGAGCTGGGTTTGGCCCCTTAGTTCCAGTGAAAGAAACTCTGAATGCTTCAGCATACCAAGACATTTTGGACAATTCCATGCTGCCAACTTTGTGGGAACAGTTTGGAGCTAGCCCCTTCCTATTCCAACATGACTGTGCACCAGTGCACAAAGCAAGGTCCATAAAGACATGGATGACAGAGTCTGGTGTGGATGAACTTGACTGGCCTGCACAGAGTCCTGACCTCAACCCGATAGAACACCTTTGGGATGAATTAGAGCAGAGACTGAGAGCCAGGCCTTCTCGTCCAACATCAGTGTGTGACCTCACAAATATACTTCTGGAAGAATGGTCAAAAATTCCCATTAACACACTCCTAAACCTTGTGGACAGCCTTCCCAGAAGAGTTGAAGCTGTTATAGCTGCAAAGGGTGGACCGACGTCATATTGAACCCTATGGATTAGGAATGGGATGTCACTTAAGTTCACATGAGAGTCAAGGCAGGTGAGCGAATACTTTTGGCAATATAGTGTACATCATTAGCATTGCAAACTGTGACTGTCTTCAAAATAAAAGCTCTCAAGACAGTGAAGCACCTAAAAAATATACATCAACTTAGAGTTATTGCTCCTCATAACTCTAGTGATTAACTTTTAAGAGAGTAAATTCTTACTTTAGGTAAGAAGAATAAACCATTCACTATGAGAAATAACCTCACAGCCACACACTGTAGTTGACTAGGGTTGGCGATGGATCCCCAGTAGGAAACAAAACCGATGTTCTACAAAATGTCCGTATACACTCCCAGTAAGTGCCTTTTGGATGAAAGCATCCACTAAACTGTGTTCTGTTTCTCCTTTGGACTCATTTCCATACTCAATTTACCCCCTAAAGTGATTTTAAACATGAAGAAATAATTAAAGCATGCAGAAAAGTGAGAGGAGGGTAAGAAGAGAATAGGGAAAATTAAGGTATAAAGGGAAGACTCTGAAGGGGAGGAGGGCACTGCAGGAGGCGAGGAAGCATGTTGACTCCAGCCCTCTCATTATAAAGGTCATTAGTGGTTCCTCTCTTCTGGCAGATGATTAAATAACATCATTTAAATCAAAAAGTTGCTTAACTGGAGACTTCTGAATTCTAGTTTAGACAAAATAAGGTCATCAGAGAGTTATGAAGCATCTCTGTAACTGAATGAACACAGCTTTCTTCTGACGTGTGCAGCGACATGATTTTCAATGGAAGCTTTTGCTAAACCTAAAATTATATTGCTTCACAAACTGAACAATATTTAATGAAAAAATGCTCCTAACTGCACTCAATTTGGAGTGAAATAACAGACAGAAAGTCTGGTTGGACCACTAAAGTTAATCAAATCCTACACAGTGAACCATCAAGTATACTTTCCACCTCTTTAAACCTAAGTAAGAACTGACAGCCGGACTGCTGTTCTGTGACTAAAGTTTAGACTGAAACAAACTTTAAACTGGATCTGTTCCACTGAAATCTCAAGGCCACTTTCTCTTTGAAGTTTGGCTCACAGATCGTTTCATTAACAACCTGACCTCGTCCAGGTAAAAACTACACAGAACCACTGCTGCTTTATAATGAAACGGAGACTACATAGAGTGTGCAGAGGCACGAGCTCTCCTCCTCAACATTTACAGTATCACCAACTGGTGTGCTGCCAGCATCCTGCTGGGCTGATCCGAGACCAAGAGAGGGAGAGAAACGATGTAGAGAGTGAGGCAGAGAGGTAGAAAGATGAGTGTGCACAGAAGGTATAGAGAAACCCTTGTTGTAGTATTAGTACCAACGGTTTAGCTGTGCTGTCACTCCTCATCTGATATTCTCGCCTTTCCCTGCGCTCTGTTTAACGCCTCAACAGTTATGAAATCATTAATTAAGCCTGCGTCAAGTCTGCTCCCACAGAGTCAGGGAGAGAGAAAGACCCTCCTGCTTTTCAAATGCAAATATGAAGAGGAGAAGTCATCATGTTGTTCTGCGGTGTTAACTTCTCCACAGGGGAAATGCTCGTAAATTAAACAGGACAGGGATCCCACATCTGCATGGAAACAAACGATTGATTCAAATTACCTGCAGAGAATGAGGGTTATTCTCTTTGTGCTAAACTGTTGATGACAGATGGTAGCTTTTCATTTTCGTAAATGCCTCGTCAGGAGAATGAATGGGAGTTTCTTTTGGACGTCAGGGAGTGAGTTTGTTCTCCTACTGTTCACTGATAATGATGTCATAATGATGACTAGAGTGTTGTTGCATCATCATCACAATATCATCCAGTTACAGAGGAAAGTTGTGCCACACTATAATCCAAAGGGAAATTAAACCTGTACGCTCCTTGCCTGTAAAGTGTAAAACTATATTAAGTCTTCAGATGCCCATGAATAAAGAGCAGCACATGCAGAGCATTAAGAGCAGCTGTAATCTCAGCGTGCACAGCAGGCTCAGCGCTCTGAGCATGACATGTTTAGCCTCTGTGCATGCTAGTTCACTGCCACTGAAACACCCTGACAGCTTAAGATGGTCTCAGATAGTTTGTTCAGGAATATCCCAGTCTAAGTGAGACTCACATGGATAAAAGGATGGAAAAATACACTGCTGATCAATAAAAACTAAAGAGAAAAGTCTCAAAACAAACCCCCAACAAATGTCTTTTGTTGAGGTTTGTATGTATTACTTGTATGTATTGCTAATGGCGATTTTCCACAGATATGGTACGGTACGCGGGTGGCACGGTGGTGTAGTGGTTAGCACTGTCGCTTCACAGCAAGAAGGTACTGGGTTCGAATCCCGGGCCCTTTCTGTGTGGAGTTTGCATGTTCTCCCCGTGTCTGTGTGGGTTCTCTCTGGGTACTCCGGCTTCCTCCCACCATCCAAAAACATGCATGGGGATTAGGTTAATTGGCTAATTTATATTGACTGTAGGTGTGAATGTGAGTGTGAGTGGTTGTCTGTCTCTATGTGTCCTGGACTGGAGACTTGTCCATGGTGTATCCTGCCTTTCACCCTAAGACAACTGGGAGGATAAGCGGTAGATAATGGATGGATGGATGGTACAGTACGGTACCTGGTACTAGGTACCTCCTCAGCCCTGGTTCCAAGCGAGCTGAAGCGATACTAAAACATGATGTCGTCCGACTACCTTCCACTGATTGCCCAATGAGTATCGTCATTGGAAGCGTCCGACTAGCTTTAAAAAGACAAACACAACTTGACCCCCCCATTTTTAAAACTGAAAACTGTTTCACTATTGTTACACGAGAAAATGACATCATTTTGATTGCTTAGATGATCGCTTCAGTGTCCTCCATTGTTTGTGATAGTAGTGTTGTTGCTGTTACTTCTTCCCGGTTTTCTGTGTCGCATATAAATGCAGTTTCGCGCTGCCGTATGACGACCCCACCCACTCCAAGGAGGTACTGTGAGGTACTCAGTTGTAATGGAAAAGCACCAAACCTGAGCCATGCCGTGTTATTACTGTGTAGTGGAAAAGCTCCGTTAATGGCCACTGTGTCAAGATATTGGATGCATACACTGTTGGTTGCAGGTTGTTTAGTTTTTATTATGGATGCCCATTAGACTACACCATGGGGTCCAAACACTCATACATGACAATCAAATAAAAAACATGATACAGTACAAATTATAATTGAATAATTCAAATATGAAACAATCTGCCAACTATGAAATAAATTCTACTCCTTCAACACATCTCATTTATTTAGTCAGCCTGCCAACGTTAGGGTTAAGGTTAGGGTCTCAGTCATATGTGGTGATCGCTGATTCCAGTATGTCACTGCTCTGTACATCACAGCTCTCTTAAGAGCCTCGGTTCTCAGTAGAGGGAGAGTGATGTGAATATTTAAGGGATTTCTAGTGGCATAGCCATGTCTATCATTTGTAGATTGTAGCTGTAGCAACAGATAATAAGGTTCCTTCACATGATAAATATTAAACAGAAATGTGACCAGACTGTAAGCCAGCCTTTGGTCCACTGTCATCCATTTCATCGCTCCATGCATCCTCTCTACTCTCTTCCTCCCAGTGCAGCAGAGAGGAAGTCGTGCCGCCATATTCTGTATGATTTGAAGTTTCTGTAAGTCTTTCTTTGAGGTACTTGGCCATACTGTTAAGCAATAGTCGAGACAGGAGAGTACTTGTCTTTCATAGAGAGAAAGAGTGTATTCTTTTTCAGTTAATATGGTGGTTGTAGGGCTATGACGTAATGGTTTGAACCAGTCTGCTATTTGGTTGTTTCTCATGCTTGAGTGCGGTGTGTCAACGATATTTCAGCTGTTTACATTCAAGTGAAAAAGGAACATACTAGTAAGCACAAACCCATAAAGCATGTGTTGTCTCAGATCACTGGACAACAGTTAGTACATCCTGTTTACAGAAACATTTATACACACCTGAAAAAAGACGTCTCCTCAGGTCCTACTTAACTGCTAATCTGTTGGAAAGCTGCTCATCAATAGTCTCTAACATGAGGGTGGGAATCACAAAAAGCTGCGGCACTTTTTGAGAGAAAAAAGCTTTTGTTTGACATAGAAAACAGAGAGTCATACACAGTGGATATCCTGTGGTTAAAAATAGTGATAATCACCTGATAGGGAAGAGAGAGAGACAGGTGAAGGTGTGACTGGAGTATCATTAAAATTTAGCACAGACTGAGCCTGTTAACTTCCATTTCCAGCCACATAATGGAGGGCTCTGTGTGTGTGTGTGTGTGTGTGTGTGAGAGAGAGAGGGAGTGAGATGATGATAATGATGAGAGGGGAACTCTTCCCAATCAGACTCTTTGGAAAAGAATCTCAAGCAGTTACTCAGAGCATCTCCTCAGTTTTGTTCCTAAAATGCAATCAGTCTCACACTGGAGAGCTTTGATTGGTCGACACGTCTAAAGCGACACAGAGCCTCTTCTGTCTTTGACGACACTGAATATTAAACTCGCCTCAAAGACACAGCAGCAGTCATCCAACAAGAAGGAGGGAAATGGTTTCGGTTTGTCTTTCTGTGGCCGCTACACCCACTCTGATCCCAATCATCTGTTCTTGTACTATGTAAATAAGTGTAAATAGCCACCACATTCTATTCCTCATACCATACCAACTGTAGTGTGCACGTTTTCATCCCAAACTTACTTAATTCTATTTCTATTCTTTTCTATTTTGTATGCCATAGATACTGTCTGCAACATGTTTGTGTCATGCTGCTAAATTGAAAGAGAACTGCTAAACTGCCCATTGTTAGATGACAATAAAGCTCTACTCTATCCTTCTTCTTCTTCTACTCTACTCTTCTTCTACTCCACTCTATTCTACTCTTCTTCTACTCTACTCTACTTCTACTCTACTCTATTCCACTCTACTCTTCTTCTACTCCACTCTACTCTAGTCTACTTCTGCTCTACTCCACTCTGCTCTACTTCTACTCTACTCTACTCTACTCTTATTCTACTCTAATCTACTTCTACTCTACTTTACTATACTCCTCTTCTACTCTACTCCACTCTACTGTACTCTTCTTTTACTCTACTCTATTCCACTCTGCTCTTCTTCTACTCCACTCTATTCTAGTCTACTTCTGCTCTACTCCACTCTGCTCTACTTCTACTCTACTCTACTCTACTCTTATTCTACTCTAATCTACTTCTACTCTACTTTACTATACTCCTCTTCTACTCTACTCCACTCTACTGTACTCTTCTTTTACTCTACTCTATTCCACTCTGCTCTTCTTCTACTCCACTCTATTCTAGTCTACTTCTGCTCTACTCCACTCTGCTCTACTTCTACTCTACTCTACTCTACTCTTATTCTACTCTAATCTACTTCTACTCTACTTTACTATACTCCTCTTCTACTCTACTCCACTCTACTGTACTCTTCTTTTACTCTACTCTATTCCACTCTACTCTTCTTCTACTCCACTCTACTCTAGTCTACTTCTGCTCTACTCTGCTCTTCTTCTACTCTACTCTACAGTATCCAAGTCTATAATTGGACAAGATGATGTTTTTCTCAACAACAATTAATTTACAACAATCAACAAGTAAGCAAGAAAAAAAAACAGTATTTACATATACAGTATATACTGTATATATACATTTACATATATATATATATATATATATATATATATATATATATATATATATATATATATATAGATAGATAGATAGACTGTAAATTAAGTAATGCTCAGCACAGGAGACCATGAGATGCTTTCTGGCCTTTGATCTCATGTCTTTTAAGTGTTTCCAAAGATGAAGAATGAAAAGTGATTTTCATGTTATATTGCTCACCTGATTGCAGCCTGGTATCCAGACAGGGTCAGGTCTCCAGTTCTTTCATACTGACACAATGAACGCCTTGCTCGTGGATTCATTGGCAGCTCGTCTGCGGATTAAATGACTTTGATTTGACCTTGATAAACATGAAAGAGAGAGAGAGAGAGGGAGTAAATGTCCCTGAGGAGCTCCATTCACCAGCCGAACACAGCTCCACTGTCCCGTCTGCTCACTCTTTTATTTCCACACCTGGGATGCTGATATGTTGGACAAAAACAACCTTTATTCCTCTCCTTCTGTCTCCTCTCCTTCTTTGTTTCGATGTTACATGAAAGGCTGAATATTCTAAACATCTCTGTCGTCTTAATTCCCATCTGTCTCCTCTTATTTCACTGCTGTTGTCCTCCATCGCTGTAACTTTCTCTGCCTCTGTTGCTTGCTCTCAGTTGAAATCCATTACTGTGGCGGACAGCTGAATGTCTGTCGTCTCTTTTAGGATCAGTGATATCCTGATTGGAGCTGTGGTAGGAAGAGTTTTTCATTGGCAATCAGCCAGACGCCTACAGGATGAAAAATACCCATCATTCCCCGGCGTAGATCATAAAACGAACGTCTGCCTTTGTAACATTTTACTTCAACCATCTCATGATCATCACAGACACACAAAGCATTTCCAAAATCTACTTTACAGTAGAGGACATAATCTGTCTCGCTACCAAAGAAAATATCTTAGAGCAGAGATGTGTGTGTGTGTGTGTTAACAAATCTGTCTGCAGAGCAAAGTAATCACTTTAGAGGCTTTATAAAATTTGTTTTTATCTGGACAAACATGACCTTTAGAAAATAAGAGGTTTGGGATGATAAACTATTTTTTTGATGACAGGACTGAGCTGCAAGATTAGATTACAATTCTTGAGTTGTCAGAAAGGAAAAACATGTTGTTTGTTTTGTATTGTTGATAATCATCTCCATCGCTGATGATACCTTCGTAGTCTCCACAGTCAATGGTGAGATTTTTAAATGTATTAAAGACAAAGCTAGCAGTTTGTTCAGATCATCTAAATCACTTTGCGAGACACTGTGGCTCAGTGGTAGAGTGGGCGTCCAGTAACCGAAGGGTTGGTGGTTTGAATCCAGCTCAATCAGTGACGTCATTGCCTCGTATGAATGGGGATGAATGTGCGTGAGAGTTGGTGGTGGTCGGAGAACGTCAGCCACGATACAATGTAGATTACCACCGCTGGTGTGAATGAATAATGGTTTCTGTAAAGCACTTTGGGTGTCATGAAAGGCACTATATAAAAAAAAAAAATCCAAGCCACTTTATTTGGTCGCAATTGACAGTCTTTAAGATTTTCATTTTTACAAATGTCTGTTACGTCACTGCAGTAAATGAACAATGTCTGGAGAACATTTCTGTAGTACAATGAAACTGTTAAACCAAACACTTCCTGCTGCTCCCTGACAGTAAGAACATCTAACTGAAACACTGAAACACTGATTGAGTGTTACAATGTGTAAAACCTTCATATAACTCCCATCCCTCCATTTTCTACCACTTATCCTCTCATAGGGTCGTGGGGGGCTGGAGCCTATCCCAGCTGTCTTAGGGTGAAAGGCAGGGTACACCCTGGACAAGTCTCCAGTTCATCACAGGACACATAGAGACAGACAACCACTCACACTCACATTCACACCTACGGACAATTTAAATTAGCCAATTAACCTAATCTCCATGCATGTTTTTGGATGGTGGGAGGAAGCCGGAGTACCCGGAGAGAACCCACACAGACACGGGGAGAACATGCAAACTCCACACAGAAAGGCCCCGGGCCAGGAATCAAACCCATTACCTTCTTACTGTGAGGTGACAGTGCTAACCACTACACCACCGTGCCGCCCTTCAGGTACAACTTGCTCCATCAAATTCTTTTGTGACATTTCCCCATCTTAGCATTTACCTTGACTGAAATGATGGCCAAAACAAGTAAGAACAAGATTGTAGAAAATGTTTTTGGAGGTCGTATTTCAGCTTTAATAGTATGTACTGTATTTCAAAACTAAAACTGGAGATTGCAGTTATATTTCAAACTGTTAAAAACAGCCCCTGGGGCTGTGCAGAGCCCTTATTTTTTTAGAGGGATAACAAAAAAAACAACTTTTTTTTTAATCACATACATGAACTTATTTAGCCCATCGTGAGTATTTTAGGTGTACCAGCATACTATAGGTAGATACAGTGTGTTTGGCGTTTCCTTTGTCTTAATAATAAGAGAAAAAAGATTTTCTTTTTTATTTTAAGAAAATATCTCAGAGAGTTTCTTTAACATTGTTTCAGCCATCTTTGAATTATATGAAACACATTTGAATTTAGTATTTTTTCAGATATTTCAAAACATGTTTATGTTTATGTGCGCCCCACATGTGTCTTAATCAGTGGCACTGCTGTCAACACTTTGTTCAACCTGCCTCAGCAATTAACACGCTTTCCTTCAGTTAGCTCAGAAGCGATTTGGTTTCTTTTGTCACATATCAGCCGTTGGATGGAGCTGAAACGAAAGGATTTAGTTTACAAGGATGCCTTTGTGTGTTTTGGATTAGCATATTTTAGGAAGGTCAATGCTAAAGAAAAGGTTTGAAAGGCTGGATTTCTACTTTGTTTTATCAAAGGTCAGTTAACAGGATGTGATGACAACTTGCCTGGACTTGACCTCTGACATCAAGGAAGAGATTAGCCATTAAAATACACACAGAAATCATCAGGCTCTTATTAGAAGCATGGCTAAATGTTCCACATCAATAGCAGGTCTGGGCTTTGTGCCACACAGCCTCTAGAAACCTGCGACACACTCTCTGATATTTAGGATTTACAGCAGGAACTCACCTCTCAGAGGAAGGAAATTAGCAGCCTGAAGATGTGAGGAGGCAAAATGCCCTCAGCCAAGATAATAGTTGTGTGTTAGTGACGGCTCAGAGAGGACACTGATGGGAGTCGAGGCGTTGATAATTCCTTCAGGTACAACGCTTTGGTTCGCTGTGATCCCAGAATTTTATCTTCCTCATTTATATTCCAGACGAGATGCTCAGACTGTGTGATAATTACACAGATCATTCTGTGGGGTTCTAAGTTAAATTACTTGGCCTTGTATGGTCAATAGCTTGCAGTGAACTTTAGGTAGATAATGTATTGATGTGTAGATAGATGTTATTTATGGGACTTCTTCTGGCAGCCTCACACATAGTCAGGCAAGTAACATTGTATAAAAAGGATGATCTGATATCACTAAGTACTTAACAGTCCTGGACAAACGTCAAAGTTTTTAGAGTTATGGTAAGGATTAAGCTTAGTGGTCAAGGACTGTTGTGTCAGTGGTCCAGGACTGTTAATTACTTGGTGATCGTATCATGTGTATAAAACCATGACTCTTTGGATTGAGAATATGGAATAAACAAACACAATGCAATGTGTTAAGTATATTTTGTTCCCTTAGGACAGAGCTAGGGTCACTGTCTCCCCCTGCTTTCACTCCATATGCTAACATGAGCTAACCTGCTGCAGCTGAGCATGATCGTTGCAAATTTTAGTCCTGTTTTTGTGTTTTTGTCTGGAAACAATTAAAAATGCCTGTGAATAATTTTGCTGTTAGAAAACCAAAGCTTTACAACTGATATTCTTCAAATAGAGATTTACAAACTTCACAGACTGTCAACACACTCACTATTTAACTCTCCATGTTTATTTTCAAAAGGCCCTGGATTCAAGCGAGGCCAGAGTTTATTTCAAAATCGCTTAAACTAGTTTCTAATTACTGTTAACAGCTTTCACAAAATCACAGTTAAGACTCTGAACTGCTGAATGTCAACACAAGAGTGTTAGCTTTCATTTAAAAACTGATGATGTGCTGTGATTTTCTTTCTCTTTTGTAGGGTCAGGGCATGAATTAATTATATGGCGACAAAGCGGGAATATTAAGCGTCTAATTAGTCATAGCAGAACATAACTGAGAGCAACTATGATTAAATGACCTGCTGAATCACAGCTGCTATTTAACACCTTTGAGGAGAATTAAAATGTGTTTGCAGGTTGGATCTTTTAGAGACAAAGAAAGAGCGATAACGTTCCAGTTCTTGTTAAATCTCCTCTCCTCAGTTTGCCACATTATCATGTTATTTTCCTTCCTGGCCCTAAAGGAGAAATAATCCATTAACCCTTTGACCCTGCAGCCCCTGAAGCACAAACAGCTCCACTCTGGTTCAGAAGAGTCATTAGTGTATTAATTAATTCTCCACACTCGTCTCCTGCAGTCAACAATTCAAACAGCCGATGGACTAAACAAGCATTGTCTTCAGTTACTGAAAAGAGGCTCATTACAGCAGAGCCAATCAGCTCCTCATCTTCTTCAGCTTAGACAGAAAATCACAATTCAAATAAAACTGCAGGTCAAACATTAAGAGACAAAACCAACAGATGATCGGTGACATTTTGATGGTGAATCCCGAGGTGGTCTTGAAACTTTACGAATGTTTCAGCTCGCAGATAAAAATACCAAAAACGATTGTGTGATCTTTTGCCGCAAAGTGCTGATGGGAAATGGCTTGGTTTCAACATCAAGTGCATCAAGTGGATTATAATCTCCAGTCCTGTCACTTGTGACTTGTACTATGAAGAGTCAAAATAATTACTGCACACAAGTCTCACCAGGTCTTGCTGCAATCCAAAATAGAACAATTCAATATAAAATCCATTGGTTCCAAATATGAAATACCAGTTTAACATAAAGGAGTGCTCACAATCCAGTCACTGAAAAATATCATTCTTGCAGAAATCTCCAAATGTTAAAAGTTTTGGATACCAAATCTTGCAGTAATTTGGATTATTGATTTTTGTATTAATTCTTGAATACAGCAACCTATGAGACATAATAGAATATGTGAGTGACCACCATGTACTTCCATACTCACATCACAATGCCCTTATACACTTAATAATTCATTTTAATTAATAATGACTTTATTTATTTAAGTTTGTTTCTGATTTAGGACTAGAACAACTTGACACACAGTGATGAGCTGCATATGTGAATGACACAGAATAATCTCAGTTGCAGATAATCAACATCAGCAGCTTAAATTAGCTCTTTTAGCTTCTTATAGCTAATTATCCTAATTATTCAGCTTTTAGAAAGAGAACTGAACCTGCTTTTAAATAAGCTTAAATGTCAGCCAATCAGTCAGTTGCATTATACATCACAGAACAAGGCAGGAGTTGGAGGCCAGTCCAGACCTAAAAGGAAGATAAATATTAGATTTGAATTTATCAGGTGACAGGAAACACAACTCCAATGAGATAATATTGCTCTGTGTCTGCCTTAATAAATCAATTAGTCATCAATTGATGAGGACAGTAAAGACCAGTCACTACCCAGTCAATAAGGTTGAATGTACAGCTGTTGTATGAATGCATCATCTACAGTATTTCATGGTGGAGTTTCTGTTATGGAAGCAGACCTGGATGGAAATGTTTTCACCTGTTTGTGAACTGAGGTCAAAGCTTTGCTGGTGAATGCCACAACTCCACCCCACCTCCCCACCCCTAGTGATAGATGTTTACATGGGAGTAGAAATAGTTTGCTCAGATCAGCCCTGCTGCTGTCAGCAGGGGATTGGTGGAGTCCCATCTGTGATAGGAAGGAAAAAAAACAGTGACACTGACACAAAAAAGACCAAACAATGGAGGGAGTCAGACAGGAAGGGGGCAGCATAGATGCCGTAAGAGGAGGAAATTACATATGACAAGGAGAGACTTCATCTAAATGGACGATGTAGGGGTGCTAACAGTGAACAGGGAAGAACAGGAAATTATGTTATTACTGAGTAGTGTGGAGCAGGCTATTCAAAATTAATAATTGTCCAAATGTGTATGCAGGCAGTTTCCTTTTTCCATATTTTGGTACTGCAGTATCTTATAAAATTACTCCATCAAACGTGATATAAAACCCTCAGACCAGACCAGTTCACTACCCATGAAGAGCCCGATGTCCTCTGTGGCTCTCAAAAAGCCAGGTTTGAGAAAATGCTTCAAGGGTCTGCACAGTTTTAACAGAAAACCTTTGTTGCGTTACTTATATTTTTGAAGAGTTTTTGAAACTGACCCTCACGAAGGAGTGTGACGCTAATGAGTGGTTGTGTTGCAGAGTGTTGCATCAGAGGCACCTGTCGCATGCAAGATGAAAACTGTCGAGGCAAAATTTAAGCCCACAATGAGAACTACACTGAGTTTATTGGTTTTCAAGTTGAAAATAATACAACTGCACATCTTTTCCCTGCATCTTTATCCCTCCTTGAGCACACATCAGCATCCCACCTGCTGTGTATAGCTTCTGGGTATATTTAGATATGAAGTTACTGCAGAGATACTGGACAAACAACAATACAAATACATCAACAACAAGAAGACTGCCAGCCCGTCTCCCTCCTGTCTGGGCATCAGTGAGTCTCACTGTGTTTTATTGGTAAAAATCCAGGCAACAGGAGGAGGCAGATTCTGCAGGGACTGCAATGTCATTTAGACATCAGAGGCTGGACGTTCACTTGTGTTGTCTGTTTATCTGTGGTCGGTCCTTTCTCTTAAAGCTGTAGTCTGTCATTCTGTTCAGAAACACTTTTTGTTCTACTGGGTGAAATGGTCTTTCCACCCTGAGAACAATCAGTACATTATGTGTTCAGGAAAAGGAAGGAAAAGAATCAGACCTGTTTGGCAGCTACAGGACTGTAAAAACTCTGACCAATCAACTGACACCAATCAGATGCCTTCATGTCTCTCCCTTCTGAGACATCTGAAGGGACTGAAAAGTGATGCAGAAGTTGATTTCATTCCGTTGGACAGGTAATTATTTTTTTGCTTCGGGAAGAAGTTATTATTTTCATGAAATATGTAATGTTTGCCAACTTAGTTACTTTTGTAACGCGTATTAGCCCAATGCTAATGTAAGCTTCTCAGTGGGTGTAAGTCTGTCGTCAGTACCGCTTGTATTGAAGAGGTTATAGGATATGACATTTTGACCAAATTGCACAGCGATAGTCTCCAGTGTCTGCATTATGAAGGTAAAATATTTATTTACTCAATGTTTACCTTACACATTTTAGTTTATTTACTCAATGTTACCTTTTTCCATGCTTTTATCACCTGATGTACCTCTGTATGTCTGTGTGTGTGTGTGTGTGTGTGTGTCTGTATACGTCTATGGCACTCAAAGACTTGATGGTCCCATAATGTAAAGAATGAGAATTTCATATGTAGGCATATATATATATATATATATATATATATATATATATATATATATATATATATAGTGCCAAAAGTATTCTCTCACCCATCCAAATAATCAGAATCAGGTGTTCCAATCACTTCCATGGCCACAGGTGGATAAAATCAAGCACCTAGGCATGCAGACTGCTTTTACAAACATTTGTGAAAGAATGGGTCGCTCTCAGGAGCTCAGTGAATTCCAGCGTGGAACTGTGATAGGATGCCACCTGTGCAACAAATCCAGCCCTGAAATTTCCTCGCTCCTAAATATTCCACAGTCAACTGTCAGCTGTATTATAAGAATGTGGAAGTGTTTGGGAATGACAGCAGCTCAGCCATGAAGTGGTAGGCCACGTAAACTGATGGAGCGGGGTCAGTGGATGCTGAGGCGCATAGTGCGAAGAGGTCACCAACTTTCTGCAGAGTCAAGGCTGGCCAAGCAGCTGCATCCAAGCCATACATCACCAAGTGCAATGCAAAGCGTCGGATGCAGTGGTGTAAAGCAGGCCGCCACTGGACTCTAGAGCAGTAGAGACATGTTCTCTGTGACGAATCACACTTCCCCATCTGGCAATCCAATGGATGAGTCTGGGTTTGGTGGTTGCCAGGAGAAGGATACTTGTTGGACTGCATTATGCCAAGTGTAAAGTTTGGTGGAGGGGGGATTATGGTGTGGGGTTGTTTTTCAGGAGCTGGGTTTGGCCCCTTAGTTCCAGTGAAAGGAACTCTGAATGCTTCAGCATACCAAGACATTTTGGACAATACCATGCTCCCAACTTTGTGGGAACAGTTTGGAGCTGGCCCCTTCCTATTCCAACATGACTGTGCACCAGTGTACAAAGCAAGGTCCATAAAGACATGGATGACAGAGTCTGGTGTGGATGAACTTGACTGGCCTGCACAGAGTCCTGACCTCAACCCGACAGAACACCTTTGGGATGAATTAGAGCAGAGACTGAGAGCCAGGCCTTCTCGTCCAACATCAGTGTGTGACCTCACAAATACACTTCTGGAAGAATGGTCAAAAATTCCCATAAACACACTCCTAAACCTTGTGGACAGCCTTCCCAGAAGAGTTGAAGCTGTTATAGCTGCAAAGAGTGGACCGACGTCATATTGAAGCCTATGGATTAGGAATGGGATGTCACTTAAGTTCATATGTGAGTCAAGGCAGGTGATCGTGAGTCTCTTCTTTCATTTGAGTTATTCAGTGTTTTCAGGGTCATCTGTGAATCATGAAATATGACTCAAAATGGCCAAAAAATGCTGACACACGGCACTTTCAGTTTTTAAAAAGGACTGGCACTCAATGAATTCAGGGTACTGGTCATGGTACTCATATCATCATTTTCAAACAATGCAAATGCTGTTCAGGTAAATGACATAATCAAAGCACATGTGATTAGTTAGTCTGTCACTCAGTGCTGAGAGAGTGAGTGGAAAATCACCTGCAACTTTAAGCTTAAGAAGTTTATCCCCTGTACAAGCTTTTATTCCCAGGTTCAATCTTCATGCATGCCTTCTTGAGTTACATCACACCCTATCTCACCACCAATCACACTGCCAGAAACTGAACATAATTGCAGCAGTATATTTCACCCTACTTCTAACTTCAGTCAGTTTCTCTCCTCTTTCCATCAGATGTAACAGCAGGTAAACTATCCTCCTCTGTCTCACCGTCCTCAGTAAAATTACTGCAGCGTCTTGTTCTCAGTAGAAAATATCTGCAGGCAAATACTGCTTCCATCTTTCCATTAATCTCTTTCTGAGTGTCACAGTGAACAACATGTTTGGTCAAGCCTGTATGCAGAGATAATCTGAAGGAACAATGTGATGGTTTCACTTTAGCTTTTTCTCAGACCCACTTATAGTGGGCAGGAAACAAACTAAACTCATAGTAAAACTAAATGTTATTGAGTGGGACATTCTGTTGAGTTTATGGCAAACTCCATTCAGGAGCAATAGAAGCAACAGAGGCATGTAGAGATAAGCTTTCAGATCAACATTTCAAACATTTAGCGAACACCCTGTCTCACTGCCTCATATGAGATAACCAATCATTTTTTTATCCTTTATATGTTTGAGTAAGCTCTAATGTCTCTTATCTAAAAAGAGATGTTTCCACTTCTGAGGCTGTTGGTATGTCAAGGAGATAAACTAAACAGCTCTGTAAATTCAGATAATCCACACTGTCTTCATGTGTATTTCTGCTCCCGTTCAGCACTGTGTGAATAAATCTCATCAGAGTCAAGTGACAAGAGATCTGAAGCCCAGCTTTTACAAAGAAAGGCAGCACATTTCCATCTCTGAGGCTGTTCAGATTTAATCAGATACACTTGCCAAGCCAATTTTATTTGTATAGTCCAATATCACAAATTACAAGTTTGCCTCAGAGGGCTTTACAATTTGTACAGGATATGACAGCCTCTGTCCTTTACCAACAACCCTCACATTAACTGAGGCTCTAACACTTGTCGCAACATTGCCGGAAGTATTTCCATCTACATGGCAATGCGATAACGAGTGACAAGGATGTAATACATAAGTCACGCCGATAGGTGGCGCTGCAAAGAAACACGGAGAGACCCACAAAAAGAACGAAAAAATGCAATGAGCATGAAGTCCTTGTTTACTACTACTTCTGGTCACGTGATGATGTGACATCATCGTTAGCAATGCCTGGTACACACTGCAACTCTGAAACGCCATTATCGGATCTTGTCACTCTGGAACCCGTTGTCAGAAAATACTGTTGTGGGTCTCCGACAATGCCAGAGTCGTCTGTACGCAAGGCGAAATTGGTATTAAAGTTTGTCAGATTCACAGAATTCCGTTGTAGTGTGGACGGCACCTAAGGAAAAAACCCTTTTAACAGGGAAGAATAAATGGTAGAAACCTGAGGAGAGAATCTGAAGAGTAACAGAGCAGGGCTCCCTCTTCAGGATGGACAGACAGGAAATAGATGTCATGTGTACAGAGTAACACAATAATGAAAACCACTCATAGACACTCCATATGAGACAATGTCCAAGGGGATGAAGAGAAGCATCATGCTGTTGGCAATAGATTCTGGGCAGCACTTCCTCCTCTCCACCATGCTAAATATACTGAGCCTGAGCAAGAGGTCCTCGTCACCACCATATCGAGCAGATACCAAAAAGTTATTACTTATTATTTCCATTATGACCCTGTGTGTTCACTCATGATTTGACTTCACCACCAGTACAAACAATGAGTGTCATATTATTGTACCTGAATATATTGTTGTTATTTTTTACTCACTGCTATACTTTTTTTTTAGTATTCATTCACTGCTTTTTGTTTAATCACATTGTCCTCTGGTTCCATTCAGAGTTTCCTCCTGCCAGGTGTTCAGCTGAAGTTTCACTAAGTTTCATTTGTGGGCTCCTGAATTTTCATCCTTCTCAGTTCAACAGTTAACTGAAGTCCTGGATGTGAGGGTGCTGCTGGTGGTTCCCAGGCCCACCCTCCAGAGTCTCTGCTGCAGGCTGCCCCAGCAGTCATCCAACTGCTTTTATAAAGCTGTTTTGTCACTCCGCTCCCTCATTATCCAGCTGCTCTGCTCTCTCCTCAGTGTTTCCTCTTTCTTTCAAGTATGTTAAAGTGGTCTGTGTGAAGTGATGAAATTTTGGAAAGAAATTAAACCGCATTTAAATGAATTCCAGCTGAATAATTTGCTTTTCCCTTGACTGCTGGCTGACCAGCCATCCGTTCCTCAGTCTATTTGGCTTGTCTTCTGTCATCCTGCCACTCTGCACACCATGTTTGCCAGCCAGTGTTCTGGGAGCCATTTGGACACTTGTCATCTCCTTCCTCTTCCTCTCTTTGCTACGATATATTTGCGCTGATATTGAGAACAGCAGTGACTTAAAGGAACACACCACCGTTGTTCTATACTGAAATATAATCTTCCCTGATCTTAGACGAGTTGATACATACCTCTATCATCTTTGCACGTGCACTCAGTAGCTCTGGTGCACAGTGCTGTTTTGTCTATTTTCCAATGAAAATACCAATTCCAAAATTTCCAATTTATCCAATGAAATTACTGGGCTGTGCTAAATGCTTACAAAATAGCACCACCCGTCTAAGATCAGGGAAGATTATTTTTCACTATGGAACAACAGTGGCGTGCTCCTTTAAATGAGCAAACCAATGTACATTCAATAACATCACTATTAAAAAAAATACGTCCAATCCATTAAACTCCTGTGCATGAGTAATTTATCAGCTGCATGATTAATTTCCTCACCAGAATTGAGCCGATGATATGTGCTCAGATAAATTTCATCCCAAAAACATTTTAAATGAAGGAGGTGAATTGAAATGCTATTTTCAGTCTTAATGAATCCCCTTTTCCTCTTCTCCTTTAATGAGTCCATTAATGCACAGAAAGCTCTAGTGGAGCCATTTACACTCTGTTATCTACAGAGATCTGATTGATGAGTTGATTAATTTTCCTCTTGGCACTCATCAAAATAAAAATTTGATACTCATTTCAGATTATCATGCTTTCTGGACATAGTTTGATGCCTACATAAAGACTGACACATATTGTGTAATAAAGTAAGTAAATAAAAAAAAAACTTTAAATACAGCTTTTTATTTTAATTTATTTTCTGTAGAAAACAATAGTTTCCACCTTCTGTTACTGCCTTCAGATTACTGAAGATGACTAATTATGCTTGTTTTCAGGTGCATTCTTGTATTTGGGGTTGTTTTCTACCAGAACATCTTTGCATACTTTGTTTACATGTTCAACAAAAAGGCTACCTTTTAGCTGTGCTGCAGCACACACTTTTAACAAATGGTTGTCAGGTGATTGAGTCAACCATCTGTCGATCAAACTAACAAAAGTACTGAAAAAATACTCTCCAGTTCTGATATAACTGATGCTGTTCCAGTATCTGAGTTAACCCTTTTAGGAGTCGCTCTGTGTCGTCTCACACTATAGTCTCACTTCACCCACCTGAAGCAGCAGTAGTTACTCAGAGGATGCTGTTGATCTGTTTTCTGTTGAGCAGGGCACAAAAGCATTATATGGAGCCTGAAATATTATCGTGTGACATTTGAAAATTTGAAAATCTGGCCGCTGTGCAGGGTCACCTCTTTTCACTTCTTTTCTGTTTGATCTCCTGCCTTTTGAGAGAGTCGAGCAGAGCTGCTGCCTGTTGGTGTCTAATCCAGCAGTTAGTGTGTTAATTCCTGGCAGAGACGAGCTGCTGTGAACCGACCAACAACTCGACTGTCTGAAGCTTCCAGCAGGCTGCCGCCTGTCTGATCAGCTTTGTTCCAAAACAACAAAAACCTGAGTTGCCCTGAAAGAGAAACCAACAGGATTAGTGAAGCTGCTGTCTGTTGTCTAACGTCAGTGTTTTCAAGGATAAAACAGAGGTAGAGTTATACAGAGCTCACTTTTAACGCCATTTGGATCTCCTTTCTTGTCTGGCCCGATTTCATAAATCTAGGATTATGAAACACCTTCAGGCTGCTTTTAACCGTTACTGAACCAGACCATGTTTTGTAAAAGCATTCATATTTATAGCATCAGCCAGGAGGAGCCGCTACAGGGTGAGGGAAGGTCAGATAAGATAGCTAAGTCACACACAGGTTCATGTCCATCCAGCAATCTGTGCCTGAACAGACTGAGTTTAGTGCCTTGCTCAAAGGTTCAAACTGCAATATGTCTTGAAACAGTGTAAGATTGATGCAACCTTAAAAACTCACAACATCTGCCCTTGGCTGCAGATTTCTGGTGCTGTGTTTGTGTTGCACTTCTCTTTCAGCAATTTCCTGAAGAAGGAGCTGCCTGTGTGTTGAGTTACTGTTGTCATGTTTCCTTGTGATGTTTTTTAAAGACTTGACCCATATGTGTTCATTAGTGAGCGCTCAAGAAGAAAGAAAATTAGCCTATTTGCAAAAATAAAATTTTGTCTTGTTATTCCAAGATACTAAAACCTATCCTGGCTGTTTTTTTTCTCCAAATCTTTTCACAAGGTTAAAACTAACTTCCTTTAATCCAAAGAGAGCTGAGTGGTAAAGACACACGTCATCATATATCAGCTGCAACATTCCTGGTCCTGTTCAAGATGGGAACCTTCAAGATTCATCATTTGATACAAAGAAGGCAGCAGGAGGTGACTTACATCCCCAAAACTGAACTTTTTCCAGTAAGTTAATTTCTGTATATTAGTCTGGTTTTGCAAGAAGGTACCGGGTTTGAATCCCGGGCCCGGGGCCTTTCTGTGTGGCGTTTACATTTTCTCCCCGTATCTGCGTGGGTTCTCTCCAGGTACTCCGGCTTCCTCCCACCATCATCCTGTGATGAACTGGAGACTTGTCCAGGGTGTACCCTGCTTTCACCCTAAAGCCTGGTTTACGCTTCTGTGTTGCGGCAACGGCGTAGCTACGGCGTCAACACGGACCCCTACACGGACCCTACACCGTAGCCTGATGCGCACCTCCAAAAAATCCTGACTACGCGTCGCATCAACGCGTTGAAACGCGAACGGCAAGGACTGTGATTGGTCCACTCAGAACGTAATTTCCAGCGGTTGCTTTTCCAGTCAACAGCTCAACAACACCGCTATTTGAGGAGCGGCACGAGCGGTACGGAATGGTCGGACAGACCACCTCCACAAATGTCTTCTGTGCTTCAACATTTGTAGTAACAGCATTTATTTTTCAATTTTATGAGCTCCATCTCCAGAAACACCCGCTCCATCTCAGTTGTCATTGTTTACTGTCAGAAGAAAACCAAGGAATCCGATATGAGCCCCCAGAAGCCACACAAAGACACAGCCACACCCCCCTAGCAGCATTGGCGGTGAATTGCAGAGCAACGCGTTCCCTCGACGCAGAACTTCGAATGCTCAACTTACGGCGTCGGGTCTACGCCGTAGCTGCGTTGTCGCCGCGACGCAGAAGCATAAACCAGGCTTAAGACAGCTGGGATAGGCTCCAGCCCCCACGAGACCCTATGAGGATAAGCGTTAGAAAATAGATGGATGGAAGGATAGTCTGGTTTTGCAGTTGTATTGCTATTTGTCCAATGTGAATGAACACAAGCAGTGGATGTTGGAGTCTGCACAACAGTAATACAATGCAGCCATAAAACATCCTCTGTACCTCAGTATGGCCTTGAGTTCACAGTATCAGTTCCAACCTGAACAAATGTCCACTGTGTGAATATGTTATACATAGTATAGGCTGTGTGTCATACTTAAGTGAAGGGTTATTTGCTAATTGATTCTCATCAGTCTTTGTGGTTGGGAGTAACCAGAGGTCACAGACTGTGACCTGGACTCACAAACCAGTCAAATGTTTGGACAAAGGTATAGTTTATTGTTTCTAGAGTTTGTCCAGATCAGTTATAAACTAACCCTTTAGCACTTAGTCACCTGAGGGATTATATGCAGTTTCTGGAAGAAGACTGAGAAATTAGAGAATGCTTTCATTATCAGTTCAGTTCATTATTTCATCATCATCATCTTCTGCTACAATTTCCATATTAAAATTAACCAAATTAAAAACCTCTTTTTATTGTTTTCTTCATTGACATATTGATTGTTGTTTCATTTGTCTCTGTTGATCCATTATTTTTTTCTTCAACTTTAATATCAAACTATTTCTTTTTCATTCAAGCCACAACACAACATTTACCCCCTCTGTTATTACAACCCAAGAGTCTATTATTTCTGCTATTGTCACCCGCAAGGATTGTTCATTTCTTGGCTTCCATCTCAGACACAATTGTGTTTATTTCTTCAGGTATGAAGTCCTGTTTTTTTAACTCCAGGTCTCTTGCTCTCAATATACACTCACCAGCCACTTCATTAGGTTAGGCTGCTCAACTGCTCATTAATGCAAATATCAGCCAATCATATGGCAGCAAATGTCACTGCATTTCCTTGTCACCACCATGAAACGTGGTGTTAAGAAGTCGGTATATTTCACAGATTTTTGTGAGATCAGATTCGAAGGAGCTGCTGCAGAGCGACTTAAGCGCCACAGAGCCGCAGATCACCGACCCTTGACCTAGGCAGTATGCTTATTGCTATTTTTGGGTATGTGTCCATCAGTGTAGAATGGTTCAGATTTACTGACAGAAGTATGGTGGTAAGAACGGCTGGTGTGTATGTTTCATAAATCTGATGGTTTACACAAACTTAACTCTTTGAGTGCCATTGACGTATATAGATGTCAGTGGTTTTTCTGCAGCTGGTCGGTGATCGTGGTCTCCTGCAGCCTGTGAGTAATTTTGGGGCTTCTGGGAGATGTAGTTGGAGCATAAAGAGACGGTATACGCCACAGAGATCAAAGCAGGAAGTGGAGACGATTGTATTTAGAGATCAAAACGGACGGATCCTGGACAAAAACGGGGTGATTTTGGTGAAAGTGGCCTCTACTCAACCTCTGATAAAACAAGAATGGAACGTGGTGAAATAGAGAATCTCTTTTGAGCTATTCTGCGTTTTCACAGTCATAGTACAAAATATTCTGTGGGTCTTGAAATATGACTCAAAATGGGCCAAAAAGCTGGAACAAGGCATTTTCTGTTATAGCAATAGTGATCTACAGATTTAGTTGTTTTATCTTGTGTCCAGCGGTGCAGCTACAGACATAATATCCATAAGTATCCATAATACCGTCTTTCTCTCCTCTATAGGAGATGATGAGGAGCAACTCTCATATAGTCCACCCAGCAGAGCCAGGAACCAGCTCTCTGAGGAAACCTGCTACTGTTTTATCTCTCAGGTAAGGTTTAATCAACATGGAACGATCCATACATGAGGCTCTGACAGTCTTCCTCTTCACACAAAACCTGGCAGAACAAAGAAGACTGGCTCTGGTTTGCATTGGACTGTGCACGTTTCAGAGATCTTCTTTCTTCTTCCAGTCATTAATTCTTAGAGAAGTTCATTAAACCCAGACTGCAGAGGTAATTATATAAGTCGTTAAAGTGCAAGACTGGTGGGTGTTTTTCACCAATCCCTGATTAATATTACATATTCTGAGATGTAATCTCCTCAAATACACAGATTAATCATGGATTGCCAGAGGATTTATGTTAGAAGGACGTGAAGATAATAATTATTCATTTGTTTTCAACATAGAATATTTTTTGGCCCAGATTTATTTATTTTATTTATTTAGCCTTTATTTTACCAGGTAGTCCCCAGAGAATAGCATAGAATCCCTTTTTGGAGGGAGACCTGACCAAGACAGCACACCAGCAACAAAAGAATACAACATCAGAAGACAACAATTATAACCGACAAACACATGAGACAAAGAAAATAATAAAAGCAGTTTAAACAAATCAATCACATTTTTCAGTAGAATGGACTGTTAACATGGTTTTCAAATGGTCCAGTGAAACTCGATTTTTCAGATGTAAGTTATTCCAGGTCCAGGTAGCAAAATAAGCAAAGGCTTTTTTACCCAGCTAAGAATCTGGTAAGAAATGAAGCTGAAAATTACTGGAGGTTTCCATTAATAGGCGACATTAATATGAGGGGAGTTTACCAAGGAACGCTTTATACAGAAAAACATTCAAATGAAGATGTCGATGCAGGGTTAGTGATGACCATCCTACCAAATTATATAGAATACAATGGATGTGGGCACTGGTACAAGTGGTAAGGCACTGTGATACACAGAGATAGAGCACAGATGAGGAAGCATGCATGTAGAGCACATCACCATAGTCCAGCACACTTAGAAAGGTGGCCTGCACAAGTTTTTTTCTTGGTTGTGTTAAATGGACACTATGTATTTTTTTCTCCCATCTAGTGGTTAAATTTGACTTTGCATGCATTGCAACATGGTTGGAACTACGATAAGCGGAATGGGTCAACTCCCTGGCAGCCACCGCGGATCCCCCCCATGTGCATTCTTACATTTGTTAATCAAATTAACAATCAAATTTGTTAATTTGTTGAGGTTCTCCTCCAATTAGCTTTGCACTCCTATAACACTGTCGAAAATAGATGCAAAGAAGCTGAAGGCATCATCTTATTTATGATGCACATTTGTTGAAACCAGGCGTGTATTACAGGTAATGGCTTTGAGTTGTTAACTTAAAACAGAGATAAGGGAGATGCTACAGGGGTCTGTTCTGCTCGCTTCTTTCTAAATTCTTGGATTTGACTTCTCAGAGAGTTTAAATGTGTCTGCAGGCCTGCAGACAAAACACTCCAACCATTGACTACGGCTGTTTAAGGTTAAATTAGAAAGATACATAAAAGTGGAAACAGACAGAGCCAACATCATGACTCCAGGACGCTGAAGCCCCATGGGAAACATCCTGTACTGCTCCACCAAAATAAAATGTGTCATATGATTAAATTAATGAACTCTGAATAAAACTGAAAAAGGAAAGTTCCATATAAAGGATAAAATGAAAATATATTCAAATGTGCCCTCTTGATCAGTCTATGAAAAGTGAGTGGACATCATATTATTTATAAACATTAGTATGATCAGTAAGTGATTTAAATATGTCTATTGCCTTGTAATGAGACACTAAAAATCTTCCCGATGGTTACAAGGTCAAGCTTTCAGTACAAGGACAAGATTACTTTCCATTGAAATTGACCTTGTGAGACACACACCCCTCGTAATTGACTAATAGTAACACCAACACATTATGTTGTGTTAACATATTTTCATAAATTTCACTCAACAAAATTTTTTCTTGCTAAATTAGAGTATTATAATTGGGTGGAAATACTTTCCATATTTTTTTATGTTCACCCAACAAATGACTTTTTTTAGTGAAGAAGGACCAGTGGTGAACCAGAGACAGGGTCATGAGAGGACAAGTATCACTGATGGAGGTAAGGAGTGAAAACTGGCCAAGGAGCTCTGACGGATCAGACAACCACCGGAGCTCAAATTGCTAACAAAATGTAGCCAATGATGTTAAAATAATGACCTGAACTGATAATGAAGACATTCTCTAATTTCTCAGTGGTCTTCTAGAAACTGCTATGATCCCTCAGGTCACTAAATGAGAAAGACCTGAACAAACTCAAGAAACAATTAGCTGTACCGCTGTCTGAATATTTGACTGGTTTATGAATCCAGGTCACAGTCTGACATCTGATTCCCCCAAAGAGTGGGAGAGCACCATCCAACAAGACTGACACTGTGAACTCAAGGCCATCCTGACCCCCTTTTACACAAAAGGAACCTGGTGCTAGTTCAGTTCTGGTGTTTAGTCGGTCCAGTCAGAACCACGTCACTGTCAAACATCAGTATGTCACAGCATTTTTGCTTTTACTCAGCAAAGCTTGTACGATGCAAAATCACAACAAGAAAGATGAAGGAGGTTGTTTATCGTCTCGGTGCTGGTGCTGTTCCCATGGCTGTTCCTGGCTAATATTTTGTCCTTTTTATATATAGGGCGGCACCGTGGTGTAGTGGTTAGCACTGTCGCCTCACAGCAAGAAGGTACCGGGTTCAGGGCCCGGCGCCTTTCTGTGTGGAGTTTGCATGTTCTCCCTGTGTCTGCGTGGGTTCTCTCTGGTACTCCGGCTTCCTCCCACCATCCAAAAACATGCATGGGGATTAGGTTAATTGGCTAATTTAAATTGACCGTAGGTGTGAATGTGAGTGTGAATGGTTGTCTGTCTCTATGTGCCCTGCGATGAGGTGGCGACTTGTCCAGGGTGTACCCTGCCTTCCGCCCTAAGACAGCTGGGATAGGCTCCAGCCCCCCCCACGACCCTATGAGGATAAGCGGTAGATAATGGATGTATATATATATATATATATATATATATATATATATATATATATATATAAGGTTAAGGTTAATAACAAGGTTCTACATAGGTAGCGCTTCAAAATACAAAAAGATGAAAGTGAGAGAAAAAAAATTGAGTATGCAAACAACCCTTAAACTGAAATAACTCTTCATCAGCTGATCAAAAGTTTAAGACTATAGCCTTTAAAAGTCTAAATCTTCACAAAATGTGGTTACCTAGAACCTTCTTAAGATCCAACATTGCAAAATGTAAAGGGCAACTCTCTTATTCCTAATCTTTATACCTCCAATGCTATGCATCAGTGTACAGTATGCAGAAGAGTTGACTTGTCTGTGAAACTCGTTGATTTCTCGGACTGTTTTCTGGCTTCCAGCAGCTTGATCTCTGCTCTGCTCTCAAAGACTCTCTGAGTGTCTTTTCTGTTTCAGCCAACTGGCCGGCCGGTTGGGCAGCAGGCCTCCAGCAGCCTGCAGCTGCTGCTGTGAATATAAAGCAGAGTCAGAGTGCATCGATCACCAGCCCACTCCATCTGGTATTCAACAGAAATACAAGCGTAGGCAAAAAAAAAAAGACAAGGCTGCAGCTCAGGAACAACATTGTGCCATCGACACTTTGAGCCTTAAATGTTTCAGTTTACTCCATTATCTACTAATGATTGTTCTACTGAGAGCGTCCTTCGGCTTTGACCCAATACAATACATACTGCAAGATGATTATACCACTCACTATCAGTCACATCATTTAGACTTAGGTCGAGGGATGCCATTCTTTAAAGGTTCCATGTTATTAAAAAATATATATAATGACTTTGTATTATAAAGCAAGTTTAGAAATACTGTGAACATGATCAAAACTTAATGCACAGATAAATGCAGAAACTGTGTGCTTCTGTGTGATGTCACAAATCTACAGTTTAAAAACAAGTTCACATTTTTCTACCTTAACACCTTAGATGTATTCCAGTGTATTTTCTTTTGCAATGTATGCAAATATCATCAGCTGACAGGAAGTGAAGCTACTGCCTGGCAGTTCTGTTGAAATACATATACGTTATATTCATATATTACTGCGTTAACATGGGACCTTTAACTATTGGACCACAGTCCTAGTATACCTGACCTTTACTCTGCTGTCAAAATTAACAGCAGGAGATAATTTATTATGAAATGTTAGCATAGTAAAACACTACAACTGTGCCCTGTATACGCTCATATATTTTAGGAACATTGACAGATAAGATTATTGACAACAGGACGCCACACATGAAATGTGTCTGTTTCTTATCAATATTTATGCAAAGAATCACACAGAATTATTAACATCTCCTGAGTCAATCATCAGTTTTATATAAATATTCACATTTTCCATAATTACATTTGAAGTGTTTCCAAATTAACAGTTCAGCTACCATGTTCTGTAAAGAGACCAGTATGACTCACTTTTAGTTTTTATTCATGCTCAAACCTGCCTCTCAGCTCATTCACATGCTGCTCTCCTTTCTGTCCATTTAGAATCTGTTTGCAGGTTTTGGAAGTTACCATGGCAAAAGTTAAAAAAAAACATCCATTGTTGATGATGTGGTGCAGAAGTAACCTGTTGCCTCTCAGCGGGAACTGCTGTTTGGAAACATAATGACAACATTAACTGCAGTTTAACAGCGAGGGACCCTTTGGGAGTCAATGCAGAATGAGGCCTTAATGAATAAAGGCATTTTTTACAGAGGTGTTGTATACTGATGACAAAATATTTGAGGGAGCACCAAACACAGGAACACAATCCCTTAAATGCAAATCCTCATCCTGACCCTGACTCATAAGGGGCTGATGAGGGAGTGGGAAAAGGTGTGTAGACAGGTTGGTACAGTCATGGATGGAAAATGAATGAGAAAGACAAGCTGGGAGTGCCAGGTTTGGACTGTCACTCTTGCCATATCTCCCCTGGTTCCAGTCCTAATCCTGAACAAGCCACATTCTGGCACAAACATGCAATATGGCAATATGCAATCCTGTAATCTGATAAGGCAGATGTTGACAGTCCATAGTTCCTCATTCCCTCACTATGAATATTTCCCCACCTGCTGTCACTGGTAGATTAGTCCAAGCTGTCATCACCTGGTGCGTCTTTTCCTGGCTGCAAAAATCTTCTTATTTAAGATCCAACAAATGAGCTCCATTAAGGTTTGGGTTAGGGTTAAGGCTAATGTTGGAGAGGAAAAACTTCTTTCAACGAAACAGCACACACACACACACACACACAACACAACGAAACTGACAAAGAATAAAAAAGGCTGGTTACATTTTACAAACATTTCCGGTAAAGCACAGTTTAGTCAGTGAGACCCAGTCCCGTGAACAGTAGTCTGTCATTTCCCCTGTTTTGACTCATCTCAGGTAAACACAGTTTAAAGTCTCTCACCCCTCTGATTTGAACATTAAACAGCCAGCTGGTCTCTCTGTGTGCGATGTATCTGCAGGCCACTGAGGTGTGTGACACTCATGTGGAGCGTGTGTGTTAGTGCACAATGTGATCCCTTGTTTCTCGCAGACTCTGGCTTCAGTGTTATCTGATTCCCCCGCTGTGTTTGCTTTTTTTATCATCTGACTCCCCTGCTGTCTATACTCTCAGTAGGTTTTCATTATCAGATTCCCCTGCTGACTCTTTCTGCACGTCTTCCCCACTCCTCGGTTTTTGGGGCTTTTTTTTTGACCAGCCAATGAATGAAGCTCTCTTATAAATAAATGTATTCACTTAATACGCAGCGCCGAACCTGAACTGTTGAACATGAAGTCATAACCTTGTCCCCAGGTGGTTTTGTGTTATGATGGGGGATTTTCCTCCTCCTCTTGCTCCACGCCTCTTCCACCTACTACTCCTGCTGTTCCTCTTCACACCTCAAGGTCTTCAACCTGAGCCTGAGACTGGGGAGGGTACCTCTACTGTCTGCTACTCTACTGCCTCATCCCAGTTCCCAAGAAGGCACACAGCAGTGTGACAAATGACTACAGACTAGTTGCCCTGACTTCACACATCTTATCCCCCTTTTCCACCGGGTGGTTCCAGGTCTGGTTTGGAGCCAGAGCCTGACTTAGCACCAGTTCTTTGTGTTTCCACAGCTTAAGCACCGGTCCCTGGTGCTTAAAACTGGGGCCAGACAAACATCAAGTCTTTGCTGGTCCAGAGCTAAGCACCAATTACGTCAGGGGCTTGGAGAGGGGATACTGTGACCAACAAGACCGGAGTCAATACTTCCTGGTTCGATCACAAATGTATTGAAAGCACTCCCGGGACACACAGAAGTTTTGCACAAACTGTTGCGAGCTGAAATGCAGAAAAATAGTGTCCCAACAGTACCGTCATCATTTTTTTGGCTCTGGATTTCTTGCAAAGCCAGGAACCCCTGCACTGAGACAATGACCTCCTCCATCTTTCTTGTTTGATTTTGCACCACACAAGCTTTGCTTGTTGTGATATGCTGACGTCAGATGACGTGGTTCTGACTGGGCTCCTTGCCAATGGAAAAGCGATAATGAAGACTTTGGAACAGCTCTTGCTGCATCACCTCAGACCCCAGGTTCACCATACACTCAGTTGACTACAGTTCACATACCAGGAGGAGGAGAAGGTGAATGACACCAAACTGTATCTGCTACACAGGGCTTCCTCTCATCTGGACAAAGAAGGTGACACTGTGAGGATCATGTTTTTGATTTCTCAAGCACCTTCAACACGATCCAGCCTAGGGTGACCAGGTATCCCACAATTTTCAGTCCTTTGTCCCACTGACTGAGATGATGTCCTGCATTTTGATTGGTGGCTCTAATTTTCTAATTTTAAAGTCAAACCACTTAAGGACAGATTCTTTTGGCTTTTATCCAGTGGTTTTGAAGAATACAGGAGTGCTGTCATCACACTGTCTGCTAATGCTAATGCTAATGTATGCTGGGCTAGTGACTAAATGAATATTATAATTTTCTTTATTTGGATTCCCTGTGGTAACTTGTTGTTGGATTCTCACATAAGTCATTCGTGAGTACAGACTGTTCATTTGTTTGCTATAAAAGATATTCCTGAAAAAACTCCTTAGATTGTATGTCGACCCCTCCTTTACTCTGAGTCAGACTGGCATGTATTCTCTCTGAACTCTGCCTCACACATAATATACAGGGCAGCACGAGCGTTGCAGCTTTATTATGAGCTTTTTGGAGCTCAGACACATCTTCTTTGGTTGAACCGGCCACACTGCTGAACAGTAATTGAGTGAAAAATAATGCCTGTATCCATATAGCGTTCCTTTCTTCGTATCAGTGTCTTTCTTTCAATTGAATTCAATGAGGCTGCCTGGAGAAAAAAATGCTGCAATCAGCATCTTTTTTTCAGCAAACTTTTTTGTGCAGTTGCTCTGAGTGCTTCTAGTCTCTCTGAACTTTTCAGAAAGGCACTGGTGTCCTCATTCAAGCAATAATTGCAATTTGGATTCTAAAGGTCCTAAATTTGGCTATTCATCCATTCATCCATTATGTACCGCTTATCCTCTCATAGGTCATCCCAGCTGTCTCAGGGCGGAAGGCAGGGTACACCTTGGACAAGTCGCCATCTCATCGCAGGGCACATAGAGACATGCAAACTCCACACAGAAAGGCCCCGCGCCGGGAATCGAACCCAGTACCTTGTGCTGTGAGGTGACAGTGCTGTGAGGTGACAGTGCTAACCACTACACCACCCATTTACTTTATACAATTAGTTGTCAGATTTGTGTATCAAAAGAAACTTCTTCATAATACATGGACCCAATAAATAACCAAAACTAAAACCTTATCAAAAATGAACCATTCTTGGTTCTTAAATTAATTAAAATAACAGCATCAGACTCTGAAGACTCTAAAATGCATGTGTATGTGTCTACCTGCAGGTGTCATCACGCTGTGATATCTTTCATACTCCAGCATCTGGCTGGATAGGAATTATATAGGGCTCATATGTAGCTGATGATGATGATAAAATAATGAAGTGAACTGATAATGAAGGCATTCTCTTCTTCCAGAAACTGAATCTTACCCCTCAGATCAATAAGTGCTAAAGGCATAGTTTATGACTGGACTGGACAAGGTCAAGAAACAACACATTATACCTCTGTTCGAACATTTGACTGGTTGAAGAATCCAGCTGAAATTCTGTGACATCTGGTTCCTCCCAAAGAATGAAGACCATCCACGAAGACAGACTGATACTGTGAACTCAAGTCTGTACTAAGGAACAGAGGAAGTTTTATGGTTGTAATGCATTGCTGCTGTGCAGACTGTGACACATACACATCCAGAATTTAATGCCCAGAGATGTCCAAAAGATATCCAAAGATGTCAAAGAGAGCCACTGATGGAGTGAGACATGCTTAAGTCTCCTCTGTGGGATCCAGCAGATCCAAAAGACTGAGGTTCAGACAGAACCTGCAGCCACTCTTCAGCAACACCTCCATCTATCTATGAACGATGATATCATACATTTTCAGATGTGAAAGAGTCTTGATGATTAGACCTAAATTAACTGGGCAAAATTTAGGGCTAATCGAGAGGACAGATCTACTAAAAGTTAGATTCAGAATATTAAACTGTTCCACAGCCGTCTTTGATGCCTCTTTAAATCTCAACTGTTGAACGATGCACTAACCCTAAACTAAATGTTGTTAACAACAGTCCAGCTGTTAATTTGGTTAATAGTTATCAATCACTGAATCTAACTGGTCACATTGAATTAATGCCATTTATTCCTTCATCAAGCTTTCCTTTTGTTTATTCATTTATTATTAGTTATTTTTGGTTAGTAGTCTGGTCATGTCGTTTGTCAAATAAACACCTAATTTTATAAAAAGAAAACATGGTTATTTGATTTGTGTGTATATATAGTTCTCCCTGTTTTAACAAAACTGGGTGGCACCCTGATAATTTCTATTATTAAAAATAAGTTGGCTATACCTGAAGCTGAGTGTCATCACTCTCCTTCACCTTTTATGACAATTCACGTTTTATGATTAATAATTTAAGAGTTATTGGTTATAAATACATATTTGGATATAAATTAGTGATTGGTAATCAGATCTGCTCCAAACAGGAGCAGTTTTTGAGGTCTGGAACCAGGCTACACAGAGGGAAAGAAATGTGCCAAAATATGCCAAGAGCCCTCGTTGAGTTAGTTCATAAAAGCGTTGCATCATTCATAGTTACTGAAATGCTGACTAAACATTCACACAGTATGGTCAGTTCCTTATCAAGCACCAGAGCCGAAGTTACTAACTCAGAAAACAGTTAAAAAAAGAAATGTTAGATGGTTTGATTGTGGTTCAAAAGACATATTCAAGTATTTATTCAATGGCATATAGAAGAAGTGATCAAGTCATCTTAAAAGTAATGTCTTTGTTTCCCTCAGAGGTTTATCTGGAAGAGAGCGTGAGACAGACCGAATGAAAGAAATAAAAGAGAAAGTTGTACCTGAACAACAGCTGATTTGCTCTAAAATCTTGTCTCCTGTATTCATGTAATAATTCCTGAGAAGCAGACTCTAAAGAGCAGGTGAGCTTGTAAAGCTTTCTAATTTTATTGATCATGACTGAATGGTAGTTACACTGATGACATTATAAAATAACAACCAACAACCAATTCTGTTGACTCCCCTGGCTCTAAAACAGGCTATTAAACTGGCTAAGAGCAGCATAGGTAATGATTATCATTATGTACTTACACAGCAGGACGCTGGGCATATCTCCCATCATGAAGCATAAATCGATTTCTTTCAGTCTGATGGAGAGCTCACATATTCCCTCTGCCACACTCCATGGGGCTGGACCACGATCTTCTGCTGTCACACTGAAGACCTCCAGGGGTTGGTACTCCGGCACAGCCAAACAGCCCAAAGTCACCATGGCTGCTTTAGCGTCATCATGAAGAGCGGTTGAGCTGTTTCGACCAGAGCCATATTTGCAGTCCTTATGGAAGCAGGCTTTAGAGGAACAGATGGCCAGAGAGCTCGGTTGTTCTGGTTTGCAGTTAAAAAGAGCCCAGGTGTTCTTGTTTTCAGCTGTATTGTCGTGGATAGAGGGGAAATATCTGACAGCAGCCATTCTGCTCATTGAGTGCATCGTTTCTGTTTAGATTCAAAGTGGAGAGCATTTAAAATTCTGGAACCAGGTAGCACAGCATTGTTTCACTTCTGGTTCCCAGGGCGTCATATTTAATGTTTTGTTTTGTTTTTGAATGGGCTTTTATTTAAATGCCTGAAATAATGTCTGTTGTTAACACAACATTAAGAGATGACATGACAGTAAATACCCAACTTTTGAAGTTTTAAGACATCTTTAAAAAAGGATGCTACTGTAACAAGTGTCTATACCATACGGCCCGCAGGCCATATATGGCCTGTTGGGCTTTTTAATCCAGCCTGCTGAACTTTTCCAAATTATATTATTAAATTCAATTAAATTTAGGTCTGCTGTTGCGTTAAATGGACACTATGTAATTTTTTCTCCCATCTAGTGGTTAAAGTTGACTTTGCATGCATTGCAAGATGGTTGGAACTATGGTAAATGGAATGGGTCAACTCCTGGGCGGCCACTATCACCACGGATCCCCAGCCCCCGGCCCGGAGCTCCACAGCCCTTCTGTGGTCTGGAGGACTTCCTGGCAGGCCCCAGCCAGCCATGGACGGGCATGAGGCGCTCCTGGGCGGCCACTCACCGCAGATCCCCGGCCCGGAGCTCCGGTCATTTTATGGCCCTCGTCTCCACCTTGCTTCTCTGTCCTGTGGGTACTAGCAGGTAGTGCTTTATGTTCCTCTCGGCAGTTTGTAGTTTTTTTATAGACCGCTCTATGTAAAGACAGATAACTGATTCTTCACCCAGGAGGATAAGTCAGATTGTTGGCATATGTTATTTTACACTAATGAGGATCTATTTATGAATGAAGACGTTGATTTGAGATAATAAAATACTTACTTTAAGGCAATCCACAATGACATGCACAACAGTAAGTCTAATTGGACAAAATTCCCTGAAATTCATAACAATTAAAGAAGATTAAATCAGGTCATGAAGCAGAACTCCATTCAAAAAATCAAGGAAACTAACAACACAGTCGTAACTAATGATCAGACATGCTGACGCGCGCGTGTCATCACACTGACTGATACACCATCACAGACGTGTGCTTTATTTATAGCCTTAGTTTGGAATACATCCAAGCATTAAAAACCATAAAGGGGGTGGTTTATGAAGATTATCTTGTTGAACAAAACGTGTTAGAATAAAAGATTGTTCACCACAATACAATACAGCCAATAGAAACATCCCATTATCTCCTTATATGTCAGCACCAGGTGGGGATGTAACATCCAGCTGGCATTCAGTTTATTCAAAACTGATTTTATTCAACACAGGGACTAAAGGGAAGAGGAGGAGGATGCAGTGAAGTTAGAGAGGTGTAGTAAACCACCTCTCTCTCTTCTCTCTCTCTCTTCTCTCTCTCTCTCTCTTCCTCCAGTCGGGTTTGAGGAGATCTCTCTTGGAGCTGGAGAGGAGAGGTTGGCTGTCTCTCTCCTCCAGCAGCCGCCGGGCTTCTCTTCGCTTCTTCATCATGGATCTTGGGACTAAAAGAGTCGTTGGGATTATCGCTCAGGTCGTCCTGCTTCTCTCCAGTTTGTGCGGGACAAGCGGAGAAGGTGAGCAGGCTGTGCGCTTTTTTACTTTCCCCGGAGGAGACGGAGCGAGTCCGAGCAGCGCAGACCCGGAGGGGCGGCTTTAAACCAGGGCTTCATCCCTCTGTCATTCCGCATGGGAAATAGAAATCTTCTAGATTTATGAATTCAGTGATATGTCAACTGTTACTCCACCACTCTGGGAAAGTGTGGCTCTTTATGTTATTTCTGTTTTTGTGTGCGTATTGTTGGAGCATCAGCGCAAATGAGGAGAGTTTGAGAATAATCATGGGCGTTTATTATGAGAGCTGGATCAGTTTTAACAACAGATAACACTGTTATTCTTACAGTAACGGACAAGCACAATGCGTCTCTTAACTTTTATGCATTTCACCCAGCTGAATATTTAACAAAAAAAGCTCTTATCTGCGTATTTGTGTCCTCTGTGGGTTGAGATAAGCTTTGCCATCACTATTAGAAACCAGTCCATCTTCTGTGTGCATGAGACAAGGTTATCTGTTTTCTCTCTGTGGTTCATTTGGTGCTCAACGCAGCGTGATGAGCATCCTGGGAATGAGCCACATTGTGCCGCACAAACTCCACAGAGCAGCCGGAGTGTGAAGGAGTGTGAGAGGAAAAGGGTGCATGCAGGTTGGGGAGGTGGGTATGAGGCTGAGGGGTTGCTGGTTTGATTCTATAATGAGAAAATGCCAATTTGTCTTCCAATAAGTGCCTGTTTTAGACATTAATAGTGGGAGATTTCCAGGTCTGCAGCTGTGTCAGAGTGAATATGAAGAGGGGTGTTGCTATTATTCTTCGCTGCCTCAGAGAAGTAGAGAAAGAGAGAAAGTGAGGGAAATCCAAGAGGAGAGAATCAGGACAAAGGGAGGAGGGCCGTGATGTATGCCTCTGTCTAACTGAAACAAGGTGGTAGAAAAAAGACCTTTTTGTCTCCTCTTCCACAACATAATGACCTCTTGTCCTCCTTCGTAATTTGTTTCTCTTTATTTCACAGAATGTGTCATTTCTTGGCTTTACCACCTTTATAAAGGGGGTATACCATCTTTCTCTTCTCTCTATGCCTTATCTGCTTCTGCATATTTTCATTAGACTCTTAAACCTCCAGAGTTGACACAAACTCACGCTGTGTCGTCAAACTTTGCTAAAAACCCACAGAACTGTTTTTTTCAGTTCTGGTAGAGTGGAAACTATCAGGCTGAATCTTGAAGAAATGTGAAGAAAATGAATGAATGATGTGAGAAAACAACATATTCAGTCAGCAGAGTATACTTCCTCTTCCGTCCTTCCTCTGTATATAAGAAACATCTACAGTCTCACCGTCGTATCTGATCTCTGTTTTCTCTCCTGCTGTTTCTTTCAGCCATCTCCTCTCTGACTTGTCTTTCTCTTCCCCTTGTTTCTTGTCAGCCTCTTTGTCTGCATTTCCTTTTATACTCTTTCTACCTGCCCTTGTGCTGCTGCGTCTTTCTTTCCCCTCAACTTTTCCTCTTTTCCATCCTCCTCCCTGCTTTCTTGTGTCTCTACCTGGTGATATATTTTTTCACTTACCTTAATCTTTCCCTGCATGCTCTTTCTCTCCTGCTGTTCACTTCCTGTTGCACTGTAGTTTCACCTGAAGGTGTTTGAATTTAGTTTCAGCTGAGAAAGTTTGAAGAGATTTTGTGATACTGTTCCAACTTACTGCCAAGAAATAACACATACTTTCAGACAGTTCATTTAATGTAATAATTAACTTTATTTGTCACATACTGTATATATCGCCACAGGGAGCAGTGGGCTTCTATGTAAGGTGCCCAGGAAGCTGGGGGGGATCTGGCGCCTTGCTCAAGGGCACCTCTACAGCTACCAGTCCACTTTCCAGACGTGGTCCAACCTGGGCTTGAAGTGGCAACCCTCCGATTCCCAACCCAAGTCACTACAGACTGAGCTACTGCCGCCCCTAAAGATGCTACGTATATATGAAATTCTTAGCTTAGATATAGTGGCGTGATGTCTGTACCAGGGTTTGCTGTTTATTATGGAGGTGCTACTATTTGACAACAAAGAAGAAATACATATTTTAAAAGCCACAGATGGTGGCTAATGTGAGCAGGAGCAGTGAATGAGCATCTATTGATGAGATTCAGTGTGTGAAGCATGTAGAGCTGTAAAGTCACCCTGTGTTTAATCTCCTTCCAATATTACAACATGAAAGAGTCTCTGTGTGTTTAGCAGCCCGGAGACCAGCCGCCAAATGATTACATTTTGCCTCTGAGCTGCCCGAAAAAACAGTGATTTGCTGTTTTATTCATTTTGTGCTGCAGGTTAGTTTAAATGTTCATGGGAAATAGTGTGATGTTTTTGACATTTCTTTTTCTTTTTTTTTGAGGAAAATACAAAGAATGATTCCTGACAGGTCTGAAAAAGCTATTTGAATTTGGTTTTGTGTGTTGGTTTAAAATAAAGCTGGAACATTTAAGAGAGGGTGGCTGCACAGTTCAGCTTTTAGAGCTCCTAAGCATACGCTTGTCAGGTTAAAAGTATTTTTTTATGAGCTACTATAACAGACTGTGGGGATTTTTCCTTTTCACTTTTATCTGGAGGCTTTCACCTCTGTCAGTCTGCTGAGAGATGCAGGTTTAGGATTATCCAAGTTAAATTAAAGACCTGTTTAGTAGAATGCAATTCAACACCTGTTTTAAAGCCATACAGGCAAGTGTGATGGGAAATGATTAGGGTTTGTACTTCCTAACAGCATATAACAATATTTCCTGCAATGCAACCCGGCCCTGTATAGCAGCAGATTAAATTAACACCATGAATTTCATGTACGTGTCGAAAAACTAAAAATTCATTAAGCAGAACTTCTAAACAACAATAGTAGCACTGTTTTATTTTCATCAGAGACAGTTGTGTTTCCTCTTTCTTTACTGTTTATTGCTTCTCTGCTGCGTCTCTAATTGTGCCCTCAGAAAGTTTAGTTGTCTTATAACTTGTTTTGTTCGGATTTATTTCACGTCTCCTTCGAGCACTGCAGTACTTTGAGTTTACATCTGTATTAATTACTGGATTTAATTAGCTTTGCTGTATTATTGTGTTGTGGTTTTCCTCAGATGGCTTCAGAAACTGCCTCGATTCTGCCTTGATTAATTTGCTGTTTTGTTCTGGATTGCAGCTGGTTCTGAGCATATCAACATGCTATTTTCCAAACATGCAAGGGACAGCAGTGTCTTTGCTTGTGAAGTCGTCAAACTCTTTTTCTCTTTGTCTTCAGGGTCAGTGACCAGTCCACACTGGACAGACCTAGATCGGGCTTTGCTCCACTTGCTGAGGTGGAGAAGCACAAGTTTTTTTTTCTAAAACCACAATTGGTCCTCTTAAAAATCATCTCTTGGCTAGATTTAGTCCACTTTAACACACAATTCTGCGATTGATAGATTTATGTGTGTTGACAATAAGTAGTATGTTGCAGTCCTCAGTTGAGGTGTTATTTGACCATTTTGGGTCATATTTCAAGACCCACAGAATATTTTGTACTATGACTCTGAAAACACAGAATAGCGCAAATTAAAGAAGAGACTCTCTATTTCATCATGAAAAAAGCGTTAGTTTTTACCTTGTTCCGTTCTTGTTTTATCAGAGGTAGAGTAAAGGACACTTTCACCAAAAACGCCACTTTTTGTCCACTCTTTGGGCTGCGGAAAACCCGCTTTGGCGTATTATTATGTCGATGGCACTCAAGTGTCGGATTTTAAATGTTGAAATACGTCAATGGCACTCAAAGAGTTAAATTCCTAAGATCATAAAAAAAAAAAATCACACTTGTGTAGGTGGATGCCATGATTTTGATGAAGTAATGAACTTCCAGCAGAGAAAAAGTGGGACTGCAGAGAGGGAAAGAACAGAATGTCACAGTGTGCTGAGAGTTCTTCAAGTCATAATAAGGCTTTTGAAGGGACTCATTAAAGTGCAAAATTGGTCCCCCACGTCTTCGAAGATGAATTCATCTGTGTGAATGCTGAACATCAGTGCAACATTTTGAATCTCAAAAGAAGCTGTTGCTGTTTAATTGTGTGGAGGCAGCCAACATGCGTGTAAACAACAAACGATAAGCCCCCTCACAAACCTGGTCAAAAATCGTTTGTCGTCAGCTGCTGTTTAATGTTATTTGCACAACATTTCTCCTTTTACATTTGTTTCATTTGCACAAATTACAAAGTTATATCATGGGCTTCACAATCTGTACAGGATACAACACCATCTGTCCTTTTTTGAAATTTTTTTAACTTTTTGAATCATAGTATCAGTCGGTCAAAATTGTCAGTGGCTGCAGAGGTAACAGAGTTGACAAAGCTAACTGTGCTAAAGCTACAGTCTGTCATGTTAGAGAGCTAGCAAGATTTGAAAGTGGCACCTCCTCTAAGCCCCTCCCCTTCCCATCATTGCTCCGTCCTAAGCCACGCCCCTTCAAACTTGAAAATCTGACAGTAGGATTCAGCAGAGAGAGGAGAGTCACCACAATTGTAAAATACACTGACCAAAACTTCCAACACAACACTCTCATGGTTTATGCATATTGTACCAAATTCAAGTGACATGCTAACAAGACGTATCAAACATGAAGTTTTAATTCGAATGCAGTGTAATAGTGCTCTTGCCCATTGCAGACGGACATGGCAACGTGCTGGAGTCAACAGCAGACCACGGCGGGGGCGTCGGCTGTGCAACCTGGCCTCATGCAAGCAGTTGCGTACTGTTTGTTCGCTGATTTTGTTCTGATGTCGACCTCTGGTTTGTGCTGCAGTCAATGTAGCTGGCAGGAAATGGTTTCTCAGATGTTGAAGATGAATATGGTGGTCTGCCGAGGGGTGGTGACTGCATTTTCTCTGAATATTTCCGGCAACAGTGGGGAGGAGGGAGGGATCAGGACAAGACATTGAAGGCATCTGATTGGTTCTTCCACTCGACCCGAGTGTCAGTTGATTGGTCACAGTTTTTACAGTCCTGCAGCTGCCTCAGAGGTCTGATTCTTTCAGACCTGCCGAACATATAATGTATAGACTGTTCTCAGGGTGGAAGGAACATTTCACCCAGTATAACAAAAAGTGTAGCTTTAACCTGAGGGGTAATTTCTGGGTGCCTGCTATGCATCTGCAACAACGCTGTTATGGAGGTATGATGATATTTTCTAAACAATTTTAATGTTCTTCTTGACCACCTGATTACCTTAAAGGTACAATCTGTAAGAAATTATATTATACTATATATATATTATTATTATACCAGATATTATTATACCAATATTAGTATTATACCAGACAGCTACGAACGTGTCGGCTAAATAATGTCAATGTTACGAAACCTAAAAGACCTCGTTATGAGTCCAAAATATGTTGTGACAAAGTTGGAAATAAAACAAGGATTTGTATAGGAGATGCCTTTGAAAGATGGAGATGGCTGAAAGAGGACAGGCACTCCTAATCCACTCTCACTCTCACTCTCATCCCCGGAGCTCCGCTCACTTTACCCCATCCCTCCACAACTCTCCTCTGGAACATTTTACGCCTTCTAAGTGTCCATGGTGATGCCCAAGGTGGCTGCTTTTCATTCACTGTAACACTTTCTGTTCCTGTTGGATCCTGCAGCCTAGCTGGCAACCTCTAGTCAGGGTAGAGGGAGAGGGGAGACACCACTCTACAGTAATTTGAAAGTGATTGTAGTACCAATTTTGGCCACAATCCTACATACTGTTCCTTTAAGTTCAATAGCCACTCTTTTGGCCAGATGTGAGATTCTCTATTTGTAATATAAAATTATGATTTAGTGCAGCTTTAAGTGCTGTTCTTTTCCCTCACTTCGGTCCTGCATGTCATGCACCAAACTGTGCCCAGGAAAGGAAAAAAAATAAGTCACTTCATTGATCTTCAATGCAATGCCACATTTTAATACAGCTGTTGTACCATAAAATTTGTTAGAATTAAACAAGAAACCCAGGGCCATTTCACATATAGAAACATAAGTTATTGACAGGCGAAGATTCTAGACGGATCCAGACTTGCGTGCTCCCTGTGAAAAACAAAATAAGAACGAGAAAATGAGAGGAAATTAAACTTTAATATTCCTTTTGGGGGAAATGGGTCACTGCAGCTGAGTGAAGAAGAAAACAACACACGGTCTAATATCCTAGATAAGAATGTAACAAATCCCCAACATACTTCACACAAAGAAGGACTGTGTCTGATAAAGTAACTATGATAGTTATTTTTGCTGAATTGACTATGAATCAATACTTATTAAGTTAACAATGACCTCTACAGAGGTGATGGAACGGCAGATAAATAGACATTTTACAACATTTAAGAAAGCAGATTACAGTTGACAGTTTGGATTGAGAGGACAGATGAACAAAATTTCTGTCACCAGAAGCTGCAAAAAGCCAAATGAATATCTTAATTCCCTGATGGAAAACCTTTGAAACCTGTGGGAGTTTCTGCCATTTAAAAGTCATAACCAAAAATAAACACAGCTCCCTGAAACCAATAAGTTGTCCTGCAGCCATTTTTTCTCCAGAGAGCCCACCTATACTACATCATTCACTTCATAATCATCCATGGCGACTTTTCTCTCCACATTTCATTTGTTTTTCAGAGCCCGGGGCGAGGTCTGGCTGAAGCTGCTTATCAGGGTGAAATAAAGGAACTGAAATACATCCTGAGATGTTTGATATTAGGGTTTCCTCATTCGCAATAATTCATTGTCTGAGCAGCATGACCTAAATCACTACTATATCTGGAGCTGCTTTTCATCCCTTTTATATCGACACACTGTATATATTCAGACTGTATGCTCCTAATGTAAAATGCTGACATTGGGTGTGACAAGTCACAGTGAAAAATAAATAGTAGTTAAATACTGTACATTCAGAGAAAGCTGCTGCACTAAAGCATCTGTATATTGTTGCTACCTTGTCAACAGGTTACTGCATGGTGCTGTGTCTCATTGAGGCTACTTTGTTAGTAGTACTTGTGTCTGCATTTTAAATGGGTAGTGTTGTCTCAAATTGTATGTGACCAACCTTTGGGTGAGGTTGTCACCTGCCAAAACATCTGCCATCTTATTTACTTTCTTAACAGTCTGGTGGTTCCTCTCCTTCCACGATTTTGGATTTGATCATATCCATTTAACAGCAGTGAATGGGGCACAGAAATGCAGCCAGCAAATGACACAAACTTGACCATTTCTCAAATAACTGTTTAATAAGATGGGCTACACTATTACTATTCTCATTTCACAGTGCCTGAACTAAAACAAAGCATGTATCTGTATGTGACAACATCACAAAGTATTTTATTTCAAACACTGTGAAGGCCACATAGGTGGGCACTAGAGGTCCTTAGTAAACTATGATACACAGGAAGTAAAGTCTGTTTACAGATTGAATTTTCTCAAGTTACAGACAACTCCTGACTCAAATGAGAATAGTGTATCCCATCTTATGAAATGTCTGTTATTTGAGAAATGGTCAAGTTTGTGTCATTTACTGGCTGCATTTCAGTGCCCCATTCACTCCTGTTAAATGGATAGCATCAAATCCAAATATCATCAGAAATACTCCAAATGACTCCAAAGTGATATGGGTGAGTAAATGACAGTATTTTATTACAGACATAAGGTCCAATTTGGAAACAGCACTTCCCCTTTAAGTGATGACATTACACTTACTAATCAAAAAATCTTGTAGTTTGTTGTGTTACTTTACGTCCTTCAACTATATGCATAAAGCGTTTGTGCAACATGACGTGACTTTGACTTTAACGCTCAAACTCATGGACGAGGAAACAGACCAAAAGTGGCAGAGCCAGTTGAGTCGTCTCTTGAGGGGTGGAAATATGCACATTACTGAGATTTTGTTGTGTGAAATGACAATGATGTGACAGTGAAGTGTCAGCCAGTACTGTTGTCTTGTGCATTTTTCTGTGAAGTGCTGTTTGGACTGATTCTCACTGTCAGCTTTGTGATAATGAAGAGCATAAAAGAAAGAGAGAGACTGTGTTTGTCCTCCTTTTATTACAATTTGCAAATGAGGTTTAATTTTGACTTATGTGGCACTGGCAGTGAGTTATAAATTATGTATTTCAGGTTATGTTACAGAGTAACGCAAAATTAATGTAACTATAGTGTTACTAATTACTTTCAGCAGTGAGTAATTTATTAAACTACAGCTCTACTTTTTTGAAAAGTAACTAGTAATGTGTAATACATTACTTTTATTGAGTAACTACTCCGACCCTGCTCATCGGTGCGAACACACAAGAACACAAATACCGTGCCAAGCTCAGCTCTCAGCAGTTAATTTTCAATACTTTTTGCCCTTCGGAGATATTGTATTCTTGGTCCAAGACATGCTACCTTCTGAGCCCAGGCATCTCGGACAACAAACAGTACACTGCTTAAGCCTTGTTCACACTACACGACCTTCAGATTCGTAGACTCTCCGTGCTGTTCACACTACATCTATACATATATATTAGGCAATATACAAGCCATTCTGAAATAATTACAGTTTAGAGAGCAATCACAATATCAGTCTGAAAGAGCAATTTTCCCAGTCATCATCTTAAGGTATATTTTTTCTCTCTCTCTCATCCTCATCAGTCTTCCTTCAGGCGTTTATCTCCCTCCTGAGCTGGTTTAGAGTCACTGGAGTGTGTGCTATAATCATCGCCTAATGGCAGATAATCTGAAGAACACTAAATGACTTTTAATCCTAGCCTAATGACAGATAATACCACTGCACTTCCATTGTGTTTTATATGCTGATTTGCATTTTTGCCCTCGTCGCTGGGCGTTTAAATGATGTTGACTCTCTGGCTCCCCTGAGTCATCACTTCCTAATCTGACCTCAAGTTTCAAACTAATGAAATTTAAACTTTTTAAAATACTGCCTGAGAGTCAAGTTTAAAAAGCCATTCATGAGTCAGGTGAAATACATTTACATTCAGACAACTTCTGCCTGGTTGCCTTCTGTGATTAAACTTCGTGAGGGTTGACATGATGGACAGGTAATCACGTTTGCTTTGCCTTGAACTTTGTGACCAGTGTCTCAGCTAATGAGGCTGTACAATCTGCATGGTTTGGTTATTTACCTGTTCAGTGCTGAAGGAACAGTTTGATTATTCAGCTACTGCAGGCTGTGGAGGGATTTAATATGAGTTGCTGTAAATTATTGAGATACTGGAGGCAGAATGGCAAATTCAGGGGTGTTATTACTCACCCATTGAAGGGTATTCTTTGCCTTAAGAAATGGTTGGTTATTTAAACAGTGGAGGCTCCAGGGGGTTATTAGAGGTGTTTGATTAAATCTCCAAAGTCATGAATCTGTTCCAGGATTAATCTGGTAAAGAAAATCCTGAGGATGGAGTGTGTGAACTTGAGCTTATTTCATGTGCAGGCTTGTCTCATGGGAATTTATTGCTTTTCAGTGAACTGCTTGTTTGCACTGAGAAGAACAAAACCATTGGGAACTTCTCAACTAACCTCACAGTCCTTTATGATTCATGAGAGGGCAGCAAGAACGAGAGCCAGGATGAGGAAAAAGGAAAGTAGCCGAGGATAATTCCCTTCATATTTCTTCTTTAGTGTCATTTCTGGAGATGAGTGTAGGCAAAGTGGGGCCATGAATGGGATCTGATGAAGTCAAGGTTACGGAACGGATGTGGAGCCACCAGTCATGTATCTGGATTTATTAGTTAAGTGAAGAGCTGAAAAAGGACTGCAGTCCATTCATTTGATACTGGGACTGATTGGACTGCTGTATTTGTTCAAGGCCGCCCTTAGAGGGAGTCTGACCCCCCCCCCAAAAAAAAAATGAAGCCATCCATCAAATGGAGCCTGCGTCATTGAAGATGACTTGCCTCAAATATCAACTTGCATCTGCTGAGGTCATGATACTCTGTCACTCTGAGACAAAAGACAGAAACAACAAATGGATTTTACACTTCCAACTCCATTTGCACCAGCAGATACATAAGTTATGACTGTCCTAATTGGATATTTTTCTGGGGACATTAAACTGTAACTGCATTAGTTACCAAGGTCACCGTGCTCTGTCAGTCTCTGTTACATTATGATGAGTTACCAGTGGAATTATTAGCAAAGGATTTATATTCTGGGGATGGAAGAGCTCATGTAAATCTGACCTTTAGTTTCCTATATTTGGTTTAAGAAGTTAGACTCTGCCTCATGGCATGTCAGAATGAAAAGGGGGAATATGAACAATATTATTGTCAAAATAATGAATCATTCTTTTATTTGCTCTATCACTCACAAAGTTGTTCAGACAAGACAACTTCATTAATTAAAATGTACATATTATAAAAATAACTGGATGCTTTGATGAAACAAAGTTGAGCACTAACCCTATCCCAGACTGGCTCATATCCCGAATAACACCGAGGATATAGTGATATTATTCAGGTTTTAGGGGCATTCTTTGGACTTTAATTTCTGGACAGGTGTGACACACCTACTTTTATACATTATGAAAGACTTGGATATCAATGGCTACTTTGATCATAGTACACGTGGCTGCATGTAGACAGGAATATTGGTGGAATATTAATTTCATAAGCCACATAAATGGCTTTTTCAGAACAAAGGTCCATTTTGATCCATTTGGAGGGCTACATTGTGATATTTGTTTTGTAATTATGATGGAGGTGGAGACACAATTCTCTTTTGAGTCATGTCCTTGGAGATGAAATTACACTTCAATGTACATGCAAAAAAAACCTCCAAAAAAACAGAAACAGTGTCAAGAATGGAAAAGAAAGAACTTCAGAGCCTTGTTCCTTTCTCACCTCTGCACACCTGAATAATCACTGCTTGTAGTGGGTGTGAAAGGCCACATTGCTCCATTCATTCCTTCATTTCCTTTGGATGACTGAGTAGGGCTGGGTACCGAACTTTGATACTATTGTAGCGCCGACCGGAAAGCTCCGATCCTATCGGGTATCAAAAAATGATTCATCTTTTGGTGCCAAATTCTGATACCCAAGTGTCTGTGAGCCATGCTCTCAGATGTCTCTATGGACTCCCCAGGGTCCCAAAGAGGAACAGTTTACAGCCTGTGCCTGTCGATCATTAGACCATTGTCTAGTATGTCTACCATCATAAAGCCAAGATTACATAAAAATAATAATAATTAACATTGGTTATGACCATGATGATGTGACACGACTCAGGGGACAGGATGTAACAGTGAATCAAAGGGTGTTTACTTAAGCAGCCAACAGGCTCAGCACTTCCAGGCAGGGATGGGGAATGTGCCGTGGAGTCCCTACTCTGACTGCACTGATCTAAAAACGACCAAACACCAAAACACCTGGGGGGGGAGGACTATGTAGAAACAAAGGATGTCTATCTTGAGGCTACAAAATATTAACTAAAGTCACTCGCTATCGAGGCTGTCAAAATTACAAAATAAAAGTCAGCACAAGGCTATCAAAATTTACAAAATGACTATAAAGGATAAATCAAGGAAGGCACTCAAAAGAGGCTATGAAAAATTACAAATCAAAAACCAACACTCATGCACAATGAGGTGGAAAACTAACTAAGAAAACAAATGGCACTCTATCTACGAGGCTGTAAAAATATTAACAACTAAAAACCACTATAAAAAACTATAATAAATAACTGAAATGCCTCTCACTAGAGAGGATCAAATAACTGGAAGCGCTTCTGGAAACAGGTGACAGGGATTGCGACGAGACATGAACCATGACAATCTCGCAATGAGACAGGGGAGATAAGACGATTTATACAAGAGGTAAGGGGACACAGGTGGAATCAATCAGGGTGGGGCTGGCAATCACAGATGCAGGAACACAGGAGGGCAGGAAGCAAAGCAATCTGAAACAAGAAGGAGACATGGTTATTTCAAAATAAAACAGGAAATGACATGACAACATGCAGGCACGAGACAAAAATGGGTAACTTAACCAAACCACACAGACGGAGCATGACAGATTAAAGCTCGATTTAACCCAAAATTAATTTAGTGAGGTGTCGAAACAACGGTATTAAAATTGGCAATTGGCATCCGAATATTTTTTAACGATACCCCTACTACTGACGTTCAGTTCTCCACACACTGAGATGCTGATCACAGACTAGTACTCTTTCTGTTGTGTGTTTTTATGAACCCGGTGACCACAGTTCTGCAGACTGCTGCTCTGCAGCGACTGCTGATGAGAAGAAGCAGGACCAGTCAGTTTGCATTAAAGAGGAGGACAGAGCTGAGTCAGTGGCCATTAAAGAAGGAAGTGGAAGGCTGAATTTCAACATACTGAGACAGAGTTTAATCTGAGCTAAGCACTAAGGTGAAAACAAGGAAGAGATGTGTGTGGTGAGAGGAAAGAAGAGGAGGAAGAGTAATCTAAAGTATGAGAGGATGAAGTTTAGGGGTCAGAGTCTGCTGGCTGACTGCTAGTAATATTCCCTCTGTGTTTCTCACAACTGCAGTGACATTTTCTACTCACTTTCCCATTTTATCCCTCAATGACTTTGCTGTGTGTGTATGAGCCACCATCTGCTTTCTGGATGCTCCACCTCACATCTTTGAGATGATTTGACTTCACAAGCAGGAGGCAGAGGAGAAGGAGGGAGGAGCAGGTAAGGAAACAAGGACACCAATGAGTGACTCCATGTGACAAAAACTGGTGCGTGTGATATGAAATGTTATGAAAAGAATATGTCTAGGGGATGTCAAAGTCCTTCTCTCCACCATGTCAATCAAGGAGAGGAAGATTTTAGTGAGAGGAGGAATGAGAAAGATCTGATAGTTTCCCTGCTGTGACTTTCTCTACTGCCTCTGCGATTTCATCCCTGCGGTGTGTCTGTTCAGTCCCAGTGTTGACTTTCTGAGTGATTGCACTGGTATAAATATTAATGTCTATCCCAAAAAAAACTGAAAGTTTAAGAAACCGCTTCACACTATTGGTTGGATCAGTCCATGTTTGTGTCAGTGTATTGTTAAGTAATCATGATGGATTGAAGTTCAGTAGGAAAAGAAATATGGATTAAATCTGACAGCATGATGCTTGATGGGGTAATGAAGAGGAGAACTGACATAAGACTAGTTAAAACTGCACAAGCAATATTTAATCATGGATTAAACACTTTTATGTGATGTGAAAGAGCTCTCACCACATTTGAACCCACATAAAATCGTTAGTGGACTCTGCAGATACACTTATGTAGGTCTACAGACCAGACTGTCTTTAAAGTGATAGTTCAGAATTTTGGACATAGGGTCTCATTTCCAAGTGAGCCGGAGTGTTGGAGATGTGTGGAGACAGTTTTCAACAAATTTCATTCAGTCTTTCTAGTTGCAGAGTTCACTGGTGCTAGGCTAACACAAGTCAATGGTTCTAGTTTAACCTGCCATTAAAAACAGTCCAACCCACTCCACAGTGCACCTGAGACAAATCAATAACACCAGACTATCAATGTAAATGTTTGTGTTGATAGCTCCAGTGAACTCTGCAGCTAGAAGGACTGAATGAAATTTTTTGAAATCTGTCTCCACACGTCTGCAACACTCCAGCTCACTTGGAAATGAGGTCCTATGTCCAAAATTCTGAACTATCACTTTAAGCTTGTATTGTTCACAGCTTTATTGTCCACTCTTCAGGACTGTTGCTCTGTGTCTGTTGGATGTATGAACTGGCTGATTTCTAACATGTTTGTCAACAACAAGTGGCTCAAGCCAATTTCCCAGATTCTTGTTATATTGTAGTATTTTCTTTATTTATTTTAGGTATTTTTTTGGTTGCATGATGGGGATTTTATGTAGTTTTACAGTAGCTGCCAGGTCTACAAAGCCATTTTACAAAGCATATATTGAAGGCTTAGGTTACTATAGTCATATAGGATTGCTTGGCCTCACATAATTATACAGTACACGAAGAAATCAGAATTCATGAAGAAGTTGCAGGATGTAAAAAAAAAAAATCTTCTGCAAACAGCAAAACAAAAAATAGATATGTGGCCACCTTGAATATTGCTTTGTTTTCTAAACAAAAATAGATGAAGATAGTTGCATATTCACTGTGAACTCAGAGGATGAGTCAATATACTGTCATGCAGCACTACCTTGGATCTGAACTGGACTCAGTCTTATGCTGTCATCAGGGAGCAGAAAGTAGCTGCAGGACTTTGCAGGTCTTGACCGGTCATATCACAACAGCATGATAAATTGTAACCTGGGGAAACAAGCAACAAGAAATTAAATTTCTGTAAAGTGCATTATCAGCCCAGAGATGAAATTTACTTCAGGAAAGAGATTAAATTTAAGACGGGCAGAGAACAAATGTGTGTAATACTGTTCAGGAGCAATGCCACTTATCCACCACCAGCATCATTCTGACAGGAAGCTGTGAGTCTCTCTGATGTGAGGTGGTTTATCAGCTTTACCTCTTACCTGGTGTAAAAGTTGTGTTCTTGTCTTTTATATCCATGTGAGATTGGAAAAAATTGGTTGTCTCACGCTTTTCAAGTTGGACTGCAACATCTGTGCACCGAACTGCAATGATTTCTAAAGTTTCTGTTCCTTCCTTTTCAAGAACAGCTCAGTGAAGAGTGTGACCAACAAGCAGGAGATTTTCACCACCATATTCTACATTTCGGACCGGTACCCTAATTGGAGTCTGTCACGACTTTTAGTCCTGCTACCCTTATATTCTTTTGTCCTGTGGAGGTTTAGGACTTCAGTGTGAAAGTGCTGCATCATCGCTCGTCTCCATAGCTCCTGGAGAGGACGAAAACTCTTCCCTTAGTTAGTTAAAGGAGTCTCAGTATCTGTTGTTTTTCCAGCCTCAGGAGAAGCTGAGCTCTGAGTGTTTGATAAGCAGGAGAAGATGGAGAACATAAAATTATCTGCAGAGATGCTTTTTTAAAGAGCACTTATGGTCTAATGTCTCCTGAGGGAGGACGGCTGTGAAGTAAGACAGAGGATGCTGTGACTGTGGTTTAGTGAAAGTGTAAAGAAGCTCTGCACACACACACACACACACACACACACACACACACACACACACACACACAGGCAGAGAGCTCCATAGATGCCTCTGGTCAGGACATCCAATTTGTCTCCTTTGGAGCTGATATAAAACGTGTGTTATTACAGTACCAGTGCAATGATGTCTCTGTGGACCACCTGTTATAGTGAAGGTGTGAAGGTGTAAAGGGGTTACAGGAGACATGTTTCCCCTCAACTTAACAAGATTTCTTAGATGGATCTCTTCTTCTTGGCCACAATTGTGGATTCGTGATGTGTCTTTGAAGCCTGTAAAAGTGTAACTTGGACAGAATGTTAGTTATTAGTATATGACAAGGTTACAGTGTTGACGTCTGAGAGGCTAGAGTCAGTCTGTCAGTCTGCCCAAACTCCCATTGTTCCCTCCTCAGACTTTACATGCAGTAGTGCAGTAAACATACCAATGGCTAAGTTAAACTACAAGCCAGCACCACACAAGAAGATTATAAGATAACAGTGTTTTTTGATCAGATATATTTCAGATATGAATGGGTAATGGTTAATTAATCAATGGTGGTCATTTAGCATTTAAAGCACCTATGTATGGAATTATTACACTAAACAGATATGAAATTAGTCTGGTTTTTGGTCAAACAAAATTGCTGTTAGCTTCATTGATTTACAGCTTTTTAGAGAACGAGCTCTAAAGCTATAGTCTGTCATCTTAGAGCGCTAGCAAGATTTGAAAGTAGCATCTCCTCTCAGCCTCCTCGAAGCTCCTCCCCCTCCCACCAGTGTTCCATACAAAGCCACGCCCCCTCAAACTTGAACATCTGACAGTAGCATTCAGCAGGGAGAGGAGAACGGTTATGCTACGTCACTACAATTGTAAAATGCCCTGTTCAAAGGCAATATATCAATGTCATTTTGTCACCTTTATAATGCAGACTGTGGATTACTATGGCTGTGCAATATGGTCAAAATGTCATATCCCATAACATCTTCAATACAAGCGGCACTGATGACCAGTTTACAAGCACAGATAAGCTAGCACGAACAGGCACAGTGCACAAAGCTCAAATTTTGTGACCACGGCTCCATGCTGTTGTCACACAAAACACTGCTCGGCTCCAGTTTATTGTGCAAGAGACTTAATGTCTTGTTTTCACACCTCTGGTTCATTTGCTCTGGTCCAAATCAGGGACCAACTTGCTACAATGTTGCGAATTGCCTCGAGTTTGGTTTGTGTTCACACAGCAGCATTCACAAGCTGACGAAAATTTGTGACGCGTGGGGAAACTGCTTTGGTCGGAATTTCCTTGTGGAAAACTTCCGGAGGTAAACAAAGAAGAGCAGACTCCAGAGTGCTACTTTTCAGTTTTACAATGGAGGTAAAGCTATGCGAGTTGCTCTTGGCCCTGGTCATCGTGTATTATGTTGGTTGCACTAATCACTGTAGGCAAACAGTACAGTTTGAAAATGAGGCAAGACTGGGAAATAATATGATGCACTGGAGTCGTTGACAATGCGAAAGACAGTTCAGGTAGAGGCGCACATTAATCCTTCTGAAATAATGCACAGCGCAGCTGGCTACGGGAGACGGGTTAGTCCAAAGCAGGCAGTGCACCCTGTAGTTGGTCGGATCAAGGTTAGATCATGTTCTCACCACAATCGAACCGCATCAGAGTTTGTTTGGAACTGGACCGAGACCACCTCTTCAATGGGATCTCGGTCCGGTTGTTTTGGTGTGTTCACACCTTCCCAAACGAACCGCACCAAGGGGGTAACTGCTCCAGGGTTTGATTCAACCGAACTACACAAGGCAGGTGTGAAAATGCTCTCAGTGTCTTGTTTTCAGGTGTTAACATAGCTATGATGATATAATAACCCAATTACAAGATACTGTGTCTGTACATACCACCATATGAGCATTATTGATGTAGTGCTCAGCTGTAACTTTGCACTTTAAATATTTAAGCAGTTTATTGGCTACTGTCTCTCATTTGCATAAAAATTGTTTGTAGTGGGTGGTGCAATGCAGTTTTTTTATGATGTGTTTTCATTTACATTAGATTTGCCAATCTGTATTTTATTTGAATGGCTGAACAAAATTACTTTTTGTACCAAACTTTTTTCTCACAGAGACTTGTTGCTCTGCTTTCTATTAAGATGTGTTAAAATTATTTACTTACTGCAGCTGGTGAATTAGTAGACATTTCATTATACATATCTCCTCCTGGAGCCATTAGTAAGAGTGGTGTAGCCTGCAGCTGTCCCTCTGAATCTGAATAACTGTGGCATTTTAATTTGCAGTAAATGCTTTGGGCTTCAGACGTGTTTGGGCTGCACCCTGGTGAAAGTCGTGTTCCTCAGCAGCTTGTTTTAACTCGCTTGTCTGCATTTATGTGAGTTAAATCTGGCAATTTTAAAGATGAAGAGGTTTTAAATGCTGTCGTGATGTTGCTCATTGCTGTTTTTGATCACTTCATTTGGTTGATGTTTGTCTCCCACACATCCACCCACATCTCTACTCAGTGTAACGATCAGTGAGGAGGATTGTTCTATCCTTTCAAAGGCAGCAGTAGACTGGTGCAGAGTGGTGCATGCTTAAGGCAGCTGAATATGCGTGTGGACTGTATTCTTGCAGATTGTGCTTTTGCATAATGTGCTTGTTATCTGGTATTTTCTAGCTGGATAAGGGTTGAGGGCCAGAAGGAATCAGCTTTATGCAGGAGTGTGTTTGACAGCTGGATGAAGAATATGAGATGAGGTACAAATACTCATGTTGTTGTTAGCAGTTAGAGGTGGGAAGTGCTGAGCTTCTCCACCTGGCAGCTGTTGGACTAAAACACTGTCAGGAAACTAGTTGCTCCATGCGTTGTGCAACACTGAAATAGCTGCTTGTCTTATATGTAATAATACATAGTATATCCAGACACCCTTGTGTGACCTTGTGTGATCTTTTCTGATCAATGATATGGTATCTCCATTTCACTGTAACAATGTGTAACCCAAAGAATCCATTGGTACTGTCCATGTCATGTTAGCTTGTTGGGACCTTAAGATACATAAATGACACACTTTAGGACAGTTCCAGGCAATACTGGGCTAAAGCCTTGCCATTTTTTGCATACAGTATAAATGTGTGTTTTGGTCTGTTCTAAATAAATACCTAGTTGTACTAGTTGTACAGTAGCCATTTCATACAGTTATTGCAATGAGTTAGATAAACTGGCAGTTTCCATAACAGAAGTGCTTGACATCCAATCACAAATAAGTGCAATTGTTGCTGAAATCTACAAGTTTTTTAATCAAATCACATTGTGGCTTTTTCTGTGGTGTTCTTCAAAGTCTTGATGTTCTAATGTGGTATTTTCTGTGTTACATATGGTATCAACCCACAAATTGAAACAATTTATGAGATAATGGAGCATGGGAATGGCCATCATATACTTCCATCATAAGCCCTTATACATTTAAAAAAATATATATTATTATCAATTATGTTTTTTTTTAGTTTTTAATAGGGCTGTAAAGCACATTAGCACGATTAATTGGCGTCCATATGCTAATTCGCGACAGTAACAAAAATTGTGATGACAAATTAATCCAAGTTAATGTGGTAATTTCAACATACATAGACACACATGCACACACATGCACACACACACACACACACACACACACACACACACACAAATTTGACTGCCTTAGTTTTTAAACAAAACCAAAAAACTTTATAACAATCACATACATACAGGTATGCGTGAATTTTGATTACTGCATTTAAAGCTATAATCCATGATGCTGTTCAGAAACAATTTTTGTTCTACTGGGTGAAATGGTGTTTCCACCCTGAGAACAATCAGTACATTATGTGTTCAGGAAAAGGAAGGAACGGAAAGAATCAGACCTCTGTGACAGCTACAGGACTGTAAAAACTCTGACCAATCAACTGACGCGGAGCAAGATGAGAGAACCAATCAGATGCCTTCATGTCTCGTCCTGCTCACATCCCCTCTGTCCCTCCCTCCTCCCCGCTGTTGCCGGAAATATTCAGCATACTGGTCTGCAGAAGTACTGTACAGAGTTAGCACTAGCAGAAAAATCCCTTCTGTAGGGAACAATGGCAGAGAAAATGCAGCCAAAAATACCACTTCCAATGTTACTTCTGACGGCTCATCCTGCTAAACAGACAAAGAGAAGAAAGAGGGAGGAAGAAAAGACTGAAACAAAACTCTGGATAAAGCTAAGAGGACAAACCAGAGTGAACATCAGTGGAGACACTGAGACATCTGAAGGGACTGAAAAGTGATGCAGAAGTTTCTGCTTTCGTTCCGTTGGACAGGTAATTGTTTTTTTTTTTTAGCTTTGATAGCAGTTATTATTTTCATGAAATATGTAATGTTTGCTAACTTAGCTAGCTACCATTGTAGCGCGTATTAGCCCGAAGCTAACGTTAGCCTCTCTGTGGGTGTAAACCGGTGTAGGTGCTGCTTGTATTGAAGAGATTATAGGATATGACATTTTGAACATATTGCACAGTCATAGTCTCCAGTGTCTGCATTATAAAGGTGCTCACAGAGCGGATCTGGATGTCCGTTCAGCTCAAAGCTTTCATAGTGGAGCGCTCTGCCGCTAGCCGTTTCCTGTGAATCACAAGATCGATGTCACATTTAAAGCGGGTCGATGTGAAAAATGGATGCTGAGCAGTGTTTTGTGAGACAACAGTATGGAGCAGAGGCCGTGACCGTCACAAAATTTGTGCTTTGCACACGGCGTGTCCGTTCCGCTGAGTATGTTTGGACCTTTAGCTCAGTGCTAACTTACCATGCTAGCTTATCTGTGCTTGTAAACTGGTCATCAGTGCCGCTTGAATTGAAGAGGTTATAGGATATGACATTTTGACCATATTGCACAGCCATAGTCGTCACTGTCTGCAATACAAAGGTGACAAAATGACGTTGATATATTGGACGTTTTATAACTGTGGTGATGTAGCATAACAGCTCTCCTCTCCTTACTGTCAGATGGGGGTGTAGCTTTGGACGGAGCACTGATGGGAGGGGGAGGGGAGTGTGGAGCTAAGAGGAGGCTGAGAGGAGTTGCTAATTTAAAATCTTTCAAACTAGCTCTCTTGCTAGCTCTTTCAGATCATGGATTATACTTTAACCATTGCATTAAACCAATCCATAACCCTTTTTTAGGATAAATGCTGTGTAAATCTGGGAGCAATTTGGGGGTTGAGTGTCTTGCTCAAGGACATAACAACACGAAGGACAACCACCCTACCTAATGAGCTACAGCCAACCCCAAAAACTTCAGATTATACCAGGAGTGAGGTTCAAACCCATGAGGACTACATCTAGAGCTGTGCGATATTACAATGTATATCGTAATGCAGTATAAAAATGTCTACCGTACGATATAAGCCTCTGTTGTTTATATCGTAATTTTAACATATACCTACTTAGTTAGCTCTGTTGCTACGCTAACATAAACGTTACTCTGGTTGTGGTTTAGATACACTGTGTAAAGTACAACTCAACGTAGGAATGACTGCTGGATAATCCAAATGTATCATGAGAGTTAAAAACGTGTATTGCATGAAACATAGACATACTAGTATGACGGCTACTGTAAACGCAGCAACGGCACTGCTTTGTGGTAGCATTAGTGATGCACAATAACTTTTTTTTTTAAACCGATACGATAACCGATAACTTTCTTCTTTCAAAGACCGATAAGATAACTGATTACATACCTGGAAAGACTAATGAGCAAAAGTGGACCTAAGCTATATCTTGACATCAATACTATTAGAAAAACCCCAAACAGTTTTGAGTCTTTAAATGAAGATATTTATTTTTTCAAATGTAAAACTATTAGCAAGCTTGTCAAACTTAAAGATATCAAACAAAACTATTGATTTTTCACATGAACATCTATTGAAATAAGGTGCATTATTGATATAAAAAAATGAAATCCTCTAGAACTGAAATACTCTGCACCACAAAGTGCATTCATTCCACAGAGTAAATATATTTATATAAACAGAAACAGGAAAAGTACAACAAACGCAAAATAACAAAAGATAAGAGCTTCAGTACTTCAGACAGTGACACGTGTTCCGACCTGACGTTGATCTGTATTCTCAACACTTCTCGTCTCTTTACGTGGCTTATTTACGGCTGTCTTTATGTTGCTACCGTTCTGCGGCACTGGCGTCCTCATACGCTTAGCGTCATCTATCCTAGCGATGGATATGTATGTTTCAGGTGACTCTTCGGGTTTAAAGTATTAAAGCTCGTGCTGTCTTCCCTCCCCACAGAACTTCCTTGGAACATTTATTACAAACAGCCAGCAAACTATCTTCCTCTGAAACTGTGAAAAAGTCCTACACCACCGACGCCATGTTCTCTGTTTACAAACGTATGCACGCTGCGCTACATTCACGTGGTGTAGGAAGTTCCCCGTTTGCAAGTACTTTTCCCAGCCTTTTTATGCTCATATTTCTGTGGTTTATGTGTTAAATACTGCCGTTAAGACGTTGATATTAAGTCATGGTTGCAACTACCAAAATTATGACCGAGTTGTTTTCTGACATGAGAGAGTATTCTGTATGAATCTTTCTAGTCAGAGATTAGTTTTTCCGATTGTAGAGACGCCGCTTGCACGCAGCACTCACTGCAGGCCATTCAAGTCTCGTGTAGGTGTGACAGCGCTTGGTTAAAAAGACGACCCACACCGCAGTGTTACCAAGAATATATATTATCGGAATTATCGGATTATTATTATGATATTGGACTTATCGGGATTACATCATAATTTCCTGATATCGGGCCTGTAATTATGTGACCGATAATTATCGTGCACCCCTAGGTAGCATGTTAACGTTACCCGTAAGGACAGGTTTGCGGCAGTTCTCACTCGGAAATAAACAGAGGTAAAGCAGCATGGAGGACGTCGTGTTGCGTGTGAATGATTTATTACCGTTTAAAACACATCTTTATTAGCAGCCAAACTTTAGAATAAAATACAGCGCAAACATAGCCGGACTTCTGGTCGCTCTCAAATTAAGCCTTCAGAATAAAAGCATCAGGGATTACTCCGCAGAGGAGACGGAGGAGAGCGCAATGGAAAGTAAAAACACATCAGAAAAAATACTATATTGGGATATATATCGTTATCGGGATATAAACTTGGCTATACCGGGATATAGATTTTTATCCATATTGTACAGCTCTAACTACATCCACTGGATCTCAAGTCCAACAATTTAACCAGTCAGTCTCTGTGCAAGCAACACAAAAAAGAAATTTATTCTCTGTCTAAAGTGTTTCCAGTATGTTATGTCTGAGCACCAACCTGATGACACTGTGAACATTTGGCAGTGCTGTACCTTTACCCCTAATTTCCACTGGATGCGGAACGACGCCGATGCCTGTTGACGTCCGTCGGCTGTCAATACGCACCAAATCCGTCTGCTGCGGTTGCGCCGGACAGCTGAAATCGCAAGATTCCTGCATGAATTCAGCGCCATGTGCCAACGTCCGTCAAAAATAGGCTACGTTCAGACTGCAGCCTGTAGCGACCCAAATCTGATCTATCTGATCTATCATCTATCTGATCTTTTAATTACAGTATGAACGACACAGATCAGATTTTTTCAAATGCGACCCAGGCAACTTGGATATGTGGTCCTAAAACCGATACATATCCGATCTTTTGACATGCGACTTCAGTCTGAACGGCCAGGTCGCATTCATCCGACCTACATGTCATCAACAAGCTACAAACATCACTATTCTGCGGCGGAAGTAGGCGGCAGCGGGAAGAAAAACAACAACCATGGCAGACAGTAATGTGGAGAGTAGTCAGTGGAGGGAAAACAAGGTTTCTGAGTTCATTCATATTTTAGGGGATAGCTCTATTCAGGCCAAACTGGAGTGGTCTTTTCAGAACCGGGCTGTTTACACTCCACCGCTAGCGTCCATGTTTACTTCTGTAAACACTGGAGATCACATACAAGTCGCATTTATTTGGAAATGTGAACAACCTCGCAAAAAAATCAGATTTCACAAAAAAAATCCGAATTGGGCATGAAGCCCTGCAGTCTGAATGTAGCCGTAGAAGCTTGTTGATTTGTTTCGGCAGGCGTTGGCATGTCGGCGGCATTCCAGTGGAAATTGACACATTGATTTGAATGGGTGTGTAGCGGGTGCGACAAAACGTCGGCACCATTACGCATCTGGTGGAAATTAGGAGTTAGTTGCTCTGCTTTTATACATTTTTGTGTAGTTCTCCATGCTATAAAGAACTGCTTCACGAAGCTTCTCCTACCTGAGAACTACCTGGGCTACGATCTTAACAATGCAAAACTTTTAAAACATTACAAAGATGAGCCAGAAGCATTTCTAATTCTTTTTGGCAACTCTGGAAAAACTTTTTCCAAACATAAGTTGATGACTCAGAATGCAATGTTTCTCTGTTTTTCTCTGCACTCTATGACACTGAGAAAACCCACTGAGCTATCCAGCTAGAACAAAAAATAATGGGAAATATCTCTCTATGTCCTGTTTTTGATGTTTCTTTGTTTGCATATATCATAGGCGGAGCAGGCTTGAACCCCATTGGGTCAGATTGGAGGTAGAAGTTGTGTGGATTAGTATGAACACTGACGGTTTGTGCCTGAGGATGACTGTTAGTGCTCTGGAGTAAAAACAAGCATCGCTGGAAGAGCCTCATTATCCTGCTTACTGCTACATGCTCTGAATGGCTAAACAGGTGGACTGGGCTCACACTGAGATGCACTGAACTCTGGGTTTGTGGGGCTTATAGAGCTCTGAAGTGCAGGACCTTCTGTTTACAGCTGTTTGTGTAGGTGATGGATGGAGCTCATCGGTATTCAGGGTCTCCACCTCCGTCATGGACTCCGCAGCTGCTTTGTTATTCAGCAAAACAGTAAAGAAGTGGACAATGCAGGTGAATGAACTGTGGGCTCCTTCTCCATCTCTGCCATGTCACTGTTGATTGAAGACCTCAAACCTCCGGATACTTTGAAAGGCATTTTGAGGCATCCAACTTTTAACTGCTGTCAAACTTATCATTTGTCATTTCAGCAAAATTCTAAACTTCCCAAGGCATGGATGGATGAATTGGCCAGCGGGTGAGTGATGAGTGTCCAGGAGGATATTTGATTGAAATGAAGAGATATTCCCCATCGCTCAAATGCCAGCGTAATGGTTTCCTGCCCCTTGTGGTTGAGTTTTGTGTGACTTCCCCTCTTTTATTGTTTCACCTGAGGCTGAAACTCATTTCTTGTGGAGCCAGTATTAGATCACTTAATGCTGTTATTCTGCTATTCAGTAGAGATATAACAACAGTCGCTACCTGTATTGTTTAACAAATTGAAAAATGATCTCTTCCCAGAAGTGCATATTCTTTTTATAAATGTTGCTCCTTGACATACTGTCTAACATTGTCAGTTGATCAGGAATTGTATTACTCAACTAGAGGTTGGGCTGACAGAGAAGAAGAGAAAGGAGGTGTGAAGATACAGTGGTTTAATATTCAGGGAAGCTCTGTGTCCAACACAGCCAGGGTCAGTGTGAAGGTTCAGTGGTTGTAGAGTCCAGCAGGTATTCAACGTTTAGCTCCGTTTTCCTCTGAGTCGTATGTGTTTGCGCTCCACTGGTCACAATGTCAGGGCCGTCGGTTCTTAAATGCCAAAGCTCAGCTGAGGACAAGCTGCCCAGTGTTTTAAAAACTGCTTCTCTCTCTCTCTCTCTCTCTCTCTCTCTCTCTTTGTTGAGTGTTATCTCAGTAAGACTGTGGTCTCTCCACACATTATCTCTTCAGGGGTTACAGCACTCAGCACTGGAGAGTCGTCCCTCTTATTTCAGCTCTTCTGATGACTGTAATTCACCTGCTTTTCACGCTGAGGGCTCCCCCACCACCCACACTAACAAGTGTGTGTCAGGTCAAAGCCTGCAGGGATAAAGACCATCAGAAGGAGCTTTATAGAACCAAAGGTGATCACTGTTGATAAGCCAGACCACATTTTCAACAGTGGGATTAAATATGTATGAAGCTTAAAACCACTCTATTACTAATGAAAGAAACATTAAAGACTAACTGCAAAGAGCCTGTGTGAAGCTCAGTCTGTGTAATGTGAGGGTTTCTAATGATAACTGCTGTAATTAATTAACTTCAGACTCAGTCTGCCACATAATTTCATCATCAAAGAGAAACTACTCAGAGCCACAGCATCGCTGATGTAAAGCTCAGAGGCTTTCTGATGTTTTCAAGCAGCTGGACTGTTGACTTTAAAAACTCTCTATATGCATATATGACACCTTTGAATGCAGCATTTTAACATCAGTAAAGCATTACACTTTGGCCTAATGTAACTAATAGGATTGTGAGTTTTATTTATGAATACTGATGTGTAAAAAACTTCTTGGTAGTGATGTCACTGTGCTCAGCATAATGTGTGGTCAAATGGCTTCAGGTACTGTTGGGCTATTTCTTCCAGTATGAAACAGGTCCTTAATGATTTGCTAATAGGGCTCGTTTGCTATGGAGCTTGGTTCCAAATGATGCATACAGAAGCCTGCAAAAGCTAGTGGTTGATCACAAAAAATACAAGAATGTCCTCTCAATAAGAGCAACAGCATCGGCCGTGGCCCCAAATGGTAGTTCTGTTACGTTGTTACGTTATTACTTTAACACAAACCATTGTCCTTTTACTAAAGGCAGCTCTGCCAATGACTCAGGTATCACAGCTCATCTTCAAAGTGGCCTATAATCAATACAAACTCAAGATGAACAATCCAGAGCTATTGTTAAAGTTGTCTTTTGAAATATAGTGTTATTGGTCTTTTAAAAAGTGAAATCATCAGGCTGTAGTGGGTATTGAAAGGCAGATGAAGGCCCTGTGAAGTACTGTACACTAATGTTGACAGAGTAATTGAAGCTGAAGCCTCGTTGTCAGAGTTGTGGTCGAACCTCAGTGTGAATCATAGTAATTGGCTCTTAGCTCAGTGATGGAGAACAACATCCATTAACAGAGAGGCTTCAGATGGAGGCAGCGGTACTTTGGCTTCAGCTTACAGTTTACAGTATTTATTGAGCTGTTGTTTATGAATCGGTGTATGTATTTCTCATTTCTAGTGTTTGCTTCATCAGTTCTTCATGGCTTGCAGTTTGAAACACATCTCCAGTGTCTCAATTTGGACCAAAATTTACGTTCATTTATAGCCAGTTAAAGCAGGCCAATTAACATAAATTATTGTATCATGTGTATTATGTGACATGTTTTTTATTGCAGTCAGACATCCATTAAGACTTAAAGTGTGAAACATGATGGTTTCTTCTGACAACACTGATTTGTCTCCATCAGGATCCAGTCTGTAATAAACCAGTCAGGACGGCATTCATCCCCACATCATTACATGATTACAACATTAATTCCTCAACTTTATTGCACTGCTCATTCATCTAACATGGTGCTATTACAGCTGAAAGACACGTTTCCAGCTGGGAAACATTAAACCTGCAGACTCAACAAGATGATTACAAGACAATGAAACGGTGGAAACCTTTTGATTTAAAGGATTTTTTTTAAATTTCTTTGTGAATCACTTGAGCTTACGAAATCCTGTTAAAAGCAGTGCTGTATTTCTGTACTGCTGATCATTTTCACCTCTGTTCTTTCACAACACAGGTTTAAGAGATGGAGGATAATAATAATAACCCCAGCTGCATCTGATATTGTCATTTCCTCAGCACGGTTTTTACCGTTGATCTCTTCTCTCTGAACCACTCAGTTGTAACTCTTGAGAAGAATTTGGAGGCTTTCTTCATCTGCTTTTATGATTTTGACTTATAAAACTCGAGCTAAGAGAGGAGACGCTCCTCTCTCAACCTGCTGTGGAGGAAAACGACAAAGGGCTGATTTTCACTTAGCTGACATTAAACCTCCAGCTCAATAATAAAACTCCACTTCTCCTCAGATATAGAGGCTCAAAAACCATGTTTTCAGGTACTCCTGTTTAACCATCTCTCTCTAGTTATCCTGAGCTGAGTGTAGAAAAACTCTACTTAAAGGTACCTTGTTTGGAGGTCTTTAATCTTTAACTATAGATCCTTGTTTCGAGTGAAAACACTTAAACTGAGGTCGAAGAACAAATTGACACTTTGGGACGAACAACAGAGCTAAATAGTGTGAATGTGATTTGACTAATAATGAATGCTTCAGTTTCTCCATACAGACAGTATAACATGGTGTTATTTGAGTCACTGATGTTTTGGGATATTTACTTCAGCTTCGTTTGACTGTTTGTTAATTACATTTCAGACCTAATGAGAGATTTGACTCGTCCATGCAGTGTGTAGGATTTATATTGACAGTGACAGGTAAAAATGTTGCTTTAAAAGCTGTATGGGAGCAGCAGTGGATGTGTCGGTGTAACTGACAGCATATGATATGTTAACAATCCCAGATTTTGGCAGACTTTTGACAACTTACATTAGTAATTTAATTAATATGTTTGCAGAATCTTACACTACAAAATTATATTGCACTAAATATTATCCTTTTACATACATAATATATGTAACATATTTGACTACTATTGGAATAAACTCAAAAAAAATATAATTTGTTTACTAGATTTATTTTCCCTTTCCTGCAGTAATTTTTAAATTACTTTCTTACTGTGAAATACAATTACTGCAGTATGCATTATCAAAAACGGGAACATGTTTTCTCAATATAACAACTGTTTTGAACTTTCGCAATGAAACAAAAAAATGACAGAAAAAAACAGAAGGAAGATCATGTGTGGAATAAAAACACAAACTATCTATAGTTCTGCTGCATTTATTTTTTTATATATTATCTTTTTGGGCTTGTTTTTTCTGTTATTTGAGAGTACTAAGGGGTGTAAAGAGAGGGTACGATGTGCAGGAAAGGGTCACATGCCTCACTCGAACCCATGGCTGCTCCACCAGGTGAGCTAACTGGACGCCCCACTGCGTTGATTTGATCTTTTTTCCTTTTTTTTTTTTTAAATCCATGCGACTGGCAGTGTTATAGATGAGTAAAGCTAAATGTTTGAGGTAATTAGATCAACTACAGGAGAAGCTTGAGTCCCTCTAACAGCAATATTACAGAAGGAAGCCTCAATACATGGACAACAAATGTGACACTGTTCTGACATAAGATGTACTGTACGTCACTACTTCTAGATGTCACTTGTTATTTCATAATTAGAATAGAATAGTTTGTGTTCACCCCCATTGGGGGAAAACCACTTTTACAGCAGCATGTTATGAATAAGAAATACAATAATAATGAAAGTAATCATTTACAAAAAAATCTATTTTAATAGCAAATTAAATGAAAAGATATAATTGTGGCTATGACTTCCAAGTTTGCTGTGTAAAAAAAGAAAAGTGCAAATGAGTTATTTTTATGTTGTGGTGATAAATGACAGTTTAATCCAATTCTGTTTACATGGGGGGGGTCCTTAGAGTCTTCATTAGGCTTATTGAATTATTATAAAGACTGTTAGGGCCCCAGGGCCTGTGTCAGGGTAATTATTATGTGATGTCTTTTTCTTCTCCTGCCTCCACCCTCCCTTTAGAAACCATGGCGTATTGTTTCTTTAGTCTTGTCCTTAGTTTACACATTTCTGTTGCCATTTGTTAAATAAATGCCTGTACCTTAGTTCATCCCTCTGTTGTGCATTCTCTTTTGTTGTTGTCTCAGAGATGAGTCACAACAAATCCTCACCAAGCATGCTTTTCTTGTGCTTTGTGATCGATTGACAGAGGCGTGTGACAGCGCGCTGGTGTCCAATCTGCCGCCGTCCTCCTTCAGAAGCTCATCCCAGCTGTCTAACAGTCACGCCCCGGGCTTCGCCAAACTCAACAGAAGAGACGGTAAGAGTTTCTGTTGTTTACCTGACTGTAAAGTATCTGAATGGGCTGAAATCATATTGTTATTATTTTCAGTGTCTTAGGGAATGATGTTTATGTTATCAGTGAGTCTAACAGAGTCAAGAGAGCAGTGGTACAAATCACTCCTCTGTTGCTGATGAGCTGCTCAGCTTCTGTTACACTCCGTGGAGAAGAGAGCTGTTCAAGCTAAGGACACAGAACATAAAACATAACAAACAGGGACATTTTTACTGGAGTCACAAAGACAAAAGGCATCAAAGTGACATCTGAGAGACTAAACCTAAGAAGCAATAGCTGCTTTGCCCCATCTTTATTCTCTACAGATGCTGTTTGTATTGAAGGTTTATAAATGTGAATGTTTGTTCACACTACATAAAACCCCAGCAGGGAGTCCTGTGCTGGATGAGGATGTGAGGCTTTGACAGAGTGAAGATCACATTTTGTTGTCTAGGTTTCTGCAGGGAACAGGCTTCACTGTTTTATCCTGACATCACAGCCCAGAATCAGGTGGGAGGGTGAAATGGGTTTAATCTGGATCTGAACGATTTCCACCACCTGGGAATCTAAAGGAAGCAGAGCCTGCAGAACAAGGTTCACTCATCAGTTTGTTTGACAGCCGAGTCGCTGAGTAAACTGCTACCAGACAGCTCTCTTTGTTTCACTGATCTGTCTTTGATCTTTGGTAATGGTTTTAGATTTGCTGTGGGGCCAGTATCACCTGTAATAGTACAAATGCAAATAGTTCTTTCTATGAATAAACAGTCAGACAAGCTTGAACAGTTGATATTGCAACACTTGTTTCTGCTGCCGCTTCACTCGACTGTTAAATTGACGGGTGAAATTGAGATTAGAGTAGAATAGAATAGAATTACTTTATTGATCCCAAATTATGTTGCAGCAACAGCAAGAAATGCAATCACAGTATTTAAAAAAAGTAAGTATTACTATTTACATTTCATGTATAAGACAGAAGATCAATGTAAAAAGACTTTTCCCTGGAAGACTGGTTGAACATTCCTCTTGCTTCATCTTCAATTGCTGAATATTTGGGAGCCTAGCCAAAACGGACTGAATGACTTCCTTCACTTCCATCTCCACTAGGGCTGTGCAATATGGATAAAATTCTATATCCCGGTATATCCAAGTTTGTATCCCGATAACGATATATCCCGATAAAGAATTTTTTTCTGTTGTGTTTTTACTTTCCATTGCCCTCTGTCTCCTCTGCGGCGTAATCCCTTGTATGCTTTTATTCTGAAGGCTTACTTTGACAGCAACCGGAAGTCTGGCTTTGTTTGCACTGTATTTTATTATAAAGTTTGGCTGCTAATAAAGATATGTTTTAAGCGATAATAAATCATTCACACGCAACACGACATCCTCCATGCTGCTTTACCTCTGTTTACTTCCGAGCTGCAACTGCCACAAACGAGTCCTTGCAGGTGATGTAAACGTGCTACCACAAAGCAGTAGCGTTGCCACAGTTACAGTTGCTGTCAAACTATTATGTCTATGCTTCATACAACAAACGTTTTTAACTTGCATGATACATTTGGATTATCCAGCGGTCATTCCAATCTCCCACCATTCGCTGATTGGCCAGGTTGGAAATTATCCTAAGAAATTGAGTCCAAGGGGATCAAACCCAGACGTAATCTGTAGGGAAATGAAAATTGAGCGGAAGATTACGGAGGGCTACAGCCAGGCGCAAATAAACTGTAAGGTGCAATGAGGTGAAAAATATGTTATGATGTAAAATAATTATGACTCTATAAATAGTGCAGGTAAGCAGTCAGGTGCAGTGAACAGCAGATGAACATTATGTTATAATGTAGCATCAGTATAGAGTCTTATTGTGAAGTGTGATGGCATGTGGCAGGAAAGATTTCCTCTATTGTTTTAGGGTGAAGTGGAATCACACACTGGGTGCATGAGGAATACTAAAATGTGAAATAGTCACCTTTAATACTATATGTTTAGGGCCTTTATTGTGAAAGGTAAGAACAGAAGATGTTGGTTTGCTCTGTCGTTGTCAAGGTTGTGTGTCACACTAAATCTGTTATGCACAGCGTGATTTGCATTGTGGTAGCTCCTAGTTCTGAGGAAAAAAAATGCTTTTATGCTCTATGTGGAAGTGTTCATGACACAAATATAGAAATTGACATGCAACAGCAGCATGTAGCACACGAAACTCTACTTCTAGAACATAATGAACATTGTCATTAAAAACCATGATTTCTGATGCAATAGCAAATAAAACAAACAAGTTCACAACAGTGGTACTATTCATGTGTTTCCCTAATCCAGCCCTAGCATTTAGTAGGTAGATAAGGAAAGTGTGTCACCTCAGCAACATTCATGGTGCAGGATCCCAGAGAGTGATTCCAGCTGCCTGCAGAGGAAACCGATGAATAAATGAACGTCTCCGTCTCATTTTCATCTCCCGCTGCTGATGCTGCTAACGGTCTGCTTCCTCTAGTTGTTCTCTGAGGAGCAGCTTTGCACTCAATTCAATCACCCACTAAGTGAACAGAGATTATCAGTTTTGGAATATGACCTACGCAGCATCTCTAAGAGGGATTTAATCAGCCTTTAAGCAGCTGGAATATACAGCGTACTGTACGCACACTCAGAGTATTTATGGTCATTTTGGATAGTGATGTACTGAGAGATCATAGCTCCACATTTCTTCACACAAAATGTTGTCTTTTATTACGTGTTGCCTACTTGAATATTATGTATGTCCATGGATGTCTGCTTACTGTAGTGATGATACTTTTGTTTTACAAAATCTAATCAAGCAGTTTTGTTGTGTTTTACCACGTTAACCACATATTTAGAACTGTGTAAAAGTGTGATTTTAATCCAGGAGACAATGTTTCCATAGAAAACAGGGCTGTTTTATTCATTAAGATTAATCACATGCTTATTGTGCATATATTGCATTAAGTAATTTTGTATTTCACAACAGTTTTTAAGATCACATTAGCAATGACTGTAATTCACAAGAAGCCAATCATGAGTCCATCTCATGATGCTGACTGGTCTGAGTTCAGCTGCTAGACCTCAGTTTAGTTCTGTGTTCTTTAATATACAGTATTTTCACAAGAGTGAAAAAACAACAACCCAACCTTTAGCAAATACCACTTTTTATAATGTCAATCATTTCATCCTGAGGGGAACATGAATGTTTCTACAAGATTTGATGGCAGTCTATCGACAGCAGATATTTCAGGCAGATGTTTATACTGCTGCAACAAGTCCACGGACATTAAGAAACAAGAATCTTTGAAAATAATGCGCATATTTTCTAAGATTGCAGCTCTGCCACAGGAAACCTCATGTAACTCCTCTCGGACAGGAACAGAAACCCAGCAGCAGGACCTCACATTGACCTGATGGAGCTGATCACAGTGGAGGCCTGATGGCTCTGAGTCTGATACCAGCAGTGGATAAAAAGCCCTGATAGTCTATTGATTGCAGATGGATGGCCTTTTACCAGGAACCTGAGGAGGAACAAACTATTCCCCCTCTCACTTTTTATCTTTTATTTTTATCACTTTTACCTCACTCTTTTATCACGTTTCTTTCCTTTTTCCATCCATGCCACCTGCCTCCCCTCCTCCTTCCTAAGCATCCTGTATCCCTTCATCTGTATTGCTCCTCTCCATCTTCTATACAGTCAGTCTTCAGCTGTAATCATTAGTTTCACTTCGTCTGCCGTCCCGTTTTCATTTTCACTGGTACGAACTAATTAAGCCAGCTCTGTCTTCCTGCCAAAATGTTAATAGCAGTCTTTATGTTTCAGTCCTTCCTTTCTTCAGTAGGCAACGTTGACAGTCATCAGTGACGCCACTGCAATTCGGCTGGAATGGACTTGAAAATGATTATTGGGTTACGGTAATCATTTCTTCAAAGATTGAGATTTGAGGGAGGAATTAAACTTTAATTAGTACCTGTAAATTGGAGCTGGCAGTGTAACAGCAGCCAACTAAACAGGTGTTGACCTCCATTTTCACATGTCCTCCATGGTTTCTGAAGTTTCACGGTTAACTTCACTGCAGTAACTCTTGAATGTGGGCTACAGACTATCCTAGAAATTGTTCTCATCTGGTAGCAAGTCCACAGTGAAAATATATGCAATAAATTACCTACATCCACCCGCCTGAACAGCTTTTTAGCAAAAACTAGTTCAAGGGCTGGATGTTCCTGAGCTTCATGCTTGACCTCTGTACCTTCCCTCAGCCCTGTGCAACATTTCAGCATCTTTCAGCTTGTTGTCTTGGTTTTCTGAGCTGCAATGTTACAGTCGAGGTTTACTGTCACAGTTCTCGTGTGTCTGCACCAGCAGACAGATGAAGTTAGCAACTAGCTGGTAGACAATTTAGTAGCTAAAGAAACAAATATTTCTGTCAGCTGTTGGTGAGCCTAGAACAGAGAGTTTGCCATTTCAGGGTGATTAAATGTCTAAATATGTAACATGTGTGTGTTTAATTGTTTTTGCTGCCCCTAGGTGGACTTAAATTCAAATATAAGATTATCCTACAATTTCACCTCTACATTTAACCCATCCTTAGACTGAGCATTTTCTTTTTTAGGAGCAGTGGCCTCTGTGAGAAACTTGGACACAACGACATAGCTAGTACGAGTGCTTGATGAGATTAAATATCTTTCAAAAAAAATGATTTTGACTGTCTTGAAGTGCCATTTTCGAGTGTGCCATTTTGAAAAATAGAAATCCGTCCGGTCTCACCTGCAGTGTTTTGCAGCGTGCTGCTGCTGTCAGCTCAGCACTGAGCCCATTAGCTTCCTGTTGGACTCTCTGTCAGACCGACATGTTACCAGGCTGCTGAAATTACCCTCCACACTTTGCATTGTCATGCAAATGACCAGTGCTTATTCTCAACCTGGCAACCTTCTAATCCTCTGTCTGTATCGTGCCTGTGCAGCAGCATGTCTCTGTCACTTCACTTCCTCTCTGCCTCCCTGTCTACCTCTCTCTCTCTCTCTCTCTCTCTCTCTCTCTCTGCATCCACCAGTCTGTCTCTGTGTAGCTGTTTGGTAGAATATCAGTACAGCACTTCTGATGAAACAGTCATTAGTTCATTTGTTATAGTAAAGTGCAGCCAGGCTCACTGTGGCTGTTAGGGCTTGCTGCACTTGGCTGGCTGCACTTCATATTATGTCACAATTAACCTTAGACAAAGACGACATTCATGCTTAGCCAACAATAGAAATCTGGAAACATATTTTCCTCTTTGTTTTACCCTTCCGTCCTCACTAAGCCTCACTTGTCATACAGCTCTTCAAACATGCTCTCCAGAATGGATGAAAATGAAAAACATGTTAAGTGCAGTCAGAGGTGACTCACTACTCTGTCATTTTTTGTAAGTGCATAGAGTGTGGATATTATCATGTCTTTTGCTTTTATCTGCATTAATAAATTACAGTAGTTCTACATAATGTACACCTGTAAGCAGCCACAGTATTTAAAAACACATATTATCCCTGTTTGTACCCATAGTTGTGTGGTCAGATGATTTGGATAAAATCTGTCTATAAGCATCTAATATGGCCAAAATTTTCTATCTATATTCTATATTTCATTCTTGATTTTTTAATATTGTTTAAACAATATTTATACTACACTAGCAATACCCATGTAGGTAAATGGGCAAAAAAAATCATATTTACTAGGGGTGTACCATCTAAGGCATCTCACGATTCGATTCGATTACGATTCAGGGCGAATATTGACGCTCATCACGGTTATTACGATTATCACGACTTCCAATGCATCTTTTCCCTCCATTCAGGATTTATTTTTTCCTCACTTTGTGGCTACTTCTTACTTTTAAACAAGGAATATTTGTCAGTACTCGTTAATTAAAGTAGCTTTTATATCACATCACCTAATGATCCAACAGGAACCATGGAAACACGCCCATACAACACAAAGCTGCTCTTAAGCTGCTCAACAAAAAGCTGCTCTTTTTCAACAACATCAGCTGTCTGAACTCTTGTGGATTTTTTTTTTTTTTAAATTAAATCATGCCAGGCACGTAAATGCTACATAGAGGCAAATCATCTGCTCTCAGTCATCACTCTCGTTTGGAGGACATAACTCACCAGCTCCCAGTCGTTGCGTGACTCACTCATAAAGTGCGCCAGTTTGTACCTGAGCTCCAGTGTCCGCACCAGAGCACCAAAACCCTGGTTGCATATGGACGTAAATCCTTAGCGATACAGGTTGTGATGGATGACGAGATTCACTTCGCCCTTTCAGAGCTGTGGAGAAGTTTTGATAATCCTTCTTCTATCGTTCGCTGGTTAGCAGCAACAACCAGCAGATTCTTCTCCTCGCGAGAGGTGCTGTCGCATGTTTGTCTGGGCAGCAGGCGTGTCTTTTATTTTCGTTCCGCGAGCAGCCGTAGTGTTCCTGTTATTTAGTTATTATGGAAACTAATCATTTTTGAACATTTATGAATCGTAATCAAATTGTCACGTGTCCCATCGCGATTAATCTAATAATCAATGTATTGGCACACCCCTAATATTTACACACTCACTGAGAGCGTATTAGAGGTACTCCTTATGACACAGTGTAAATGGTGTTGACAGATGTAGTACATCAAATATACAGCAACTTAAAAATATTGTACATTCAACAAATGAACCAAAGCAGAACAAGAAGGTATGAAACACTGTATATTAAGTGGTTTGTGTTGCTGCTGATGTGGTTTTACATTCACACATTTCCACTGGAGCTGAGTCCGATCCTGTGTTTGGCCATCAGAGCTGTGATGATGTCACGCTCCTGACCTCCATTATTCTTCACTTTTCTCAATGGGTGGTTCGATGGCGCCTTGACAGACACCTGAGGGAGAGAAACCATAGTGACCTCTTTGATTTAAAGTGACAGCCGTGACAGAAACTGTTTGGACCGTCAGCCATCAGTTCACCTCAATTACATGAGCATCAGTTCTACCGTCTGGGTTGACACAGTAAATCTGTGTAATGCCTCTCTGTCTCCGAGCTGTTTCCCTCTTTTCCTTTCCAGTCTAATCTTCATGAGTAAAGGTCAGAGTGTCTGCTCGACATGTCTGTTAGTCAAGTGCTTATTAGCTTTGGCCTTTAGCTCTTTAAAGATCAGGCTCCACCAGCCGCCACACCGTCACCAATTCATTCTCACTGCTGGGCTGTTTCTCCTCTGCTTAACACTGCGTTGTTCAGAGCAAACAAAAAGTTGATCTTTTGAACTTCAATGACACTTGGAATGAGACTATATGCTACAAGGTAACCACATAAAAGTAACTATTAGGTCAACCCATAAGTGACGATTTCAGACGGACACTACTGTCATCACAAAGTGGCAATTTCAGGAAAACGATTGAAAGAAAACTGTTCTCATTCTCTGTTTGTATGAGGTGTATCATGGCACGCAATGTTCAGACAGGGCACGGGTGAATGCTTCAACACTGTTATCAGTCACAAAACTGAGTGCAGCACCATATGGACTCATGAAAAAGCAGTTGGGTAGATCATCAAAAGGGTTTAATTTTGGGTGCATAAAGTTGCTTAATAGTTTTCTATATTTTTTATATTATGAGCTAAAACCTCCCAGTATTTTATGTCCATTTTATTGTCACACCCTAGCAAGTCATTTTTGAATGTTTTGCTCTAAACCAAAGGGTCAGTGGATTGTAAAACAGATATGATCAGTAGATTCTCCATTCATGCAGTCCTCTGTGATGCCTCAGATGGTTGTTGACATTCCTCATTTCAGAAATGTATTCTCTGGTACATAAGATACTGATGTTCTCCACTCACTTCTAATATGTCTAAAATGTCTATTTAGAAAGGCATAGCTGATTGATCCTGGTGTAAGGTGCATAATAGGCTTCTTGTCTTTTGGGCTTCAGCTACAAATATAGATAGTAGAATTTCCAATCTAAAAGCACATATCACGTGTCCTATTTGTTTGCTGCTGCAACATAATCTCATGAAGTGGGTTGTATTTAATCAAATGAAAAGTAAGGCACAGATTTTCGTGCATTTCTTACGAATGACCGGCAACATGAGCGATCAGCGCATGTGCGAGCCCCGAAGAGAACCCGGAAGCGACAGCCTTAAAAATGCCGGACATTCCTTTCACTGTCAGCTGGAACCGTAACATTACAATACGCATTGAAATATGCCCTGACAACACTTCCAGTGATGGTTAGGTTTAGGGATAGGATTACAGGGTTAGGTTTATGGAAATAAAATCTATATTTCCAGCTAGAAATATGATCAAAACGCACCCAAACTCATAAACTACTCCACTGAAAATGTAAGAAATGTCCGCTGAGAATGTAAGAAATGTCCGACATGTTTTCACAGACGGAGCAGCCTGCATGGAACGTCACATGATGTCCGCATTACGTGGGTTATATATGAATTATATGAATTTCAGTGCAGTATTGTTCATAGTAATTTGTACGAATATTTCATGAGACCAGGTTGGCTGCTGTTAGAGGGAACTGAGCAAAATATGTCTTTCTTTTCCAAAGTCAAGTGGCATTTAAACAGCTTTCAGATTGGCTGTGCTTTGTTAGGCGTTCTGACTCTCCCATCTCTGTGTGTGTGTGTGTGTGTGTGTGTGTGTGTGTGTGTGTGTGTGTGTGTGTGTGTTTGTGCTCAGTGGGACTCTGGTCAGTAGCAGCTTCCTCCTTCAGGATCTGCCCATATGGTGTTTAAGCTCCAAAGTGTTGTTTTGGCCTGACAAAGTATTTTCCTATGTGCGCACACACACACACAGTTGAGTATTACTCAGGTTATGGGGACTTTACATTGCCTTATGTTCATTTTCTAGACACTTCCCTTGACTCTAACCATAACTAGCATAATCCTAATCCTAACCAAAATCTAACCCCACACTAACATTTAAGTCTTCACCCTAAAATGTATCAGTTGACATTATCAGGACATGCATTTTGTCCCCAGAAGGAAGATGAGTCCTTGTAAACATATTTATGTCCCCATAACATCAGTAATACATACTGCACACACACACACACACACACACACACACTAATGCTTGTTCAGTCTTTATTGTGCAACAGCCCGTCTGGTCTTTTAGCATTCCATTGGTGAAGAATGCAAACTGTCCTCTGACATCACTAAAAATTGCTTGCATTTTACGAATTTAGCCCTTAATGTATTCCTGCTGTTATTATTACTTGGTGCAATGACTCGGAAATATGAGTCACTGCCTCTAGTAAGTCGTTAAATAAAAGGTGACATTCTGAAGTTAAAGTTCTGGGATCAAAATTTCAAGTAGAATTTAAACATATAATCAAAGTAATACTTTGGTTCAATCAATTTTCTCCATTTGGCTTTCATAACGAAAAATTTTTATTCAGAATGGAAGGTCAAGCAGTGCAATTCCTTTTTCATCTTCCCCCAACACTTATTTGATCGAAATGTAACAAACAGTATTCACACTGTTTTGTCTCCTTCACTCCGTGCAGGAGCTGGAGGTTGGTCTCCTCTCACCTCAGACAGATATCAGTGGTTGGAGGTCAACCTGGGCGAGCGGACCAAGATCACGGCTGTTGCGACTCAGGGCCGCTACGGGAGCTCTGATTGGCTGACATCCTACCTGCTGATGTTCAGCGACACAGGACACAACTGGAAACAGCACAGACAGGAGGACAGTATCGGGGTGAGTCCATATTACAATGATCAGCTCCATCAAAGCAGTGGAGTCAGACTGTACTGTACACTGCTTAAGCCTAAAAATAATGTCATCATTAGAGCTACACCTTTGTTCTTTGACTCTGTTTCCCCTCAGGGATCCATAAACAGCACGTTGTGTTTAGTGTACCTCATATGAAGTGATGTAGTGTGTGTCTTTATCTACTCTAGACAGATAAACTGAGTCATCATCTCTTCATTTATAATGGATGAACCAGTTTTGAAGCTCTGCTGACTCTGCTGACCTGTTGATAACACACTTAGGCTGCTCATCACAAAGAGGGGCAGTCAAGTGGCACCATTTTGTCTTCTTTGTTTATTTTTTGTCTGTTATTCTGTGTCACCTTTCACTATTTGATTTTTCAAACAGGGAGTAAACCTATTTATCGCATCCATCATTGCTGTCAGTGCAAATGTAAGAAGGGTGTTAAAGAATGGTGTCATTTACTCAAAGTGACAGATTGTGTTTTATATAACAGCTTGTCATCACTGCTCTTAATGAGTTAAATTTGGAGGAAATATATTACTCTTTCATACACTGTACAGTATTTAATATTAGAAATTGATGGACTTGATAGAAATAATTTTACATTTTAAAATTTTAATTGTTCATAAAATCCTTAAAAGGGTAGGGTTGGGAAACAAAACCATAGACTAACCGTATCAGACATAAACTTGATGAAAACAAGATAAAATATGTATCTTGTTTTCTTGTATCTTGTATCTAAATATCAAAGTAATAGCATTGTCATGTACATGTACAATCACTAAAATATGAATAAAATATATAAAAACAATTAAATGATGCTTAAAAAAAACAAAATAATTTATCAAATGAACATTATGCTGTACTGAAGAAGATTTAAAACTAGTGATGAACTAAACCATGAAGTAAATGTTTATGTTTATCTAGGTAATAGATCAAGAGAGAAGAAGAGATTTTCTAATAGACCTCTACTGTATGTATGTAAACAGACTTCTTCTAGCAACCAGAAGAGTCGCCCCCTGCTGGCCGTTAGAATGAATGCTATTTCAGACTCCCGCATGAAAGTGGAAAAAGCTCAGCTGGTCTCTGTAGAGCTGATTAATGAAGACATCAGCCAGATGGACAGCAGAGGCAAGGAAGCAACACCTCCCACCTCCTGGTGGACAAATACTTCTTCTTCAGTGTTCTCCTATTGCACAAGTGTTGTATTGGGCTTGTATTCGTCCCTCTGTGGTGACGGTACATGGCTCAGTATGCTGCCACAGGAATACTAAGTAGTTTTGTGTAGGAAGCAAACAGATGGATCCTGTCGGCACAGAGAGCCATTCAGGTTTTTTTTTTACCTGCTCCCAATGAGCCTTTTACCACATCAGATCAAATCAAATTTAACCACTATTTGCATTTTCAGGGTAAATACAGATGTATTACAATAGTTCAGAGAGGAGATTTCAATAGCAGCCGAGTTGAAGCAGTTTGAATCCAGTTAATCTGAGTGCTGAGAGAGCAGAGAACGACTTGTCTCAGTTTCACGGCATGTTGAAACTTTACATAATCTGAGCACATTTCAAAGTGTTTCCCAACTTCTGTGCATTAGTCTGTCGAGCTTAATGAGTCTGTCAGATTATAATGTTGACAGCAGCTGTGGGATTAATGTCTACCCAGCTTCTGCTTTTAGTTTAGAGGTCTGAAAACCAGACAGGAAAGATCAGTTTTCTCTTTTCCTTTCTCTCTCTATCCTTCTATTTTCTCCAGAAGCCTGCAGGGGTTTGAAAATATAGCAATCCATCTTTTCTTTACAATCTCTCTACTCTTTATCGCTTTGTTACCTCCTTGCCTGGAGGGAAGGGGAAGAGGACACAAGTGGTGATCTTTTTTACTTCTCCTTATTCTTGGTTTCCTCCCTCCCTTTTATTTCGTCCTCTCATTTCCTGACATCACTGCTGATGCCCCGCTCACTCTCACTATGGGATTCTTTTTTCTTTCTTTGTGTCATTTTGTCCTTTGATACTCTGTACTCTTCTTTCTCTTTCTCCCACCCACAGTTAATGTCTCCCGTCATGTGGCTTTCACTCCCTCTATGGTACTTTGCGGTTTCCCCTCAACTATTTGTCAAATGTTGAAGGTCCTGCTGCCTGGCTTGAAGCTTTAATTTGTCAATATACTCAACATTAACTTTCTTTTTTGGTTGACCCCTGTGTGTATTTCACCACATGAGATGGCCCTCACCAGAAAAACAGAGCACCTCTTGTGAATGACTGTTTGTCAGGAGAATAGATGCAAGTAGCATGACTCACAGAGAGCTTATTAAGAGCTTTCGTCTGTCTCCAATTATGTTTCGTCCAACAACATATCTTAGAGAGGAGGTCAGGACTGTGATGTGATGTCAGGATGTAGTCTGCATTATGTGGCATTGAGAAATTAAAAAGCTGTCAGTAAGGGTGGTGGTTTGGAGAAAGAGCTTCTCTAATGTGTAATGTTGTTTTTGCACACTAAACTGTCAACTGATTCTTAAAATGAAGAATCTATGGAAAACACATTTCCACCGGTTAAAGAAACAGGAAAAGATTAAGCTGAAGCATGCTAAAAGAAATGATCATTGGAAGATAATACGTCAACATTTCAACTTACTGAGTCAAGATAACTTCACCTTTCTCTTTCAGGTTATTTTTATTTTGCTTTGCTTTGCAAAGGACAGCATCTTTTAGATGAATGAGGTTAAATTAAATGTAAATGTCAATGGATGGTACTTGTACAGTGCCTTTCTAGTCACTCAACCAGCAAAAGCACTTTACGGGGAAACTAGACATTCATTCAAGCAAATCGGGGTTGGGAATCTTGCTCAAGGACACCACAGCACATGAACTATCGGAGGCCAGAATAGTATTTAACAACAACTTGCAATCAGTGCCTGCATCCTACATGTAGGATCTACATTTAATAAAGTTGGGTTTAAATTTAAATCGAACACTGCTGCGTTTAGCTTGAGATGTGCAGTAGTCAGTATGAGTGTAGTTATCATGAGCTGAACTCTTAGTTAGGTTTACCAGATGCCAATAATGCAGGTCGATACTGAACCAGTCCTCACTGTGTTTGTGTGTGCTCAGTCTTTTCCAGGTAACAGTAATGCAGACAGTGTGGTTCAGTACAAACTACAGCAGCCAGCGATCGCTCGCTTCCTCCGCCTCATTCCTCTGGACTGGAACCCCAACGGGAGGATCGGACTCCGGCTGGAGACCTACGGGTGTCCATACAGTAAGTGTTATTGTCTTATTGGACTGACTGGAGCCCTTATAGAGATGATGCCCAGCTGAATAATGTCTGGACACTGGTGGCACTGGTTTAACTAAATGACCTGCTGAGTTTGTTTACTGTTCCTCAGGGAAATTTAGCTTGCAAGGAATCACCACAACTGAGTAGTCAGGGAGAGTCACCAATCAATATCTAAAACATTTAATTTGGTTCAAAACAAAAGAAGCACTCATTACACCTCACACAGATTCATGTTGCCTTTTCTTGGAACTATTATCATATATCACCACTACGGTACACTGTTACCTCTGTTGTTAACACTAGCAACAACACGTATCACACTACTGCATTAACAGTTTCCTGTTGGTTCCTCAGTATCAGCTCCTGGCATCAACACAATGAACTGAACACCCACAAAAACACTTGTTCTCACGTTACACTACAGTTTTTCTTATCAGTAATGACTCACATTGATTGAATCTTCACTGATTATGACATCATCATCTTCCTCCTCCCCATGACTCTTTTGAAGAAGCAGGTCTTTGCAATATTTTGTCCTCTCAGCATTAATTTCATGTCGTGTCCTTGCCTTCATTTCTGTCCTCATTAATGTTTGTTCTCCATATTGCTCCTAGCAGAACACACTAATGAATATCAAAAACAACTCCGCACAAATACATTTATCAAACAGTAAATATTAATGTGCAAACATTATTTTCATATGGGCTGTCTCATATTCTGTCAACAAACTGCTGATTCTTGTGAAACAGGAAATATATTAAAAGCTCTGTGGTCGTGCTTTGAGCTCAGTGCTATCATTAGCATAAACATGTTCACTTTGACGGGCGTGTAGTGGTGTGTAGTGGTTAGCACTGTCGCCTCACAGCAAGAAGGTACCGGGTTCAAATCCCGGGCCCGGGATGTGTGTGGAGTTTGCATGTTCTCCCCGTGTCTGCGTGGGTTCTCTCCAGGTACTCCGGCTTCCTCCCACCATCCAAAACATGCATGGGGATTAGGTTAATTGGCTAATTTAAATTGACCGTAGGTGTGAATGTGAATGTGAGTGAGTCTCTATGTATCCTGCGAAGAGGTGGCGACTTGTCCAGGGTGTACCCTGCCTTTCACCCTAAGACAGCTGGGATAGGCTCCAGCCCCCCCGCGACCCTATGAGGATAAGCGGTAGATAATGGATGGATGTGATGTACAAGTTGAACAGAATATTAATATAAATAATATAAATACACAGGGCAGTGACATTTTATTTGAAGGCCCCCCCCAACCTCTCCCCAATCCAAATTCCAAATATCATAGGTACAAAATGACCGTCCAAAAACAACATGTTATTTCACCTGACAACCTTTACTAGCAAATATGAGTGTAGTTTGGATGTATGAGTCCAATAAAATAAAAATCAATGTGAAATAAATAAATATTGAATATTAAATAGAAATAACTTTAAACTTAAATAAATAAATCTGAACTGAACACGGCCGTGTGGCTTTTACAGATGCATGCTTGTACATGTCTGCATTTTCTGGAAACAAAGTCATCAATAAGTGCATCTTATGACAACTGATGCACCATTTCAGAAATGATGCTTATAATAGTCAAACCACTGAAGGTTCTTGTGCCACTGATGAGAGGTACTGTATATCTTCATGAGTTTTGTAAAGCAGAGGCAACAGTAACAGGAAGAGTTATTGCAATGTGGAGGCCAATCCAGAGATTTGGATTCAGTTACAACAAAAACAACATCTCCAGAGCAGCTGTTTGTGGTGGCAGCTCCAGAAGGTTCATCTCTGTTTGCGCCACACTGCTCATCAAACGCGTCCTGCGTTAAGGGAGGGGCGGCCCTGGCAATAGAGGTGGCAGGAGGCAAGGAGGTGGTAACTAAAAATGAAGCACTGAAATCTGCGTTGATTTTCATTCTGATTACTTTCATTTGCGTCATTATGGTACCGAATATCAGTACCCATCACTAATCACGCAACATAATAATTTAATATTATATTTTCTCACACCCCAAAACACAAAGCACAGCTGAGGCTGATGTGGATGTCATTAGTTTTTCAGGTATTTGGTCATTGGACAAATTCCATCCATTTCCATCCAATATCCATCCATCCATTTTTAGTTAATTCTTTAGTTAATATACTGTTAAAAGTAGTACATATCTAGCACCAACACAGAAAGTATAATATAACTATATCATAAGTTATTAACCTAATGTAGCCTACAGGTTAATACTTTGGGGGAGATAATGAAGCATATTGCTTTACTTCCATTTCATACTTGAACATACTCTTAAAATTGGATAGATTTAAACGTTCAGACATGAGTACTCTGAGGCAACATAACACTTATTTATTGTATTAGTTCAAGTGGAAAGATGATTTATGATAAAACTGTCCCTTCTGGAAGATGGATTATGAAAAACATTTCGAAGATAGATTTTGATAAATAGCCTGTGGTGTTTTGGGAATCTTCTTAAGTCATTTGAGGACACAGGGAATATATTAGTGTAATATTTATAATGTTTCTCATGCAGTGTGACGGTTAATGGAGGAGACTCATGTTTTTTCTGGTGGTAAAGTAATATAGCATGCACCGCAGAATCCTCCTCGGAAAAGCAAATGTAATATACTGAAGGTAGCTGAATTATAGCTGTTAGCGGGCTCAACGAACACTATGTATGTGTGTTGTAAAGTATAATGTTATTTTTATGCCACATTTTTCATGTGTGGAGACAAAGCTTTTATTCTGAAGGATTTGGCCCAGATGTCTAATTGTTGCTGCAGGATACAAATGTATGTGAGTTTTCTAAATGGGTTTTAGCCACTTATGGGTTTGACAGTTTAATCAGCTATAATCAATAGTTTCATATTAGAAATGCGATGTGACTTCTTGTCGCTTCTGCATCATAAATGTCCCGTTTTGGCTCAGTCTCATCTGCATCATTTCGAGCTGCAGCAGCTATTTCCAGCATGGAAAAGTTAGATAACCTTTATGAGAAGACCTGAATATTCAATTAGGTGGGTATTCTGTTTTCAATTTTTGCATTCAGATATTTATTTATTTGTTTTTGTTTTTAAGCTTTTGGGATTGCAAACATGCATAAAACACACCAAACCTTTCGGATAATGCCTCTTCTTCAATGACAATTCAAATACAAGCAACCCAGCTATAGAAATGAATGCACTTAATTAAACCTAAAGACACATATTGTTGTGACAAGTCGCTCTACTGATTTTTGCACTCGCCATAAGCTGAGCTGTGCCATTTTTTTTGCCCAAATTATGAATCATAAACAACCATCAGTCTATTATTAGGATAATTACAACCAAATAAAAGATAAGGGTGAAATCATCTTGGACTAAATGGCTTGTTAGTACTGAACATAAAGTAGTAGAATAGACTTACAGTAGTGTTTCCAGTAGATGACTCAGCACTCTACTGTAGCACTTACTGCGTCTCACTGTTCTGTAATCAGCAGAAAATACACAGGACAATCCAATAAGAACATTACTGCAAGCGAAGAGGCTGTCTGACTGTGTGAGAGTCCTGATGTTAGACTTGCCAAGTTCATTAAAAAACATTCAGTCAGAGGAATTAGTTGTATGGCTGAAAAGGAAATTGATGCTGAACTGAGCTGCTGCTTTTTTAACAATTCAGTATCTACGTCCATTCTTTACAACTGACACTGTTCACCTCGCCTCAGCCCAAATCTGAGCGAGCGAGAAACTTCTGTCCAGATGTCGGAGGAATCTGTGATGTTTGTAGTGCAGTGGAGACGTTATTTAAGAAATTAATGCATCAGCGACTCTGACACAGCATGTTGTGCACACGAATACCGCAGAATACAAGACAGTATATTCCTCCATTCTGGAAGCAAATATTAACACACATATTGTTAGCTGATGAAGGGGAAAGTGTTCATATTTATGCTGTTATTTTTGTCTCTGTGTTTCACTGTTACATTTTTGAATCCTCTCTGTCCGTTTTGTCTTTCAGCCTCTGATGTTGTGAACTTGGACAGCGGTAGCAGCAGCAGTTTGGCGTACAGATTGAGTCCTGGGCTGAGGCGGACGTCCAAAGAAATCATCTCTCTGAAGTTTAAAACCCTGAGGAATTCTGGGACGCTGCTGCATGCAGAGGGAGAAGGAGGACTCGGCCTTAGTCTGGAGCTGGAGAGAGGAAAGCTGCTGCTGCTGCTCAGACAAGGTACAACACACCAGGCACATACTCATATACACTGACACATACTGATAGGCACTGACGACATTGGTACTGCATAAACATTTTTAACAGCTTTTCAAAACTATTTTTAGAATTAGCTTTGATTGAAGACGTTGAGCGTGTTCCCACTAGTTACACTGAAGTTCATCAAAAACATCTTGTTTCAAAAATCAGAATCAGAAATGAAACACGTTTATTGCCAAGTAAGTTTGGTATCTTGGTGCATCACATATAAACATATTACATACTGTATAAACATATAAATGCAGTGCAGAGACAAAGTGACTAAGAATAAATTTGGGTTGCAAAAAAACAAAAAAAGGTTATGTGACTAAAACAGTGCAATATGACAGACAGAACCTGCAGACAAAAAATATAATGTGTCAAAACGTGCAGTTAGGCTGGTGGAAGAGGATTGTCCTTGGGCCTTGCTGCTGATAAAAGGCTGTAGAGGGGAAGAAAGTGTTCTTATGGCGTGGGGTTCTGGTCCCGATGGATCAGCCTCCTGCTGAAACAGTTCATGTCCAGGGTGTGAGGGGTCGGCTACAATCTTTCAGGGTCCTGGTGACCTGCAGGTCCATCCACCTCTCTGTTATATATTTTATCCCAACATCCCCATCTTTTTCCATGCACTCCTCCCTCACACGCCCATCTTAGCTTTCATCCACCTGTCACCCACTTCCATCATCCCCTTATCTTTCCCCATCATCTCCTCTCACAGAATATAAACTTACATTTTACTTTCACCTCAGGAGAAGATGATGGCAAGAGAATGTAAAGATTCGTCTTTTCTAAAGACCCAGACATCTTCAGAGTGTCTGTGTCCCTGTGACAAGTGGATCACCTGACAAAGACTGTGTCACCTTCAAGAAAAACAAGATGATTGATTCAAGTGCACACCGTTACCCTTTAAACAGATTCTGGCAAAACTTTAGTGCAGAAGTTCCACCTTAAGACTGTGTCATGTTAAAGAAAGTCTATGTCATTGTAAAGCAGATCAGCAAGACTAAATTGACTCTTTGAGTGCCAGCCGACATGACATGCAGAATATTTTGTACTATGACTCTGAAAACACTGAATAGCTCAAATGACAGAAGATACTCTCTATTTAATCATTAAAAAAATGTTCGTTTTTACCTTGTTCTGTTCTTGTTTTATCAGGGGTAGAGTAGAGGACACTTTCACCAAAATCACCACTCTTTATATCCCTACTACATCTCCCAGAAGCCCCGCGATCGGCAACCTGCTGCCCAAAAAACAGCTTGATGTATTATTACGTAATGGCACTCAAGCGTCGGATTTTAAATGATGTCGAAATATGTCAATGGCACTCAGAGAGTTAAAGTCATCCATTTAAAGGGGGAGCCTTTTAATGGATGCTCCTTTTCTTCCTTTCTTCTCATTTTTGCCACTTTTCTTTTCTGTCATGATTACTGTTCATCGAGGTCTCTCTTCGCAGTTACCATTGCTAACAGTCTTTGCACTTAAGAAGAGACCATTTGCCTTTTTCAGCCGCACACTCTGTCCCTGACACACACACACACACACACTTCTTTTTGATTTTCCCCATCAACCATCATTTCTGTTTTTCGCTTCATTCCTTCATTGTTATGAATGTACTGTCTTATGAATAAACACAACTCTTTGCCTATCTTTCCTTTCCTTCTTTTCAAAGCCCTTTTTTTTCCTTCTTTTTCAAAGTCCTGTGTCCTTCAGCTTTCTACCTCATGTCCACTGAATTTCTCCCTCTCTTTCTCTCTGCATGAGCTTTTTAGGTTACAACTTGTGTAATTTAGGTCATCTGCTGTGTGCATTGAGTGTCTACATGTACTGCTAACCTTAACGCCCCTCCAGAACGGACCCCTCCTGAGCAGACGTAGTTCGCTTTATGAGGCAACTCTGAGTAACAGCCTTTCACAAAAGCAGCAGATCTGTCTGGATAATGGAGGATATAACACAAACAGTTAGAAAGCTGTCTTCAGATGTTGCACCCTTCAACCACTATCAACCACTCTCCTCAGGAACACATTTTCTCTCCCTCTATGGGGAATTCATGTTGTTGCGTTTTATATTTTGCCATTGTTTCCCATTTTGTCACCATAACTTCTGTGATATGCTTTTGTCCTAAAGGACAGTTTGTCCCAAATTCATATTTTTTTTTTCTCACCTGGACTGCAGCTATGCTAGCTGTCCTAATATCTAAGATAGCACAGAGATAACCCACATACTGTACCTGACGGCACTTTGAGCACCACAAGCCAAGTCTGAAAGCTCATCTTCCATTATATTTGAGAGAAGGCTGATATATCCAACTGATTTGGGGGTGAGCTGTTCAATAAGTGGGGTTACACTTGATACTGGATCTTGTAGGCAATTGTTTATAATGCAGTGCAGCTAAAGCTTTATATTAATGCTTTTCTCATAATCTCAATGACATTGGAAGTCTCATTCCAAGTTACAGGGACTATATTTGATGACTACTACTGTAAAGCAACTCATCATAATAGATAGTCTCTCCCTTTCCACTGTCCCTCTTTGGGTCTAATTTTGTAAAAACACACATACTGTAGTCAATGGCAAGAATTTCTTTTTTGATCCTATTTGAATTGCGCCATGAAGCACAAAAATGATGTTTGTCAATTTGAAAGAGAATTTTGCAAATCTAAAAAAGTTTCAGTTGGTTTCAGCGCACCGCTGCTAGTAGTTTTCCTGTGAATCGGAAGATCGATGTCACATTAAAGCGGGTCAATGTGAAAAATAGATGCCGAGCAGTGTTTTGTGAGACATCAGTGCGGAGCAGAGACCGTGACCGTCGCAAAAATTTGAGCTTTGCACACTCCATGTCCGTTATGCTGAGTATGTTTGGGCCTTTAGCTCAATGCTAACTGATCATGCTAGCTTATCTGTGCTTGTAAACTGGTCATCAGTGCGCTTGTATTGAAGAGGTTATAGGATATGATATTTTGTCCATATTGCACGGCCATAGATGTCAGTGTCTGCATTATAAAGGTGACTAAATGACGTTGATATATTGGCTTTGAACAGGACGTTTTATAACTGTGGTGATGTAGCATAACGACTCTCCTCTCCCTGCTAAATGCTACTGTCAGATATTCAAGTTTGAGAGGGTGGAGCTTTGGACAGAGCACTGATGGGAGGGGGAGGAGCTTAGAGGAGGCTGAGAGGAGGTGCTACTTTAAAATCCTGCTAACGCTCTTGATAACTCCTAAAATGACAGACTATAGCTTTAAGTAAGCAAGTAACTCTTGCCTTGCTCAATATGCCATCAACTCCAGCTAACCAACTACCTTAGCTATTTTCTGTGCTCAAATGAACCATTATCTTACCTAATATGTGATGATGTGTAATCCTCCAACTGATCTTTTTGTCAGCTGGGAAGTGAAAGAATGAGCAGGACCTGCTGCTCAGGTGAATCAAATATATCCCAATACAAAACACACAGAAACCAGTGAGAGAGACATCAATTAATGTGACTTTTGAGTGTGCAATCTTTCTAATTATATATTTTCATAGACTTATGCTTCAACAGTTTCAGCTGCGACTTTTTAACTTGAAATTATCTTTTAAATTGGAAACTTGTCTCCCCATCATTGTTTGGATCACTGAAGTTAGTTTATTTTGAACACGCATGTCTGCATGGGAAGCTTCAGTGCTTCAAGAAAACTGTTTGCTGATTACTTACATCCCACACTGTGAAACAAAGGTTACCTCATAAGTTACAGTCACCTATTTTGCTGCACTGCAGAGAAACAATCAGCAGACTTTGTGTAGGTGGATAAATCTGCACCACATATCAAATCACCCCACACAATAAAAGTAGAATTTTGTTCATTTGAAGTCCCAATTTAAAATACTGATTTAAAAAAAGTGCTGTGTTAAGGCTTCTGCAAAAACTCCAGCATCAGCTCAGAGAAAGCAGATAGTCACTAATTAGCTGATGCAGGTTGTGTTTGGCTTTATAGTGAGACAATAAGGAAGTAGACAGTTAAGTCAGTTTTATTTGTATAGCCCACTTTCACAAATTACCAATTTGCCTCAGAGGGCTTTACAGTCCGTACAGGATATGACATCATCTGTCCTTTACAAACGACCCTCACATCGACTAAGGAAAAACTCCCCCAAAAAACCTTTCAACAGGGAAAAAGAAATGGAAGAAACCTCAGGAGGAGCAACAGAGGAGGGATCCCTCTTCAGGATAGACAGACATGCAATAGATGCCATGTGTACAGAATAACAACAATGAAAAACAAATTAACAGTTAATACATATAGAATTGTATGAAAGTGTCCAACTCCATATGACAACAGCATTTATATATATATATATATATACGTATATATATATATACGATATATATATATATATATATATACGTATATATATATATGTGTGTGTAGAGAGAGCGATAGAGAGAGAGATTTTTAGATTTTTTTAAACGACACTATTCACAAAGGTTCAAAAAGAAAAAACACAGCACAAAGAATAAAAAATAAAAAAATAAAAAATAAAAATAGACTAAAATAAATTAAAACAAAATTCAGTTTAGCATTTGACCAAACAAAAACACTTTTTTAAGGCACCACGTTTTCTTAAACTCCTCCAGGTTATTTGTCAAAGCAAAGAACTTAAAATCAGTCTTTAAACATGCCTTCAGCATGTGTTTATAGATCAGCAGCACATCAACATCAGCTGAGTTTTCCAGCTTGTTTTTCCTGCTCAAATAAGTAGCCATTTTTACCTGACCAAGCAGAAAATTAAAAAACTGACATTTACCTTTTTTCTTTTTGTTGTACTTATACCCGAGAATATACATGTGACTTGTGAAAGACTCATCAAAAAAAGCAAAAAGGTGAGTCAAAAACTGAAACAGTGAACTAAGCCGTCTACACTCCAGAAAACAATGAAAAACGGTCTCTCTCTGTGGGCAGAAAGGACAGCTTTCAGCAACACCTGGATTGATCACAGACACGAAAGCATTGACAGCCACAGCAGCATGGAGGAGCCTCCACTGCAGGTCAGCAGCCCTCTTAGTAAACAGTGGTTTATACAGTGCCTGCCACTCAGGCCTCTGGGCCTCTACCAGGCCCAGGTGGGCTCTCCAAGGAGTATCAACCCTATCTTTCAGTTTGTTCTGATTCAAGATTTTTACCAAAAAATAATACATTTTTTCACCTGTCATTGTACTCAAGTTATTGTCAGTGACATTGTTCAGTTTTAACAAAAACCCATCATATTTCAAAACAGGTACAATTTTAACCTTAGGAAAGGGATCATTAACATTAGGTTCAATGATCTCAGAGTGATCCAGCTGCTGCTTCCAGTTCCTCAGCAGAAGGCTGGTCACCCTGAATGACCTGACCCCCAGGTGGGACGCCAGACCTGCAGCATTATCCAGGTGAGGGCCACACACCGCCACCACATGTCCCAGTGTGAAGAGTGTTGCTTCACAAAGTCTTTGGAGCAGAGTTGGACCTGCTTCGCACCGGAGCCGGGTCCCTTGAACCACAGGCTCTCTAAGGAGCCACAGCAAGGAAGCACAACCCAGTCTCTCCTTGTGGAACACCCCCCATATTTTAAACAGTCCTTTATAAAACAATGGAAGATTGTTCAAATTTTGTCCATTAAAATCCATTAAGAACAGTGATTCCGCAAGATCCAGTCCACAACACCGCTCCAGTATGGCACGAGCTACCGGTCTCCAGACCGGATCAACCGGTCCAGTCAGAAGTCTCTGGATGAAAAGTAGCCTAAAAGCAGCCCCTCTGCTGGCCAGATGTACCAGCCCATGTCCCCCCTCCCCCTTTGGCAGGAACAGAAGGCTCTGAGGGACCCAATGCAGATGGTCCCAGAAAAAGTCCACCATGACAGCCTGCACTGTGGCTAGCAAGTTGACTGGAGGATCCATATACGCCAATCGATGCCACAACATAGATGACACAAGATTGTTTATAATAAGGGTCCGACCTTTAAAGAACATTTTTGGTAAAATCCACTGCCATTTCTTCAATCGTCCCTCAGCTTTCTCTAGAGCATCGTCCCAGTTTTTTGAGGAAAATGACTCATCTCCAAGGTAAACCCCCAGATATTTGAGTCCTCCTCTCTTCAACATGAGGCCTCCAGGCAAAACCAGTCTGTTGATTTGCCCCTCACCTATGGCCAGGGCTTCAATCTTTCTCCAGTTTACTTTAGCAGAAGAGATTTTGCTAAAGTTGTCCACAGTTTTGTTTAAAACATCGATATCATTTTGTTTTTTAACAAGAACTATAACATCATCTGCATAAGCGGATAATTTAAAACAATTTTGACATTCAGGAAAAGAGAAACAAGACAACTAAGACCGTAATTTGTGCAAAAAAGGTTCAATGGCCAGAGAGTACAGCATGCCAGACAAAGAGCACCCCTGTCTGACACCCCTCTGCACTTTAAAAGGAGCACTTAAACCACTGTTAACCTTCAATACAGTCTCAATGTTATTGTATAGGACCTGGATCTTGGCTATGAAACCAGGGCTGAACCCAAAAGCCTGCAATGTATACCATAAATACTGATGTTCGACTAGCCCAAAGAACCAGAGAGATCCAAAATGTCTCGAATTAAAGTGATGTTGTCAGATATCAACCTGTTGGGTACACAGTATGTCTGGTCTACATGGACAATCTGCTCCATCACTTTTCTCAGTCTTGAAGCTAAAATTTTTGACATCAGTTTATAGTCAGTACATAATAATGATACAGGACACCAGTTCCTAATATCCTGCAGGTCTCCTTTCTTTGGGAGAAGGGTGAGGACAGCTCTCGTGCAACTCAGGGGCAGCCTCCCCTTACCCAGACTGTCTCTGAGCACAGACAACAAATCTCCACCATTCACAGGCCAGAAAGTGTTATAGAAGTCCACAGGCAGACCATCTATCCCAGGAGCCTTCCCATTCTTCATGCCCTTCAGGGCCTTGTGCAACTCCTCTGCAGAGAGCTGGGCCTCCAGTTCTGTGTTGTCCTCCTCTGAGACCTGAGGAAGGCCCTCATAAAAGAGAGAGCGAGACAGACAGACAGAGAGAGAGAGAATTGTATGAAAGTGTCCAAGGGGATGAAGAGCATCATCAAGCTGTCGGCAATGGATGAGCACGTCTTCCTCTCCACCACGCCAACCAGATGAAGCATGGGCAGCACTTCCTCCTCTCCACCATGCCAAGCAGGAGAAGCCTCAGCAAGATGTCCTTCTAATCACCATGTCAGTCAGTACCAGAAGATGAAGCCTGGTCTGTCTAACCTCTATTTAACAACAGGAAATTGTCTGTCACCCAGGTTTTTATGTCCTTAAGGCATGCTTGGAGTTTAGTTAACTGACTGGATTCGTCTGGCTTGAACAACAAATATAGCTGAGTATCATCTGCATAACAGTGAAAGTTTATGGAGTGTTTTCTGATAACATTGTGTAAAGGAAGCATATATGAAGTGAATAGAATTGGCCCAAACACAGAACCTTGAGGAACTCCATAACTGACTCTGGAGTGCATGGAGGACTCATCATTAACATGTACAAACTGGGATCGGTCTGATAAATAGAACTTGAACCAGTTTAATGCAGTTCCTCTGATGCCAATTAAATGTTCTATTCGCTGCAACAGGATATGGTGGTCAATAGCGTCAAAAGCAGTGCTAAGATCTAACAAGACAGGTACAGAGACAAGTCCGTTGTCTGACACAAATAGTAATTTTCACGAGAGCTGTCTCTGAGCTATGATATTTTCTAAATCCTGACTGAAAGTCCCCAAATAGATTATTTTTCTGGAGTCACAGCTGACTGCACACTACTTTCTCAAGGATCTTAGATAGAAAAGGAAGATTGGGTATTGGTCTATAGTTGGCTAAAACCTCTGGATCAAGATTGGGCTTCTTTAGATTAGGTTTGATTACAGCGACTTTAAATGACTGAGGTACATAGCCTGACAGCAAAGATGATCAAGTTTAATAAAGAGGTGCTCAGTAAAGGTAAAACTTCTTCAAGTAGTGAAGTTGGGATGGGGTTTAAGAGACAGGTAGATGACTTAGATGAGGAAATCATCTAAACTGTCAGTTTGGTGAAAGTAACACTTATGTGTATCACTGTGAGTCAGTATCTCTACTTTCAGTTACTTTTATGGAGTGCATAATGATTCTGTGTAATCATTTCTTATATGTGTGACACAGGAGACGATACTGTAGCTGCTGCAGACTGGACTGTCATCCTTTTCGTTATCTCCTCTCTACAGTTTGGTTCATGATCCCCAATTGACTCCACAGTCACAGCATCTGATTTGAGCAGAAAATGTGACAGACATTGTGCTTTACCTGAGTCACTTGCTTGAATGATTATTTTAGCCTGTTTTCTGATAAGAGGTGACAGCGTCTTTCTCCATAATCAGATTGTGAGCAGCAGTAACAGAATAGCAGACAAGATGCAATGAGGTGATTCTGTCTTATAGACAAGGTGACAATACATTAATATAGAGTTAAGCAGAACAGGCTCTGATGTGAGTTTTAGTTTCTGAGTTTTAGACTGAATGCAAAACGTTTTGTCTTTACAACCAATCCAATACAACTATAGCTTTTTATTTCAAATTAAATACATTTCTATTCATGAAAAAAGAAGACCTGGTCAAAGAAAGTTAATATTCGAAGAGGGAAACTGACATTGACCGCATTTCCCAGATTCAGTTAAGAGGTTCTTAGCGCTAAGAGCGTCTTAAGAATGCTCTTTAGGCTCCTGTGAAAGTAAAATGTGTTTCCCAGAGTGCGCTTAGCTTAAACGACTTAGCCAGTCATTTTTTAAAATCGAAAGTGCCTTGTGTTAGCGTTTTTGCCCATTTTCAGTCATATTTCTAGACCCACAGAATATTTTGTACTCTGTCTCTGAAAACACTGAATAGTTGAAATGAAAGAAGAGATGCGCTATTTCATCATGAAAAAAAAGTTTGTCTTTACCTTGTTACATTCTTTGCCACTTTTTGTCCAGCATCCGTTTGTTTTGCTCTCTAATTACGGCAGTCTCCACTTCCTGCTTTGATCTCTGTGGCGTGTTAACTCTTTATGTCACGCTACATGCCCCGACATTGCTCACAGGCTGCAGGAGACAGTGATCAGAAACCCCGCTGTAAAAAAAAACTTTGACGGCGTAACTCGTCAATGGCACTCAAAGAGTTAAAAGGCTCTTTCACTAAGCAGGAGCTGACCCACCCTTAACAATCTTCTTAGTGACCGATCTCTCACAGATCCACCCGTGACAGGCAAATTAATATTACACTAAGCAAGGAGTTATTAAGATACATACACATTTTGATCTATTTTGTACTTCAGATTTATATTATTTAGCTTTAATTGATGACAGAAAATAGTGAATTTCATTCTTCAGGGAAATGCATCCTTTCTTTGCATATGACAATAAACACTTGAATCTTTGATTTATGTTCGGTATTGGCCTTAATTTGGATCAAGGATCAGCCTGTGTCTTCACAGAGGGTCCGTCTCATCCTCTGACTCAGTGTGGGTGAAATTGTTTTGAGGTCTATCACCAGTGCAGGTGATACTTCAGGAACCAGCATTAACTTCTTTGCTCTGTTGGATCAGACCACCAGGACCAGCCTTCACTCCCCACCTGCATCAATGATCCTTGTCCTCTCATGACCCCGTCTCTGGTTCACTGCTGGTCCTGCCTTGGACCACTTTTGATAGATCGAGACCACTGCAGACCAGGAACAGCCCACCACAGCTGCAGTTCTGAAGATGCTCTGATGACTCTACTACCATAATTTGCTTGTCAAACTCCATAAAATGTCAAAAAACAGTGAAAATGACAAGCACTGTTTCCCAAATGTCTTGTTTGTCCAACTCAAAAATATTCAGTTTGCGATCATAGATGAGTAAACAGTTTTTACCTTTTTTCTTAAAAGATACCCAAAATGATTAGCAAAATAGTTGCTGGTTACTTTATCAATACATTATTAATTGTGAGAGCTCTACTCTTTATGTTAATAGTGGAGTGATATTCTATTTGTTTGTCCTCTGGTCTTTGTAGTAATTCACACTACAATATTATAATTGTTCCATTAATCTTTGCCATGCAATGCATCTGATTTGTTTTTAAGTCTCTCATATTGATTTTTCTCTCCACTCTTCCAGACTGTCATAATAAATGTGCATGCTTGGCACTTTTTTTCATGAGGACTACATCCTAACTTTCCCTCTCTGAAGTGTTTTTCTCTTCCCAGTTGCAGACAAATAAGCCCCTCACAAAATGGGCTGAAATTCGAAAATACATTTGTCAATCATCATCAAACTGTCTCTGTTCCTCTCTTTGATGTCTGAATAGTCTCTCCCTAAAGAATATCTAATACATTTTTAATAGCTGACTGCATTCCTCTGCTTCTCTCAGCAGAAACGCAACATTTCTCTTCCAGTACTTTGGGCCTGCTGGTGCTCATCTATCATTAATAATATAGTGTTTAAATACAGTGAGCAATAGTTTGGCATTATCACGTATCTTCAGTTCTCAGTGTGCATATGCAGATGTCCTGTTGTCCCTAATGAGATGAGAGAGGATGGATGACCTCGGTGTGATCCTCTCTGTGAAATATTTAGACACAACATGGAGGCTGGTGTGTTGTAGCTGTCGTGAGGCTTATGTTCCCTCGACACCAGGTCAGATCGTTTGAAAGAACAGATGAGCAGGTCAGATAATGAGAAGGCAACAGCATAATTAAAAATAAAATAGATTATCTGCTGTAAATCATAATGGAAGCAAACCTGCCTGTGAAATAACCACACTCACAAAGCAAAGAACTTGAAAGAAACCAACAGTTTGATTTTATATTGGTTAATGTTTGACAACTGCATGGACACAGAAGCACAACTCCAGGCATCAGTCTTTTCACAATAAATGTTCTTGATTTAACAAGACAGATATGATGGTCAGACAAAGTAAATGAAAACTTGGAGGTGAATAAGAAAGGGGAAATGGATAAAAAAAAAGTGCTCTCAAGGAAGAAGGAATGGGAAAATCAAGGAAACCAAAATCTAAACTACAACTAAGGACACTCAGTAGGTCTAGGAGGATAAATCTAACTCTATACTATGACCTAAAGAGGCTCTTAAGGAGGTAAGTAAATCTAAATTCTAACATTAAACAAAGAAGCTCAAAAGGAGGTCATAATAATTAATAACTAAATTATTCTAACACTATAAAAGGTCACTCAAGGAGGTAAGTAATTAACTAATCTGCAAAGTTACAAAGAAACAAAAATGTTGTGGTAAAAATACTTGTCAAAAAGGCAAATGAACATGGACCACAGTAATGGAAGACACATTGGACAAGACACTGGACAGAGGGTGACAGGACTATTTAAACATGAGGTAGGAAACAGCTGGAAACAATCACAGACGTGAGAGAACAGGAAGCAAAGTGATCTGAAACAACATTACTTCAAAGTAAAACCAAAAATAGTTGGGACAACATGAATAAATGAGACAAAAATGTTACTGTGTAATTGCATTTGTTTTTCCCTTCTTTTATTTGTTGAGCTCAGACTTTGCAAATGAAACTAGTGGAAGAAACAATCATGAAACAGAGGTGATGTGTTGATTAAACTGTAATTTCCATTTTTTCCGCTCTCAGTATGTGATTATGACGGTCTGTTTGTGTCGTTCTCCCCCTCCTCTCTGTCCTTCTTTACCATCATCTTTTTTTCATTCACTGATGTCTGTACTTTCTCTTCACTTCTTTCATCATCTTCCTTTTGCTTGACAACTTCCCTCCTCCTCACCTTCTCTGTCCACCTCTTCATCCTACCGGTTTTTCCTCTTCCTCTTTGTGTCTTAAAACTTCTCCTTTTCTCATCCTCTACACCCTCTTCTCCACTATTTTCCCTCTGCTTTCTTTACAATTACTCACTTCTGTGTGATCTTCATCCTCCCATCATACTGTTGACTGTCAACTCCCTCACCTGCTCTTTTCCTTTGGTCTTCTTCCTTCATACCTCCCATCTACTCTGCCCTTTGTTTCCCCCTCACCTTTTCCAGCTTCTTCGTACTCTGAACCCCAGCGCCTCGCATCCCTTGGCAGCCTGTTAGATGACCAGCACTGGCACCATTTAGCAGTGGAACGACGCAGCACTCACATCAACATCACAGTGAACAAACACACAGAGAGGCTTCAGATACCTGCAGAGTTTAGCCGCTGGGATGTCGAGCAGGTGAAATTCTTACACAGAAATACTAAAAACATGATATATAGGAGGCATTTTCACAGGAAATTTATTTTTGTCCCCATACAGCTGATTGTAGGGGCAGTCCAGGGTCATGTCTCCAAGAGAAACTTTCACGGCTGCCTGGAAAACCTGTTGTACAACGGCCTCAACCTGATCAAACTAGCTAAACACAATGACCACCAAGTGACTATAACAGTGAGTATGTCCCCATGAATGCCAGATTACTTGAAATGTTCTTATTTTAACGTTCCTTTGCATACATGCCTGTTGGAATTGAATAGGTCAGAGCTTAAATGGCATAAACCAACAATACTCAGTATTTTCAGATATAGTATTGATCAGTAGCCTGACAAGTCAGACATCAAATGTATAATGCAGTTCATAGGCAGAGTTGAAGCCTGTGGGTGGGACCAACCGTTGTTGTTCAAACTGCCTCTGCACGTAATAGGCCAGCGCTATGACCAATCAGAGCAACGGACAATGTGATGCTACCAGCGGAGCCAGCTGGTATATTAGACTTTTGCAGTAGCTGATCGGCAAAACAGCAAATCCTTCTTTAAAATGAATGACTTGAGTGTTTCTTTCTGCTCAACTTTCAAAGAAAAGCCCAAGTCGAACTCTTAAAATCGATGACAGAGCCGATTCAAACGACCATTGTTTATTAGCCACAGCCATCTTGGTTGTCATCGTTCTACGCCCCCCCTCTAGACCCCTAGGAATTTTTTTTTTTATCTCGTGGGAACGAGTTAGTAACATATCTCATTCAAAGGAGTTATATGTATCTCGTTCCCTCGAGATATGTAGACGGATATAACCATAGCGATACTTATCTCGTTCCCTCGAGATATGTAACTCGAGGGAACGAGATAAGTATCGCTATGGTTATATCCGTCTACAGCTGTTTTTATCTGGATCAAACAGACTCAATCAGCAAATACACTTTTTAAACTTTGTCTCTTTTGCATTTATGACTCTTCATTATACTGTCCCTGAAAAGTTTTTGTTCAAAAATGACATGATATCACTGATGGGGATGATATTTGTTAGAGTCCACTCATTTGTTTTCACCAGCTGATATTACTGTAAATGTGATCATAATCGAAATTTCATCTGCCAAAAAGTGATTGATGTCTTCAGTAACATTGTTCGTATGAGTTACGCATAGATAAAAAAATAAAAAAAAAAAATCTCCTAGGAGTTTAGAGGGGCTCTGTAACGCCCACCCCAATGACTCGCTACGCAGATAGAGCGTTGTGATTGGTCCGACAGACTCCTTGCCGGAGCCAGGATTAGCTCCTATGGTGTGTCATGTGACCATCCTGCTAGGCAAAAATATTTTTGCCGCCAGGGTGCGTCTAGATTTCTAGGCTAATTGATCAGTTGAGAGATGAGCAGTTAGCTGAAATGGGTAGATCTATGAGAAATAAGAAGTAAGCCTGCGAATCTTTTGTGGCACTGAGTTGCAATGATGACACATCACGTAAATCATTTGAGGAAAGCAAAAAGCTTTGATGTTCTGCTGCTCTCAGGGCTCTGAGCTTTTATATCTCAGAGAGAAGAATGCATCAATAGCTGGATCTGAGCCACCTAAAATCCAATCTGCAGGCTAAAGCTGGACCTCCAAAAGCTGATTATAGATTCTGCTCTGTGGTCTTTGTGACTTACTCATCATAAGAGATGCCAACAAACACCACGAGGACACAAGCTAGGTATCCGCTGAAGCTCCCTTACTGCATAATATATGAGGATGTGCATGTCTCCACGTTGCTTCTGCTAATGAGCTGCTAGCTGGTTAGTGAAGCTGGCGAGCGCTCAACGAGGACAGTGAGTGATGAGAGGACAGAGGGGAGCAGGCAATGTGTGGACTCTCAGTCACGCTTCCTTGTCTTTTTCATTAGGGTCTCTAGATGTTTCTACAATGGCAATAAGTAGACCGAGCTGAGCGGAGAGCAGCTCTGAACCATTTCTAATAAACGGCCTCTCATTATACTAAAGCAGGAAAAAAGTGATTCGGAGATTCACATGCATGGATGAAGATCTAATGGAGCCTATTACTTTTTTCTGAAATATATGATAACAAAATGAGCCAGTATGTGTGTTTAAGCATGTGAGGTGAATTTGGGGTGTACAGTGTGTTATTGAATAGCTTTAGGGCATTTTATTGCTCATTTTTTTACTTTATATCGTGCAGAGACGCTGCATCCTCTTCCATGTACGTCCATATATCACTTTAACTGCACCACAAAGGGCTTTTAGATGTCATCTGAGTTTCCAGAGCATTATAAAGATAGCAGGCTGATATTCCCAGAAGAGAGTTGGTTCCGTAATATATAACTGCTGCAGCCTTAGCAATGGTCCTGCTGTCATTACCACTGCTCAAAACAATGGGCTGCAATGGAAAAGTCTATATAGTACTGCTAACATACACACCCACCTCCCTCCACACCTCTTGGGTGACATTGGTATTTTTCAGTTTGCACTCGTTGCTTTTGTTCTCAAGGAGACTTGCTGATGAGATTATTGTGACATATCAGCACACCCTCCACAACTGATTAATATCAATGTTTTATGTTTTATTTATGGTTTACCTGTCTAGTAATCATTTTTGTGCCACTTACTCCCTCTCTTTCTCTCTCTCTCTCTCTCTCTCTCTCTCTCTCTTTCTCTTTCTCTCTCTCCACTTTGCATGTTTCTCTCTCAGGGCAATGTGACGTTTTCTTGTGTTGAGTCAGTTGCCGTCGCTGTGACGTTCCCCGGCCCGCAGAGCTTCCTCCAGTTGCCAGGGGGAGCTACAGTGTCGTCGTCAGGGGGCGTGTCCATTGGGTTCCAGTTCAGGACGTGGAACAAGGCGGGACTTCTGCTCACCTTTGACCTGCCTCAGGGAGGAGGTGTGGTCTGGCTATACCTGAGTGAGGCCAAACTAAGGCTACAGATCCAGAAAGCTGGCAGGATGCTGCTGGAACTCAGTGCAGGTCAGTCTAACAGCTAATAAGATTATAATCTAACCCCTTATCATTTGATACCAAGACCCAAAACGTATACCTACACGAATTTAGTCTAATCGGCAGGTCAGCAATGTTTTTTGACACCCCTTCCCCAGATTGGGGTGAGGCAGTCATCAGCTGGGCGAGCCTTTGTCATTAAGTGTGAACACCTCAAAGACGCCAGTCAGAGGCTCGCCAACAGCCTGACGAAAACTGAACATCTAGACTGCTAAATATTCAGTCGAGTTACGCTGACTTAAACAGAGCTGCAGCCAATGAGAGCAGACACGGTTATGAGGAGCAGTGGCTTCAGCACCAACATCAACACCAGAAACAACTTTTCTCTTTTTGTTCTTTCACTACATGGTAGTACACAAATATCCTGGAGGGCTGCTTTCTGCTCCGTGTCGATGTTTACGATGAAAAGCTCACTGTTGACTGTGATCCATTCAGCCTCCTCTCATTAATTCCTGGTTTTAATAAATGAGCCGCTCGTTGTTTTCTAGTGAGCAAATGATCGCATGTTTACAGTGATCACTGAAACGGCTGAAATCCATCTTCAGAGGAGAGGCTTTGTTCTAGTGTGTGGAAGGCAATATGTCCATATATTCAATAATAGTGTCACTCATATTTACAGTGAAATACAGAAAAAATTGCCGCGGACATTTTCTTTATCCCACAAGTTTAATAAATGATGTTCTTCAGTAAACATTGTGGAAAAAGAAACGCTCCTGTCAGCCTCAGAGCCGTTTCAGTGATCACTGTAAACACTAGAAAACAACGAGCGGCTCATTTATTAAGCAGGACTTAAGGAGAGGAGGCTGACTGGACAGCAGTGCTGCAGTCTGACACGCCTGCTGAATAGAGAGTCACTTAGTGTGAACACCATGGTGAGTCGACAACTCTGACAGTCGTGTAGTGTGAACAATAACTTACAGAACCCTTAACCCCCTCATGTACGATTTTTGACAATGAAGGTTTTTCTCAACTTTATAATGCTGTTTTGAAAAGCATTTCATAGTAATTGTGATTGTTATTATTAAATATTTCCTCAGGTTCTGCTCTGAATGATGGCCAGTGGCATTCAGTGGAGCTGAACTCCAGACGTGGCCGCCTAACCATTGCTATGGATAAAGAAGAAGGAAGTGTTACTCACGCCAGCCACTCCATTACTGTGGGAAGTCAACTCTTCTTCGGTGGTAAGAGCAAAACAAATATGTTATCACGCTGAAGTTGCCATTCACTGAGCTGTTGTGCTACACCAAATATTTAGCATCATTATAACGGACATATTGGAATTAAAATAAATTGGATATTCAAACGGTAGAAAAGCTGGGTCGACCATAAATTGGTATTCAAGAGTAGTTTTGCTGCACATAATTAATTTTCAACAGTATGTTGCATTGTATTGGGCTGTATTCCAAATTTAATTTTAGGCATTTTACCAAACTGATTAATTTAATATTCCTGGTTTAGGAATTATTCTTTTACTTTACTTTTTTGTCTGGATTTAAATTAATTTCCCTTTTCTTTTAATGTTCGCCAAGGCTCAGTCTGTCATGAAAATCAATCAAATCAAATCTAAAGCCCTTATTGTTGTTATATGACAGTGCAGCGAAATTAGGAGCGCTGCTGCTTAGTGAAATGTAAAAAATAGTCAACCTTGCAGCACATGCAGAAATTAGATTATTACACACATTGCATAGTGAAGGCACCCCGATTTGTGTTATCTATTTATTTATTTTTATATTAATAAAAAATTATCTTCACTCCATGTTGTTAAATCTGTGTCAAAGAAACTGCTACGTTCTCTCAGTCAGTACAGTAATCATTATGATGAATGTGAGTGTGCCATATTTTCTCTGAAAGATGTGTGTTAACATTTGAAGGTTGTTGACAGTTGTATGTATTGTACGGTACAGCTGGCCAGTTGTGTGTGCTTTGAGCTAAATTTAGCTTGTGGTTGTTTTATAATGAAAGCTATAAATCTTTTCCCTCTCTCTCTTCTCCTCTCAGTTTCTCTTCATGTTCTCTCTTCCTCGACTCCAGTCCTTTTCTTTCTTTCTCATTGCCTCCCTTTCTTAAATATCATCTCTTTTGTCCTATCTTTATTCAGCAGGCGTGTTCTTTAACTGCCTCAGGCCTTTTTCATCATCACCCCACACATACATACTAATCTCCTTTGGACTATTAGGGGAAAAAATACCCATATTCATTTAATCATGGCCTGGCCTCTGTTTATATTATTCCAACCAATGGAAAATATGTTAGTAACAGATTAACGCTCTGTGCTAGAATACATTTTCTCTTTAGTAAATATCTTTAACTCCTGTAGCACATTAGACCTTTCACCCAGAGTCTATCACAGTGAGTTGGATTCTAATGAAGCTCTGATTGATCTTCCATGTGCTTTAATAGCATCTATAATACTCGAGCTATAATGGCTTGTCCTTGAAGTCCATTAGTGTTTTTTTTCTTCAGTGCAGTCATGTGACTGTCCTCGCTGATTTTCTGTTGGCTGTAACTGCTTTTTTTTTGCTTTCCTGCTCAGGTTGTCCTGCTGACGAGGACAGTCAGGAATGTAAAAATCCCTTCAGCATCTTTCAGGGCTGCATGCGTCTCCTCAGTGTGGACAACCAGCCGATGGACCTGATTATGGTGCAGCAAAGACTGCTGGGAAATTACAGCCATCTGCAGATTGACATGTGTGGTATCATTGACAGGTGAGAACCACCAAAACCTAATATCAATCTAGATCAATCTAATCTACCATTGAACCATCATTTTACCTCTCTGCCCTCACTGAGACACTAATGCAGATACACCTACCTTTGTATTGTTCAGGAAGCAACTGTTTAACTCTTTGAGTGCCATTAACAGCTGGTCGCTGATCATAGTCTCTCGCAGCATGGGGCTTCTGTGATTTGTAGTCGGGACATAAAGAGTTAATATACACCAGGCAGGAAGTGGAGACGATCGCATTTAGAGAGCAAAACAGACAGGTTCTGTACAAAAAGTGGTGATTTTGGTGAAAGTGGCCTCTACTCACCTGCAGCCAAAACAAGACTGGAACAAGATAAAAACAAACATTTTTTCATGATGAAATAGTCTCTTCTTTCATTTGTGCTATTCTGTGTTTTCAGAGTCATAACACCAAATATTCTGTGGGTCTTGAAATATGACTCAAAATGGGCAAAAACGCTGGAACAAGACACTCTCTGTTTTATAAAATGACTGGCACTCAATGAGTTAGGCCTAATAATATACCAGGTGGTGTCACTGATCTGTTGTTCACAGTATTCACATCTTGTGCTTGAATACTTCAGGTAACACCTGGGAGTGTTCAGTATAAAAGATTTGGCACAGATATTTCTTTCTGGTTAAATGATTTTGTTGCGCTTGGTGAAGTTCAGTTCTTCAGATATGTTTATATGAAGATGAAGGAGGAGAAGCGCTGCTGGGTCTTTGTGATAATCACACACAGGTGCTCTTTGGATTCCTCAGGTGCACTAGGTCATTCAGTCTCATGAAGGGCTCATTGCATGAGTGGAGGACAATCTCAAAAAAACACAAAATACATTAGTTTATGTCCCTTTTGTTTGGCAGGGGGGTCAGGATGAATGAATCCAAACACAACTTTGTCAGTTCTGCTCTCTGCTGAAGGCTGTATGGTTCAGTCAGTTACTGTATTGTTTCATACAATGCAAATAAATATCAGAAGGAGTCATAAATACTAGGAATGGGATTTGAATCCATGAGGCCATCAGTTGTTAACTTTAAATGTCGATAGCTTAAAAGATACCAGAGGTGGGTTTTCAACTTGGAGCAATGGACCTTACGTCCAGCCTTCCTTGTTATTTCCTTGTTTCTTATGAAGTGTTTTCCCAGTGGTGAGCCAAATAGCTCTGTCTCTGTTTCATGACCCAACTTAAGATGAGATGTAAAAGTAAAATGGATTCTTTTCTTTCCTTTAACTTTTTGTCATAGTCATTTATTTGTGAGGTGAAGCAGTGAGGAGTGTTCGATCCAGTGGAATTAGAAACAAACACTCACAAAGAATCAAAACAGGCTCTCACACGAACAGTATTTCCATTAAGGAAAGGAGAATTATTGTTCAGTGGAGACCTGAGGTGTGAATTAATCACTGACAGCTCTGTTTATTTTCTCCCACCAATACATGATAAGTCAACACAGTATTTTATCTCTCACCTGTCCCTCCTTTTGTCATGTTTTATCAGCTTTGATTGAGCCTGTTTCAATTAGCACCTTGATCAGTAGTGTTATAGCCACTGTTAAATCAACAGTAATTCCTTTCCATGTCCTGGTTTTAGTCTAAACCTACCTGAATTTTTTTGTTATTTCTAAGTAAATCATTTAGGATTGCATACATTCATGCATCATGCATGCATCACAATTAGGCCTTTTGCTGGGCAAATTGTGTTGACATAAATTGATATACAGAAATACAACACCAGGAGTGGGGTTCCTATCAATTCAGCCACTTTAACCAGCTGGTCATAATCAGTCCATGGACTGTTTTCTTCAGATTCTTACAAAAAAGAGGGATCTGTACCCACTAATCCATTGCATTTTGAGTGCAACACCTTTACCAATGTTGTTGTTCAGTTCCTATCACTAAATGTGATGCTTAAGGTCTAAATATACAGTTCCTAGGTAGTTTGAGTACATATAAGCCAGTCTTACACAGATTATTTTCAGACTACTGATGTTTTCATTAGTAGACAACTCATTAAGTCAAACATGTCAAACTGTGAAACTCATCAACAGCCAGAAAAAGATTGTCACTGCTCTCAAATATATTAAAATAAAAGAAGCAGAAGCAGTGTGGTAATGTGAATTTTAAGTGAAAGCCAAGTGCTTTATCTGCAAGGCTCCAGCGTACTAGTGCAGAGATAAATGGAAGTAAAAATCACACTGTAGCAGGCAGACAGGTTGCAGAGTCAGCGCCTTTATCTAAATAGAAGAGGAGGCTGTAGATTCTGCATAGTCACCTGTTTTTTCTCAATATTCCTGCCAGGGTTTGAGCAAACACATACTCAAACACTGTCAGATACATTTATGGAAGTAAACACACTCTAAAACATGCATTTAGGAATATAAACCACACACACACACACACACAGAGACATTCAGCAAAGCTTCACAGACACCAATGGTTGTGTGTGTTTGTCTCAAACCTCCTGGAGGTGCCAGTCGGTTTTGCAACAGATGGAAAACAACCAGTAAGGTAAAAAAAAAAAAAAAAAAAAAAAAAATGTTACTCATCATCTCCTGTGGTCCTCTCTCTGTCTCTCTGAGATCACAGGATGTCCTTAAATATGTCATAGATCTAACTTTAAATATTTTTTTATATCAGAACTATATTCTACCAAATAAATGGTCCCCATGACAACTATTGACACTATTTTTGACACTAATAAACTATTAGGACATGGAACTGTGCTCTCACAGATATAATACAAGCTACAATATGACATAATACAGCATATAGTCCCGCAGCTGTAGCTACAAGTCTTGTTGAAGCTGCTTTAAATTAAATGATTGTCTCTTTTGTTTGTTGAAGGAGTGCTGTGATTTACCCATATTGATGAGGACCGTCATATTTAAAAACAAAATATTGATAATCATGTAATCATACACACCATAATATTGTCTGTAAATCATTTTATATCTGCTGTTATGGTTACAGGCACTCTGTTTTATCTTACATTCACCACCTTGTTGCATTCAGAGGATGATGCACTGAAGGACTAATGCGACTTTCAGTGATGATCGTGAAGTATTCTGATTTTTTTTTGGAGTCAGTGATAATTTACAACAGTGAACAGACAGACTCATGGAATCACATGGTTGGCGTTCACCATCAGGCTTGAATGGATACCCTGCCACCAATCAGAATTGAGTATTAACCAGACAAATTGCCCACAGTGAAAATAGTTGACTTTTATGTATTACATACAGTGGTCCTGGGCAAGACTCACAGTCATTTACACATAATGCAGCATGGCTAGGTGCACCATGGCTAGGTATTGCCCACAAACATATAACAATGTGCATGCAGTTCTTTTTTTTTTTAGTAATGACCTTTGTAGCACAGCCCTAACTTGAACTAACAAATCACTCAGTACGTTTACATGCACATCTAAACGGAGCTATTGGCAATAACCCGAGCTAAGGATTTAACTGGAGTTTCCGCGAAATCCAAGTGTACATGCACGACAAGAGAATCGAATTATTGAGTGACGTACGTTCAACTCTGAGACGCCCCTTCACGTTGGCATTGTTCCGGTTAGCGTCATGGATCAAGAACAGTTAGTAAACAAACGTGGCCGTGGTCCCGTCCCTTCCAGAAGGGGGAGTGTCGCTAGTCAATGGCCCGGCTAACCGTGGTTTGTATGTATGCTGGAAAAGCTTGACTTAGAACTGCATTAGCTGGCACAAATTTGATTATAAAAACTCCAGTTCGGTTCGACTACAGTCCGACTAAGGTGTATATATGGCTTTTAAAACTTAGATATTATCCGGACTAAGGCAGTAAGTGCATGTAAACGTACTGAGTGTAACATGTGAGCATGTTAAAATATAAAAATAGATGCCCGTAAATGCTCAATTTTCATTTCATACCTCCCACATCCATTATACTGTAGATTGTCTATTTACAGATGGGAAAAAACATGACATGCAGCCCCTTATTTGTCATCATGTTATCATGTCACAATTTTTCTGTTAAATAAATGTAATTTCACATCGGTAACAGCCTCCTTCAGTCCCCTTCGTCCTTCTCCTCCCTCCCACACAGGACTGGTGTCATGATGGTTATAGCAGTATAATATTTATCTATAAATAACACAGAGAGCTTCAATGGAGTCTCCTGGGATCTGGATTCATAGAGATTCTTCAAAGAGTATGGCAGCACTTTAGAAGAGCAGCACGGTTCAATCAGAGAAGATCTGCTGCTGAGAAGAAGTGAAAAAATATTTTCTATTCAGCACAAAACTTTTCCCTTTCATATGAAACGAAAGAAAGATCTAAAGTAAAAAAGTAATGAAATTATTCTTTTGATCTCCCTGGGGAAATGTGAGAGGTGATTCAAATGAATATTCTGCAGAAGGCATCTTTCAAATCAACATAAGAAAGTCAGCAACCTCCCAAGTTTATGAACACAAAAAAACTGATATTAAAAATGAAAGAAGTTCTATTTGACATTTTATTCCTAAATAACCTTGAAGAGCTTCGGCTAAAAGGTTTTTCCCACCATGAAATGGAAAGATGCGTTTCAAGAGAGCCTCATTTGGTTTAATGAAGTTGTTTTATCTTTTAGCAGGTAGTGGGAGTTTGAAAGCATGGTTCGACCAATCATCGCTTGGCCAGACGAAGCAGGATGTACTGATTATAGTTAGAGAGAGATGAGCTGTAGCCCCAAAGTCAATGGGCTTCTGTGCTTTGAAATGCTCACTAATCATTTAATTATAACCACAGTAAGGAAAACATTATGCAACATCCACATATAATAGATCTTGAACTGCTATTTCAGCTACCTTAAATCATTTAGAATTTATATTTTATCACAATGGACATAAAAAATAAGCATCAAAATCTATGTAGCAGAAAAACTGATTTTTCCACCAACAGCCAGACATGTTACAGTAGTAGTAACAAGTGATTTTAGTGTATACTGACTCCTGCAATGGACTTGTAGACACACTTTCATGTGTAAAATCAAACAATTTGATCAAATTCATGTTTTAAATTGTGTGTGGTACAGCATGTGGCAATGTCTACATCTCAAGTATGCAGATGATTCCATGCAAATGTTACATTCCACATTATTTCTTTGAAAAAATACAAAGCAAGTCACAGTAGGGTTTTATGACAAAGTCAAGGAGTGCATATTTTAATTTTAATGCATGCAATGTGTGTGAGATGAAAGTGAATCAGTGAATATATAAATGGTTATTTCACATTCAAAGTTCACTCCTCCTGACATTAAAAGCTCTTTAGCTTTTAATGTTGGGTTTCTACTGCCTTCTTTGCTGTTTGCTGGCACATACAGGAAACTTGTGAGGCTGCCATAACAAGCAATGAATGAACCTCATAAAATGTACTTTACATTGTGTTTCATCTGTCTGCCTCAGGTGTTCGCCCAGTCATTGTGAACATGGCGGCCGCTGCAGTCAGTCCTGGACTGTCTTTCACTGTAACTGCTCTGACAGTGGCTACAGCGGAGCGACCTGCCACAGCTGTAAGTCAAACACCAGCACACGACTACTGAGTGAGGAAAGATAGATAGATGGACTGGAAGAGGGAAGAGAGTTTCATTGGACTAATGAAATACAAATTAAAAATGAGGCAGGGCGTCAAAGAGAATAATAAAGATGTTTTTTTTTGACTCCTGTGTAATTTAAACTCAAAAGCAAAGCAAACAGAGAAATTAAATTAGATGAAACATCCTCTGGTACAAAACGATTTAAAACATATTAACACATTAAACAAAGATAATAAAACGTAAGTTTTTCTGCATGGTGCATATTAAATACAAAATGCTTCATACACAGTGCAATGAAAACAAACAGGAATCCTTGTGGGCACTGAACTAACACAATCTTTTTGCCTGCCATTTGTTTGATTGTATGAATAACACCGTGGAGCTCACATGCACTAACATGCATGCATATCTCGACAAATCAGAAGCTCTCTTTACACACTATGAGAGTGACTTTGTTCCCTGCTCAGGTAGACTTTACTCCTCTATATCTTTACATAGCAGGTCATTGTTTGCAGCTCTGCATTTTGAATACACAACCTTGAGATCATCTCCTGTGATCTGTTTGGTATCTGCATGGAGGTTACAGAATTATAAAATCTGTTTGTATGTGAGGGATATGATGAAGGTTAATGAGACTGTAGCCGTGACTAAACTGACAAATACTAAATACTTAAATGAAACAGCAGCGGAGAGGTGAGCCAATTCTGTGTTGATTCCCTCCGGTCAAATCCTTGAAACCAAAAAAGGAAAGCTTCCCACACAGCTTCACCTCAGGCCTCATTTTTATGACTGATGTTTTCTGTGGAAATCTTCTCTGTCCATGCTGAGGGGATGTGATGAATAAAAGTCCTTTGGCTGTGGAGAAGAAGAGAGATAAACAGGTAAACACTGTGGAAACCTTGAGATATGGATTTGACTTGCAGGGCTCGATTCTCTGATTGCAGAGGATGCACTGGTGTGAGAGAGGAGGGAGGAAGACTAGTGGAGACAGAGAGGAAGAGCCAGGGCTGATAAAAGACTTTTATTTATTGAGTCTTTGTGCTCCCATCAGTCATCACTGTCCTCTCTAGTTGGATTCATGTTTACTTTAGAGGAAGCTGCTGCTGAAATAAAACTTAACATGATTTTTTTATTCAGTGGCAGTAGCACCAGTAATCATCCACAGTGTGCAGTCTTCATCGCTGTGTCTACCAGCTGGTGTGTTGATGTTCTTGTGATTCATGTTAAGCCTTATTTTCCTTCCAGCTGTGTACGAGCAGTCCTGCGAGGCGTACAAACACAACGGCAACACGTCAGGATATTTTTATATCGACGTGGACGGCAGCGGACCAATCAAACCACAGCTGGTCTACTGCAACATGACAGGTGACATACATACACACATCCCCCTCTTCCTCGCATCAGCTTTCAATGTGTTTTACGATCAGAGCATGATGAGAGGAGCATTATGTAAATGATGATGCTCCTCTCATCATGCTCTTCTGTGAGCTGTAAATGTGCTCGTAGCTCATATTCATTCATATTTAACATATATTACATAAAATTGGTATCTGTCGTGTCATCTAACCAAAAAACAATACAGAAAATGTTAGTGCCAGAGATAACCTGTTGTATAAGATGGCAATGGCTAATTGAAGTTTTGTTATACAATATATATATATATATAATAAGCAAGATAAATAATTAATAATTCTTGTTAATCAATTGCAGTAATTAAAAAGTAATCCACAACAATTATCTATTTATCCCTCACCAGAGGAGAACACATGGATGGAGATCCAGCACAACAACACAGAGCTGACCAGAGTTCGGCCGTCTCCAGGTGTGAACCAGCATTTAGTTCACTTTGACTACTCGACCGAAGAAGAGCAGCTACTGTCCGTTATCAGCCAATCAGAGCACTGCGAACAGGAACTGTCCTACCACTGTAAGAAGTCCCGTCTGCTCAATACTCCAGGTAAAACCTGTTCAGGAAAGGTATTCTCTGCAAATGGACTTCATTCATTTCTAGTCATTCACACACACACACATTCATACTGGTGGCAACTATTGAGTTTTTCAACATTTACACACCAATGCACATCAATGGGTGCATGCCAATATCTTGCTCAAGGACACCACAACACATGAGGAGGTGTTGGAGGTGGGAATCAAACCACCGACCTTGGTGGCCAGCTGTCAGAGAGTTGCTGACCTGGATGACAATTAGCTGCTTTACTGGTGTTGCAGTGCCAGACTATTACCTGGCTGGGACCAGTAACTTCCTACAGTTAATATAGCATGTGAATTAGTGAGCTTTAGTGGTGCTGAAGGGCAGATTTTGTCACTGACAGACTGGTTCCCCCGTTTCCAGTCTCTATGCTAAGGTAAGCTAACTGAATGCTAATGGTAACTTTATATTGATAGAATGTATTTTGCTGTTTTATTTATATTTTTACTAATTTTGTTATCATCTCTTTGGAAAATTACAAATATGTTGAGGGTTTTATAAGTCAGTTTCTTTCATCATCTTTAATTATGACCTCCACTGAGGCAACATTTTATTTGATTTAATTCTGTGCTTATGCTTCGAAACTTTTTTGTTTTCGATTTTCCAATCTTAATCATTTCAATATTTTAATATTATCTCGAGGAGAACTACTTTGTTTCCTCCCTTTTCCCTATAAACGCTGTAAACAAGCAGATGTTCTTAATAGTCTTGTTGGGGTAAATAAAGGTTAATGAAAGCTTGGTTTAGCAGGCTCTCTTCAGCTGGGACTCTTTCTCCACCTGGAAGAACAAAATCGTTACGCTCTTTGCTGCAAATTGTGGTTTCAGGGATTTTCTACCCTTTCACGAATGATTCAGACAAATTGATCGTTCAGGATTTGTTTAATACCTCCTCCATTTGTGTAATGAGTATTGAGTTAGATCTGTGTTTTCTCTGGTTAGTCATGTGTTTTCTTGAGCTCGTATTGACTCAGAAGTGGTGAGAACTAGAAAAAGAGGGTGAATCACTTTGATCACCAAGTTCCATTGAATTTGTCTTGGCAGCAGTTAATGCAACAGCTTACACATGCAAGTCCATATAGATGAAAGACCGAGTATTATCCTGTGTAAATAGACAGTGGACAACACAAAAGCAGTGTGCCAACACTGTAGCAACCGGCGACGCATCTAAGCAACTATCACTGCTGCAAGGAAGAAACAGCTAGCTGTGCAAACACCGCTCCTAATCCTACATTAATTATGTGCTGTGCTTAAAATCACTTTGTTACAGATGAATATTTATGGATAAGATAATCCATTATTTGTCTCACCAATGGGGAAATTTACACTATTCCAGCAGCAAAGTGGATAATGCAAAATTACAATAAAATAAGAACCAGTGACAGAAGAAAGCATGTGTATGAAGAACAAGAAAAATATGTCAAAATAAGTAACTAACGTGTATGAATTGAATCGTCACTACAAAACCAAGGTATGTGACGAACAGTGATTTTTACATCCCTAATTTAGATGAAGCATCTTAACTGTTATTTTATTGTGGAGGAGTGTTTCAGTGTTGTGTGACCTGAACATTTCCAGTCACCTCTGACCATTGTAAAGTCCAAAAGGCAGCAATTATTGAAAAGAAATGGATGCAATTATTTCCAAAATTCACAAAATGTTTTTATCAAAAAGAACATTTTTCTTCAAGACTTTCAAAAACAACATTTGTGATGCAGTCCAGCAGGAATCAAACACTTTATGCATTAAATAAATATGTTTCAACTAAAAGAAAGACTATCTGATATGTGTATTTGAGCAGAAAATTGGGCTGAAACAATTGTAAATAACTGACACTAATCAAAGTAATTAACCACAGTTTGTGTGAGCAAATAAATGTCATTTATGATCCAGTGCAAATCCTGCTGTTCATGACATGAGCACATCTTAAAAAGTTTCTCTCTCTTGTACAACTATAGGAACTACATAAGAGAGAAATTTGAGTGGTTAAGCAACTTCTAAGGACAGGCAGTGATGGATGAAAACAGTGAAGGTGGTCAAAAAGGCAAAATTGTTGGAGAGATAGAAGTTCCATTATAAAGCCCAGCTGCTCTCTGGGAAAATAAAGAAGTGCTGAATCAACAGAGACCTTTCCAATCACCTTCCCTTACTCGTCTCCACCTACGCTCTCTCACAATGCGCAATACATTTTTCACTGTACACTTTCATTGACCATCATACAAAAACAATATATGCAGCATTTGGAGCAAACGGAGCATTACCCAGCTTCACACACTGGATTCTGAATCTCAGGAGTCTGAAAGATCCGGCCTCTCTCTGTGCTCAGCTGTTTCCTCATAAGCCTGTTCATCTGGGGATGCAATACAGCTCACAGAATTTCCATAAAGACTGTAAATTTTGTGTCCTGCAAACATTTTTTGTGTGAGTAGGGATCTGGGCAAGTAAAAGTTTTCCTTTTTATAACCACAATTTTGCAAACCATTGTGTGCTAATTTTTTTTTTATTATCACAATAGAAACTAAATAAAAAGCATATGTTTTTCAGGTTGGCATGTATTTGTGATGAGTTGTAGAGAAATTAGAAATAAGTGAAGTGCGTGGTTGTGTTGCAGAGGGCTCTCCGTTCAGCTGGTGGCTCGGTGGTCCTGGATCCGGTCATGTCCAGATGTACTGGGGTGGAGCTCATCCAGGCAGCCAGCAGTGTGTCTGCGGCCTGCAGGGCGACTGTGTGGACCCACAACACTACTGCAACTGTGATGCCGACCGTGAGGAGTGGTAATTAACCTCATAAATTCTTTTAGACATGGTTATTATTACTATACTTTTGTTCATATCTTTATTCATGTGTACCGGTAAGGTCAAATCACTCAAGCTTGATTATTCATTTAATTAAATGTTCATCACTTTAACTTGTCATAAAAGTTATGATTCAATTTTAAACTTTTGGGATTGTAGATATTTGTGTAGTAGACTTTTTTTTTTGTTGCAGTCTATTCGGTGACAATAAATTCAGCTTCAGTGCTGATAATTATATACACTTTCTACGTACTCATACTGTATGTCCTCTACACAGCAGTCAGACTGTTCAGTGCTGACATGCTGAAATCATCACTAAGTATGGGGACATTTTGACAGGGTTATTGCACAATAATCTGCGAGGAGGCTTTAGCTGAAGGAAATCTCTGCAAGCAGCAATGTAGCAGCGTGCAAGCATACTGTCAGCAGAGCAAAGGGCAAGGTTTTGGAGGAGCACATTAAAAAATGTTAATGTGAAATCAATAAGTCATTCTCTCAAATTGAAAGACCATGTTCTTGAATAGAGACAGTGACATTGGCATGTAAATTTCAGTATCAAAGGCACATGAAACTGAGCATAGACTGCTCACTCCGCTGTCTGTCTGGAGTAATTTGTCTTTTGGAAAATAGCTCTGGCAGGATGTCAAAGATACGATCTGGCTCACCATTATAGGAATGTGTCCCTGCAAGAAGACTCATATTAAAGTAATGTTGTAACAGTTTGCTACCATGTTTCTGCAGATTACGAAGCATAACGTCAGAGTTGATCCAAAAAAATCCAAACGCTTCCTTAGATCTTTTTCTTAGGTGATAGTTATACTAATATTTACAGTAATTATCTATTTTTACCTTGTTCCCTTCCACTTATTTTGCTTGTTTCTTTTCTTTCAATGGTACCGTCTTCATCCCTCTCTTTTTACTGCTTCCTCTCTGCCTCATTTCTTAATTTCTTCCCCTCTCCTCTTCCTCATCCCATTTTCTTCTCATTGTCTTGTTTGGCACTTTGTCTTCTCTTTCTCCTTTTCTTTGTCCTTCTCTTCTTGTTCTTTTTCTTTTCTTCATCCTTCTTTTCTCTGTTACACCTATCCCATCCATCCCTCTATCCTCTTCCTCCTTCCCCTATTGTTCTTCATCTATATCCTCCTCCAGGACTGAGGACTCGGGCCTACTCACCCATGAGGAGACCCTCCCTGTCAGGTCTCTGGTGCTGGGTGACATCCACAGGATGGGGTCAGAGGCTGCTTACAGAGTGGGGCCGCTCCATTGTCATGGCGACAGTAAGTACAGCTCTGTTCCTGTTTTGTTGAACTGATGTGTGGCTGGAGATAACAAACTTGAATCCGCCATTGTTTTTTAATCAACCTGTAAATAATAACTCGTTATCTTTTAGAGACTAAATCAGTTAAGGTAGCAGTTAAATCAGCTAAGGTAGCAGTCATATTTTCACAGACCGGGGGGAGAAATGATATAACCAAATCTGAACAAATTCAAACAAATTATAAAAATTAAAATAAAATGATAAAGTGTGGTGTTTTTTTCTGTGAGCTAGTGCTTGGAGACCACCTGCGTTAAGGCCTATTGTTGATATGGAAATACAATTACATGTTTAATGTGATAAATGAATTATCCTGAGTACTTCAACATCTAAAGGTGCTAATTATCATTAGCAAAACTGCTGCTCAAGCACAATTCCTTTAATGTTTTCTCACTCTTCTCATTAAATGCACAACATGATAAAAACAAAGCACTATTTTTCTTATTATCTGTAATCACAGCTGATCTGTATCTACCCCAGCAAATGGATAAATAAGTGTTTGGTGTGATTAATCACGTAACAGATCATAGCCTTTGTAAGCTCATTAACGGAGCTCGTTGCCTCATTTGTTTGATGTGTTGTTTCCATTTAAAGATCTTTCCAGTGATTTTTTTTTTCCTCTTCATTTTTCTCAGAAAACTTCTGGAACGCTGCGTTTTTTGACAAGGAGACATCATACCTCCACTTTCCCACCTTCCAAGGAGAGCTGAGTGCAGATATCTCCTTCCTTTTTAAGACCACGGCCTCGTCTGGTGTGTTCCTGGAAAACCTGGGCATCAAAGACTTCATCCGGATCGAACTGAACTGTGAGTAGGAGCTGGAGGATAAAGATTTAATCCGGATTAGAGTGACGTGCCAGTGAAACCTGGAAGTCAAAGTCTGCCTGTGTAAAACCTGGAGGTTACAGACTTAATCTGTATCAAACTATCCTGGAGGGAAGCTATTGTTTATATTAGACTGAACTCAGGATGGACCCTCCACCAACCTTCCTGTCATGACTTAAACTGTGAATGTTACACAAAGTTTTACTCTTTGTTGGATCCCGGCTGCTGGGATTTTCCCCATTGAGCCACAAGAGCGTTATGAAAGTCAAACCCTGATGTTTCTTGATTTCATCGAGATGGCCTCCGTAAATACAACTTCTACCAGTATTCTCTCAGATGATGAGGTCAGTGTTGTTAAATTGTTATTTCAGTCGGCCAGATAAAGCACGTTCTCAGGTGAAAGATAAAAAACGAAAAAGACGGAGCTGTTTTACCTGGTTGTCCCCTCACAGGGCCTGTAGTTTCAAGATGGCGACGCAACATGAGACCTGCATTGGCTACGCCAACACAATGTATTTATAAATGGCAAATATAAAGTCTGTCAGAACACTGCAGTTTTTTTTTTTTGTGGAAGTAATTACTCATGAATGAAGTTATACTTTTAAATGTTAAAAACTAAAACTGTTCATGTAACAGTGACAACTTGAAACATCACACAGGGGGGCTTTAAGTCTTTCTCTTCAGCAATATTCACGCTTAAATGAGCAGTGATTGCATTTGAATCTTTAGGTGCTATTTATTGAACATTAACGCTAATGTATCTGCTTTTGTTTGTGTGATATGATTACATTTGACAGAGCTGTCCGACACCGCTCTCTTTCACCATCACACTTTGATTCAAACGTTACATCGTTTTTCCCATCTGAGCCACAGCCACAGTGGGACTTTTTCACTGCTCGCTACAAGTTTAGCAAAAAGACTTGCCAGGCAAACGTCTCTAGTGGCTTAATAAAGACTTTCTATCTTGCATCTTTAACCTGAACAGAGAAGCAGACATGTGACACATTATATCCCAGTGGGAGTTATATGCTGCAAAATCAGACCAAATATGAAATGTCTGCACTGATGAGAAGAGTTTATATTTGTTTGCTTCAGGGATGGTTTAGTTACTGACAATGAGAGCAGAAAGATCGAGCTTTCAGCTTTCTCTTTCATTGCCCAAACAATATATTCTATTTCAGCTGCGTTTTTAAGATAAAATGTCTGTGATTTAAAATACGAAAGCAATAACTATTTTTTTTTTAACTTAACCATGACATATACAGTCATCAATGGTGTGTTGCTGTTTGAATTATGGCACAAATACCCACAGGAGTGTTTTGCTTTATGCTTATGATCACACAGCTGGTAGGTATGTGTTTATGGGGATACGCAGTATCTGATGTTAAGGTTCCAGTTTTTATGCTGCATTTTGCATTTTCTCAGAAATGGGACTTTAAGGGACCCACAGACTCTTAATGCAGGGACACTGCTGCACCAACCAGCCTCTCTTCTCAGGGGAAATCATTGTCAGTGTGGTTGCTCCAGCTCTGAATACTGCTGCTCTGTTGCCAGCTGAACCATTTCTGAATGAAGTTAGCGTATGATGTCGGGGTACTGTTTCATCTTGTTCTGTGCTCTCAGAGTAATACATTTTCTCCTTCCAAAAAAAAAGAAAGATGAGACACTCGTAGTCTCCAAAATCGACTCCTTTTTGTCAGACTGAACATGACAGGAACTTTGTGATCCATGCAGAGCGCTTAAAATGAGCAACAATAGAGAGCTGAAGGGAAAACTTTTGTTTCAGGAGGAAGAAGGCTCCGCTCAAAATCCCATTGATTTTTATAACATTGAGAATAACTAAAAATCCAGCTTTGGAGCAGGGGATTTCTCTGCACAATATGTTGTGGGGCGGGCCTCACTGGTATAGATAAGCACACTAGAGTTTTAAAATACAACAGTATTGTGGTTTAGTCAGTAATCAGGCTTTTTACTTGCCTTTTACAAACACCATTTCCCACAAGCCTTAGATGCTCTTTAGCGTACCTCACGTTGGAGGTACAGGGATGTGTACCTTCTGATAGTTTGTTTATTGGATTAAACATAATGTAACACAAAACTACTGGACAAAACTAATTTCATTAGGTTTCTTGTTTCTAGAAAACACAGTATAGCCCCCAGCTAGTAGCACACTAAGCACTATGTGGACAGACGTTTTTGGTTAAATTATGCATATTTTTGCCCTGCTGTTAGTTAGTAGTTTTTTCTATAGTTGATTCACATTTCATCGCCTGTAAGTGTTGTACAAATGTAAACTGATCAGTGTATTCCTGTGACCTGCGAGTATAATCCTGGTCTACAAATAAAATTTCCTTCCGGATGATAATAAAGATAAAGTCTAAGAACCTCCACAAGATCAGAGCCCAGCTTTATTGACTGATATAACTGATAAACATGCTTATAATAGGATTCAAGGATTCAAAGAGCTTTTATTTGTCATTGGGTCACACGGTAGGAACATGAGGTGAACGAAATTGGATTCCCTGGTCCCGGTATAAGCCCAATAAAAATATAAAAATGAAATAAGATGAAAGAGTAAAATAAGATGAATTAAGTAGTAACAAAGTATCAATATAAAAACAATGTAGAATAAACTATAAATATACAATATATATACAATATGAACATCAAAGATCAAGCAATGAATGACAACAGGGAATAGCAGCAACAAGATTTAAAGGGAAGTATTTAAGGAGTCTGTGCAAACAGCTGCAATGTGATGTGTATGTGTGTGTACATGGGGGGTGAGGTGGGTGGGGGTAGCAGGGGCTACAGGGGTCCTCCAGAGTTCAGCAGTCTCACAGCTTCTGGGACGAAGATGTCCTCAGTCTGGTGGTCCTGCTTTTGATGCTCCGCAGCCTTCTGCCTGAAGAGAGCGGGACAAACAGTTCGTGTGCGGGGTGGGCAGGTTCCTTCATGATGCAGGAGGCCCTTTTCCTGCATCTGGAAGTGTAGATGTCCGTGGTGGTGGATAGGCTCCATCCTAGTTCTCAGTGATGCAGGAGCACAGGACGCTCTCCACCACGCATCTGTAAAATTATGTTAGGACTTAGAGGTACTGGCTACTGAAATAGAGGCACTGGTGTGATTAGGCAAGAAGTGTTCCTGCTCCAGGTGACGTCCTCGGTTATGTGGACACCCAGGTACCTGAAGCTGGAGACCACTTCCACCGCTGTCCCTACAATGTGCAGGGGAGGAAGGGGGGGGGGTGTCTGTCCTTTCTGAAGTCCACGATCATCTTCTTGGACTTCTTCATGTTAATGCAGAGGTTGTTTTCTTTGCACCAGCTGTTCCACCTGCCTGTAGTCGGACTCATTGTTGAGGATGCGTCCAACCACAGCTTTCATCTGCAAACTTCACAATGAGACAGCTCGGATGTTTCGCTGAGCAGTCGTGTGTCAGCAGGGTGAACAGGAGGGGGCTCAGCACACAGCCCTGGGGGGAGCCGGTGCTGAGGGTGATGGGGGAGGAGGAGACGTTGTGGATCCTCACAGACTGAGGCCTGTCTGACAGGATAATAATAATAATAATGATGTGTTAATTTGTAACTTCAGGTGTGAGATGACGTCATAGAATCAAAAAGAAAACTTAGAAAATATATTGCAGTGCTGTTTAGTCTGCTGGCCTGATGATTTACTGATTCAACCTTGACCCATAATTCTGTTCTTATTGTCCCCGTTCTTTCCAATACTTTCACCCTTGACCCCACCCTTCCTGTCTCTGTCTCTTGTTCATCCCCTCCATCAGCTTCCACTCAAGTAATTTTCTCTTTTGACGTTGGTGACGGGCCGCTGGAGGTCCGTGTGGAGTCAAGCATCCCTCTGAACGACAACCGGTGGCATCGAGTCCGAGCCGAGCGGAACATCAAGGAGGCGTCGCTTCAGTTGGATGGACTTCCTGTCGTCACACAGGAGGCTCCTGCTGACGGACACTTTTACCTGCAGCTCAACAGCCAGCTGTTCATAGGTGAGGAGGATGAGAGACACGTTGTTAGTAGCAGTTCTGGTGGATTGACGTCTCTCCTAATTTGTGTATTTACCCTGTCTCTTCCTTAGCATCTCTAACACACACAGGCACTTCTTTGATATACATATACAAATATATAGTAGTTTTGAACTATATCTTCTTTGTTCTCCAATCCTCTAAAGTGATTTTTTTTGTGCCCAGTTATGACAGATCTTCCTCTTTGCTTCTGCAATTTGCCATTTTTTGGCACATCTTCATTATTTCTGTTTGTGACTGATGCTCCAGTAATTCAGCAGCAGTGTTTTGCGCATAACAATGAAGTAATGTTGAGCTGAATACCAATTAGCAATATGTGTCAGCTTTAATATAGCTCTGACTGTCATCGTTTATTCTGAGCTTTGCAGGAATGCAGCTGTGAGCACATTGTAACATCAGGTGAAGGTAGTATTACCGTTGATTAGGGCTCCTACTACCTCTTCATTCACAACTGTACAGTGCTAAGTGAGATGCAAAGGCAGTGACAAGGTCCTACTTACCCTAAAAGGAAAACAAATGTCCTGTGCTAAACTGCTATTGGCCAAATGCCATCAGCTGCTTAGCACTATTGAATATAAAAGAGCTGAGTACTCTTTCAATGGATCCGGTTCTGTAAGTGGACTTTCCATTTAAAACTTCATTGACATTTCAAAACACCAGGACAACCAGCTATGAGTTCAATCATGACCATTTGGTATAAACTACATACAAGGCTGCGTACGTAATAATTTTAATTATTGTAAGAGTGAAGGAACTTCTTTTCCCATTAACCATTGCCAGTAGTGAATCGACTTAAACTAATGTGACAGAGACGTGATTGTTACACTTAGGATTGTGGGTAGTGTAGTACCTCGGAGTGACATCATGAATAAACATTGATCCCTCTACAGGAACAGATATAATATTTTCACAATTTCATAGCCTGTGGTCCATCTTGTGGGTCATAATCATAAACATAATTCAGAATATGAATGTGAGTTTCTCTTGTGGATCCATGGTGTCATGTGTAGCATAGTGTGTGATGTGATTTCCTGCAGAGAGGGTGTTTAAATAACCTGTACCTGGAAGTGATTTGTCAGACAGTCATGTAATTAACTGTCAGCGAGCTGAGAACCTCTAATACAAACTTCATCAATACTACAGGCTTGTTTATCTCATCAGTTCAATACAGCAATTCTCCATGTGACCTCTCACTGGAGCCACAGGGAGAAAAAATAATGAAAATCCATCATTTATTATCAGGTTTTATTACTCTGCAAATATTATGTATGTCACTTCATATCAGTAAACAACAGTGTGGAGGACAAACAAACCAACAAACACTGAGATGTGAGATTGGATGAAGGCAGCAGGGAAATATTGGATGTGAATATTGATTGGCTGAATAATCCGCTCTGAGGTCATCACCTGTTTACCTCTGAAAGCAGCACACTGGAGTCTGATGGTTTTGTGTGTTGGGACGGAAATGTCCTGCTATTTATCCCAAGATTTGTTTTGGCAATGTTTCCTGCATCTGTCAGTGTGTCCTTTATGAGGATTAATGTCCAGTATGTTCACCAAAAGTGTTTCATTTTGGCACTGACAGGCTCAGATTGTTATTATAAGTAACTGACAACATTACAAGGTCCTGTTGTCAGAGTTTGTTTAGTAGTACAGGAGTATGGAGAGCATATTGTAGTGTTATCTAGTGGTGTGTGGATCAATACCGGATATTTATGGAACACAGTGGAAAGTAACTACACCATCGGGATCTCGTCTAAATGATACCCGGTCGGTAGGAAGTACATCTTCTTCCTGTCATAGTCTAATGCGAAATATGGCTGCATAAATGTGTAAGCGTCGCAGCACGCTGCTCACATCATTATTTAATGGACAGTGAGGGTCTCTCAGTGGAGTCTGAAAAAAAGTGGGACTGTTCAGACAAGCATTTGAAGACTGAATGTTTAGGTGCCATCACTTCACTTTTAAGAAAAGAGTAGTGTGATGTCTTGTATTCATTATGAAGCTATAATTTGAAAAAAAAAACATGTTTTCATTTTGATTTTCTAAACACATTTGGTTTTTGTACAAAGTATCGGTATTGGGTCAGTAGCCTATCATTGATATGTGCCTGAATTTTATCGGATCAGAACGGAAATCAGTGGTATCCCTGATGGCTGAATGTTCAGAAAATTTGGACAACACAGATGAAATGATTTCTCCTTGACCGAGACACACAGCAAACACAGGATCAAGTATTAACAGTTACATTATAGCCCATTTAACAGCTGCAGGCTATATCACTCTCCCACTACTTAACAGTACAGGTTGAAAAATACAGATGATAAAGTTTGAGTACAGCCCCACAGAGCATCGAGAATGGATGGAGCCTGAAAGCACTTTTATCTTGGTGATATCAGGTGTAGTGTACCGTGCACTTTTTGTTCCTTTGTTAATTGATTTCCAAAATGATCCTTTTTTAAAAATGTTTTTATGATGCTATTTAGACATTATCTGCTGTCCTCATAGTTATAACATGTTCTCTCCTCCTCTCTTGAGGTGCTTCCTGTTAGAACTCAGACAATACAGGTAACGAACCCAAATTCACAAAGGATCACTTGTAATACAAGGAGAAAACTAAACAGGAAAAAACTTTAAACAAACTTCTCTGACTATGACCATGACTGGAAAGTAAGAAATGAAAATCACTTCCTATAGGAAGTGTAACCGTTATCTGTAAGTAAACAAACTGAAAAGACTCCAAAGGAAGAGACCTGTCAATCACACTGAAGCCACGCCCCCAAGCTTTTTGTGTTATTTCACCATATATTTGACCAGACCAGGTAAATTGACATTCTGTTGTTTTATAACATTATTTAAATTAACGATTCAGACCATAAACTCATATTTAAAGTGTTTACAGAGGTAATACGGCAGGAGACAAAATGGTCATTTTCCCATAGACATCAATGCAAACAGACTTCTTTTTGAAACCACCAGTATCGCCCCCTGCTGGCTGGTGGAGAGAAAGCAAGTTTAGTTATTTCCGTCTGGATCCCGGTGTTGCCCACTGCGAATAACGTTAGGTGACAGAGGCTGAATGACTTCACACATGGTACAAGACAACCGAGCACAGGACAGGGAGGGACACCATTATTTAAACATGAAGAAGGAAATCAGAGCTGAAAACAAGAGTAAATAGTAATTTCTTGACGGGCAATAACGGTTTCATTGCTTTAGATAAACTTCTGGGGGCAGGGGTTAGGGCTGTGCAATATTAGGAAAACAGTATAATATGCAATAAGGTTCAGTAGAGAGTGACACTTAGATGTTTTCTCACTTGCAAAACTAATCCTCACCTAAATTTTTGATGAATGGATGTCTATTCGACTGCTTTGTTGTGACTAGTTGAGTTTCCTCTGCCGGTTGCCACAAGTGTTCAGCATGACTTGCACAGTACCTATGCAACACTTCACCCGTGTTCGTCCCGCTTCCTTCAACCGTCACGACTGCCTGACTTTGTTTCATTTCCTTTACAGTGTCAGTCACTACCATGCATGGTGGCCAATGACCTGATGAATCTGACTGGCCAATGATATTGACCTGCAGTGCTTCAATGCCTGGCACACAGAGCACCTTTTATCACAGTTCAAACAGTCTTTTGCTGTTTTTGAATCGGGCAAGTTGAGGTTGTGATGATGAATACATTGATATATTGTGCAGCATTAGTCAGGGTCTTCATTTCTGTGGTGTAGCCAGCAGATATCTGGGCTGTGACTCCATGCACTCTTTATTGTTTACTGTCCCATTAGCAGCTTGAGATGTAAGACTGGTGTTGACCAGTTTGCTTAGGTAGACAGTTTGTATCATTAAAAAGCTAAATTATGGTGAGAAAATTACCCTTAATTTCCACTGGATGCGGAACGTCATCCCTCAATGACGCTGCTCTGCCAGGCAGCTGGAATCGCAAGAACCAGATCTCGCTGACTAACGAGATCTCGCAAATTCATGTATAATCACGCGATATAGTGGGTTATAACAGAGCGTCAGTAAAAAGAGAATCACCCTGTGTCCACTGAGTAGAAGGAAATCGATTACGATCCGCCGCGAACACGGATTATTTTATTTTGAAAATAAAACAGATGTTTTTTGTGTCACACAACTTCCTGTCCTGCACAAACCGCTCTGTGCTGAATTCATGCGCTGTGTGCCAACTTCCGACAAAAATAGAAGCGCTGACGATTTGTTTCGGCAGGGGCCGGTGCCGTTCCGCATTCAGTGGAAATTGACACATTGATTTGAATGGAAACGTATCAGGTCCGACAAAACGTTGGCATCGTTCCTCATCCAGTGGAAATTAGGGGTTACATTTCAGCCAGTGGGTTCCACCTCCGAGTTCTAACTGTGTTTAACTGCGTTCAACCAAACCCTGCTCAAATGTGATTGGTCAGTTCAACTCATGTGAATGCTGAACCTGACAGATTAACACCCATGTCTCTCAAACTCAGTTTGTCATGTCAGCCTTTGAAGTGTCTAACCCTAAGACACCATCTCTCCCTCCACAGCCACATAATGTATTGTTGTACTGAATGAGTTTAAGCACGTTTTCTTTTTTGTGTTTTGGGCCTGTTGTTCTAGATGTAGCTCTGCAGGATTACTACAGCATGCACATACAAAAATATCTTACTGTGCACAGTTTATTCAGTCCCTCCCCGTAGACATGCAGTTTTGCAAGGCAAAGTGTTATTTGGATTCGCAGGCCTCATCTTTGGCTTGTTTAAATGCATGAGCCATCTCACCACATGCATTGTATTTATGAGTCTTGATTTGTAAAGCAAACTGTTCCATTGTTTGAATTCTAATCCCCTGCATTGGTTTGTATAAATTCATAAGCCACATCTCAATGTACACAATGTATTTATGAGCCATAATCCTGGTTTGCTTTGTACGGCCCTGGATCCCATTGTTTTGATTAATATGCCACGTTATTGCCTTGCATGGATTTATAATCCACCCCATCGTTCATTTTCCAGTTCCTTTATTGTTGTTTGTATTGCAGGTGTTAAAAAACCATACGCAGCAATTTTGGGTGAGCTAAGCAATGAATGCAGAAATCACTTCCTTTGTAAGTGTTTATAAGCAATTATTTTGCCTTGTGTAGTTAAGTCGCCATCCACGGAGTGATGTGCTTGACACGCAGTGTATCGACGCAGCAGGATTTTGAGGATGCCTTTGATCTCCGCTTCATAGATCCCTCGAAATGCAGCGGTGTTAGATGTCAGATCATTGTGATTGTGTGATGTAAGCTGTATCCTGATAATCTGAGTTTACCGATGCTTTTTTTGGTTTTTCCTCTCGCGAAAGAGTTTAGTTACATATAGTAGTTATTTGAAAAATTGCTGTGTGATTTCACCAATCTGCACGAGAGGTTTGTACTGGGACCAGATATGATATGAGATATGGCAAACAATATGCTTTGTAATAGAAGTTGCATTATTGATATCAGCACCATAATTAAATTTACAGGTTATTATAAGCTATTTCTGTTATTTCTTTTCTTGCGTTCAACACCACTTTATGTCATTTTAACTCGTATAAAGGCTTAATTGTATATAATGAGGACATATCAAATACAGATATCAAAACATATTTGACATGTAAACTTGCTCGCAAACTTGCGAACACATTTTCCAGGGCCTCTGTCATCTTACAGCTTTAGATATTTTCTGTTGAAAGTCCTTCGAAGCCTCTTTTGATGTCAATTTCACAAATCACCCTGGAACAAACATCATATGTAAATATGTAAGTGTGTTGTGTTTTTGATGTACAGGTTAGCTTACCACAGTTCACTGTGCACACTGTCTTTGATTTCCTTCTGTATGTGCATTTCAAGAGCTTCACGTCTACTGCAGTATTTGAAATTGATTTTATGATTTTTAATTCTTTTGGCGGAGCTTCGGCTCTACTGTCAGATATGTGGTTGAATCTCACGCAGCACCTGTTTTGCATTCTGTCTTTCTACATTTTGCTCTCCTACATTCAAAAAAAATCATTTGTTGGGTGAACATAAACAAATTTATAAACAAAAGTATTTCTACCCAGTTATAATACACACATTTAGCAACAAACAGTTTTGTTGAGTGAAATGAATGTAAATATTCTGCATCAACATAATGTGCTGGTGTTACTTTTACTCAATTACGAGGGGTAAAATCCAACATAATAACCATTTGTGGGATGAACATAAAAAAAATGATGTATAGTTCTACCCAATTATAATATTCTAATTTTGCAAGCAATGCAAATGCTAAGTAGCTAACCATAGCAGCTAATGCTGCTATGATTAGTGAGCACACTACAAAACGTTCAGTGACAAAATTAATAATTCAAAATTACAGAATGGACAAAAACAAGTTATGTGACATTTCTGTGCAGTGGTTTATTTTTAATAAAAAAATTTTTCAATTAGCTTACCGTCTTCCACACTAAATATTGCTGACTCTCAGCATGTGTTGTTTGAACTGTCTGCTGAACTTCCTGAAGTAAAGTTTCCTTTACTCACACACTACTGCCACCTTCTGCTCTGGAGTCATACATGCAATTTGCTATTTTACCCAAAATGCATTCGGTTCTGTCAACATAAACCAACCTACACAATGTTAAGTTACTGCACATCATGCCAATTTGGCTCTTTTGAGTGTAGCGTGGCGTTGAGGTCTGCACGTGCCTCATCTTTGATGATTACTATCATGGTAATAGTTTTCTACTCGTTTTCCACTGGTATGTGCGTTGTGCGGTGGTGCCGTTTGACGTGAGGTCTTGTGGGTCTCACTGACAGCTTTGGTTTATCTTTGATTTTGTCATTGCACTCTTGTGTTTCCTATAAGCAGTAGTCTCTGTTTGATGAGCAGAGAGTGAAATCCATGTTGGAGCTGAAGAACAGCAGAACATGTGGCTAAAACCCTCACCACTGTGATCTCTAACAACTTTTCCTTTCCTCTGTTTTGTTGCTGTGATCAGAGGTGATGTGTCTTTAAAGGTGCAATCCAGACCAAATATTATCGTGTCATTAATACTATATGATGACTAGAGATGCACCGATTTCCGGTTTTAAAGGAGGTCTGACCTGCCAAAACCGTTTTTTTCCGATACCGATTTTATATCTAAGAAATAATTATAATCATATAATAGACACCATATTTGTTTGGCTTGAGTACCCTTTCCCAAATTTAATACAAGTACCCCTCTCCCAGACAACATTTTTGCTTATATAACTGCAATTAAAACCACAACTAATGGTAGACTATATGCTATCATAACCCCCCTTTTCAAGAATAAAACCTTCAACAATGCCTCCTGAGCAGATTTATTTTCAACACTGACCATAACATTCAGTCCACGGCGGAGGGTTGTTGTGGTTGCTGTGACTCTGCTGCATCCCTCCTCTCAGCGGCAGTGTCGTCCTTATATTTGCTAAACAAGCCTGGGTGCTTCTTTTCCAAGTGGCGTATTAAGTTTGTTGTTCCAAATGTCTTAGGCGTTGATCCTCCACAGCTGACTTTTGACTTGCAAGCATTAAAAACAGCGTGTTTTGGGTCGCTCTGGCACACAGTGAAATAAGTCCATATCACCGACATGTTTTCTTCCTGAGTCTTGCTAGTTTTTAGCTGTTTTGCTCTGAGCTGATATGCAGTGTGTGACCCGCATGCAGGTCAGTTTGCTCTGGGAAAATCGACAAATTTCGACATTGATCGGCCGGTCACCGGTTGGGGCCGACCGGATATAAAATCGGCTTTTTAAATTGGCGGCCGATTGATCGGTGCATCTCTAATGATGACAGTACTGCGTGAGAGAGATAACTTCCTTTTAATATTCACTTAACAAAAAGTATTTGGGGTTTTCTCGCCTAAACATTACATAAAGGGTAACTATAATGGTTATAATGCTACGTGACAAAGCTGCAGTATGTGATGACTTGGGATGAGAAAGTGTTGAAAATCAAAAATTCTTTGATAAAACACACAACATTCCTTGGAAAAGCCATCTGTGAATCCCATAAAGAATTTCAGTAAGTCACATCCAACCACCTGACTGAAAATGATCTTCTGTGGAGTGCTAATGTTTAGCCAAAGCTAAAGTGTCCGGTATCTTTTTAGAGTTAAAAGTCATAAAAATAAAGGATGTTTTTGAAGTTAAAAGATGAGGAGCTCTTGTGGTTCTGTGCCTTGTGTTTGTGTTCACACTGGTGGCGAAATTCACAGGACTTATAAGATCTTGAGGGGTGGACATCTTTTCTGAGATCTTAGCTCTGGCCCTTGTTCACACAGGATTACTTGGCCAAGTTGCACATGTCCAAGGAGTAGGTGATCGATAACCTTATGGTTCAAGCAGCAGCGCTATCACTGTTCAGAGTGTGGTGAATTGTGGGGAAAACTAGGATTAATAACTAGGTTACATTTGTTGATTCAGCTCAAGTCATATTATTTGTGTGCATGTGAGGATGGTCAGTGATTATTATCAACTATAAGAAGGTCAGTTTTTTTCATTTCTGTATCATAGCCGTTTAAATGTTAAACAGCGATTTTCAGCAAGAAGAAAGTCAGTGGAAATGTCGAGGCAAGTTTCATATCCTATGTTGCTACGCTGGTTTAATAATTCATACAAGTCAAATCAGAGCAGACCAGAGGAGAGGAAAGCTAGAGGAGAGTCAAACTCAGCTGTTATTTATTGGTGTGAAAAACTGCTGCTGCTGTGGAACAATAGGAAGCTGTCAGGAATTGAACTCTGAGAGCAAAGAGCCGGCAAGTCTGTGCTCTGAACACAGAGTTTCAGTCTGTGATCTTTGCAGAAAACAGGAGCTTGTTGAGGATGCACTGACCAACAACAGTGTTACAGTAGACAGTCCTGACTCAATGAGCAGCTAGCATGGCATCAGCAGCTGGACAGTTGACTGATAAACTGATAAAAAAAGATTTGTTATTTTATAAGGAGAGTGTTGACAGTGTGGAGCTTCTTGGGGAGCAGAGGAGATGTATGGATCTGCTGTAGATGATAGGAGGAGGAGAAAGGGAAGAAAAAGAGAAATATAGACTAGTCGACACACTGAGAAGTGAGAGAAGGGCTGGAACAAGGAGTGTACTGGTGTGTTAAAGTAGCTTCATGCTGTGTTTCTGTGTTTTCAGGGGGCACAGCGTCCAGGCAGAAGGGCTTCAGGGGATGTATTCGCTCCCTGCAGCTGAACGGCATCACTCTGGACCTGGAGGAGAGGGCGAAGATCACACCCGGGGTTCGACCGGGATGCCCAGGTCACTGCGGCAGCTACGGTTCACTCTGCCAGAACCAGGGCCGCTGTGTGGAGAGAGTCAATGGTTTCCACTGTGACTGCAGCCTGTCAGCACACACTGGGGTCTTCTGCCATAAAGGTACACAGATGTTTTATAAGACACAGCAACATTATCATTCATTTGGAGTTGTGCTTGTGTCCGATGAATGCCAAACGTTCATTCATTCTTTCTCTTTGGTTGCTTGGTGCTTGACTTTGCAGCTATAGTGTAGTCGCTAGCTTTGTCTGGTGCTGTGGCATTGTCCTGAGACCCAAAAGATGGGTCAGATTACTATCTGCTCTGGTCAGGTCTTGTGAGCATCCACCTCTCCTTCTGACACTATAAAGAGTAAAAAACATTCCTGAAGTCACCAAATGAGAAGATCAGAGGCTGTTAAGACACCTTAGACTTACTTTTTGATCAGTTTACATCTAACAGCTCAAAAGTAGTTGACCTGCAACCACTGAGGTAAAACGCTTTCGTCATTTTGTTCCCTCATATAGGAGTAGAACTCACATTTTTCATTCCATTTGCAACATTTGTTAAGATTTTAAAAATCCTGTGGTGTGGGCCAGCTTTTACAGCAGACGGTTTCACACTATCGAGCCAAATCCGAGTCAGCTAAGTACTTTCACACTGCAGGGCCAGCGTAGCCTTCTACTATCGATGTAAACAAATAGCCTATCAGTTAGTGAGCTATCTTCTATATAGCCTTGTGACAATGTGGTATAGCTGGCATTATGAACGGATTGTTTTATGGTTTACATAAGACATAAGATAAGGGCATTATTATTCTTATTCTTATTATTATTGTTATTATTAAATCTGTTTTGATGTCTTGTGTCAGCTTGTACTGTACGTCCTTTAGGATGTTAAGCTTAGCTGAACATTTTCTCAGAATATATGTCTACTTGTAACTCTGTTATGTTATAAGAGCATGTAACAGGATGGATTCCCTGAAGCCCTCAATAACAAATGTAGCTGCCTCCATGTGTGGGCGTTCATCTGCTGTCTAAAGGTTAAGGCTCTATATTTATTTAAGATAACTGGCTTTTGCTGCAATGAACGTTAACTTAACTCTCTTAACCTTCCTCCCAACAAATATTGATATCTACTTATCTACTTACGAATCAGAGCAGCTGTTTTTTATATCTTTGTGAGTCACAGTAACACACTGTGAATAATATTTAAATGTTCAACTAAAGCAAAGTCTCTACACGGATGGACACTATTTTCTTTTCCTTTGCTGAACTCTTTGCAGACAGTTTAATACGTCTTTAATCAGACATGCAGACTTGTTCCTGCTTCTCTGTAGGAAGATAATTAAAGTCTGGAAACTCTGTACAGATTTAAATACATGCATTTCACTGTGACCCTGAAAAATGAATTATTTGTTTACGAATAAAAAGAACGCCTTGGCAAATGTAAAAAAAGTAAAGTACAGAGTAGAATCTAGTGTATAAGGGATTTAAATTATAACAAGTCACTGAGCATTCTCAATTACTGACTAATGCTGAAACTCTTGGACAGTAAAATAAAAATGTTTTAATATGTTTGAAAATCAAATAGTTGATGAAATTCAACAAAAATGAAATGTAATTAAAAAAAATAATACATTTGCTGGTTAAGCCTCTCAAATGTGAGAATTTTTCTTCAATGTTTATCGGACAAAGCACGAACTGTGAAGTCATTACATCACAGGTTTTGCTTGAAACACTGGTGGCCTAATTGTCAAGACGTTCTAAGGTGAGTTTGGCAACATCCAGTTCTTCCTCTAATGACCAGCAGGGTGTGACTACTGGAAGTCTGGTCGTCTATGATAACAGTATTACCTCATTAAGAGTGAAATAGAGTGGCTACCTTGTGATTGACAGGTCAATACCATGGTGTTGTCTGGTCTCAACTTCAATTACCTACATCCCTAAAAACAACTTATTCATTGTTAGGTTTTACTTAGCTCCACCCTCTTGTGTCACATCTGGTTATGACTGCCAAACTCAAAGGCTTCACATAGTCCACACACTAGTAGAGGATGTCACAGTGAATACATCCACTTCCTGTTGGCAGTTAATGGTCAAGGTCTCCAAGAGCATCCACCTTCTACAGCCATCCTTTCTCTAATTGCATTTTATTGGTCAAGAAACCTGTGAAACAAACTGAATGACTCAACTGTGAAGAATCTAGGCTTGTTAACAAGCTGTAGCATTCTGGTGGTTGACATACGTGTCATTGTACGGCGACCAGGTGGAAGAGGTTTAAAGCTCTATTTACTGTCTTTGTTATCACTGTTTTATGCTGTTTGCATAAAAACTACTTGAAATAAATAAACAAGCAGTGCTTATCCTGGCTTAGCTGTTGTGCTTGTAACATAGCTTCAGAATGAATACATAAATTAGTCTTACCAGTCAAGCAAGAAACAAGCAACAGCTGCGTCACTTTCCAGACCTCTCTCGTTCCTCCATCTAGTAAACACAGCGCCAATGTAAATTATGTAATTTATCGTGTTGTCTTCGCTGAGGACGTTTTCTTTTTTGACTTTGATGTTAAGTTGTTTTCTTCTCGTTGATGGACATATCTGTGGACGTCCAACCAGTCAGTTGCTATGTCAACTTTGTGTGCTTCCTCTGGGACTTCCTGTATGGACCGGAAACACAAAACACTGTTTGTCTGTTTCGGGTATATGCACAACATGGCAACGCAACATGGCCGCCTCCTGTAAGGTGTAGGCTTGCACCCATGTAATATAAATAGCGATTTCTAGGCCTATGATAAAGCAAAATTGTGTACGTTGATGTTATTAAATGTTATATTTTGCATATTAATGACGTGTAGGTGATTATTGAAAAAAGTGTACTTTTAAAGTTACAATATATTACACAGTGTCCATTTAACAATACTAATATGCAATACTAATATTGTTAAAGTGACTGTTCATGTTCATTGTGGGTTTGAGTCCCATCTGGGGTGAAGAATTTACTGAATTTCTCAATAGCCTTGTCTTATTTTTTTTTCCCTACGGCAAGGTGTTTATCACCAGTCAGTCACAAAGCTAAAAGTCCACAGCAACAATCTGTGTTTCCCTCTCTCCAGAGGTGTCAGCCAGCTTCAAGTCAGGGACGTCCATCAGCTACACCTTCAAGGAACCGTACGAGTTGAGCAGGAACAGCAGTGCCCTGCCGTCCTCCATCTTCTCTGATATGACGCTGAGAGGAGAAAACATCTCCCTGAGCTTCAGGACCAACCAGAGTCCAGCGCTGCTGCTGTACGTCAACTCCTACTACAGAGAGTACCTGGCCCTTCTCATCAACAAGCACGGTGAGGAGGAGGCTTTTATTTTGATGCAGTTCATTGTTGTGTTGATTTCAAACTTCTACTTCCTCATCCACTCTATCTTCATTCGCTATGGTTCTGTTTTAGTTTTGATAAGATTATTCAAACTTGAAAATGAGACTTCTTACTACTTCTGTAACTCTAATTGCTCCTCTCTGAGTTGCCTCATTCTCTAATTATTTGTTCTTTCCTCTCTCCTCTTAATTCACATTTTTCAAACCTCAGAGATCTATTCGAGATGTTTTCTTTTCTGCTCTTTTCATCTTCCCTCCCCCAATCTTTTTCTAATACTTTCCTCTGGTCGTGTCTCCTCCCAGCCTCTCATCGTACCTCTCCTCCCCTCTTCCTCTCACTCCTGTCATCTTTGATATGAACCTCTCCTCCTCCTCCTTCTCCTCCTCTCTCCTCCTCCTCTGCTCTACAGCTTTACTAGATCAGGATCTGTCAGATCGTTCCTCTCTCTGGATTCACCCCGTCAGCCTCTACTGCCTTTTAATCCATCCAGCCAGTCCAGCTATTACATTTTGTCTCAGACTGAAAGAAAAGGTGTTCACTGGTCTCATCACTGAGACCTGATGAGTGATGCTGAGGGAATAAAAGTTTGTTGGGCTGCTACTGGGTGGCAGGTCAGTGTGATGATGAATAAAACAGAAGAAAGCTTGCTGATGTATTTTATGAACTTTGCTGTGAAAATAATTATGTTGTGAGTGTGACTTTTAAGTGTAGTAGGAGGCACTTTCAATTTAAAACTACATTTTCAGCATCCAGTAGTCTCATGAAATTGGCACTTTGCTGCCAGATTAGCTGCAAATGGATTTTTTCGTCTGTTAATGACTCAGAGAAAGCTGATGGACAGCAGGGCATTAAGGTTTCATGCTGACCGTGGAGTCACCAGGTAAATGCACATAAACTGAAGTGTCCAATTAAATCCCTGAGAGCTTTCTCTTATTTTCCCTGAGATGCCTCGTTTCTTTTTAACCTCCACTGCAATTAACACCTCCTCAGCCCAAACACAACCTCTCGACTGAAAGCATCTTTTCAAGAATAAGTGTGTCATCAGGTCGTTGGAGGTCCTTGTGCAATCACTAATTATTCTGTTAGCAGCCGTGATAGCTGGTGTTGTTTTACCTTGTGAGTCATCATAAAGCACCTACGGTAGCGGGAGGCTGACTTCACATTTCTGTCCCTACTAGATGAGGACTAGCCTGGCCGTAGTCCTCTGTAATCTTCCGCTCAATTATCATTTCCCTACAGATTCTGTCTGGGTTTGATGCCTTTGGACTCTCCGGTTGAATTCCAACCGGGCCAATCAGCGAATAGTGGGGGACGGGGGGATGCAGGTGTTAACAATGACGTTGAATGCACAGCATTTGCACTGTCGTCTGGCTGGTTGTAGTTTGGCAACAATGGCAACGGAGAAAGAAGTGAAGGAAGGGATTCAATCCGTTTTGGCTAGACTCCCAAATATTCAGCAATTGAAGTCGGAGCAAGAGGAATGTTTAAGTGTAAAGAAATTTTTGAAGAACAAACTGTAACTTCTCATCTCTCTTTTCTGTTAAATCTTTCAAAAGGTTTTTTTTTTCTTAGTCAATGGGAGTTTTGTACTGTAAAGGAATTCATGTCCTGTAGAGATTATAAAGCCCCCTGAGGAGAATGTGTTATTGTGATATTGGGATATAGCAAAGAAATTGACTTGACTGTATTTCCTTAATTAGAGTAGCCATTTTGTTTACATAGAATTAGCCCTTATCCCCTTAATATAAAAATCCTAATTAATAACTGTTTTATTTTTCAGATTTAATGTTGAAGGATTGAATAGGCATTATTACTGTTATTACAAGGTGATTGATTGAAAGAAAACAAAACCACCTAGAACTTGATGATATGATTATATTTTCAGAGTGAGATATCATCACTTTAGCAGTATATCTTTTGCTTTTTTATGACCCCGTGGTTTGATTTGTGTTTGTGAAGAAATGCTGGAGGTGAGATACAAGCTGGACAGCAGCAGGGATGCTGAAGTGTTGAGGAGCAGAGTGAAGAGTCTGGCTGATGGACAACTACACACTGTTACCATCAGGAGAGTGATGGATGCTGTGTCTGTGCAGGTAAAACCACCTCATCTGTTCATCAGATCCCTGGAGCTAACACTTTAGTACACGTGACTCTCTTTGGAGTATTGTTTCTTCTGCTTCTGTGGTAAATTAATTGTTACTTGGATTTCCTACACTAAGGCCCTGTCTCATTTCAACCACCTCCACTCGTTTTTGCCCCTAGCACTCGGTTTTGCGCATTCACATGTAGGGGTAGTGTGTCCCATTGCTTTCAAGAGCGAGGGGAAGTGCTTATCATCCCTTAAAACCACCCCTTCAATCGGAGGGAGGTCAGCTGCAGACTCGAAATGTAGTGGAGGAAGAAATTACCCACGAGTCTTTGCAAACTCAACCAAAGTTAAGAAAAATGGCTCCGCAAAAGACCAACACAAATGTAAGTATATTTTTTCAATTAAACATGCATTTAAAACGAAAATATTGCAGGATATATTTGTTCGCTAAAAGTACAGTTGATTTACGTACCGTTGTGTTAAAACATGAGTATAATAAAGTCGCTATTTTTCGCGGTGCACATATCTACCGGGAGAGATACGAGAGCCTCTCATGTTGTTAAACGCTCCGTGTGACGTATGCACCAACGTCGGTGTACGACGTGGCGTCAGTGAATAACGTTGCTACACTAAGTGCTATCCCACTTTGTAGGGTAAGATTTCTACCCTAGCACTTCTCACTTAATCCTGTAGGGGTGTCTACCTTTGGAGGGCACTGGAAACCAAGTGCTAGTGGTAAGGGAAGACAAATGGGATTGGGCCTAATTCATAGGAAACATGAAACAATTAATGTACTGTAAAAGCAAAACTCTCTGTAAAGCTGCAGAGTTGGATGTTAATTTTCAGTGATCTTGGTTTTACATAACACTATCAGTTAATCCAGTAATAATATCAAAATATTACTCGATGTAGGTCTAAGAACAGGAAATAACAAAAAATATTCATTCATTGCTGATTGCTGACCTTTTCTAGATAAGAAATATCTTCCGTTAGAATGGTCTAAACAGCACCTCGTCTACAGTCTTTCACTTCACACAGTTTTAATCAAATCATTTGCCCACAGCTGCATAACATATCATCTGCATCTCATATGCCATATGGCAGTCATTACGTTATTGTACCAGTATGAATATCCAGACTAATAGAGACCAGGTGGCAACCTCTGTTGCTGAGAAATGAAGTCAACCACTGCAGCTCTTCATATGGCCGCTGGAGCCTCCAAAAAGTCAATCCTCATAGACCCCAATGTTGAACTACACATCTTATTGTTAACAACAACACTGGCTTTGGAATCAGAGGGTCGACATTTCAAGTCTGCATAGGGCTGGTAGCTGGAGAGGTGCCAGTTCCTCCTAAGCATTGCAGAGGAGGAATCAACGAGTGACGTGATGTTACGCAGACTACGTCCATAATGTATAGAATATTAAATTTGGTGATTAGCGTCACCTCCTGGCAATAATAGGAAACATTATGGAGAGAGATGGCTGATGTTAGCTTTCCTGGATATTGATAATTATCAACGGTTTGATGGTTAATTAGTTACTGAAAGCAAAGAACCAGTAGGATACTACCAGCTCGGAACCAATGAGAGTTTAGCTTCCTCTGTAATTGTTTCTGTGTTGCAGTATATGTGAATGACATAAACTGACAGGAAGTAAACATGCACCCAAACTGTTGCCTAGTCAAGTAGAGTCAAGTCACTTTTATTTGTACAGCCCAATTTTACGAATTACAAACCAGCCTCAGAGGGCTTTACAATCTGTACAGGATGTGATCGTTTATACAGACGACCTTCACATTGCCTGAGGAAAAAAGAGCAACCACTCACACTTACAGGCAGTTTAAATTAGCCAATTAACCTAATCCCATGCATGTTTTTGGATGGTGGGAGGAAGCCGGAGTACCCGGAGAGAACCCACGTAGACATGGGGAGAACATGCAAATCCACACAGAAAGGCCCTGGGCCGGGAATCAAACCTGGTACCTTCTTACTGTGAGGCGACAATGCTAACCACTGTACCATGTTTTTCCATGTTTGCCCAGAAGAGCAACAGTTGCATGGAAATGTAATTTTAACAGTATATACTGTATCTGTTTCCGGTTACATTATATTGCAAACTACATACTACAGTCTGTGGGCCATGAGACTTTTTAGTCCGGTCCACCAAACTTGTCCAAATTATGTTACTAAATTCAATTATATTATATATAGGGCTGCCGTCACGTTAGTGTGATCTGCGGCGGCATGCACAACGGTAAGGCTAATTGGACAAAATGTGTAACAACTTAAGAAGATTTCGGCAGGTCATGAAGCAGAACTCCAAGAGGCTACTGGGTACCTGTTATGTACCCCGTGTTTGCGTGGGTTCTCTCCGGGTACTCCAAAGACATGCATGGGGATTAGGTTAATTGGCTAATTTAAATTGTCCGTAGGTGTGAATGTGAGTGTGAGTGGTTGTCTGTCTCTATGTCCTGCGATGAGGTGGCGACTTGTCCAGGGTGTACCCTGCCTTCTGCCTTAAGACAGCTGGGATAGGCTCCAGCCCCCCGACCCTATGAGGATAAGCGGTAGATAATAGATGGATGGATGGATGGATGGATGAAGGAGAACATTCAAAAAATCAAGGAAAATAAACACAGTCATAACTAACGATCAGACATGCCAATAAAATCAGATTAACCATCTTTTCTGAATCTGTCCAAGCTTCTCCTGTCGTTCAGCAAACAAATAGTCAAAAACTTCCCACCCCGTTATAGTGTGCACTAAATTTTTATTTATTTTTATAAAAGATAAATAGGTGTACTTAAAATAGTAGGGTAACTTTTGACTTACACATGCACATATACATAAACTGACGATATCCGCCTTTTTTCCATGTTTGCCAAATGAGGCCCAGTCTCAAGGGCAAATACAATGATGCACACACATGAAGTCCTATCTGCTCTCTGTGTGTACATTATTGTGATATTCATCTATATGACAAAGCCCCCATCAGCACTTTCTGTCCTGGAAGCAGCTACAGCAGGGCAGCAGGGACAAATTCCACATTAAAACAGCTCCAGGTGAAATATGAAGCTTTGTAATCATATCTGGATCTTCTGAACTTCTTATCCTGTTAACAACAGCCTCACATGATATATGAGGTTGACTTCATCTAACCAGGAGCCAGAGTGTCTGTATAATTATCAACACTCCGAAATAAAATACAAGGTCACCATTTTCTGAGGTTCAAGTAAAATATGAGGAGCATCTCACATTATCAGTTACCATCATACTGATTCATTATATATTTAGAAACCTACTCGAAAGGAACCTAATAACACTTTGGAGAAAGGGATCTCAAAAACTATTTGCAAAAGATTTACACAATGTTGGGGATGTTTTGCTAATCATATTTCTGGAGAATATATAAACACTCAGGTTGAACTGTCCTCCATAACCTGCTTCTATTAATATATCTACTGCTAAGAGTCACCAAAGTTTTCTGCATTTTAAAATAAATTGTTCTCTTCTTTCAGATCAACCAAAACGCCAGAGAAGTTTTCAATCTGACGTCTGACGGAGAATTCAACGCCATCAAGTCGCTAGTGTTGGGCAGAGTGCACGGTAAGTGAGGAGGCAGTAAAAAGCAGAGACAAGGTCTTTTTAGTTGGGAAGCACTCTGAAATTTTTAGATTTTTGACCTAATTTATCACACATTTAGGAACATATAGAGAGTCAAGCTTAGCTTTACATAATATTATTCAGGTTATTTGGAGAATCATGTATCCTCCTTTGCTCATAATGGCATTAGCAATATTTATTCAACACTATATAATACCATTGTTTTCAGGTTTTCATTGACAGATCCTGTAATCTCTCAGTATTCCTATTGAAGAAATACTGTGTGCATATGTAGTGTAAAGAAGTTATAATGTGTAGTACCTTTAACTTCTTAACTAGGAGAGATAAAAGGGTAGAGAGCCATGTTCATCAGAGTCTAGAAGCTTTAGTGAGTATGTTCAGCATCAGTACAGGGCCACGTTAAAAGGATGATTTCCTGTCAATCACATGCACAGATTTGAAGCCTGTAAAGGAGACACCCCCTCTGGGAGGGTTAAACCACATCCTCACTGAGCTCCTATAGTGTGTAGTGTGTCGTCTTGGACAGGGACCTGCAACAGAGTGGGGTGAGACAGTAATTGGCTCCGTCATGACTTATTCATGTTCTGTTTGAGTGGCTCCATCAGATGCACACTGAGATATAAGCTGTTAATAACACTCAAGGCTGCCGTCACAGCTCTTATAAGATGCTTTTTATCAGTATGCATCATGTATTATCGGATAATTACCATAAGAAAAATTATTTTGAATGAATACAAAATATCTCTAGAAGTGTTCTGTACGATGGAGTATTAGGGCCACATTTAGAAAAAAAAACTTTTTTACAGACTTCGAGAATTAAGTCATTATTTATGAGAATAAAGTCATTATTTACGAGAGTAAATTCATAAATTTACGAGATTAAAGTAATTGTTTAGGATATTAAAGAAAAATGGGGCCCTAATACTCCGTTGTAGTTCTGTGTATTATTCATGTGGTTGGTTTTATTTGTTTCCATTTACTATAATATTTGAATTAAGTGCCATGAAAGCAAGTATGCAGCAGTGTGTGTGAGTGTTATGTCACTCTAAATCAAAGGATTTCAGAAGATGAATATACGGTTATTCCTCATTTTTTCATTTCCTGGTATATCTGCTCTGTTGGTGCTGAAACATATAATTACTTGTTATTTGAGGCATGGAAATGAAGCCAAATCTTCCACATTGTTCACAGCAGCTTTATTTTGGCCACTGGTTTCTGTCTAAAATAAATAAAAAAATACATAAAAACAGTAAAACAAAATCCACATAACATGTGGAGTGACTGATATGAATTCTCCAGTACGTTATCACTCAGCTCAGTGTGTTTTAACCCCGTCATATCAGCATGTGGGTGATCCTCGCCTCTGTCAACCAGAGGAGGCAGAGTCACATCAGGATCAGAAAAGCAGCAGGAAAGTGGATTTCCTGTCATTTCCTGCCAACCCTGTCATCCATCAGCCCAACTAATGGATCCGGAAGGAATACAGAGAGACAGAAAGGGCCAGAGAGATGTGATGGAGTGAAGAGTGTATCTGCTGAGAGGAGCTTACAGGCTTAGTCGTGTTTCCTGCTGCTCTCATCAAAATGCAGATGTGCCCTGGTTAAAAAATAAAACAACAACACAGACACCTCTCAGTCTTCTGAACAGACATTGATGCAGCTGCTTACAGTGCTAATGTCGGCATTCACAGCTGCTGTTTACACTGCTCTGAACGAGTGGAGGTGAATGATGGGAGATTTAAGTCAATCAAGTGAGCAGATAGAGATGTGAGTGCACACCTGTCTAAAGGAGTGATCCATGCAGACTGGAGGCTGAACCACTGACAGTCTGTCTGTGTGTAAGGTTATGTGTACATCGTTAGAGTCAGTGTGCTGCTGCTGTCCTGCTGATAACAGGCAAATGTGAAGCCGAGTCAATGAACCTGTCAATGTCTGTCCTGGTTTTTATTTAGAGATAAAGCCTTCAAACAAAAGGTCAAAAGTTCAGTCTCTAGTACTGATAAATACAAGTTGTATATACGAGCTCTCCCCTTAAGATTCAAGGGTTCCAGTTAGTTAATCTGTGCTCAGAAAACCATAAAAATATTTAGCATTCAAAAAGTAATTTTCCTTTTTAAGAGCAACTGCACTCTGCTCATAGGATGAAATGTTCTTTGTTTCTGGATGAACTAATGCGTCCTAAAATCTCAAATAATGAAGCAGGTCACTCTATTTGTGTTAAATGAATATTTCAACATTTTGCCTTCTTGTTGAGTTAGACATTTTTAATTTTTTAAAGTTTTTTTTAATTATTATTTTTTTATTCTATTTACAAGAGATTACATATTTCCCCCCAAATAATTTATTTTAAGTTGATAAGTACAATTCACCCTTAAAACCACAACAGGTTTCACACCTTTTGGTATGGATTAAACAAATGAGATTTAATTGATGAGCTTTGAAGGTGTTGAGGTGCATTCTGTTACCTTTGGTTTTATTACCAAGCTGGTCTTTTCCCATTTCCTGTTATGCTAATGCTTTATGCTAAGCTTAGCTAAAGAAGTGGCATCATATAAAGCTAATAAGCATATTTTCCAAAATGAAAGACTATTCTAGAAAACAATTTGACACATTATTATCCATTCGTGGTCCATCATTATTTAAAATTTATAATTTTTCTCTCCTCAGAGTCCAATGATTTGGACCCAGACCTGTCCAGGTTAGCCTCTCTTGGTTTTACCGGTTGTCTCTCGGTGGTCCGCTTTAACTCCATCAGTCCACTGAAATCTGCCCTGCTCCACCCGGACACCAGCCCAGTCACCATCACCGGACCTTTAGTCCAATCCAACTGTGGCTCCTCGGCTTCAGCCAATCCGTACGCAGCAGAGAACACACACCACCTGTCAGGTAGGATGAGAGGAGTCATTTTATATTTGGTTAAGTTTAGTTTTACTTGAGAAACATTTGTAAAATTGTGGGTTTTGGTTGTTTGTAAGGAATTTAAAATATAACCTTAACCTAGTCTAAGGGAGCAAGGGGCCTCTGTGAAGAGGTTTAATGTCTCACTCAAGGACAGTTCAGCCTCATTCAGGGATGAGCACTCTATCCACTGAGTATAACCCTATTCAATTATGAACAGCTACCCTTCCTTAAAGCAGTAAACTTCCAATAGCCTTATAAGATTTACTCAAATGAAATTACATACTTTTAACTGCTACAATTGCAATAACAAATGTAAAAATCACCTTTTAACCCCTTTTAACCTAAAGACAACCTCGAATAAAGTGCTGTAAATAAGAAAATACATTTTTAATTGTTCCTTTAAGTAAAATATACATTTTTTAACCTTATCAAAGCAATTTCTTGTGGCATTGAAAGAACCATATGAATAACATATGAATATATATGAAACAACCTTCAAAATGAAATTTAACATCTTTATCGTGGCCTAAATGAATGTTCAGAAAATTTAGAACATTTACCTGCATATTTCAGTTCTGATAACAATGGTGAACCTGTAGGCAAGCAGATACTTCTTTACACATTCAGCAGCTGCAGTGATGATGAACATGATCATTCATTTGGAGTCATGTTTGTGTCCACCTAATGGATGGAGGTCCAAAGGTCACTCTGTGTTAGTTGTGTTTTTGACTTTTCACTCACTGAAAACAGCTGTCTGCTGCAGCTGGTTTATCATGACAAATCATTGCTATTTGACATTCTGGGAATGAGGCCAAGCTGAGCTGCTAAAAATGACCTAAAACTCATTAGGGGACATTATTGTTATTATTAATATAACTGGGACTCAACTGTGAATGTTGCCCCAGGACCCCGCAATGTTAATCTAGCCAAAGCTGTGAAGTCAGTTCACCCCAAAAGCCCAAAATATCCACGCAATGCATGAATGAATGGAAAGAATTATGCAGATGTGTTGGAGTACAAAACAAACTAAAAACAGAATAATTATTTTGTTTTGGTAAATATGTAATAGGTTAAAAGAGAGTGTGCCATTTTGCTCTTTTGTTTCTCTGAGGCCCCGACCACACGCCAACGGAATTCTGTGAATCCGACAAACTTTAATAGCGATTCTGCCTTGCCTACAGACGGCTCCGATGTTGTCGGAGACCCACAACGGTATTTTCTGACAACGGGTTCCATAGTGAGAAGAGCTGATAATGCTGTTTCGGAGTTGCAGTGTGTACCCGGCGGTGTTGATGACGTCACATCATCACGTGACCAGAAGTAGTAGTAAACAAGGACTTCATGCTCACTGCATTCTTTCGTTCTTTTTCGTGGGTCTCTCTGTGTTTCTTTGCAGCGCCACCTATCGGCGTGGTATATGTATTACATCCTTGTCACTCGTTGTCACTTATTATCGCATTGCCATGTAGACGGAAAGACTTTCGACAAGCGTTATCGTGCCGTTGTCGTGTGGACGGAGTCTCAGAGAAACAAAAGGGCAAAGTGTATGTCTTCTTGGTAGGAGCTGCTGTTTCAAACTGTGCAGTGAGCTCATTAACTACAGTATGTACGCCTTGTTGGGGGGAATCATGACAATGTGCTTGATGAGATCATTAATTTGGACTAGAGAGGGGAGTTTCCAGTGTCTTTCCTCTGGTCTACTTTTTATCCAGCTTCATGTTGCTTTAATGGAGTCCTCTGGAGAGCTGCTGCTGTATTCCCCGCCTGCTCTGAATGATGATGCTGTGATGTCATCTTTGAATTTTTCTCCTTGTCTATTTTCACTTCTGACCTCTTTGTTCTATGCTCTTATTTTCTTTTCATATTCTCTGTACATCCATCATCACCACATCTCCTCTTTTCTAAATACCGGTGCCTGTTTCCTTCTTTTTGTTCTCTTCTATCTCCCTATCTTTCATTTCTTTCCCTGCTGTAGACCAGTCTGGCTCAGTGGGTTCAGGTCAACCTTTAGTCAATGCCATCAGGACTGACTCGGCTCTTATTGGAGGTACTGAACTGTTTCACCTTATTTTACTGTTTTTATTGGACTTCTCTTAAAGGCATAGTGTACTGTAGAAACAAGACGAAGCAACATGACAGGGTATGCAAAGAGGACTTGCTCCCCATGTAGATATGAAGGGCTCATTTTAAGAAAAAAAAAAACGCTATTCTCAGTTTTACACTAATGAAAGCTGTTATTAATTTTATGTTCCTTTTCTAATTGATACCCCAAAATGTTTCCCATTGTTTTTTCAACCGAGTCATAGATTACACTCAGTATTTCATTGATGAGGGATATTCTGCTGAAAGCCAACAAAGTTGATGCGATTGGAAAAAAATCCATCAAACGTAAAACATTTCGCACAATTTTTTGTGGCCGGTCAGATTGATTCAAAGAGGCGATTGATTGGTTCCTTTAAGTGTGTAGATCAAAAAAAAATTACAGAGTCAAAAGTCATTTAAAATTGTCCATTAAATCTCTGTGACTGTGTCTCAGTTCACAAAGGACAGCTGAACTAATTAAACCTCCACTGAAATTACTTGCTGATAGAGAAACTTCCACACTCTTATCTTCAAATGCAAACCAGAGTAATATAGTGTGAAATTGATTTCAGCTTTGGATTTGCAATTAAATGAAACTTTTTTTTTTTCTGGACAATGAAAGGTGCTGAACATAGGAGTCCAGCAGAGTCCACATATGAACCCTGGTCATTGTGCGTTGCTTCAGATTAGTAGAACAAACCAGACTGCAGGGCAGAGGAGCTTGAGGATGGCACAGATGGGCAGAAATCATCAAAGTAGTTTTCCAAAGCTCTGTGACCAAAGTCCACTCTAAATGAAATGTAGTGAGGTAAAAAGACACTTGTGGTGAAGTGGAAAAGTAAAATGGAAATACTCCAGTAAAGTACAAATACCTGAAAACTGTGAGCAAAGGCACTCAATTATCCAATTCTACTGCATTCAGTTCAGTTCACCATATACAGTCAGTGTTGTGTGATGAAATTGCAATAATAAGTAACACTTCAGCAATTGTGTTGCTATTTCAGTGCTATTGTGCCGATTGCAGCTCAGTTGCACAACAATTGCAGAGGGTGATGATCGTGTATCTGATGTTGGATGGTGTGCTAAACGATCGTAACAGAAGGGCCACCCAGACTGGAGAGGGGCCTCCTGTCACATGGGTGCAGTCGCACTGCTCGCCCCCATATAGCTCTGCCCCTGCTGCTGTTGCACAGTAATTGTGTTGCAAAAACACTGCTATTATGTTACCCACTAATTTTTATCGGTAGTAAATAGCAAAAACTACAATCTGATGCAGGTAGTTTATTAGTGAACACAGTGGTGACTTATCAACTAAAAATATATACGTGTGTGTGTGTGTGTGTGTGTGTGTGTGTGCGCATATATACAGTATATAGTGAATCAAAATGCTAGGATGATAGGGTAAAAATTGACAGCTGACCAATGCACAAGAATAAATGTCATGTTTACTTTAAAAGCTTGTTTAATAATGTTTATAACCAGGTAATATTTTGATAGTTGTGTTTTAAAGAAACATGTTCAGTTTTACTGTGGGATGCATCCAGTCAGTTCATTTTTAACGGGGAGGATCTGGTTTGTTTCGTTCACCCACAGTTGGCAAACAGTCCCTTCACTCCCACCTTCCATCCCCTCAGCCAAGCCATATAGTTTAGAGAATGTTATAGATCCAAAATGAAACTCACTAAAGGCTGGGACTCACGGTAAAACAGGACTGATACTTCAGCACCATGGACAGCTCCATGGATTCCTCAATACACAGCACAGGCTGCTGATAGTTCCGAGCCGTGGTCGGGGCCATAGATCCTAAGTCAAATTTCAGTCAGATAAATGATCAATGAGTCAGACAGACTAGAGTAACATAGTTAACTTAATAACCCATGTGCCTCAGCACTCTCTTTGTGACTAGTGAATCCACTCCTGGGTATAATGTATCTGTGCATTCAATGGAGAGGTCTGCACTTTTTTGTCTTGCTCAGCACAAAGACTGCAAACAAGGTCAAACATGTAGCTAGCTTAGCCAAAAGTGAAGAAATGTGAAGAAATGTGCCTCCCTACATCTCAAAAAGTACTGTGTGTAAATATGGTGTCTTGTTAGTCTGAAAAGCCTGCAGCTTCTGTGGTCACTGTTTCCACCTGTTGATGGTTAGAAATAGATTCACAGTCTGAACTGCTTGTTATGTCACAATGTCTTGTCTTCTGTTTCACCGCTTGTTAACTGGCTGCAATGTGAAAATATGGAATTAAATGGTAAAATAATGCAAAACACTTTTTATGGATCATTGGCTAAATGTTCCCTGCTGCTTCAGTATGTGTTTCTCTTCTAACTCAGGCACCATAAGGCAAGTAAATATATATCCCAACATGCTTTAATACTGTATGCGAGTAAATGTACTCTATCTCACAGGTGTCATAGCGATGGTGATCTTTGTGGTCGTGACCAGCCTGGCGATAACTGCCAGATTCCTCTACCGCAGGAAAGAGACATATCGAAACCAGGAAGTGAAAGGAGTCAAACAGGAGGACAGCCAAGATTTCCCTTTCAACAACCAGACTGACTCCCAAACCGTCTCCACTGAAAACCCAAAGGAGTATTTCATTTAACTGGAGGCCTGATGAACAGACAGCACAGTCCTCAGGACTTCACATTGCACCAAGAGCCACTCTGAGACTTTACTGGAAACTATGGCTCAACAGAATATGGAAGAAAAAAAAGACTCAATGGAGCAATGCACTCAGTTTTATCTTTTACTGTATATAATGTTTACTGATACAAATAGGCAAACAGTGCTGGACTTATAATGAGTTGTTATCGTTGTAAATATTAAAACAATGTAAATGTGGAAGTGTTGTATACAGCTAACTAATGCCACTCTGTCATATCTGAAGGTGTCATATCTTTTGTGAAAGACATTTTTGTTTTAATGATTTTCTGACTCTGAATCACTGAATCAGGGCGTCTGTTGATTGTGAAGTCATTTAACTGATGCACCTTTCTGAGGCTAATGAATGGATGTTTGGAAGTGGAACAGTTTGACATGTAATTAGGCCTTCAGGAAGAGTACTGCTGTAAGAGCTGATGTTTGGTGCTTTGTTAGCTTTCAAGACCCTTTAGGTGTGTGCAGTGCTATTAGGGAGGAACAGCATGTGCTCTTTATGTGCGAGTATAATCAGAGTCCTTGCAACCTGCAAATATCTATCATATATATGATTTTCTAACTCCAGGCAGCACACATATTAAACACTTTATTCGAGCACCGTCATGCCACCACTAATTTTGGTGTTAACAAGTGGCATCTTCTGAGTCAACATAGTCTTACTCCAGTCATCACTATCATCATCGACCTTGTTCTTTCTGGGAGATGGTCCAGAAAGTTGTAGACTTTTTATGTAGTAGGGATTCATTACTTCCACCAAGGAGGTGTTATGTTATGTTTTCACCAGGGTTTGTTTATTTGTTGGTTTGCAAAATAACTCAAAAAGTTATGGACAGATTTTGATGAAATTTTCAGGATTGGTCAGAATTGGTCTAACTTAAAACTGATTAATTTTTGGTGGTGATCGGATCCAATTCAAGGTCATCAAGGTCAAATGAAAGGTCACGCCATAGTATTGTATGGGAGATTTCACATATTTCTGAACGCTCCAGGGTGTACAATTTTAAGCCAATCATCACCTAATTTGGTTTATAAACTAATATAGGAATCCAGAAGTCACTGATTCAGTTTGGTCAAGATCAGTAAAAGGTCAAGGTCACCAAGGTCAACTATGTGTTTTTAACCATAACTTCATGTAGGAAGGAGCTAGAGCAATGCAACCGGTCTCAGAATATCCAGAAAAGAAATTCTTATAGTCAAATATTAATATTTTCTGTGATAATTGCAAAAAACTGTGCATAGAGGACAAAATGCTGCCATGGCGAAGGTCTGCGCTCTCTGAGTGCTTTTCTAGTTTTTAATTGTTTTAATTTTCCTTCCTCTAATACATCTGTGGGTTTATTCTCTTGCTTTCTCCACATTGTAACATGAACGAAACAGAAGGAGGGAACAGAATGCTTTTCATAAAAAGGCTTGTCCAGGTTGTTCAGTTTATTCTAATATTTCTCTCTTCCACTACATGTCACCTACTGGGAGTGAAAGCTCCCAGCTCTCTAAATGTCCCTGCAGAGAAAAGCTTTTAACACTGACAGCAGAGCATGCTCTATAACACTGGCTGGCTTTGGTCTGACAGGCGGATTGTGACTCGGTGGAAGACAAAGAGACGATAAGAGTGAGACTTAAGAGTTGAAAATGAGGCAAATCCCCCCATGTGTTGATTCAACTCGTGTAAAGCGTGCTGCTGATGGAGTGAGGATGAGCAGCTGTTTCTCAAACACACACCACTGTGTCTCCCTGAGACCCCAAAGCACAGATGGGATTTTAATGACAAAAGTTGCTAAAACTTCAAAGTGCATTATTCATCTCTTTGTTTGTGTTTTCTTTCGTTGCCTAAATTGCAACAGCTGAAGACACACATTGTTGTCTTTGCCTCATCCTTGATTCTAGAGAGGTCATTGTTTGGTGAAGAAGAAGCAGGGGCTGTCCTTCATCCTGCAGCAGAGCCACTGCAGTGTAGCATCTGCTGGAATCAGGATAAAACACTAGTAGTGAGTCAATGACATATGTAGTGAAAAAAACATGAGGAAACACATTGACCCTCAGCTTCAACAACAGCTGTTTTGGTAAATTACCGTAACTGTAACCTAGTACCATTAGTCTGTCATGATAGCTCCATAAAGGAGGTTCCTTAAAAGCCATCCCATTACTGGGATGAATAAATTTCTCCATGATTTATGCTGTTTTAAATGCTGGTGATGCAAGGCCTTAAGGATGGTGACATGCAGCAATTTCCTGATTGTCATCAAATCCAGTAAAGGCAAAACAACAATCTTAAAACACACACCATTGCAACTAACGCACTTTTTATTACCGTTAACTTTTGCTAAAAACTACAAAGCCCAGCTGTTATAGGAGATTTTTTTCTCAGATTTGGAAACTTATTGTTGAATTTGGTCTTTTCATGAGATGTGCTGACAGTAAGAAGAAGAAAAAAAAAACAGCCTTATCCTTTATTTTACCTCATCTCTGACAATGAGGTTTGTTCAGTGTGGCTGTAGTGTTGTTAATAACAACAGTGATGTGAGTGTGAATGACATGCCATAGAAATACACAGATTTTACACACGTTCTGGTTGTTCGGTTATCAAAAGAATCCTGTTTGATAAAACTGTGTTTTGAGAGATCATGTTTTTCATTGTAGCTGGATGTTTCTCTGCATTACAGATGACTCACCAGAGGAATAAATGTTACGCTCTAATTATGAAACCATTTGTTCTTAAATTTACATGTGTGAAGGACAGAAAGCTGCCATGTGTCTTCACAACAAAGTGAAAGGAAATTCACAGTTGTTGGGAGTCTTTTCATAAAATTGAAACCACTGAGCTCCTTTGTTTCTTTCTTAAATAAAGCATGACACACAGCAGAGATCTCCCACTCAATAGCAAGAGCCATTTACATATGTCTTTTATAATTGCTCCTTCAAACCGTTGTGTGGGCGGATACACATCCATCAGCAAGCACTGACATTTCTCATGGCTGTTAACATTGTGCAGACCCTATATGTGGAGCATGCAAGCACAGAGATGAAGTGAATCTCTGTGAAGAGCCACTTAGCTTCTCTGCCTGTTTAAACACTCAACGTGATTCAATCGTCTCAGATCAGTGATCCCTGTTTGATTAATTTAAATCTCCGCTTAGTGGTTGTGATCACAGACAAGATGTGAAGCTGACAGGAAAACTTCAACAGTTAATCTATTACCAACAAGAATTTAAATGTGAAACAAGACTCAATGAAATTGGCCACATAATAAAAGTGTGAGGGTTCCATGTTTTCAGAGAAACCAAAGGAACGACTCAGTCACAGTGCTCTTCAGAATAAAAGTCAAAAGCACGCTGACACGAAACAGGTGCTGGCGAGCTGGATAGCTTTACAGGAATTGGCGTGTGTGCTCTCCTTGGCAGGTGGAGAAACATGCGGAAAACCTAACTGCACTAACTACAAAGAAAATGCTCACCTAAGGAGGGAGGATTTGAACTAACTTAGCTCTAGAAACCAAAACACTCATAAGGAGGGAGGAAAAATAATCTAACTCTTGAACCAAAATGCTCATAAGGAGGGAGGAAAAATAATCTAACTCTTGAACCAAAACGCTCAACATAAGGAGGGAGGAAAAATAATCTAACTCTTGAACCAAAACACTCATAAGGAGGGAGGAAAAATAATTAACTCTTGAACCAAAACGCTCAACATAAGGAGGGAGGAAAAATAATCTAACTCTTGAACCAAAACGCTCAACATAAGGAGGGAGGAAAAATAATCTAACTCTTGAACCAAAACGCTCAACATAAGGAGGGAGGAAAGAAAACAAAATCTATGAACAAAAAATGCTCAACCTAGGAAGGGGGGATAATAATCTAAATGCACAAACAAAATGCTCAACCTAAAAAGGGAGGAAAAATCTAACTTACCTAATCTGAAAACTGGAAAAGAAACAAAAAAACATGGAGACGAGACTATTTAAACATGAGGAAATGGGAAAATAATCAGGACGGGGCAGACAATCACAGACGCTGGAACACAGGAGGGCAAAATGATTTGAAACGAGGGAGACAGCGATACTTCAAAATAAAAGCAGGAAGTGACAAGTACTGATGGACAAATGAAGCTTCATGAAGCACTTTTATATTTTTTGACTCCTCTAGATGGTTTTCTCGGTTTGAAGAAAAGGGCTAGTGTAATGGAAAAATCGCTAAATATCAAATTACATCTTAAACAAAGAGCACCATCTAGAGGAGACAAAAATATCACAAGTGCTTCATGAAGCTTCATCTGTCCATCACTAGTGACAAGACAACATGCAGGTACGAGACAAAAATGGAGAACTGGACAGATGGAGCATGACAAAAAGCAGCTAATATAGTAGGATATAGTAGTACTTTAAAGTAGGTCTCCTGCGCATCAAACAATGCTGAATGAGCCTCAACTGAACATCCTGCAGGACTGAGTGATGTGTAACAATCAAATGAACTGTGGAACCTTCTTGTTTTAATGAAGGTCCATCTATTACTTTTGTTCATCTCTGGGTATATACAGTGCATTAGAATCCATTTTGTCATGGAGTAAATGTACGAAATGGTTAAAAATAGCAGAAAGCATGGTCCCTGCTGACAGCCGATCTCTATATGATGTACATTCGACATCCTCAGAAGCTCCAGAAATGGACCTTGAGGTGAGATATTTTCAGTTGACTCAATAGTTACAGTTACAATTACCACGATGTCAATTCAATAATACTTGGGTAAAATAATAGTGGTGGAAATAATTAATTACAGGCTCATTTAAAGGGTCATACTTGTTTTTTGGGTTTGTAATAGTATACATTTACATTCTTCAGTGTTCAAAAACACACACATTTCCAGCTGTGTCCTCTTACCTCATGTATTTATAGTCCCAGTCTACCCCGTCCTGTGCCAGTTCGTCTTGTTCCATTCTTCAAGTCAGCCAGCCTTCTGCATCAATGTTTTAGTTTTGCAACTGTCCCTTTTTTCTTTTGTTAAGTTTTGTTTGTAAAATAGGGAAGTCAGCTTTGTTTGCTTCCTTTGTTTCCTTACTTCGGTGGCTTCAGTTTAGTTTTCTCACCTCATCCTCTGTAGAGTGAGTTTCTGTTTATACCCTCGTGATGAGTGCTTATTGTTCCAAGATCAGATACATCTCCTTCCTTAAGAAGTGATTGTTTCTTTGGTTTTATAGTGAAGACATGGGTTTTGTAGTGAATAAAGACACCTTTATTTTTTTAACCTTCTTGAGTCATGAATTTGGGTTCTTTCATGTCTTTCCTGAGTTCAAACAAAAGGAAAAGGAAAGTCAAAACTGTCTTGATTCCTAGGGGGTGAGATTCATTAACACACCTGTAATTACACACCTGCTTACGCCCACTATTGTCACCATAGTGTTTCTACACTGTGGTGTTTCTATGCAGATGACAGTGGGTTCATCCTGCACGAAGGACTCTCACATCTTATCAGCAGTAGAAGAAAAAAGAGGAACAGGATTTCCACTTACCCACATCTGCTCATATATCGTATGTTCTCAAGTTATTTCTTAATGTACAATACGTGTTAATTCATAGAAGGGTAGATAATTCAAACTTTAAGATTCATATGGTAAGGGGAGAGCTTTTAAATACTCACATTAACAATAAACTATCATCATTGAATATGAGTGTGTTGAATCAAAATAAATTAATAAAATCTGCCACTGGTTGCAATATTGTTATATATTATATATTATGATGATGTAACAGCTTCCATTATTAGACACTTGGATCAGATTGTGATGTCTTTAGGGCTCTAAATGACACTGAATGAAAAAAAAAATAATAATTTGACTCTTGACGTGCTTTATGTTGATTTATTTAATGTCCCTCATATAAAGAAAAGCTAGTCGGACCTCCGTGTATTCAGTGTGTGTTATTGCTCTATGCTGTGTCCATGACTCTTCTCTATACAGCAGTGAATAGTGAATGATCTAATAGAGTTTACTGTCTGTCACCTCACTCTTAAAAGTCCCTGGCTGATTTAATCGAATCACTCTGGTGCTCCTCACAGTGGAGGTGGGCTGAATAATTACATGTGGAGGCACACCTGTGGGTAGACAAACTAACAAGACCACTTAATGAAGAAATTTAACTTCTGGGAACGCTGCTGTGTTTAGAGCTGAGAACCTCTATTGCTTATTGGTGCAAAATGTAGAAGGTCATTTTCCATCCATCCATTATCTACCGCTTATCCACATAGGGTCGCGGGGGGGGGGGGGGAGCCTATCCCAGATGACTTAGGGCAGAAGGCAGGGTACACCCTGGACAAGTCTCCAGTTCATCACAGGACACAGAGACAGACAACCACTCACACTCACATTCACACCTACGGTCAATTTAAATTAGCCAATTAACCTAACTTTGGATGGTGGAAGGAAGCCAGAGTACCCGGAGAGAACCCACGCAGACACGGGGAGAACATGCAAACTCCACACAGAAAGGCCCTGGGATTCGAACCCGGTACCTTCTTGCTGTGAGGCGACAGTGCTAACCACTATACCACCGTGCCGCCTAGATGGTCATTTTTAAGCAAAAAAATGGAAAGACAAGAAGATATTAGAGGATTTCATCTCATTAAGCAGTGAGGTCAGAGAAGAGTATTTTGTCTTCAAACCTGACTTGTTTTGTCACAACTCTCTGCTGGAGGGAAAAGATCTGGTCTCTCATAGCACACTGCTGCTAATTATCTCACCCACCTACAGTTTATAACCTGAGCGGCTGTGGAGACGTTTCTCTCTGCAGAGTTTGAATTTAATCAGATGAGGAATTAGATGGCAGCATTTGTCCTGCTAATCATCAGCCCACCTACAGCATGCTGGTCCACACTGTCACTCCTCTCTGCTTCTCCTCCATTCACCTGGTGGTGATCTGATGAACATTCATCATTTCATTCATGTGTGGGCTTGTTAACTGAATATTCCAAGAAACCATTTGAAAGAAACACCTCAGCTGAACAGATCATTACAATCAATTAACTTTCAAGAATGTGCTGTCTTTTTCCTGACCATATTAAAGGAATTTTTCATTTTTCTAATCAATCTCACCTTTAAAATTACTCAGTATCAACAATAAAGAACTAACTAAATCAAAACTGATACATTAGATTTAGTGTTCAACTATGATTATCCTTGATTTGAAAAACCTCTCAGTCTATTTGTTGGATCTCAGTTTATGCTTATATGATAATCATAATCTAGTTTAGGGGTGGCCAACCATGTGTCATGTAGAGTCTGCAGATTTTCATTCGCCTGGGCCGGCATGCAGCTAGTTACAAACTATGACTCATGATTATCAGCTGATAAGGAAACGGCAGCAGGAGAGGAGAGGCTGCAGAAAAGTTTTATAGGAATGTCAGCAATGGACCCTTGAATATCTGTATGAGAAACAACAGGCTTTCAGCTCAGTCCAAAATTAACAATAATAATAATAATAATAATTGATTTGTAGGTGATGAGCAGGATGCTCTGTTTGTGGGGAACTATCTGTGTCATTATTAGACAGTCAAGGTACGTGACAGTTATAGGAAGCATAAAGAGAAGCAGAAAGTCGGCGTAGATGGATGGTTCAAACAAGTTCAGTTAGTGCTTAACTAACACCAAACACCAAAAAAAGACTTACTTTAACCCAGACCTCAATCTTTTCCTAAACCTAATCAAATAATCCAAGACACTAAGCAAACTAGGGATGCATGATATCAGCTTTTTTGACTATATCCGATATTCTGAGGGTTTTTTTTTTTTACACCAAAACTATATCTCCTGTCGTGAAATTAACCCATTATGACAAATTTTACTGTGATGCCCTACTGGATGCATTCATAAATGGCTTTACAAAAGGAAACATCCTCTGTGCAAAATAAGACACCAACTTGAGTTATAGAAAACTGACATTTTTTTAGTGTATTATTTTACTGACTGGAAATTGAATGGCCATATTCTGAACATATACTTATGTTAGAGCATTTAATCAATTTAGTCACATGACCACAATCATTTTATTTTTGAAGGTTAATTCATTTATTGCCAGTATTTAATGAGGGCAATCATTGAAAACAACAACACAGTGTTTTAAAGAGCCGGGAGAAGAAGCCCTGCTTGTTGGTCGTCGTCTCGTCTTCCTCTGACACCGTAACAACGACCACTGGTTCAACAGCAGCAGTCAGAGGAGCTGAAGGACCTGGAGCCACAGCAGGGTCTCCTTCTCTTCTGGGTTCTGGGTCCTCCTTCACCTTTGTGAAGGCAGAGTCTGGTTCTGTGGTTGGTTTCAGGTCTTCACCCCCTCTGGCCTCAACATCAATGATAGATGGAGGCTCAGCAGGGGGTGTAGGAGAAGCAGGAACGTTATTAGTGTCTGGTTCTCCCTTTGGTTGTTGGTCAATCCGGTGGGGTTCGTCATCTTCATCCTCTGTGGCCTCAACATCAGTGATCGATGGAGGCTCAGCAGAGGATGTAGGAGAAGCTGGAACAACGTAGGTTTCTGGTTCTCCATTTGGTTCTGGGTCTATCCGGTGGGGTTTGTTGTCTTCTTCTTTGGCCTCAACATCACTGATGGATGGAGGCTCAGAAGGTGGTGCAGGAGAAGCAGGAACATTATTAATGTCTGGTTCTCCCTTTAGTTGTTGGTCAAGCCGGTGGGGTTCGTCATCTTCATCCTCTGTGGCCTCAACATTGGTGATGGATGGAGGCTCAGCAGAGGATGTAGGAGAAGCTGGAACGTTATAAGTGTCTGGTTCTGGATCAGTGTGGTGGGGTTTGTCGTCTTCATCTTCTTTGGCCTCAACGTCAGTAATAGACGGAGGTTCAGAAGGTGGACAAACTGGAGGAGGTGACGTCTGCTCCTCAGTTGCAGCCAGGTTTGAATGGTCCTGGACTGCAGGATCAACCGCTGGCAAATGAGGTTCCACTTTTGGGCTCTGGAGTGGGAAGATGCCACAAATCTGTCCTGCTGCAACGTGCACGATCTCCGTCAGCAGCTCAGACGCAAAGCACTTCAGCTTGTCCACCAGGGCGTCTTGTAGGTACAACTGCCTGATCTCTGTCAGGATAGACAGGACCATGTCGTCCCTGGTGGAGCGGGAGAAGGTGGCCTGATACTCTGAAGCTGGAAGAGCATCGGAGACTCGGTCCAAGACAGCTTGAGTGACGCCCACCGACATGTGGCTGAGCTTCTGGGACGCCATATTTAAGAGGGAGCGAGGAGGAAGAGTCCAGAAGCCCTGCAGGACTCTGGGCACAACCTCCAACACCACCTCTCTTGGAGTGAGCTGCTTGGAGCTGGGAGCCTCCTTCTGCCTCTGTCTCAGCTTCCTGGCGTAGTCTTTGGCCAGCTCGAGAACTCTAGGATGTCTGTAGGTTAGAGACATTAAAATTAGATTTTCAAAGCCTTCAGATCATCACAGAGATATTAAAATCACAGCAGTTTAACTGTTAATGAATATGTGTCTAATAACTCACTGAAAACTAGGAGGTAAGGCCTCTGGGGACTTGAGGAGCGCCTTGGCTTCAGACTCAATGTCCCTTTTTATGGCTGACATTTACTGCCATCACCTGGAAGAAGGAATTATACATGAAGTCAGAAATCAGCACATTTTTCATGAACTACTGTTCATCCTCTCCGGATTCTTGTCTCACCAGCATCAGCAGAGGCTGAGCATCCTCCTCATCAAAACCCTCCAGTTCAAACTCCCAAAGCCTGTAAACATGAACAAAACAGAAGATTCATTTTTACTCTTATTCTCTACACCATCAGAGTAATATTAGTGTGACGTGAGCAGAGTTCAAGGTGTAGAGGTGGACTCACCGTTCTCTCACAGTGCTTTGGCTGTCCTGGAAAATTGACTCAATCATGTCTTCAGCAGTCACCTGAGATGGGATGTGGTTTTTCTGCTGAAGACTCAGAAGCTCCTCACCAGTGCAATCTTAAAAAACAGTCAAGAGATAAGGCATTTTTAAGCACGACAAGCCATGGTGTATTAGTATGGGCTTGAAGGGAAAGTAGGTCTTACCTGAGTCTTGTAGCTGCTCTCATGCCAGCAGATCTGCAGAGCCCGCTTATAGATGGGTGTGTCAAACAACACCTTAAAAGAGAAAGAGATATGTCACTTTTAGGTTGAGTCGTGGGGTCCGTTTCACAAAGCAGGTTCAACAAACTCTGAGTGTAACCTTGCACTCTGAGTTGATCTACTCTGAGATAGGAAACTGAGTTTGTGGTTCCAGAACAGCTGATTTGAGTTGGTTTAATCAACTCGGAGTAGTTTCGCCCAGACTTCAGTGCATGCACCACAGCGATAAAAAGCCAGCATCAATGGAGCCCCGATTCGACGAGTCACCATGGAAACGGGGAAGCGGAGGGCTGCTCTTCATAGAGTCTGTTACTATGGTAACTGACCGAGAGCATCAGTTAGCTCTCTCTGTGAAACAGACTAGAGTTACCCCTCTTTCTCTGGTTTGAGTTACCTCCCTTTTTGAAACGGAAAATTCAGTTTCCCTCATTTCAGGGTTAACAGACTCAGAGTTTTCACTATACCTGCTTTGTGAAACGGACCCATTATTTTTAAAATCACATCACTGAAAATGTTTAAATCCAGCTCCAGTAAAGACAAAAACAAAATGCTCGCTTACCCTGATGGGTCTGTAGACTCCTCTGCTTCCTTCAATAAAATCCATTGAAATTTTGTTCGTGTATATAACAATATAAGAATCAAACCACACAAAGCGACGGCAGAAAATTTGTGCTAGTTCAACGGCAGACTCTAGAGAGTACTAACACTGTTGATGTCTCTGGAACAGATGAGCAGAAGGTCTTTCATAGTCTGTGAGTTCTAGAACAGAATCTGAACTGACTTATAGAACTACACGTCTGTCACCATGGAAACACTTTTTGAAAGCATCCTGTTGTTAAATAACATGTCTGTAACCAGCCATATGACACTACTGTGAAATGATGCATACATAAACATAATATGTCCAGTAATGTTGTCATCATAACGTCAGTTGATGGTCTGAAAAGCTGCCAGTAATTATCATTATTTTATTAGCCAGTGAAACCCTCTGGTACATTTCCCTGAGACTAATAAGAAGAATAATGATAAATATTATTATTATTATTATCATTATCATTAATAATAATGATAATGATAATAATAATAATAATAAAACAATAATAATAATATTTTTAATAATAATAATAATGATAGAATAATAATAATAATTTTATGTCACTTCCTCACCTTTGTGTCAGTGTAAAAATCCATATCCACCCTCTCCCCTCGATTTATCCTTGATTTGAAAAACCTCTCAGTCTATTTGTTGGATCTCAGTTTATGCTTATATTATAATTATAATCTAGTTTAGGGGTGGCCAACCATGTGTCATTGTCATGATTCGTCCGTCTGTTTTGGTTAAGTTACCCATTTTTGTCTTGTGCCTATGTTGTTTTGTCATTTCCGGTTTTATTTTGAAGTAACAGTGTCTTCCCTCTCGTTTCAGCTTCACACTTCCCCTTCCTCTCGTTTCCCGCGTCTGGTGATTGTCTGACCCCGCCCTGATTGTCTCCACCTGTTCCCCATTACCTGGTGTATAAATAGTCCTGTCTTCCCCTGTCTCGTTGCGTGATCGTCATGTTCCTTGTGTCCGTGTGTTCGTCGCCCCCGAGTTCTACAATCCGAGATTTCCAGCTCCCTACGCCTCTTACGGTAGTTTTCTGTTGTAATTTTGATAGCCTTGGCCCTTTTGTGTTGCTAGCTACTCCGAGTTTGTTTAACCTGCTTTGTGAAATGGACCCCACGACTCAACCTAAAAGTGACATATCGCTTTCTCTTTTAAGGTGTTGTTTGACACACCCATCTATAAGCGGGCTCTGCAGATCTGCTGGCATGAGAGCAGCTACAAGTCTCAGGTAAGACCTACTTTCCCTTCAAGCCCATACTAATACACCATGGCTTGTCGTGCTTAAAAATGCCTTATCTCTTGACTGTTTTTTAAGATTGCACTGGAGAGGGAGTCATGTAGAGTCTGCAGATTTTCATTCGCCTGGGCCGGCATGCAGCTAGTTACAAACGATGACTCATGATTATCAGCTGATAAGGAAACGGCAGCAGGAGAGGAGAGACTGCGGAAAAGTTTTATAGGAATGTCAGCAATGGACCCTTGAACATCTGTATGAGAAACAACAGGCTTTCAGCTCAGTCCAGAATTAACAATAATAATAATAATAATAATAATAATAATTGATTTGTAGGTGATGAGCAGGATGCTCTGTTTGTGGGGAACTATCTGTGTCATTATTAGACAGTCAAGGTACGTGACAGTTATAGGAAGCATAAAGAGAAGCAGAAAGTCGGCATAGATGGATGGTTCAAACAAGTTCAGTTAGTGCTTAACTAACACCAAACTTATTTTACAAAAAAAGACTTACTTTAACCCAGACCTCAATCTTTTCCTAAACCTAATCAAATAATCCAAGACACTAAGCAAACTAGGGATGCATGATATCAGCTTTTTTGACTATATCCGATATTCTGAGGGTTTTTTTTTTTTTACACCAAAACTATATCTCCTGTCGTGAAATTAACCCATTATGACAAATTTTACTGTGATGCCCTACTGGATGCATTCATAAATGGCTTTACAAAAGGAAACATCCTCTGTGCAAAATAAGACACCAACTTGAGTTATAGAAAACTGACATTTTTTTAGTGTATTATTTTACTGACTGGAAATTGAATGGCCATATTCTGAACATATACTTATGTTAGAGCATTTAATCAATTTAGTCACATGACCACAATCATTTTATTTTTGAAGGTTAATTCATTTATTGCCAGTATTTAATGAGGGCAATCATTGAAAACAACAACACAGTGTTTTAAAGAGCCGGGAGAAGAAGCCCTGCTTGTTGGTCGTCGTCTCGTCTTCCTCTGACACCGTAACAACGACCACTGGTTCAACAGCAGCAGTCAGAGGAGCTGAAGGAGCTGGAGCCACAGCAGGGTCTCCTTCTCTTCTGGGTTCTGGGTCCTCCTTCACCTTTGTGAAGGCAGAGTCTGGTTCTGTGGTTGGTTTCAGGTCTTCACCCCCTCTGGCCTCAACATCAATAATAGATGGAGGCTCAGCAGGGGGTGTAGGAGAAGCAGGAACGTTATTAGTGTCTGGTTCTCCTTTTGGTTGTTGGTCAATCCGGTGGGGTTCGTCATCTTCATCCTCTGTGGCCTCAACATCAGTGATCGATGGAGGCTCAGCAGAGGATGTAGGAGAAGCTGGAACAACGTAGGTTTCTGGTTCTCCATTTGGTTCTGGGTCTATCCGGTGGGGTTTGTTGTCTTCTTCTTTGGCCTCAACATCACTGATGGATGGAGGCTCAGAAGGTGGTGCAGGAGAAGCAGGAACATTATTAATGTCTGGTTCTCCCTTTAGTTGTTGGTCAAGCCGGTGGGGTTCGTCATCTTCATCCTCTGTGGCCTCAACATTGGTGATGGATGGAGGCTCAGCAGAGGATATAGGAGAAGCTGGAACGTTATAAGTGTCTGCTTCTGGATCAGTGTGGTGGGGTTTGTCGTCTTCATCTTCTTTGGCCTCAACGTCAGTAATAGACGGAGGTTCAGAAGGTGGACAAACTGGAGGAGGTGACGTCTGCTCCTCAGTTGCAGCCAGGTTTGAATGGTCCTGGACTGCAGGATCAACCGCTGGCAAATGAGGTTCCACTTTTGGGCTCTGGAGTGGGAAGATGCCACAAATCTGTCCTGCTGCAACGTGCACGATCTCCGTCAGCAGCTCAGACGCAAAGCACTTCAGTTTGTCCACCAGGACGTCTTGTAGGTACAACTGCCTGATCTCTGTCAGGATAGACAGGACCATGTCGTCCCTGGTGGAGCGGGAGAAGGTGGCCTGATACTCTGAAGCTGGAAGAGCATCGGAGACTCGGTCCAAGACAGCTTGAGTGACGCCCACCGACATGTGGCTGAGCTTCTGGGACGCCATATTTAAGAGGGAGCGAGGAGGAAGAGTCCAGAAGCCCTGCAGGACTCTGGGCACAACCTCCAACACCACCTCTCTTGGAGTGAGCTGCTTGGAGCTGGGAGCCTCCTTCTGCCTCTGTCTCAGCTTCCTGGCGTAGTCTTTGGCCAGCTCGAAAACTCTAGGATGTCTGTAGGTTAGAGACATTAAAATTAGATTTTCAAAGCCTTCAGATCATCACAGAGATATTAAAATCACAGCAGTTTAACTGTTAATGAATATGTGTCTAATAACTCACTGAAAACTAGGAGGTAAGGCCTCTGGGGACTTGAGGAGCGCCTTGGCTTCAGACTCAATGTCCCTTTTTTTATGGCTGACATTTACTGCCATCACCTGGAAGAAGGAATTATACATGAAGTCAGAAATCAGCACATTTTTCATGAACTACTGTTCATCCTCTCCGGATTCTTGTCTCACCAGCATCAGCAGAGGCTGAGCATCCTCCTCATCAAAACCCTCCAGTTCAAACTCCCAAAGCCTGTAAACATGAACAAAACAGAAGATTCATTTTTACTCTTATTCTCTACACCATCAGAGTAATATTAGTGTGACGTGAGCAGAGTTCAAGGTGTAGAGGTGGACTCACCGTTCTCTCACAGTGCTTTGGCTGTCCTGGAAAATTGACTCAATCATGTCTTCAGCAGTCACCTGAGATGGGATGTGGTTTTTCTGCTGAAGACTCAGAAGCTCCCTCACCAGTGCAATCTTAAAAAACAGTCAAGAGATAAGGCATTTTTAAGCACGACAAGCCATGGTGTATTAGTATGGGCTTGAAGGGAAAGTAGGTCTTACCTGAGTCTTGTAGCTGCTCTCATGCCAGCAGATCTGCAGAGCCCGCTTATAGATGGGTGTGTCAAACAACACCTTAAAAGAGAAAGAGATATGTCACTTTTAGGTTGAGTCGTGGGGTCCGTTTCACAAAGCAGGTTCAACAAACTCTGAGTGTAACCTTGCACTCTGAGTTGATCTACTCTGAGATAGGAAACTGAGTTTGTGGTTCCAGAACAGCTGATTTGAGTTGGTTTAATCAACTCGGAGTAGTTTCGCCCAGACTTCAGTGCATGCACCACAGCGATAAAAAGCCAGCATCAATGGAGCCCCGATTCGATGAGTCACCATGGAAACGGGGAAGCGGAGGGCTGCTCTTCATAGAGTCTGTTACTATGGTAACTGACCGAGAGCATCAGTTAGCTCTCTCTGTGAAACAGACTAGAGTTACCCCTCTTTCTCTGGTTTGAGTTACCTCCCTTTTTGAAACGGAAAATTCAGTTTCCCTCATTTCAGGGTTAACAGACTCAGAGTTTTCACTATACCTGCTTTGTGAAACGGACCCATTATTTTTAAAATCACATCACTGAAAATGTTTAAATCCAGCTCCAGTAAAGACAAAAACAAAATGCTCGCTTACCCTGATGGGTCTGTAGACTCCTCTGCTTCCTTCAATAAAATCCATTGAAATTTTGTTCGTGTATATAACAATATAAGAATCAAACCACACAAAGCGACGGCAGAAAATTTGTGCTAGTTCAACGGCAGACTCTAGAGAGTACTAACACTGTTGATGTCTCTGGAACAGATGAGCAGAAGGTCTTTCATAGTCTGTGAGTTCTAGAACAGAATCTGAACTGACTTATAGAACTACACGTCTGTCACCATGGAAACACTTTTTGAAAGCATCCTGTTGTTAAATAACATGTCTGTAACCAGCCATATGACACTACTGTGAAATGATGCATACATAAACATAATATGTCCAGTAATGTTGTCATCATAACGTCAGTTGATGGTCTGAAAAGCTGCCAGTAATTATCATTATTTTATTAGCCAGTGAAACCCTCTGGTACATTTCCCTGAGACTAATAAGAAGAATAATGATAAATATTATTATTATTATTATTATCATTATCATTAATAATAATGATAATGATAATAATAATAATAATAAAACAATAATAATAATATTTTTAATAATAATAATAATGATAAAATAATAATAATAATTTTTTGTCACTTCCTCACCTTTGTGTCAGTGTAAAAATCCATATCCATCCTCTCCCCTCGATTTATCCTTTATTTGAAAAACCTCTCAGTCTATTTGTTGGATCTCAGTTTATGCTTATATTATAATTATAATCTAGTTTAGGGGTGGCCAACCATGTGTCATTGTCATGATTCGTCCGTCTGTTTTGGTTAAGTTACCCATTTTTGTCTTGTGCCTGTGTTGTTTTGTCATTTCCGGTTTTATTTTGAAGTAACTGTGTCTTCCCTCTCGTTTCAGCTTCACACTTCCCCTTCCTCTCGTTTCCCACGTCTGGTGATTGTCTGACCCCGCCCTGATTGTCTCCACCTGTTCCCCATTACCTGGTGTATAAATAGTCCTGTCTTCCCCTGTCTCGTTGCGTGATCGTCATGTTCCTTGTGTCCGTGTGTTCGTCGCCCCCGAGTTCTACAATCCGAGATTTCCAGCTCCCTACACCTCTTACGGTAGTTTTCTGTTGTAATTTTGATAGCCTTGGCCCTTTTGTGTTGCTAGCTACTCCGAGTTTGTTGAACCTGCTTTGTGAAACGGACCCCACGACTCAACCTAAAAGTGACATATCGCTTTCTCTTTTAAGGTGTTGTTTGACACACCCATCTATAAGCGGGCTCTGCAGATCTGCTGGCATGAGAGCAGCTACAAGACTCAGGTAAGACCTACTTTCCCTTCAAGCCCATACTAATACACCATGGCTTGTCGTGCTTAAAAATGCCTTATCTCTTGACTGTTTTTTAAGATTGCACTGGTGAGGGAGTCATGTAGAGTCTGCAGATTTTCATTCGCCTGGGCCGGCATGCAGCTAGTTACAAACGATGACTCATGATTATCAGCTGATAAGGAAACGGCAGCAGGAGAGGAGAGGCTGCGGAAAAGTTTTATAGGAATGTCAGCAATGGACCCTTGAACATCTGTATGAGAAACAACAGGCTTTCAGCTCAGTCCAGAATTAACAATAATAATAATAATAATAATTGATTTGTAGGTGATGAGCAGGATGCTCTGTTTGTGGGGAACTATCTGTGTCATTATTAGACAGTCAAGGTACGTGACAGTTATGGGAAGCATAAAGAGAAGCAGAAAGTCGGCATAGATGGATGGTTCAAACAAGTTCAGTTAGTGCTTAACTAACACCAAACTTATTTTACAAAAAAAGACTTACTTTAACCCAGACCTCAATCTTTTCCTAAACCTAATCAAATAATCCAAGGCACGAAGCAAACTAGGGATGCACGATATCAGCTTTTTTGACGATATCCGATATTCTGAGGGGTTTTTTTCACACCAAAACTATATCTCCTGTCGTGAAATTAACCCATTATGACAAATTTTACTGTGATGCCCTACTGGATGCATTCATAAATGGCTTTACAAAAGGAAACATCCTCTGTGCAAAATAAGACACCAACTTGAGTTATAGAAAACTGACATTTTTTTAGTGTATTATTTTACTGACTGGAAATTGAATGGCCATATTCTGAACATATACTTATGTTAGAGCATTTAATCAATTTAGTCACATGACCACAATCATTTTATTTTTGAAGGTTAATTCATTTATTGCCAGTATTTAATGAGGGCAATCATTGAAAACAACAACACAGTGTTTTAAAGAGCCGGGAGAAGAAGCCCTGCTTGTTGTTCGTCGTCTCGTCTTCCTCTGACACCGTAACAACGACCACTGGTTCAACAGCAGCAGTCAGAGGAGCTGAAGGACCTGGAGCCACAGCAGGGTCTCCTTCTCTTCTGGGTTCTGGGTCCTCCTTCACCTTTGTGAAGGCAGAGTCTGGTTCTGTGGTTGGTTTCAGGTCTTCACCCCCTCTGGCCTCAACATCAATGATAGATGGAGGCTCAGCAGGGGGTGTAGGAGAAGCAGGAACGTTATTAGTGTCTGGTTCTCCCTTTGGTTGTTGGTCAATCCGGTGGGGTTCGTCATCTTCATCCTCTGTGGCCTCAACATCAGTGATCGATGGAGGCTCAGCAGAGGATGTAGGAGAAGCTGGAACAACGTAGGTTTCTGGTTCTCCATTTGGTTCTGGGTCTATCCGGTGGGGTTTGTTGTCTTCTTCTTTGGCCTCAACATCACCGATGGATGGAGGCTCAGAAGGTGGTGCAGGAGAAGCAGGAACATTATTAATGTCTGGTTCTCCCTTTAGTTGTTGGTCAATCCGGTGGGGTTCGTCATCTTCATCCTCTGTGGCCTCAACATTGGTGATGGATGGAGGCTCAGCAGAGGATATAGGAGAAGCTGGAACGTTATAAGTGTCTGGTTCTGGATCAGTGTGGTGGGGTTTGTCGTCTTCATCTTCTTTGGTCTCAACGTCAGTAATAGACGGAGGTTCAGAAGGTGGACAAACTGGAGGAGGTGACGTCTGCTCCTCAGTTGCAGCCAGGTTTGAATGGTCCTGGACTGCAGGATCAACCGCTGGCAAATGAGGTTCCACTTTTGGGCTCTGGAGTGGGAAGATGCCACAAATCTGTCCTGCTGCAACGTGCACGATCTCCGTCAGCAGCTCAGACGCAAAGCACTTCAGCTTGTCCACCAGGGCGTCTTGTAGGTACAACTGCCTGATCTCTGTCAGGATAGACAGGACCATGTCATCCCTGGTGGAGCGGGAGAAGGTGGCCTGATACTCTGAAGCTGGAAGAGCATCGGAGACTCGGTCCAAGACAGCTTGAGTGACGCCCACCGACATGTGGCTGAGCTTCTGGGACGCCATATTTAAGAGGGAGCGAGGAGGAAGAGTCCAGAAGCCCTGCAGGACTCTGGGCACAACCTCCAACACCACCTCTCTTGGAGTGAGCTGCTTGGAGCTGGGAGCCTCCTTCTGCCTCTGTCTCAGCTTCCTGGCGTAGTCTTTGGCCAGCTCGAGAACTCTAGGATGTCTGTAGGTTAGAGACATTAAAATTAGATTTTCAAAGCCTTCAGATCATCACAGAGATATTAAAATCACAGCAGTTTAACTGTTAATGAATATGTGTCTAATAACTCACTGAAAACTAGGAGGTAAGGCCTCTGGGGACTTGAGGAGCGCCTTGGCTTCAGACTCAATGTCCCTTTTTTTATGGCTGACATTTACTGCCATCACCTGGAAGAAGGAATTATACATGAAGTCAGAAATCAGCACATTTTTCATGAACTACTGTTCATCCTCTCCGGATTCTTGTCTCACCAGCATCAGCAGAGGCTGAGCATCCTCCTCATCAAAACCCTCCAGTTCAAACTCCCAAAGCCTGTAAACATGAACAAAACAGAAGATTCATTTTTACTTTTATTCTCTACACCATCAGAGTAATATTAGTGTGACGTGAGCAGAGTTCAAGGTGTAGAGGTGGACTCACCGTTCTCTCACAGTGCTTTGGCTGTCCTGGAAAATTGACTCAATCATGTCTTCAGCAGTCACCTGAGATGGGATGTGGTTTTTCTGCTGAAGACTCAGAAGCTCCCTCACCAGTGCAATCTTAAAAAACAGTAAAGAGATAAGGCATTTTTAAGCACGACAAGCCTTTACTTACTTTATCATAATTTACCTTGCATGGTGTATTAGTGTGGGCTTGAAGGGAAAGTAGGTCTTACCTGAGTCTTGTAGCTGCTCTCATGCCAGCAGATCTGCAGAGCCCGTTTATAGATGGGTGTGTCAAACAACACCTTAAAAGAGAAAGAGATATGTCACTTTTAGGTTGAGTCGTGGGGTCCGTTTCACAAAGCAGGTTCAACAAACTCTGAGTGTAACCCTGAACTCTGAGTTGATCTACTCTGAGATAGGAAACTCTGAGTTTCCGGTTCCAGAACAGCTGATTTGTGTTGGTTTAATCAACTCGGAGTAGTTTCACCCAGAGTTCAGCGCGTGCACCACAGCGATAAAAAGCCAGCATCAATGGAGCCCCGATTCGACGGGGAAGCGGAGGGTTGCTCTTCATAGAGACTGTTACTATGGTAACTGACCGAGAGCTTAAGCTCTCTGTGTGAAACAGGTTAGGGTTACCCCTCTTTCTCTGGTTTGAGTTACCTCCCTTTTTGAAACGGAAAACTCAGTTTCCCTCATTTCAGGGTTAACAGACTCAGAGTTTTCACTAAACCTGCTTTGTGAAACGGACCTCCTGGACATAATTCAAACCAGAGACATAACTTTAGCTTGTTAGCCACATTTAGTGATCCACTTGTTGTTCTTGTTGTCGTAATACGTCATCAAGCACACCAGGGAGGCTTGAAAATGCTCAAACCTGCAGGTTGAGCATGAGTTATAAACTCAGATATTTCCCGATACTAATTTTTTATGTTAATAGTGCACGATAATATCGGAGGGCAGACGTTATTGGACATCCCTAAAGCAAACCCATCCAAAACTGATCCTAGGGAAATGTAAGCACTTCAGTATGAACATCAGTAAACATGAGGTGTGCTGGAGATTTAATCAACAGAGCGGTCAGCAGAGCAAATGGTCCATGCCTTTACTCTTTATCAGATTTAGGTCTTTAACCGCTCATCAGAGTTATTTAAAGCTGGTTGTTTGGAGACAAAAGATTGTAATTACTAGTCAAGGTCATCTGGATTCTTCCTCGCTGAAGGTCTGCAGCCTCATCATCTTCCTCACAGCTCTCTACCTGCCTGATAAGAGCATACAGAGGTGAAACTGAAAAACGTGTCCGAAAAACCTATCAATTATTGGAAAGCGAGGCTGTGAGATAACTGATATGGATCAGGAGGAACACTGACTCCTGTGTGTGGAGGCCGATAGAGAGGAGAGGCTGGAAATGTTTTGGAGAGAAAGGCGACAAGTGTGAGGATAATCCTTTTTGAAAGTGCACATTGTCTGCAGGCAGATGTTTGAAAAGTTGTGGTCCATTTTGTTATTTTTCCGTCACAGATTAGCTCTGTTTCTCCAGGTTATTTTTCCATTAGAGATTAGACCATTGTTATCTCCTATTAAGAGGGAAACGTGGTAAGAGTCTAGGTGCTCTTAAACTGAAGCTGTGAGGCTTCTGAGCAATCTGATAAATATTCTCTCCAGACCAAGCAACTTTCTGCTCCCTTTAAACTATCTGTCTCTTATTTTCCATAGCTCTCCACCTTCCTCAGTCAGTCTGTCTGCCTGGAAGAAGATTCAGTCAATCAGAGGCAGGTGACAGCCATCGACATGGTGCCATGCAGAGACATGCATGAAGTCTGACGTACAGGAAAGCTCTGTTAAATCTTAGATTCAGACAAATGTCTGACAAAAAACACCTGGTACTGTCAAGGGTGAAAATAAAGCAATGTGTAAAGAGTGGTTAACTACAAAATAACAAGCATACACACCAAGTGATCTTGTCTTCAGCAGTTGCAGTTTGGGAAAAGTCAGTTAACCAGAGCAGCCGTATGCCATGGACTGCTGGCCATACTTTTTATTATTCTATATGTGTTAACTGTTGTTATATGGAGTATTAATGTGTTTTTCATTGTTCTTACTCTGTACACATGGCTTCTATTGCATGTCTGTCCAGAGGCAAATTCATAATTTGTGATATTGGGCTATACAAATAAAATTGACTTGACTTGACTTAAAGAAACAGTGTGTAATATAAGGTTGTAATAATAAAATTCTCCTGCTTGGGTCAGAGTCAATAGAGTTACTTCAGAGTAAAAATAACCTACACTACCATTTGCATTTTCAGATCAGCCACTATGGTTCTCATCATGCTTGGACCAAAGTTTCAGTTAATTGCAATCTGCAGTCTCACTGCTAATCTGATAAGCTGCAATTTCTAAAAAAAAATAAAACTATTGTCTATGAAGATTTGTCCAGATGAACATGATACAATTAATAAAACAAGCTGGAGATAACAGTTCAGACTATTGGAAAGTCTCTCATTCATGACCAACTAACACTAACACACTGCCCAGCCAAAAAAAAAAAGTCATACAATAATATTTCATTGGACCACCGTTAGATTTCTTTACAGCATCCTTTCACTGTGGCATTGTTTTAATAAGCTTCTGTGACATCACAACATTTATACCTGTGCAGAGTTGAATTAATTCTTACCAAGATCTTGCACTGATGAGTCTGATCGCTGCGCAAAGCCTTCTCCAGCACATACCAGAGATTCTCAGTGGGGTTAAGGTCTGGACTCTGTGGTGAAAATGATGTCTCATGCTCCCTGAACCACTCTTTCACAATTTGAGCCCAATGAATCCTGACATTGTCATCTTGGAATATGCCCATGCCATCAGGGAAGAAACAAATCCATTGATGGAATAACCTGGTCATTCAGTATATTCAGGTAGTCAGCTGATTTCATTCTTTGGGCACATACTGTTGCTGAACCTGGACTTGACCAACTGCAACAAGCCCAGATCATAGACTGCCCCCACAGACTGGCACAGTAGGCACAAGGCATGATGGGAGCATCACTTCATCTGCCTCTCTTCTCACCTCCAATTTCAATGCGGAACGTCAGTACCTACCAGATCCACCTGCTGTGGCTCTGCCGGACAGCTGGAATTATGAGAACAAGATCTAGCTGACGAATGAGATCTCGCAAATTCACGTATAATCGTAGGATATAGTGGGTTGTAGTGGAGCATCAGTGAAATAGAACAACCCTGTGTCCACTGAGTAGAAGGAAAATGATGATACAATCCACCACGAACATAGATTATTTTATTTTGAAAATGAACCAGATGTTTTATTTTGTGTCTGTACATTACTTCCTGTTGCACACAATCATGCACTGTGTGCCGACATCTAACATGAATAGAAGCTCTGTCGATTTGTTTCAGCAGGCATCGGCACGTCGGCGGCTTTCCGCATTCAGTGGAAATTAGGGGTTTCTCTGACGCTCCATCGCTCTGGAACAGGGTAAATCTGGACTCATCAGACCACATGACCAGAGTCTTTTTCTGATTAGCCTCACTGATAAGTGGTTTTCTTACAGCTGCACACCTGTTTAGACCCAAACATATTGTGCTTGTTGAAATGCTCTTACATTGCACTAAACTGTAAACTGTACATTAAACTGTACTGTTGTTTTTTTACCATTTAATTTCACCAAATGTGCAAAAGTGCTCTCCAATCACATTTCAACCACATTTCTTTCTGGAAGATGATGGTTCCTCACTATGCTTCCAGTTTTTAATAATGCTTTGAACAGTTCTTAACCCACTTTATTCAGTTTCATCTCCTTAGATGTTGTGCATGCCAATAATTTGACCTCTCTGAAACTGATTAACATCTTTTCCACAGGATGTGTCTTTTGACATGGCTGTTCTTCTCACTGCATCAGTTTGGGTTAAATAACTTGTTGCCAGCTGAAACATAATCACAGTAATTATCCAAAGAGATGCTCTTACCAATTTGCTTGGTGACTTTTTTTTTGGCCAGGCAGTGTAGTACATGAAGAAAACCTTTCAGTTTAGAGATACCTCCACTTTGCTGCATTGCCCCTTTTCTTGTTTGAAGTTTGTGCTCATTTGAAGCATCAGCTCCCTCAGCTCTATTATGATATAATGTAATTCAGGAAAGATGCTTCCAGATGCGCAATTGCCAATTTCCTCATGTTCGCACAGAATGACTTGCACTCGAGGCGATATGCAACGTCCCTAAGTCAAGTTCTTGAGATGGTTATGAAAATCACCCGTGTTTTCAATCATATATAATTATCCCAGTAAGAAGCCTCCATTTTCCTGCAGGTATCACCTAAGCTGCCCCATTACAGTCAGTATCATGAGGCTTTCTCCAGCTAAAGTCTCTCATTTACCCCATGGCACACCTCCCCATTACACACACCTACAGGCTGACATTTGCTGAAGCCTCCTATTTGTTGTTATCTCTCACATGGAGATGGTAAGCTATTTTCTGCTCAGCGGGGGGGCCTCCATCTCATTCCCTCTCAAATTACTCTATGTTTCTCTCTCCTTACTTTCCATTTTCAATTTGCTGCTATTTTTCCAGTCATTGTCAGCCCGTCTCTCTTTAACTTTGTCTTCTATTTCTTCTTTTTTGGCAGAAAAAAATCACAAGATTAAAAGGGTTTCACCAAGTCACAAATGACAATCATAGCACAAACAGCAGAGATTGTTCAGTATAGCTTTAGTATATCTGTAATCCAGGTGATGGGCAGAGGGACGAAAACGGTGTGGACAGGTAGCATTACCGTGCCATCTGTTGAGTTGATAAGACACTCAGAAAACAGTTTTATTAAACTGACCTACGCAGGAAATAAACTCTGTAAATATAACCATAAATCTCTGAGGTAAACACATTTTTTTTCTTGTGACAGTGGGATTTATATGTCAAATCCACAGCAGAGTAAAGCAGATTATGGCCAAGTGTATGAATCATTAGTGCCTTCCCAGCCCATGCAGACGCATTTAAAGGGCAATGTATTCACGCAACGACAAGGCAAGAGGAATATTTTCCATCCATAATTTAAAGCCAGTTAAATGCTTGCTAAAAGGAACATGAATAATGTATTTTCCGAATAGATTTATTGAACCCAAGATTTGTTTGTTCACACATAGAGCTGAGTCGGAGCTGACGTTTAATTTCCCCGTAGGGCAGAATTTAGTTTTAGCGATTCCTGTTTTCATTTATTCTTTCTTCTTGTGAATGAAATTAACTTGACTTTTGTAGGAAACTATACAGCACATTTAATATCACACCAGGTCAGATGGTGAATTATGTTTGTCACTGAGTAGCAAGAAACACCAGAAAAACAGCTCTGATCACAGTTTGGCAATAAGAAGCATTGGATACACTTTACACCTTAACCCTGACTCCTTAGTTGAAATTCCAGAGTCATTGATATTAGTGAGGAATTCTCAACACATACAGAGTGACTAATTGAAGTCTAAGAGAGGAAAAGAAAACAGCGGTGATTGAATGGTCTGTCCAGAGGAAGCTGGGATCACCAGTCTTAATCTTCCCCCCTTCTCGTCCCTTTGGTGTCGTTCAGTGCAAAGCTGCACACACAGGATGGGTACGTGTGAGTGAGGTTTGTTTCAGTTACCTGTTAGAGCCCAAGCTTTACCTATTTCTATCAGATTTGGGTAGATTTGGGTGCCACTCCTGTCAACTAAGAACAGGAAACTGAGGCTACAATCTGCACAGGCTCACCAAAATAGAAAAATAGAAGATTGAAAACCTGTTGTGTGGTATGAGGGCTCAGAAAGGCTCTGGTGGTTGAGATCAAGGTTTTATAGTGAGCTTGATTGTGGATGTGAATCAGGTATGCTTGTCATCTGACCTGCCACATCTCCTGCCTGGAAAAAAAACTGAAAGAGTAAAGGCTAAAAACAAAAACAAAAACAACTACAACAAAACAAAAGCCAGAGCAGAACCATTATAGAAAGCACGGATCCATCCTGCCTAACATCAGCGGTTCAGGCTGCTGCTGCTGGTGGCGTTATGGTGGAGGATATTTTCTTTAGTACCAACTGATCATGTTATAAACACTGCAGTCTACCTGAGTATTGTTGCTGACCGTGTCCATCCCTTTATGACCACAGTGGAATATCTTCTGATGGCTACTTCCTGCAAGATAATGCTCCATGTCACAAAGCTCAGATCATCTCAAACTGGTTTCTAGAACATGACAAAAAGTTCACTGGACTCCAATGTCCTCCACAGTCACCAGATCTCAATCCAAAAAACATCTGGGATGTGGAGGAACAGAGATTCTCATCATGGATGTGCAGCTGACAAATCTGCAGCAACTGAGTGATGCTGTGATCATGTCAATATGGAGCAAAATCTGTGAGGAATGTTTCCAACACCTTGTTGAAAATATGACTCCCATCCATCCGTCCATTATCTACCGCTTTTCCTCATGGGGGGTACTGGAGCCTATCCCAGCTGTCTTAGGGCGAAAGGCAGGGTACACCCTGGACAAGTCTCCAGTTCATCACAGGACACATAGAAACAGACAACCACTCACACTCACATTCACACCTACGGTCAATTTAAATTAACCAATTAACCTAATCCCCATGCATGTTTTTGGATGGTGGGAGGAAGCCGGAGTGCCCAGAGAGAACCCACGCAGACACAGGGAGAACATGCAAACTCCACACAGAAAGGCCCCGGGCCTGGGATTCAAACCCAGTACCTTCTTGCTGTGAGGCCACAGTGCTAACCGCTACACCACCGTGCCACCCCTGAAAATATGACAGCAAGAATTAAAACAGCTTTGAAGGACAAAGAATGTCCAAACTTTTACTAGCAAGGTGTGCCTAATAAAGTGGCCAGTGAAAGAATGCATATGTTTATGTATATTCTTAAAGAGAAACAATCTGAGGCAAGTCTGAATAAATCATTTTATTTCTTCTTATCTGAGTTATTACAGTTTTTCTCAGTCACATCACTGTTTACATTTGCACAACAGTTAGTCCAGCCTACACAACATTTAGTCATTTGCTCACATCATAGCAGCAGTTTCTCATTCCTCCCAACAAATTTCAAATGCTTTGGACATGCATCAAATGCTTTCATACAACTCTCTGGTGTTTTATAATATTATCATTTGCTTCTGTCATGTCAGTCAAAATTAACTGTACTTGTTAATGCTGAATAGTTATTCCCTAAAAAAACTGATAGTACTCATTTCATTGCTTGAGCCATTACATACAAAAATGTTGAACTAGTTTTCAAAAGCTATCAAGCTGATACTGTACTTTTTTTTAATTTTATGCTTTTTTCATGAAAATGTCTGCTAAATTGAACATTTTCTCTCAGATGAACCTCAGCTTTCACTGATGAGAAGGGCTGTGGGAAGCATTAGTTGAAGTTGAAGTTTAAGCTCAGAGCTGCATTCCATGAACCCATATACACATAGATGAACCATGCAGGACATAATGTGAACCATTTTTACAATACTGTGACGCAGAAATTGAAGGTCAGCCTCGTGGAAGAGGGATGAGGATGTGGAGAATAAGGGGAAGAGGAAGAAGAGGCCAAGTACAGGAGGATTTCTGATGAAATCAGGGCTACAATAATGGATCTTGTTGTCAGTCAAGGTCTCACAATGGCTGAGGCTGATCGAAGGGTACAGATAATGTTGGGAGAACCACTGTAAATTCAATTATTCAAAATCTGATGTAGATGTAAATATGTGGACAGACAGACAGGAACATCTCCATGTGTATGAATGATTTACAGTACAGTGTATGTTGTATATTCATTTCCAATATGTTCTGCAATATTGTTTACAGTTGTGCACAACTCTACGCAAAGGGCGTTTATGTTTGATGTAAAAGAGAGCAGTAAAAACATGAAACATAAAATATTCAGTGTCTCGTACTGAGTTACCTCACTAAATACAGTAATGTGTAACTTTACTGTGTAAATAATCTGTAGTGCTGTCTTCAGTATTCTCAGGCAGTTTCACCAAGATCTGACTTTTTTTTCTGCATTGGAAAACACTGACAGAGTAAACTGTCATAATGAAAACATGACAAAGCCATTTGACTATCCTGTTCTTAAACATGATGTCAGCACTTTTCATCTTGATGACAGTGACACTTTCATTGATGGGAAAACTTGCTTTTGAGGAATGAACTATCCATTTTCAGCATGTGACACACTTTTGCAGGTTATCTACTAGGTTTTGCAGTTTGCACTAATTGTTTTGAGAAATGCATCAACTGTTGTGTAACTGTAAAGAGTGATGTGAGAAAAGCACAAACTGTAATCATCCAGTGACCCCCTCAAACACTGGCTCAATGACATTAATGTCTTTACACATTAAGATTATTACACTATAACCTCCCATTGATGCTGTAAGTGGCGTTTGTCCTTACTTAATTTTACACTTCAGTAATCAGAACTGTAGTTTACAGTTTATTATCTAAGCTTTGTCATAATCACAACCTACAGTGTTTTCACAAATTTGTAATTATAGCCACATTTATCAAGAGCTGAGGGAGAGTTACAGTCAGAATGATGAATTCACCATGCACAGGATATATGAATGAATTTATCTTTGTGGCATCACAGATTAAAGCCATCTATATCACCGCCCACTCTTTTTGTTTTACATCTTATCACATTTGTCATCATAATTACATTCACCACAATTTGAACAATGTTACATCATATTAAACCCTATCTATCAGTGAGGCTAGTATAGCCACAGCTCCATCTCACAGGGATTTACATGTAATCAGAGCTCTCATCACATCCATATTCATATGGATCCATATTTCCACTCATCCATACTGACAGAGGACAATGAGCCAGTCAGACCAAGTGTTAAAGGTCACCTGGTGCTCTGTGTCATCACTCACTCTGTATCCTTGTTACACATCAGTGATGCTGTTTATGCCCCCAAGGTCAGAGTGATGGATTATTAGTTTACAAATCTTTGAACTGCATGAGACAGTAAATCAGGGAAAGGCTGTTTTCTCTGGGATCTCTGACACTGTAATGAAAAATGGCCTCAGTGTCCTCCTGAGTGAGACGATGAACCCCCATCTGTATCACTTTGATCATCACATACAACAACATGTGGAGACAAACGTCATAAGCAGCCTGACAGTAATGGAGGGAGACCACTGAACAGGGTCTGACCACTGTGTAGTTTGCCTTTGTGGTGATGCTTCTTCTTAAAATGTTCCATTTCGATACATTTAAGGGGTAAAAATAGATATATTCCATTTCTGCTAATAGATTTCGTGAAATGCTACACACTGTTCCTTTGATAATAATACAATAACAGTAGAACAGATAAAACATGGTGGAAATAAACCTGGCAGGAGCTCAGACAGAGTTGCAGATCAGCTTGTCTGAGAAAAGTAAAGCCTTTTTTGAACACCCTCTTAAACTAAATCCCATTTCAATCCCATTTACTGACTGTGTGCGGAGCTCTGTCGCACCTCCTCCTGAGAGACTCTCATCAGTGCTACCTTTTTTTTCATTTCAAAAGGATTAATAATTCAGCCTTGTTTTGCCTCCTGATTCATTTGATTCTTGTTTATGCTGCGCTACAATCATCTGTTTGGGATTGTTTTGTTGCAAAGGTAGTGATCTCTTGGGAGTCACCTGGGAAGGAAAACAACAACCTGGTTTTGCTTGTGGGCTTTTCATGTTCAGTCATGGCTCAGCTGAATAAACAGAGCAGCTTGTTACATCAACCCTCACCGTGTCTCCGTGTTCAACAGGCCTGCTGTGGCTTTCACTGTTGTTTTAAACTCCACTCTCTGAGGTTTTGATAAGAGTTGGCAAAGCTCAACGCTCCTCAGAGTTTTCACAGCTCAGTTTGATATGAGCAGAAAAAAAATGACTGCAAGACCAGAAATGGAGGAAAATTTGGAAAGTACAGAAGAACATCTGCAGAAATGCAGCAAATCTCTTTAGGTTTCACAAAAAAACACAACAGGACATTTGCCTTGAAGATGGGAAGGCAGTGCAGCACTGACTGTTAAGAAGCAATCAGCTGTTTTCTTTCCGTTCACTTATCTTTGCCTGAGGACCTAAAGCTGGCCCGGCCCATTAAGCAACACAAGCAGCTGTTCAGGGCCACACCTGCAGCTGAAAAGCTTCCTGATGCAGACGGTGAACTAATCAGACCACATGCCGTGCACATGTGAGAGGTACTGCGCAGGTACTGTTTTCACTCTGTGTGTTCACAAGGAAAATGAAAAATCACCTTGTTTTTGGGGTGAATCATGCATGCAGCCTGTAGGTCCACAGAGATACTGGACATTTTATTCTGACTCCACTTGTTTGGCTTTTTTCAGCTGCAATGTTTGACAAACCAGGTGGCAGTGGTGTAGTGGTTAGCACTGTCGCCTCACAACAAGAAGGTACGGTTCGAATCCTGCCTGTCTGTGTGGAGTTTGCATGTTTTCTCCGTGTCTGCGTGGGTTCTCTCCGTGTACTCCGGCTTCCTCCCACCATCCAAAAACATGCATGGGGATTAGGTTAATTGGAAGTTTAGAGGTCTGTAGTGATTGATTCTGCAGAAAGTTGATGACCTCTTTGCACTCTGCACCTCAGCATCCACTGACCCCACTCCATCAGTTTACGTGGTCTACTACTTTGTGGCTGAGTTGCTGTCGTTCCCAAACACTTCCACGTTCTTATAATACAGCTGACAGTTGACTGTGGAATATTTAGGAGTGAGGAAATTTCAGGGCTGGATTTGTTGCACAGGTGGCATCCTATCACAGTTCCACGCTGGAATTCACTGAGCTCCTGACAGCGACCCATTCTTTCACAAATGTTTGTAAAAGCAGTCTGCATGCCTAGGTGCTTGATTTTATACACCTGTGGCCATGGAAGTGATTGGAACACCTGATTCTGATTATTTGGATGGGTGAGCGAATACTTTTGGCAATATAGTGTATATTTCTTGCCTTTAAAATTCGATCAGTTGTTTACAGGAACCAAAAGATAAATATGTGTTGGCCACATAAGCAGGTATAGACCAGCTGCAGTCTTATCATCCCAGCCTCTGATCCATAGAAAAACTATGAACCCACCAGAGCAGATGGCTCAGATCTGGACATTATCTTATAATCACATTCAGCAGGACGAGTAGCCATCTGACACTAAACCACTTTCTCTGTCCAGATAAAAACTGTCATGTGTTTAACACCAAGTCAGAATCTCCTCACATCACAGCTAATTGGAGGGAATACGTTCACGCTCGGCCTGCAGTCGTAATGAGATCTGATCCATATTCATTTCAGCACGATGTGGTTGTTTGGCTACAACGCTGCCACCAGAGATGATGCCTCGTTTCATCGTGTCTGAAGAGTTATTCCATTACTTGGATATTAAATCTGCTGTCTACTGAAGCCGCTTAACTCTAAGTCTTTAACATCCAGCAGGCTGCATTATGGTCAGTCAGCTCATGTGCTGCTGACAGTTGACATCTGTCGGGAGGATTGTTTCATTATACATATTGTGTCACTTTGCTCCATTAGGACCTCAGCTGGGGATGTTATTATAAATTTTCACCCTGCTTTGTAACACCCGACAAATGTCCGAACAAACGTTTTTCTAGTTTTCTCTGTTCAGCAGAAAGTGTCTGTGCTGATTCTTGACATATGTCTATGATAATACACTGCTTCTTTGTGACTTCCCTCATCCTCTGTTGACCGACCGCTTTTCCCCAGGCTGTACTGATGAAGATTAAAACTCATTCAGGAAGACTCCTCCTCCACACATGGAGTCATTCATTCACTATCTCTCTTGCTCTCCTGGCTCCTACCAGGTTCTGCATGGCTTCATATTGTTGCCATGGCTTCATATTGTTGCCAATCATATTGTTGCTCCTCTCGGCTGCTCTCAGTTTGTCATTACAGCAACAAGTAGTGTCGACCCTCCTCCTCCTCATCTCCTCCAATCTTCATGACAGCACCCAATTCAGTAAGATCCCTTCATCGGATCTGCACCACCACCGCTCTAGACCTGGTTTATCAGTCCTATTCAGCTACTGCATCTCTAACTCTTTTTCATGTGACACGCATGATTGGCTCTAAACTCCAAAGACTCAGGACCTTCCATGTACGCTAAATAATAAATTATTCTTCATGCTAAATAATAAGTAGTAGTAGTAAGTCTGTCCTGATTGAAATGATCATGTGCCATTTTCCTGGAGTCTGCTGTTTGACCAGCATGTGGCAGATTAAAGCTGCACTGGTTTTTGGGATGTTTTACTTCCATATCTTCCTCTGATACAAATACCAAAATGCTCATAAGCATATAGCCAGTGTTAATGGGCAAACATGCTCCTTAACTCTCTGAGTGCCACTGATGTATTTCAATGTCATTTAAAATCTGACGCTTGAGTGCCATTGATGTAATAATACGTCAAAGTGTTTTTTTCAGCATGGGTCACCTATCATTGTCTCCTGAAGCCTGTGAGTAATGTTGAGGCTTCTGGGATTTGTAGTCAGAGTATAAAGAGACGGTAGGCTATATGCCACGCAGTTCAAAGCAGGAAGTGGAGACGATCACGATTAGAGAGCAAAAGGGATGGATTCTGGACAAAAACTGGTGAAAGTGTCCTCTACTCTGATAAATCAAAAAAAAATGAATAAGATAAAAGCAAACTTTTTTTTCATGATGAAATAGAGAGTCTCTTCTTTCACTTGAGCTTCTCTGTGTTTTCAGGGGCATAGTACAAAATATTCTGAGTCTTGAAATATGACTCAAAATGGGCAAAAACACTGGAACAAGACACTCTCTGTTTTATAAAACAGCTGGCACTCAAAGAGTTAATATTACCTCTTTCCCTTTGCTCAGTTGGTTCAACTTGCGTTCCTGTTTAGCACCAGTCTCTTTTCCACTGGTAAGGAGCCCAGTCAGAGCCACGTCATTATCCAACCTTCCATCCATTATCTACCGCTTATCCTCATAGGGTCGCGGGGAGCCTATCCCAGCTGTCTTAGGGCTAAAGGCAGGGTATACCCTGGACAAGTTGCCACCTCATCACAGGACACATAGAGACAGACAACCACTCACACTCACATTCACACCTACGGTCAATTTAAATTAGCCAATAAACCTAATCCCCATGCATGTTTTTGGATGGTGGGAGGAAGCCGGAGTACCCAGACAGAACCCACACAGACACGGAGTAAACATGCAAACTCCACACCGGGCCCGGGATTCGAACCCGGTACCTTCTTGCGGGGAGGCGTCAGTGCTAACCACTACACCACCGTGCCGCCCGCCACATCATTATGTCACTGCAAAAGATCAGTACATCACAGCATTTTCACTTTCACCTGGCAAAGCTTGTGAGGTGCAAAATCAAAACAAGAATCATGGAGGAGTTCATGGTCTCGGTGCCGGTGCTGTTCCCATGGCTGTTCCTGGCTTTGCAAGAAATGCAGAACCAAAAAAACAAACTTCGTCGTAATCGCTTTGAGTGGCAAGTTGACAGACAGAGGTCGTCTATTGCCTGAGTACATCCACGATCACAGTACTGGTGGGACACTATTGTTCCAGATTTCAGCTCGCAACAGTTTGTGCAAAACGTGTGTCCCGGGAGTGCTTTCAATACATTTCTGATCGAACCAGGCAGGATTGACTTTGGTGTTATTGGTCAAAATAACCACGCCCCAAGCCCCCGACGTAATCAGAGCTTAGCTCTGTACCAGCAAAGACTTGATGCTTGTCTGGCCCCAGTTTTAAGCACCAGAGGCCGGTTCTTAGGCTGTGGAAACACAAAGAACTGGTGCTAAGTCAGGCTCTGGCTCTAAACCAGCCCTGGAACCACCCCGGTGGAAAAGGGGTATAAGTAGCTACATCAAGCTTTGCTAGCTTTAATACCAGAGAGTGTTAATGAGTGATAGGTCCCTAGTAACCCTCCAGTATAATCTTATAGCATAAGCCACCAGTTCTGGAAAGTTTCCCAGGCTACCCTCATGAATTACACAGCAGCAACATACCAGCAGGCAGCAGCAGCATATACCATAAAATAATCATCACATAGGGGGTTGGTGCTGCATGTGCCAGTGGATCAGTGTACATTCAACAAATCAAGTCAATTCTCCACATAAGGAGTACACCATCACTAGCAGATCTTTGATCTTTACAGGCCACTTAACTCATCACTCTGTGTTGGTTCACACTGTCGACGGCTCATTTTTCCATCAGTGCCTGACGATCAGATGAAAGAAAGGCCTGGTGGTCTGTGTTTTCAGGTGAGAGGTTTTCTTTACATTTATTTCCCAGGAGCCTCACTTCTACTTCCCTCAGTCACTTCTTCTCATTACTCTGCAGCCTAACACCAAAAATATATCAACAAATGATTCTGCAGCTCCCATTTATTTTTCTCCATCAATACTGCTATAATATTTTTTTGTTGTAATACGTGCGTCTTTTCTGCTTCTCCTAGAACATCATTGACTTTTATTGTCCTCACTGCTGTTAAACCAGCAGCAACCATTCATCAGGAGTGTGAACATTCAGTCCCAGAAGGCCACTGGCTCAAGGCTTGTTACTGTGTCTACTCACTGACAACACACCACTCTGTCTGCATGTCTCGGCCCAGCCCCAGAGGCTCATGGGTAATCTTTCATCTACTGTACGTGACTAAGCATCAGTTGATATGTCGCTTAAAATGCACTCCTGTCCAGTCTCAAATTAACTGTTCTCCATCAGAGCAAACAATCACTGCTGATATAATTATATCTCTAATTCTCTCAAATTATTATTAAAACGGTTCTTTACAGGACTAAAGCTTCCAGGATTAAAGAGGGAAATAATTTGCTAATTATGCTTAGTGTGAATCATTATATGAAAATCAAATGTGGTGTTAAATTGTTATTTCAACAAACAAAATGGTAATATCAAGATGACATTGTGCAGGCTTGTGTGTGTCTGCTTCATGTCTTGACTTTTGAAACCCACATTTACTTTCAGAAGAGACTCTAATCACCTCTTTCCAGTCTCCTGAGCTGCATGTTTACGCCGGCTGCAGGAAGCAGGGAGATTGGGTGTTTGCATCGCTGTGACTGCAAATGGATCTGATCAGCTCGAAGTCCTCCCTGTCATCCCGATGCTTTCAGCAAGCGTCGTCAGTGGAGAATGTCATGAATATGACAATGACCCTTTTCCTGGGTCAACATTTTTCTAATTCGATTTCAGCACTGATATGTTGTTTGTATTTCAAAAAACAATTCTCAGAACAGTGGATATGACTGACGTGTGAAAGCACAGTGAAAGTGTTCAACATTTAAGATAAACTTGTGAATATTTTATCATTAAGATAACAAGCATAAAAGGCAGGTTATAGAACATACATACTTTGATTTTATCCCTAAAAAAATTATTATATTACAAGATAAATATCAGGGACACTAATATGAAATTGAGGGAGCATAAAACATCTATCCCAGCTCTTATTATTCAGGCTTCATTATTGGTCTGATTAATCTGCTCATCTACATATCCAGATGCAAAAAGAATATTATTCATTTCCATTATTTCCCTCTGCATCCTCTCAGTACTTTAACTGACATGCATTAACATAAAGAACATTTAATTTACATATTTTGTCCTGATAATTAAACAGTATGCTAATAATGTATAGATGTATTGTGGCAGAGAATACTAATTACATGAATTTTAATCATCCTTAATGATTAAAATTCTTTATTATTTGGCGCTTTCATATGAGTAATGCGTTAATCTCCATCTCACTTTGTTTTTACAGCTCACATATTTTCTTCCTCACACAGCAAATCTATATATTGTTTTTTAAACAGCAGAACAATGCCCAGGCAGCAGCTGTGGGAGTGAAATGTATGTCTTAAGGTTATATTAGCATAATATATATATACAGTACAGTATACAGTGCTTGTTCTTTGTAAACACTGATTAAAATAATTAGTGATTAGAGTTCCTGCTGCAGAAAAAAAACACTAAGGGGTGTGTGGGAGTGAGTGTGTTTGACCTTGAGCTTGTGTACATATTATTTTTTATCACACAACATTAATTTTTTAATTCCACAGTATGTCGCCGTGTGAGGCTTTTGATCTCACTGTAGCTCTTTTCTTGTTTAAACTTGCAGATTCTGCTCTGTCTGATTTAATCTGTTCTTAACATATTGTGTATTTTTGTGTGTATTTTTATTCTGTACAGTGTCCTTGAGTGCCAAGAAAGCTGCCTTTAATAAATGTATTATTATTCCTTTCAGTGGTGGAGATGCCCTGTGGTTGCACTGTTTTTTCTGACCTCATTGCTCTAACCTCTAATGATCATCTCCACTCTTTCAATGGCCATGAAAGTGAAATTAGTCTCACAGGATGGAGGCACTCTAACTAGGATCTGTATAATAACTTTACTGAACCCAACTATCATATAAGAGGCTGCAGCCGGCCGATAGCAGGCCTTCAGTCAGAGAGGACGGTGCTGTGAAGTTCCTATCAGCGGACAGCTGAATGAATAACTTCCAGCTGGGTCTCTGAAGCCATATCAGCCCTTCCTCTTCCTCCTCCTCCTCACCACTCTGCCCTCTCACCTCCACATCCCTTCTTCTGTTAGCTCTTCCCTTTGTCTCATTTGTCCTCTTGTCTCAGCCTGACTCCTGCTTCCTGCTCTTAAATAATCGGCTGTTTTGTCTTCTTCCATCACCCCTTTAACTCTTTCATTGTGTGCTGCAGGAGCTGTGAAAAAAAGGCCTAGAAATCATTTCAGAGCTGTTCACCCTGTTCGGGTCTCTGTGTTGTGAGGTTTGAATGTGAGCTGCTGAAATTAAGATCAGAGCTGCTGATGTTCAACCACCTGAAGCCATTTGTCTGATGTTTCTGCTCACATTTTTTGGGCATTTGGTTAAATTTTCAGAATCAAAATCAGCTTTATTGGCCAGATATGTTTTCATATACAACAAATTTGACTCTCTTTATACAACACAAGGTAAAGAAATAAAAATATACAAAAGATAAATAACAAACTAACAGCAACTCAACTGAACTTAACATAACTTATACTGTGTGAGATTAAAAGTGCAAATGATGCATAAAGATAAATAGAAAATAGATAAATAGATGAATGGATTTTAAGCAGCAGAAAGGAGCAAAACTGTGGGTAAGAAGAAGACTTGATGTGTGAAAGTGGACATGAAGGGAGACAGAAAAACTTGACAGATGTAGAAGAAGCCGGTGAAAGACTGTCGAGGTGAAAGAAGAGAATAGTTTTACTTTTCCTTTTGTACAGCTCCCAGGAGGATCTCCATTTATCTATCTCTCTACTTTCGTACCATCAAATAAAAATTCCCTGGTGGATTTCCACCTCCTCCGAGTCACTTGGCATTTATATCTCAGCCTGAGGAGATGCTGGAAAACCTCCAATATTCACTTTACCCAGAGCTGAGTCTGGATGAGTGGCACCATATCTTTTCTGTTTGTCACTAACTGCTTCTCCTTTGTCTAATTTTGTGGCTGTTGTTCCTCTCCAGCTTATGTGCAACATAATCACAGAGACCTCCTTCTAAATGCTCCTTCTTACCTAATCCTAAGAGTACTTATGAATTTGTACTGATACGCATCACTTTCCACCATTGATCTGAATATGATGCATCGCTATATATTAAACTAGCTAACAGTATACATCTGTAAAATTCAACATACACATAAATGCAGTAGTAATATTAATACAGAAACACCAACATTTCATTGCACAATGAATATTTTTTCTTTAATTGTCTTAAGTAAATTGTATCAATAGGGTTAATACTTAAAAACGTATGTACTTATGTAGGAGTTTCCACTTCTTCACTACTGCATTTCTGACAACACTACAACTGGAGTCACTGTTTGGTAAGTTAAAAATGTTGAAAACTATTGATGTTGACAGCATAAAAGCTCAATGACACTGAGTCACTCAAAGTAGCACAAGGTCAGAAGCAAATGCCCAAAGAGATGCGATCAACCTGGAAATTTGTGCAGCAGAAGATGCTGCAGTGAAGGCCCATTTATAGTGCTGCCACCTGGAGTCAGCCGCTCTACAAACAAGAGACAAACTAGTCTCCATGCAGAGTGCTCTGTTTGTTTTAATTAGCCACTGTTTGCTTAATGTAAGTACTCAGGGCTCATTGAGAAGCAGTGCTCATAATGAGTTTATTAAAGTAAAGCATGAAGTGTGATCAGACTGCACATCAAATATTCACCTTTCATTAAAATATGAGATTCAACATGATACCTCTGAAATAGTTTGTTACCTGCATCATTTAGTAAATTGAGTCCTAAATATCTTTGGTCACAGCCTATCAGGGCTTGCTGAGCTCTGTAATCATTTCCTCTTTATTCTTCATTTCCTTCCCAAATCCCTTCCTGCCTACTTCCTATTTTCTCCCATAAATCAGTTGGGCATTTCAGAGTAAATCCCTGCTACCACTCTTCCATGTCAGAGTTTTATTCAGGAAAAGGAATCAAATATTTGCTGTCTCAGTTAGTTGTGCAACTTGAGGGAACTTTGCATCATAGTTGAATATATTTTGTGTTCCTGGGACTCTCCATCTGTCTCATTGCTTAAAGGAAAAAGCTGATTTTTAATTATTCAGCATTCACTGTTTCAACTTGTAGAGAGCTACTGGAGTGTTGAATTATTGAAGTAATTGCTGTGTTATCCTGTCTTGTGACCGGAGGCAATGATTCAGATTTTAGCACAGCGAGTTGAATTTTACGGCGCAGTCTGAGGAGAGAGGAGTCAAGAGAGGAGGAAAGACAGATCGCTGCAGTCGTATAGCTACAGTAATATTTAGTTTACTGAGCAGCACAACGTGGTCAACAACCGGTCTTTCAAAAAAGGAATAAACAGCAAAGACACAGTCTGGTATGGAGGTCATCTCTTTGAGGTCAAAGGTTTCAAAATAAAGGCACCATGAATAGTTTGGGTATGGACAGAAAGTCGACTTCTTAAGTCTGGCTGCTGTTGAGCTCCTCTGAACTCTTCGTTGGAAGTAAAAGAAATGAAAGGACAGGAAGACCTGACAACATTTCAGTGACTCAGAGTTCTCTGCTTCGTCTATGAAAACACAAAGATGACAGTAATCACTCCTGTAACAAAAAACATCCACACTCAGCAAATACGTAGAGAAAAAGCCCTATTTCAAACTCCTAAAATGAAGGGTATAGATAGAGACATCTATGTGAGCTCATCTTTGTGTCAAACCGCTGTTGGGGAATACTGACCTGTTTTAACATTTTAGAGAAATCCTTTTGAAAGGTTTTCAAACCTATTTATGAGACACAAAAATGAACAAACTGTTCTTTACTCTCTCTGCTCTCTAGTTGTAACATGTTTCATTCTTTTCACAAGTCTGTGCACATGCTCACTCATATAAATGAAGAAAAAAAGTATGTTTTTAAAGTAATAAATCACAGCTATCATCAATTCAACACAGTCACATTTCACCACATGCAGTGGACACACTGTCTTTATTATAAGCTACAAACCAATGTTCTGTCTGTCACTATACCTGCTCCAAAGAAGTGTGAAACTTTTTGACTTCTGTTGTGCTAAAAAAGTAAAGAAAACACTCTCAATATGGAAAAGGACTGTACTTGTATAGTGCCTTCTCGTCATCCGACCACTCCAGTGCTTTATACTACATATGGTAACACAAGGTGGATACAAGATACAAGATACAAGGTAAGTGATTTTCTTATTTACTGATAATCATGTACATACTGCTGCAGACTCTCTGTGACTATCACTAGCCTCTGTTACCCTCTAAAAATGAAGTTAATAAAGCAAAAATTAGCTCTGTGATATAACCCGCAAATCTGCAAGTCAAAGCATCAAGAACATTTTAAAGGAAGTGGCATTCAACAGGTCTGTAAGAGTCTCGGCTGGACTCAGAGGATCGTCTTAAAGGAACTGTATGTAGGATTGTGGCCAAAACTGGTACTACAATCACTTTCAAATTACTGTAGAGTGGTGTCTGCCCTCTCCCTCTCCCCTGACTAGAGGTTGCCAGCTCGGCTGCAGAATCCAACAGGAACAGAAAGTGTTACAGTGAATGAAAAGCAGCCACCTTGGGCATCACCATGGACACTTAGAAGGAGTGAAATGTGACGGTGGAGAGTTGTGGAGGGCTGGGGTAAAGTGAGTGGAGTTCTAGGTCGGGGGCTGTGGATCCGCGGTGATAGTGACCGATCGGCAGTGCTGCTTCCCGGCCAAAGCTGGCGGGTAGCACCGGGTGTCTGCCTGGAAGTCCAAAGTTTCGAAGTGTTACAGTGAATGAAAAGCAGCCACCTCGGGCATCACCATGGGCACTTAGAAGGAGAGAAATGTGCCAGAGGAGAGCTGTGGAGAGACGGGGTAAAGAGAGCAGACGGCGCGGTGGCCGGGTTTATGCGGTGAGAGTGGCTGATCGGGAGTGCTGCTGCCCGTCTGCTTTCAGCCGTCTCCATCTTTCAAAGGCATCTCTTATACAAAGCCTTGTTTTATTTCCGACTTTGTCACAACGTATTTCAGATTCATAACGAGGTCTTTTAGGCTTCATACCGTTAGACATTGTTTATCCGACACGGTCATAGCTGAAGCTGTGGTAACTAGAGCAGAGCTGGCAACCCGGATGCTGACACACTACTGACGTGGTGATTGGGAGATAGGTGGAGGGTTGCGCATCACACCAAAACACAACATGACAACATCAACATCAGTTGAGGGCTGCAACTTGGCTTTTTAAATGAGAATATCCTGGCTGGACTACTGTTGTCAGTGATATAAGTATTTGAAATGAACATGATTTCTTAATGTCTGGTGAAATATCGGGACCATTTTATGATTAATTTAAATACATTTCTTACATATTGTACCTTTTAAGTGTATAGAAAGGTTCTCTGTAAGGCCAGAGCAGCGTATTATTCATCATTAATAGAGGAAAATAAAAACAACCCCAGGTTTATTTTCAGCACTGTAGCCAGACAGAGAGCCACAGCTCTATTGAGCCATCTATTCCCATAACCATAAGTGACTTAATGAGCTTCTTTAATGAGAAGATTATAACTATTAGGGAGAAAATTAGTCACACTGTGCCTTTACATGGAACTGCATTGTCCTCAAACACAGGAAGCTTAGAACCCATTGAAGAACCTGATGTATATTTGGACTGCTTTTCTCCCATAGACCTCCTTAAACTGACTCCAATGATTTCCTCATCTAAGTCATCTACCTGTCTCTTAGACCCCATCCCAACTTCACTGCTTAAAGAAGTTTTACCGTTACTGAGCACCTCCTTATTAAACATGATCAATAATCATGATGATTATCTTTGCTGTCAGGCTACGTACCTCAGTCATTTAAAGTAGCTGTAATCAAACCTCTTCTGAAGAAGCCCACTCTTGATCCAGAGGTTTTAGATTTAGAGTCCATCATAGCACAGAGACAGACCTGGTGAAAATTATTTACCAATAACCTTCTAATTACATCAAACAACAGGCTAACCCTAACCCTGAAAACTTCCAAAATACACGATCAAACAACTCATCTACTCTCGATGACATTACTCTGGCCTCTAGCACCACTGCAAGGAATCTCTGGGTAATTTTGTTCAAGATATGTCCTTCAGTGTTCAAAACTTTGAGTACTGCTTTTTTTCCCCACCTGTTTAACTTTGTGAAAATCAGGCACATTTTTTCTCAAATTATTGCAGAAAAATTAGTCCATGCATTTGTGACTTCTAGGCATTCTCTCATAATGCAGGACTACTAGACTCCTTGGATCAGTCCATAATTCTGCTGCTATAGGTCTCGACTCCTTGGATCGGTCCATAGTTCTGCTGCTATAGGTCTAGACTCCTTGGATCAGTCCATAGTTCTGCTATAGGTCTAGACAGCTTGGATCGGTCCATAGTTCTGCTATAGGTCTAGACTGCTTGGATCGGTCCATAGTTCTGCTGCTACAGGTCTAGACTCCTTGGATCGGTCCATAGTTCTGCTGCTATAGGTCTAGACTCCTTGGATCGGTCCATAGTTCTGCTATAGGTCTAGACTCCTTGGATCGGTCCATAGTTCTGCTATAGGTCTAGACTGCTTGGATCGGTCCACAGTTCTGCTGCTACAGGACCGATCCAAGGTCTAGACTCCTTGGATCGGTCCATAGTTCTGCTGCTATAGGTCTAGACTCCTTGGATCGGTCCATAGTTCTGCTTCTATAGGTCTAGACTCCTTGGATCGGTCCATAGTTCTGCTGCTATAGGTCTAGACTCCTTGGATCGGTCCATAGTTCTGCTGCTATTGGTCTAGACTCCTTGGATCGGTCCATAGTTCTGCTATAGGTCTAGACTGCTTGGATCGGTCCATAGTTCTGCTTCTATAGGTCTAGACTCCTTGGATCGGTCCATAGTTCTGCTATAGGTCTAGACTGCTTGGATCGGTCCATAGTTCTGCTTCTATAGGTCTAGATTCCTTGGATCAGTCCATAGTTCTGCTGCTATAGGTCTAGACTCCTTGGATCGGTCCATAGTTCTGCTGCTATTGGTCTAGACTCCTTGGATCGGTCCATAGTTCTGCTATAGGTCTAGACTGCTTGGATCGGTCCATAGTTCTGCTTCTATAGGTCTAGACTCCTTGGATCGGTCCATAGTTCTGCTGCTATAGGTCTAGACTCCTTGGATCAGTCCATAGTTCTGCTTCTATAGGTGTAGACTCCTTGGATCGGTCCATGGTTCTGCTATAGGTCTAGACTCCTTGGATCGGTACATAGTTCTGCTTCTATAGGTCTAGACTCCTTGGATCGATGCATGGTTCTGCTATAGGTCTAGACTGCTTGGATCGGTCCATAGTTCTGCTGCTATCAGTCTAGACTCCTTGGATCGGTCCATGGTTCTGCTATAGGTCTAGACTCCTTGGATCGGTCCATAGTTTTGCTGCTATAGGTCTAGACTCCTTGGATCGGTCCATGGTTCTGCTATAGGTCTAGACTGCTTGGATCGGTCCATAGTTCTGCTGCTACCGGTCTAGACTCCTTGGATCGGTCCATGGTTCTGCTATAGGTCTAGACTCCTTGGATCGGTCCATAGTTCTGCTGCTATCGGTCTAGACTCCTTGGATCGGTCCATAGTTCTGCTGCTATCGGTCTAGACTCCTTGGATCGGTCCATGGTTCTGCTATCGGTCTAGACTCCTTGGATCGGTCCATAGTTCTGCTATAGGTCTAGACTCCTTGGATCATTCCATAGTTCTGCTATAGGTCTGGACTCCTTGGATCGGTCCATAGTTCTGCTGCTACAGTTCTAGACTGCTTTAGGACACATTGAGCTCCTCTCCCTCTTCATCTGGATGCCTCCATGTCCCATTAAGTCATGTTACTAACTCCTCCCTTCTTCCTTCGTGCTTGTGCCTTCTGGCAGGTATCCCTGGGCTGAGGTTACTTGGCAGATGAAGGCTTCATTCATATGGTGGTGAGGTGGAGAAGAGGTGATGCTGCAGGCTCTGTTGGCACAGTGGAGAGGAGGGTGTTTCCTCTTCCTCCCCACTGGAATCCATTCATGCCCCATACATGCATACCACTGACAATCATTGACATCTGTCATATCTGCTTACTTATTCCATCACTGATCAATGCTGTTTTCACTATTATCAAGGAGGATGAACAACATTTAACATGTGTAAGAGCTTTTCTAGATCTGGATCAGCTCTTTGGCTCACCCGCAGTCTAGATCCCAACTCTGGCCTCAGACTCCTGCACCGTCCTGGAAACCAAACAAACCTTTGCACCGGTCATCACCCTCTGCTGGGCCTCCTGCTTTAACCTGTGCTCTGTCTTGTACCCCTAAACTGTCAATCACCTGTAGCTGCTGTTTTCCTCCTCAGGTAGCAAAACCAATTATTCTCTCTGACAGGCAGCCACAGAGCTTCTTTTCAACTTACCACACTCCAGCTTTATTTTCTTCTCCGTGCAACCAAATAAAAAAAAAAAAACATCCTGTCCATTGACCTGTGTCAGTGCAGGTCAGGCAGAAGGGAGGTGCTGCAGGATACCTCACTATTGTTGTGATCAGTTTCTCCCCAGAATGCCCAAATCAGATCATGTTTGTCCTTGCTTGAGTTTCCAGAAGGGCTGTTTTGAGTATCTGATGTGGTTCATCTTCTGACTTAATTTTCACACAGAACAAATCCCAGAGAGGATGTAACAACCTCAGTGAAAACTACCAGCAGAGTTTGGGTGAACTGAGATGAGACACAAATGGCTCTTGTGAAGCTGTTAATTTCCTTTAGCAGCATGTATCTGTTTTATTTGAGTATGAAATGTTTCTTTTATTGTTCTCTGATGGGCCATTCGGTTCTGTGGCACTTAGAAAACAAAAGTTTTTACTTTTGATTCCAGTTGGCAGACACAGCAGGAGTAGTTTCAACTGGAGAAGACAACATGACGAAATGCTGCGCATTTGTCTCAGACTGTATATAAATAGTAAACGGAGTCATTGTGATGTCACCCATTGGTTTGTTCACAGTGTCAATGAAGCCCATTGTTTTTTTTCCACTATCTTAGATTACTGGGCAGTGCCATGTTGTATTTTATAAAAACAAAAAAAATCTATTGACCACATTTGGTAATGAGGGAGGAGGAGGCGGGACCTTATTCTGGTCTGAATCCTGGTGAAGCATCACCTGGACCTTGGAAAAAGCTGCCAACACAAATTTGCTCTCTCAATTTGATGTAAACTTCAGTTACAGCTGCAATCCATGATTATGTTTAGAAACACTTTTTGTTCTACTTGGTGAAATGGTCCTTCCACCCTGAGAGCAATCAGTACGTTGTATGTTCAGGAAAAGGAAGGGAAAGAATCGGACCTCTGTGGCAGCAGCAGGACTGTAAAAACTCTGACCAATCAACTGAAACGGAGCGAGATGAGAGAACCAATCATGTCTCGTCCTGCTCACATCCCCCCTCTGTCCCTCCCTCCTCCCCTCTGTTGCTGGAAATATCAAACACACTCCTCTGCAGAAATACAGAGATAACAGGAAAATCCCTTCTGTAGGGAACAATGGCAGAGAAAATGCAGCCAAAAATACCACTTCCAGCATTACTTCTGATGACTCATGCTACCAGGAACACCCTATAGGCTTTCTTGTGTCATGACAGGAATACACAGGAAAAAACAAAGTACTGTTTGAGTAAAATGAACTGAATGATACTTTCTAGGACAGCATGAAAATGTTTTTTTGTGATGTTTCAGCAGATAGACACATGCACAGTACTTTCCACTGTCTTTGTCATCTTCTTAATAGCCAGACAGATCATAATGTCGGTGTCACGAAGCAGTTAGCAGGGTCATCATCACCTTTCCTCCCAGGTTGAAATAATGCTGAAGATTCAAAGCCTCCCTGTGGCGGCAAGAGTACTCACCTGAGATATTAAAATCACTCCCATAATCACTCTCACCGCACCATTAGGCCGAAGCTCAGTCTGTAAAAGTGAACCGTCTCTTTTAATTAGCTTTTTCTAATTGCCTCCTGTGTTAGGGGCAGTGTGATACTCCCAGAGGAGCTGTGAGGTGAGGTGAGCCACTGGTGTCACTGTGAATTCCCTTTGATCGATTTATTTTAACAGCACATTCAGTGTTCTTCAATGTAACTTGAGTCTCCTTGATGATATTACATGTTCAGGTTATTGACCTTAGCTATACAACTTTTATCTCAGCAGCCCTTACTACCATCCATCCATTATCTACCGCTTATCCTCATAGGGTCGCGGGGGGGCTGGAGCCTATCCCAGCTGTCTTAGGGCGGAAGGCAGGGTACACCCTGGACAAGTCACCACCTCATCGCAGGGCACATAGAAACAGACAACCACTCACATTCACACCTACGGTCAATTTAAATTAGCTAATTAACCTAATCCCCATACATGTTTTTGGATGGTGGGAGGAAGCCGGAGTACCCGGAGAGAACCCACGCAGACACGGGGAGAACATGCAAACTCCACACAGAAAGGCGCCGGTACCTTCTTGCTGTGAGGCGACAGTGCTACCCACTACACCACCGTGCTGCCCAGCCCTTACTACGTGGATCGAAATTCTACAAAGTGTGGCTAATCATTAGCTTCTGCTGTGAACATTAAATATAAAGACAAAACTGACTGGATCATTTTTACAGAAATATATTTGACCTCTCACCTTATGTGTCTACGTACCAACACAGATTTTTGCCTTTTAACCAAAGAACACTGACAGTGACAGTATATACAGTTAGAGCTGGATTTATTAATTTGCATGCCTAATCTAGAATTTAGAGTGTGGAGTTGAACCGTGGTTTGAGGGTGATGTACAAAGAGTGATAAATGACAACAGGTGCAAACATGTTTAAATGAGGGTTTTGCTTGTTTCAATGTTTGCAGCATGGTGAGTTTGACTGAAAAATTCAATTATACCCTGTAGAATTAGAAGTGTTGGTAGATGAAGCCAATAAAGACTTTAATGAGCTACAGCAAAGAAGCTGTTTGGTCTCATTCAAGGTGTCCAGAGTGCATGAAAACCTAATAAACCTGGTCATCAGGTGTGACACGGCATTTAGGACTCCAGACAGCACATCTGAAAAACAGGACTGGGAGATCCCAGCTGCAATAGCTACCGTACGCTGGAATAACCCAGATGATAAAAAATGTAAGGAGTTTAGTCTTTGCAGGTATTGATTGACTCCCTCTATACTGAGCCACAAAAGAACCGCAAACGTCCATTCAGTGTATTGTTTTTCATTGCGGCTGTTCAAAATAATCAAATTCAACAAATTTTGGTACAAATTTTCTGCCTCGTGTGTTGCTCTTGTTTGTATAACCAAAAAGTGGTCATGTGTCTCGAATGTCACAGAGAGGGTCAGTAATGAGCTTTCCGCGGCCACACATACAAACTGTTTGCAGCTTCCGTTGAGACATGATAAATATAAACACAGTTTCTATTAGAAAAACTGCTCTCAGGTTTGATAAATCACTTTGCGTGTGCTAGATTAATACATTTATATGTATATGTAAATGCCCTGTATTCATTACAGCAAACACACTAACTGGATGCAGATAAGCTATTTTGAATCACACAACCCTTAATGTGCACGGTAAGTAAATCTGTTTGTACATTTTTTTACGTGTGCAATGACTTTGCACATGTTTTTAAACAAAGTATTGGTTTGGAAACGGTGACATTCACATATTTATCGTTGTGGAAACCTCCTGTGCTAACATGCTAACAGTTTCTGGTGACTGCGTTGTTTCTAACGTGTTGCTCATCTTGTACCAAAAAAACTGATTGACTGAGTATCATGTAATATTAATTTCTACTTGCAGTCAGGAAATTAACTTTAGGAACACAACATATCTAAATTTCTTGGCCTTTCCTCACAGCTTATAGACTTCTCCTGCCTTCATGTTGTAGTATATTTATCCCCTCTCTCTGCACGACAAGCTCTTTGACTCTTTAAGTATTAAACTGCACAGAGGGTTGTCATGGTATCCTGCAGTAAACAAATATTCATTATTTCATCAAAAAGCAAGTCGCTTTCTGTTCTTCAAATCAGTGTTAAAGTTAGTCTCCCCTTAATTGTTTGATCTGTCCTTCTGACTCATTCCTTTCTCTTCTCATTCTTTCGGCTCCACTTTTCCACCCTTGTGTCTTCCTTTGATAACATTACAGGGACATCAGTAGTTAGCTGGAAGTAGTTACTGCAACGTATACTCAGAGGATTCACGTTTAAAGATGCCTCTAATCATCTTAAAGCATGAAACCCTCCTGAGCTTCTACATTCACAGTTTTGGTTCAAGGGTACTTTTAGCTTGTCAAGGACAATCCTACAACTGTGGCCAAGCTGATAAACGCAAACGTTTCCACTATTTTGTAGTGCAGAAATATTTTTAATATGTCCTTGGAAAGGACAAAGATGAGCCATCACTTAGAGTGGTGCATGCAGGGTGTATTCAGTGGTCTGGGTGTCACAGCAGCATTTTATTTCTTTCACTTTCTCTTTCATCCAATATTCAGAGAGAGAAGACAAGTATCATCTTCATGACTGTGATACTGGATGATTTTTTTTACAGGCAATATGCTGCTGCTTTTACTGCCCTCTTGCAACGCAATTGTTTGTGAAAATTGATTTTAGTCCCTGTTGAACAACAATGCAAAGGCACACAGACAGGTTGATTAGCTTCTCACAAAGGCAGACAGGCTCCCAGATCTCATCTCATCCGTAGACGAAGGGTCCGTTGCATTGAAAATGTATAGGAGGACAGAGACACACCACAGCAGACCATAGAGAGCGTGCTGCTGCAGTGGAAGGATTATTCAGAGAGATGGATGGAAATAAGCAGGTTTAATATAGACCCAGCTGTCAGACAATGATCCATACATACAGTAAATGAAATGTCTAGAGGGTGGGGAGGGTCTGATAAAGGCTCAAAACACATAAATATGCTCACAGAGACAACATATTTCCACACCGGCATGAGTAATCTATCACAGGCTCAGGGGAAGTGTGTGTGTAGATGTGGCTACTTTACTATCTGCCCATTTGAATAGAGACTGCTGAGGATTCCTACAGCAGAATATATAGACTGAGTCCACTGCACAGCTTCAGGATCAGCTCATGGCTGAAGAGAAGAAATTATGTCCTGCTGTTGCTCTGAGCATTGGACAGGTTTGTAATGCTTGTGTCAGCAGGTTTTAACCCTTTAACAGAGGTGACAAAGTACTCACTTCGTTACTTAAGTAGAAGTACAGATACTTTTGTAAAAAGAGACTCAAGTAAAAGTAAAAAGTACTGATTCAACTCCTTTACTTAAGTAAAAGTAAGAAAGTACAGGTTCTGACATTTACTTAAATACAAATGTAAAAATGATTTTTTAAACTATTTTTAAACTTTTAAACAATGATACATGATGCTTCTTTTGATACCTATGCTAGTTTGTTTTTAAAATGTTGCCTAGTTTTCCTTTTTATTAACAAGCTGCACAGTGCTGGTACAGAGAAAAAAAAACACTGGACACAGTCTAGTTTTGCTGCAGGCAAATTTCTTTTAGAATAATACAGTCTAAACTGGACAGAGAGAAACTGACATCAATACAGAAGAGACAGAAATGATATCGTTTTAATCATTAAAAACTGGCAAATATTGAGCTTCAGCAGCAGCTGGCAGCTGTTCTTCCATCCTCCACCTGTCACCTCACCGCTATCTGCAGCCTCTGCTGAATCACATCCACCCACAGCTGGATCGGGCTGATCAACAACACCACAGTGATCAGCGGCACCAGACTTGGCGAGCCTTGCAGGCTGTACGGTAACGAGCTTTGAGGCCCCGTGCCCAGCGGCAACGAGGCCTGCAGCACGGGGCGCCGGGCTCGGTGGCGCTAGGGTGGCCATTTCCACAACACCAAAAAGGAGGACACTTTGCGGCATTTAGAGAGGAAAGAAAAATCACAACATACCAATCCGGTGTACTAGATGAGTCACTGAAGATCTTTTGGTCAACTTAGATTCCAGTCTCCACTCCTGTATGACTGGTGATGCTTGACTGCATGATAAAGTTCTGCAGTGGATACCTTGTCATCTTCAGGCCATGTTGCTTCCTGAAAAAAAACTGGAGGGAGGAGATGCCTGCAGCCAGTCTGTTTTTTTTGTGTTTCTCTGTGCTAGCATGCCTTTCAGTGAACGTCTTTCCATGTGCGCTAACGTCCACATCACAGCGACAAAGTGTGCAATACGCATGCAAATGGTCTTTGCTACTTTTGCTGACAAACGTGAGCTCTTTTGACCATTCGGCATTGAATGAGGTCCATCATTTTCGGCATGTTAACATCCTGTTAAGGAGTTGAGACGCTGTCACAGCTGGCACATGGGAAAAGGGGGCAGCTTGTTTATTTCAACCAATGACAAATCAGAGAATTGACTGACACCGCTTTTTTTTTTATTACTGTAATTACGTAACAGTTTATGCTATCAGAAAAAAATCTTTTTGAATTTTGAAAAAAGATGAATTTTGAAAGCTGAGATGTTGCGCTTTAAAACCAACATGGTGTCATTACGGTAATTTCAATAATGCCTCCCCTGGAAGCTGGCAAAGCAGCCTCTTTTTTCCCTGTGGTTAAAAAAAAAAAAAAAAAAAAACGCCCGTAAATAGCTTACATTTTATGGATGATTTTGGCACATTTAGAGACAAAGACACTTTTCATTCTTTTCATATTTCAAATTTCAACTTAAACATGCCAAAATCTGTTCTTAATGCTCTATTGCATTGCTTTTTTCCCAAATGAAAATGAAATCAAATTCTGTTTTGTATTTTTCATCATTTATAAACTATTATTACACTCTTATAACAGGCAGTAAATAATTGCCAGATATTCTAATTTCCAAGTCTCCTGGATAAGTAAAAAAAAGACCAGACTCAGGTGTTGAAGGATCAAGATGATTTATAGAATAAGGAGGAGATATGTTTTGATCAATATTGTTTGTCTTCTGCTACTGTAGTAACTGAGGACGTTCAATAATCTGAATGTGGGTAATGAAAATCAAAATTGACGGCAGCAACTAAAGATCAGTTAATCAGCTCCTCCTGATTTAAAAGATTTAGAGATTATATGTAAAATGTCAGGGCGGCACGGTGGTGTAGTGGTTAGCACTATCGCCTCACAGCAAGAAGGTACTGGGCTTGATTCCCAACCCGGGGCCTTTCTGTGTGGAGTTTGCATGTTCTCCCCGTGTCTGCGTGGGTTCTTTCTAGGTACTCTGGCTTCCTCCCACCATCCAAAAACATGCATGGGGATTAGGTTAATTGGTTAATTTAAATTGACTGTAGGTGTGAATGTGAGTGTGAGTGGTTGTCTGTCTCTATGTGTCCTGTGATGAACTGGAGACTTGTCCAGGGTGTACCCTGCCTTTCACCCTAAGACAGCTGGGATAGACTGCAGTCCCTCGACGACCCTATGCAGTAGAAAATGGATGGATGGATATAAAATATAAAATAATGAAGAAAAAAATATGCTGGTGAGGAAGTGTTGTTTTTATCGGGTGAGTGTCGCTAATTGTTTGTGAAGAAAATCTGTGTTTTATTTTTTGAATCCTTTTATTGTTTGCTCTATAAAGCCTTGAAATATTCTGGTGGTGATGAGCAAAAACTCTTTAATTTTGATGTGTTTATGTTTGCTAGTTTTGTATGAAAAGCCCTGAAAAGAAGACAAGATGGACTCTTTCATTTTTAACATGTATTTGTTGTGATTTCTCTATTACTATGATAAAGTTTTTCTCTGTTGTTGAAAAGCACGCACAGCACACTGGTCTTATATGAATGTATGGTGTCTTGCAGGACAATGTGGGCTGAGCACAATAATAAGTGACACATTAATACAAACTAAATTCAATTATTCAACCATGAGACAATGAATAATCACTTATCACTTAACACTGAAAAGAAGTGGTTCACTGACCTCTGTTGGTTGTGAGTAAATCACTGCAGGCAGGTGATGATGTCAAGCACTGGAGGTCAGAGATTCTCATGATCAACAGTATTGGCAACCTCAACAGATATATTGTTATTCTTTTTTCTGTACGATAGTTTAAAATGAACCTGACTCACCAGCTGAATGTCGTTCCGCCTAGCTCCACACATCCATCTGGGATAGCTCCACTGGAGATGTACTTCTACTTGTGTTACTACTTCAACCACTCACATCGAAACCAACCTGCGACGCTGATGAGAGGGACGCAGGGAAAACCAAAACAGCTATCTCACGTCTATGAAGATCCTGATTGGCTCAGTCATTTTTTTGCTCCCTTGAAGTCCTTCCCATCAGGTGCCATGAATGTGTGGAGCTCAGTGGAACGCCACGTGGAGCTAGGCAGAACGATATTCAGCTGGTAAGTCAGGTTAGTTTAAAATAGTATTTTTGTCACAGCTGGTAGTGGAGAGCACCAATACTTTCTGTCAAGCCAGTCCTTGGTAGTTTTGCTGGATTGCTTTGGGTCATTGATGTTTTGTTGTATGACTCTGGCACGGTGGACAGAAGACTGATGTTCTCTTCATCCACTTGGACTCTTTCTTTCCATACAAGTTCAGATATATTAACTGTTGTTATATGGAGTTTTACTCTGTACACATGACATCTATTGGCTGCCTGTCCATCCTAGAAGAGAGATACCTCCTCTTAAACTTTTTTTTTTTTTTGGGGGGGGGCATTCCTTAGTTAATGTGAGGGTTATTTGTAAAGGACAGAGGGTGTCAACCTGTCCAGACTGTAAAGCCCCCTGAGGCAAACTCATATTGGGTTTTACAAATAATATATGGACTTGTCTATATCAAGAGGCAGAAAAGCAGCCCTTCACATTTCCACCATCATGCAGTATTAGCCTTTCTCCACACATGGTGGTTTTGATTGTGACCAAATAATTCTATTTCAGACTCATCTGTCCAGAGAATAGAAGTTTGTTTCTCTGCGGCAAAGTTGAAAAAGACAGATTTTTCTTTTTACTTGAAACACAGTATTTCTAAATTGTGGGAAAAGCTCTTGTCTTTCACCACTGATTCAAGCTTTGTTAGGTGGGAAAAGTGCAGCAGCACCTCTAGCGCTCATTCCAGGGTTGTAAATATAATGAGCTGCTCTGGCTGACAGCATCCACAAAATGCCTGAAATGTAGATGGAGAGATCCTGTCAGTGACATGATTGACGAGGCGACCATAGAGAGAGATAAGTGGAAGACAAACACAGACAAATATAGATGGACGGGAAAGCTGAACTCAGCGCAGCCACAGAGGGACAGACTTAAGGTTTCTCTCCGCTCAGCTGCTTTAATGACAGCAAACTCATTCAGCAGGACAAACAAATCAGTGGGACAAACCTCAGCAGGCGTCCATCAGCACACACTCACATGGTAACACTGCTCCCTGCTGGGAAATCTATGACTCTGCTGGAATAAAACTGTACACATCTCTCTGCTTCTGCTGCGCTGCTGTGAGGAGTTTCTGATAAAAGAATACAGAGAAAATGACTCACGCTGGGGAATAAAACACAAAATGAAAGCAGATTCTGTGCATTTTTTTTCTGTGCAGCAGCAGGAGAAGGAGGAGGATGGAGGCAGTCATCAGCCATGAACATGCTTCATGAACACTGAACTCTATGACAGAGAAGGTGGTGAACAAAAGGGAGAGAGCAGAGTGTGGTGTGATAAAATAGCATATCTGAAAGGGAGCCTTTCATATACAGCAGCACTGTATCACCTCAGACAGAGGTCAGACAATGAAATCTTAGCCAATCAGGCTGAATCTACTCACCTACTCATGAATTGATGCAGAAGCTCTTTCAGGCGTAGTTTGGAAAGACAAAAAAGACAAAACTATCAAATCGTCCTCTCTGCTGAATTCGTATTAGATTTGTTTGATTGGAAATGTCAAATGGTATAATATAGCTGCTCCTGCACAGGAAGCGTCTTTCTGTTGTCGTGGCAACGAGCACTTCCATTTTCTGGTGGCGAGGAGGGCGTACCTTACCTGCTCATCTTATTTATACCCTCCACCTTCAGTTAAAGTGCCTCCACAGCTGCAATTGTGACATTTGGAGTGACTCTCGGTGGTGAAGGGCTAGTGTGTAGGGGGTAAGGAGGTCTCTCTTGCTTGCTCCTACTTTATCAGCTGACTTATGTGTATCACTCTAAATAAACCAACCAGGTTCTGCATGGCCTCCCAGAGCCGGCCCAAGGCATAAGCAAAAGCACCAGCTTAAGGCCCCCTGCCCTCTAGGGGCCCCCAAGAGTGACCAAAAGTGGAGAATAAGGAGAAGGATTCTAGATTCAGATTCAGAGAGGCCCCTAATATAATAATATGACACTCAGTAACAAACTTACAGTCACTCATAAATTTTATTTGCAATGTCTTGGTAACACTAGAGTGTAGAGTGGTCAGATGACCAGAAAGGCCCTATAGAAGCACAGTCCATCTACAATACAGCTAATACAGTTTTTACTGGTGATGAACAAATGAAGATTCATGAAGCACAAGATATAAGATATTTTTTGACTCCTCTAGATGGTGCTTCACGAAGCTTCATTTGTCCATCGCTAGTTTTTACCCACTTAATACACATGTTCAGAAACTGAAAAATTAGTAATTATAATTTGTTTTATTAATGAGATGGGGACACAGAGTGTGTATCAGATCAATTCCAAACCTTCACTTTTAGCCAGACAGCCTCCGTGATCATCAGTGCTGCTCATCAGTGGCCACAAAGGTTGTGCATTGACTGACAGGTGTGTAGTGCTGCTGAGCATCTCACTAATTTTGACAAACGGCTTTGTGTGTGCAGCAACCCAAACTGCAGTCGTGCAAAATGAGCTTTAATTACAGCCAGTTAGCACAGCGCTGACGTTCTTTGTGCTTTTTCATCTGTGACGTGTGTATGCATCAAAGATGTAATTGTATCTGTAATTGCTTCAGCGTGTGCTTGACCTGTGTTTTCCATTTCACATTTTTAAAAAAACTAAGCTGTAAATGACTCAAAATCGATTTGAAATAACGCTTGCTCTATCTTCCAGCTGATCCAGACCCTGCAGCACCTGATCTGACCAGAAACAGGAAAAGAGACCATATTTTTCTTTTGTTAGCCTCTCTGCACTGACTCCCTGTAAAATCTAGAATATAATTTATTATGATTTATAGATATATTATAGGTCTACACTCCTTAGATCGGCTCATAGTTCTGCTGCTATCGGTCCAGACTCCTTAGATCGGCTCATAGTTCTGCTGCTATCGGTCCAGACTCCTTGGATCGGTCCATAGTTCTGCTGCTACAGGTCCAGACTCCTTGGATCGGTCCATAGTTCTGCTGCTACAGGTCCAGACTCCTTGGATCGGTCCATAGTTCTGCTGCTACAGGTCCAGACTCCTTGGATCGGTCCAGACTCCTTGGATCGGTCCATAGTTCTGCTGCTACAGGTCCAGACTCCTTGGATCGGTCCATAGTTCTGCTGCTACAGGTCTACACTGCTCGTCCCTGTGCGTTCTCATCTCATCAGGTATCCATGGATCCAGTTAACCTGGTTGAGTAGTGGTTGGGCAGCACAGGCTTTTGGTACTGTGTGACGTGGTGATGATAAGGACATCTTGCTGAGAGTTCTCCTGTTTGGCGTGGTGGAGATGAGGACATGTTGCAGACAGCTTGGTGCTACTCTTCATCCCCTTGGACACTTTCTTTCCATACTATTTCATATATATTAACTGTTGTTATATGGAGTGTCAATGTGTCTTTTATTGTTGTTATTCTGTACACATGGCATCTACTGCATGTCTGTCCATCCTGGAAGAAGGATTCCTCCTATGTTGCTCTTCCTGAGGTTTCTTCCATTTCTTTTTCCCTGTTAAAAGGTTTTTTTAGGGAGCTCAATTATTTTTTGATGTTTTTCATAGCAAATGGTTAATGGACTGTACTTGAGTAGCACTTTGCTAGTCTTTTTTTCTAGGCTGTCTTACCTGTGACCCCCAAAAACTCTGATCCATACATGATGACCATTAATGATTCATCAAACTGACACTTCAAACATTCTGCTTATTTTCTATCTACCCACATTATTGTTGAACTTCAACGGCAGACTCAGTGACTCTATTTAAAGCCTCCATTATAAAGCTGGTTTCTGTGGACAAAACATCAGCAAAATGGTGCCTCATGAATATTCATAATAACTGTAGAAGGTATTCCATTTGTACAAAAACCACCAACACTACATATGTATGGGCCTTTAGCACTGTTTTAAGCTGAAAGTGTCCAGACTGTGTTCAGTTAAAAGAACTGAACCATGAACTGAACTGAGCTGTTGTCTCTGCTGACAGCTTCTCTCTCCCACCTCCCTATCTCATCACCAATTTTCCCTGTAATTACACATTATTGGCTTTCTGCACCAAAAAAATCATTCAAGCAGATAATCTCTTATTTGTCTCGGCGGGAAAAAATTAATGTTAGATTACATAGATTTATGCTTTGATGGAGCTTAGCGTACACACACGTGCCACACTCAGGCTGCTGTGCTTACTTCTGCAAAGTGGTGTAGCGTTCAAACGATTCAAAATAAATTAAATCTCCAATAAATCTAAATTGATTAAGTTAAATTAAATCTAAAATTTAAATTAAATTGAATCTAAGTGATTACAGTGATAACAATAAAGTGAGGAGTATTTTGTAGTTTCATAAATGAGAGAGAAATTCTTAACAATGCTCAGGGATTTACGGGAAATACTTTGAAACCAAACTAAAAAAATATTTTGTATAAAATGAATAATAGTATAAGTTACAGGCTACAGTATAACTTCACCCTGTTACATCGCTCAGCAAGACAACTGTCACATCATTTAGTTAAGCCGTGTAAATACCATGTGCTTTAAATTATTGAGCATATTTACACACAGAATTCGCATTTATGGACTGATCCAAGGAGTCTAGACCTATAACAGAATAACTAAGGACTGATCCAAGGTCATTCTTGAATCAGCTATAATTATAAGCACTATCAAAAAGGAAAGTCCTAAGTCTGCTCTTGAATAAGAGGATGGTGTCTTCCCCCTGGACTGAAAGAGGGAGTTGGTTCCACAGAAGAGGAGCTTGATAACTGAAAGCTCTAGCTCCCATTCTACTTTTGTAGACCCTAGGAACCTCTAGTAGTCCTGCCGAGTTCTAGCAAGGTTATAGGGCACTATCAGCTCTTTAAATTAAGAAGGTGCCTGACCATTCAGTGCCTTATAGGTGAGGAGGAGGATTTTAAATTCTACTCTAGATTTTACAGGGAGCCAGTGCAGAGAGGCTAACACAGAAATAATATATGTTCTCGTTTCCTGGTTCTGGTCTGAACACATCCTGCAGCGTTCTGGAGCAGCTGGAGAGTCTTGATAGATTTATTAGGGCAGCCTGATAATAGGGAATTACAATAGTCCAGTCCAGAAGTAACAAATGCATGGACAATTATTCTGCATCAATTTCACAATGTTCCATCCATCCATCCATCTTCTTCCGCTCATCTGGGGTCGGGTCATTGGGGCAGCAGCTTAAGCGGGGAAGCCCAGACTTCCCTCTCCCCAGCCACTTCATCCAGCTCTTCCGGAGGGATCCCGAGGAGTTTCCAGGCCAGCCAGGAGACATAGGCTCTCCAGCGTGTCCTGGTTCACCTTTCGGCTCAGCTCCCTCTTTACCACAACGGATCAGTACAGCGTCTGCATTACTGCAGAAGCTGCATCGACCCGCTTGTCTCCCGCTCCATTCTTCCCTCACTCGTGAACAAGACTCCAAGATACTTAAACTCCTCCACTTGGGGAAGGATCTCGTCCCCAAACCAGAGAGAGCATGCCACCCTTTTCCGACTGAAGACCATGGCCTCAGATTTGGAGGTGCTGATTTTCATCCCGATCGCGACACACTTGGCTGCAAACCGCTCCAGCGAGAGATGAAGATCACGGCTTGATGAAGCCAACAGAACCCCATCGTCTGCAGGAAGCATTGATGTGATACTGAGTCCACCAAACCAGATCCCCTCAATGCCTCAGCTGCGCCTATCAATTCTGTCCATAAAAGTTAGGAACAGAATCGGTGACAAAGGGGCAGCCTTGGGGAATCAACCCTCACTAGAAATAAATCCGACTTACTGCCAACAATGAGGACCAAACTCTGACACTGGTCGTAAAAGGACCGAACTGCCTGTAACAAGGGGTCCGGTACCCCATACTCCCGGAGCACCCTGAGGGACATGGTTGAACGCCTTCTCCAAGTCCACAAACTTGCCATGGAAGGCATGTTGGTGGAATTGAAGAGGTCTTCGAAGTATTCTCCCCACCGACTCACAACGTCCCGAGTCAAGGTCAGCAGCGCCCCTTCCCTACTATAAACAGTGTTGATGGTGCACTGCTTCTTCCTGAGACAGACAGAGCACCACTCAGGTTCAAGTCATGCCTCTTAAGGTCTCACTGTCATTGCCCACATGAGCACTGAAGTCCCCCAGTAGAACAAGGGAGTCCCCAGAGGGAGCACTGTCCAGCAACCCCTCCAAGGACTCCAAAAAGAGTGGATACTCTGTTGTCCACCGGGGTGAACCCCAATGTACAGGCACAGGGCCAGGGGACAGTAAGTGTGCCTCCACCTGCTCAGCACCTCTCACAGGGGGCAACGCTAGAGTGGAATAGAGTCCAACCCCTCTCAAGAGGACTGGTATCAGAGCCCAAGCTGTGCATTGAGGTGAGGGCGACTACAGCTAGTCGATATCTCGCAACCTCGCACACCAGCTTGGGCTCCTTCCTTGCCAGAGAGGTGACATTCCACATTCACAGAGCTAGCTTCTGCAGCCGGGGATTGGACCGCCAAGGTCCCTGCTTTCAGCCGCCATCCAGCTCGCACTGCAACCGACCCCTTGACAATTCATTACACGGTGTGTTGAATGCATTCACGGTGTACTGTAAAAGTGAATAAAGTTGTAAAAACAAATCCTTATTTTAGCATGTCGAACTTAGCTGATCCACCTACAAAGGAACTGGTTGAAAACAGTGGAAGAAATTTTTGCTATGGAAAGACTCACACACACATTGAGGCTACGGAGGGGGAATTTATATTTAAGTGGGAAAAATGGGTTGAATATAGAAAGCACTAAAAATAAAGAATGACACTATTTATTAGGAGATCTCTACTGAGATCAGTCCTTTACAACACACAGGCGTGATAAAGGCACTCCTATGTCATCATGTTGATTTAGTTGATTTTTTTTGGATTTCTTTGTTGATGTTATTACTAGTTCATTTATTTAGTTATTTGTAATCACAGAAGTAAAGCCCATGCGACAAATACATATACATATACATTCATATGTATAAAATCTTCTGTTCAATAAAAACTTAAGTAAAAAAAAAAAAAAAAAAAGAAATAACTCACTGCAGAATCAAAGCTGTTAGAAGAGGTTTTTACTTTCACTCATACATGTTGGTCCTCAAAACTATCAACATATGTGAGTATTTCCTCCCAGAGATTTAACCAGATGCATAGTTCATAGGATTGATAAGAAAAACTGTAAACTACAGAACTCTGTAAACAAAACCTTTTCACAGCTTTATGAATGACAATAACAAATATATGTAACATAAACTACCATAACAAGTGTCAGAGCTCAAACAGAGAAAAAAAAGGATGAATTAATATCAGATCATTCACAGCTTGTTCCCTTAAAGTCTATCAGACTCATTGAAACTGAACTGTATTTCCAAGTCGAACATTAACAACCATCTTATTTGACCCCTAAACGTGTTTGTAGGAAAGTGATTGCTCAGTAAAGAGATTCACAGAGCATAAACTCCAAAATATGAGGTTTTTCTGCTTTTACCAGTTTTATCACTGTTAACTGTCAACCCAAATAATCACTCGCTGATAGTAGCCTTATTGGAAATCATCATCTCTAGGAAGACTTTAAAACCTTTATAATTTGGTGACTATTTTTTTTCCCTGTCAATTATCTCTTCCCACCCTGTTCTGCCTTTAAACACCAACCTGCTGAAGGTTTCGGTGAGTAGTATTTCCAGTTTTAGAGCAGGAAACAGTGTAACATGACTGCCCGTTTTTTTTTTTTTTTTCCCCCAGACAGAAATACCCAGAGTAAACGCACAACAAGGGCAACATTTTGCAGAGTGTCCTGTAGATTTGAGAGCTTTCAGGTGCGATCACTGAGGGAAAATAAAGAAAATCATCAGATATGATTGAAGCAAAACTTGAAAGTGAAGGACAGAGCATGCGTGATGTGCTTACTGTATACACAACTATTGTTTGTGGTGTTTTACAGTGATTTTATGCATTTTATTGTTTTATTTCTTTTGTAAACCATTAGTCTCCAAGGTGTTTTTGGTGATCCATGGATACCAGTTCTCAACATTCAGCTTGAAACGTTTTACAGCCCATTTCCCACAAAACCCTTTAAGAAACAAGTGTTTTTCTACCTTCATAGCAGATTTAAGCAGAGGCCATCGTCTTTTTGAGGGATTTCTTTTTCTGGAAATAGCAAGGGAAAAAGAAGCTGTTATAACTGCATAATGACATAACCCCTGACAGTCTGAGCTTATTCCTCAATTTAGTGATCTTTAAACCTCAAGAGTTAACAATATCATCAGACAGATACAAGAAGGGCAAAGGAAAGCAGAGATAAATGATCACATAGGATGACGAGCACGGAGAGTGTTATGGATATGGAACCAAGCATCATCAATATAAACCACGGAGATGGATTAGTCTGAAATGGGCAGTTTCAGAGGCAAAGAGAGGTATTGTTGTGTTGTTATTGTTAATAAAAGTCAGACTTGTTTTGTTCTTACCACAGAAGCTGGAGGAGTTTGTACGTCTGTGGCCGGTTCTATCTCGTTCTCCTTTAATCTGTTCTTTTCTGCAAATATAACAATATCAGCATAGCTTCAAGTTATTATATATCATCTACAAGACAGGCAAGTCAATTTAAGTGATGTATTCAAATCAATAAATGTGTCACAATGTGTTAAATTACACTTTTGAAACAACACTTTTCTACTTATTAAGACAGCTTAAAGCACAGTAATTCTTTTCTTAACAACCCTCAGTTCATTAACAACCCTATATTTGTGTTTCTCTTTTACATTTTACTGACTAAATAATCAATAATGAGAACAATCACTCTATGAAAGCAGTAAAAGTCATTTGAAAATGATTAACAGTGGAAAAGTCTCTCACTCTTTTTCTTTGCAGGAGCATCTTGGCTCACAGTGATGGTAGTTGAGCTCTCTGTCGTCTCCTCGCCTCCTCCAGCCTCCGTCTTCTTCTTCTTCTGTTTGCTTTGCTTTGAAAGTGGAGATGAGTCAGCTTGAGGAGGCTCGGTGCTCACCACTCCGCCTTCACCCTCCTCTTTCACCAGTCTCTTCTTTTTCTTTTTCTCCTTCTTCGTCTTTGGCGGTTGGTTTTCCTTCGAGGAGGTCTCTTCTTGCTCCATGTTCATCTTTTTCTTCTTCTTTGGTGTGTCATCGTCCTCCTGGGCAGAGGCAGCTGGAGGTCTTTTGGTTGGTTTGGCTCGAGGCGTCTCCTGTGACGCCTCCTGGATCTGTTTTTGTCTGGAAACACGGTAAATATCATAGAAATGTATTATTCTTGTAAGATGCACATTATACTGAAAATGTTTCCAGAGATATATGAATTAATTCTCCTACTTTTTCCATGTATGACTAAGATATTCAGACATTACTGTGGTAGACATTACATTGTTTACTGTGACCTTTGACACAAGAAAACTCTTATATAATTATATAAATCAGGTCTTACTCTTTGTTTTTGCTGTCATTTTTTTGTTTATTTTGTTGTACGTGTATGTTTACCTCTTATACTTACTATTATTATCTTGTTCCTTTTATTCTCTTTGACAAAAAAGATGTTGAAAGCAAGGCAAAACTGACACAAACTAAATAAGAAATATGGATTTATGGATCCTGTGCATATTTAATTTCAAAATAACTCACCCATACAGTACAGAGGACTGTATTACAGCTGTATGCTGTAATTTAGTAGTTGTTAAACTGTTTGAGTGCCATTTCGACATAATTTATTTCGACATAAAAGTGTTTTTTGGACAGCTGGTCGCCGATCGCAGTCTCCAGCAGCCTGTGAGTAATTTTGGGGCTTCTGAGAGATGTAGTCGGAGCATAAAGAGACGGTATACGCCACAGAGATCAAAACAGGAAGTGGAGACGATCAAGACTAGAGAGCAAAACAAACGGATTCTGGACAAAAAGTGATGATTTTGGTGAAAGTGGCCTCTACTCTTCCTCTGATAAAACAAGAATGGAACAAGGTGAAAAAAAGTATTTTTTCATGATGAAATAGAGTCTCTTATTCAGTGTTTTCAGAGTCATAGTACAAAATATTCTGTGCGTCTTGAAATATGACTCAAAATGGGCAAAAACGCTGGCACAAGGCACTTTCTGTTTTATGAAACAGCTGGCACTCACTGAGTTAATAAGAAAATAAATTTAAAAATCCCATATTTTTGCTGTTACCTCATTTTGACCTCAATTTGAATCTAAATTGTGTCCACAACAAACTGGTTAAGTGTTCGTCACATTTTAAACAAAGGCACCACAGAGGAAGTGATCTCACTTCTTTTTGTTGTTGAGCTTCTTCTTGCTTCCTGCTGCAGTTTGATCTGAGCTGACGCTGCTCTTCCTCTTCTCCTCCTCCTCTCTCTTCTTCAGCCTCAGTCTCTTCTTCCTGCTCAGTTTATTCCTAACACGGTGTTTCTTTTGGGCCGAGGAGAGCGGAGTGGAGTCTCCGTCTTTAAGGAGTTAAGAAAGGGAAAATATATAAACCTGAATCAGCACTGCAAAATGAAATGTTAGATAAGATTAGCTAAATTAAAAACTGCTGTGCAACTGTTGCAATACAAAGTGTAAACAGATTAAAAATGTACCTACAGTGCAAAAATAATGCAAAAAGAAATATAAAATAATCATATAAATAACAACAGTAATATAAAATAATAAAAAAAACATTAGAAGCTGCCAAGTCAGTGGTCCAAAGAGACGTGGAAAAGAGCACATGATTAAACATTACAAATGTACAATACAACATATACATACTGTATATATGTGTGTATATATATATACTTATGTATATATATATACACACATATATATACATATGTGTGTATATATATATACACACATATATACATATATATGTGTATATATATATATACACAAGTATGTATATATATATACACAAACATATATATACACACATATATACACATATATGAACAATCACTTTAATCACATATGTATACATATGTGTGTATATATATATACACACGTGTGTATATATATACACACATATATACACATATATGTGTATATATATATACACAAGTATGTGTATATATACACATATGTGTATATATATATACACACATATATGTGTATATATGTGTGTATATATATACACACGTGTATATATATACACATATGTATACATATGTGTATATATATATACACACATGTGTATATATATATACACATAAGTATATATATGTGTATATATATATACATATGTATGTATATATATATACACACATATGTGTATATATATGTGTGTGTATATATATATATATATATATACACACACATATATATACATATATACAGTCATGGAAAAAATTATTAGACCACCCTTGTTTTCTTCAATTTCTTGTTAATTTTAATGCCTGGCTCAACTAAAGGTACATTTGTTTGGACAATTATAATGATAACAACAAAAATAGCTCATGAGAGTTTAATTTAAGAACTCAGGATTATTCATTTTCCATGGTTTTCTTGATAATAACCAAAAGTACTTAAATTCTTACATCAATAGCTATGGCATTGTACCACCAAAAACACTACTTTTAAGCATTCCATGTTTTCTTTTCTGTTTGCTTTAAACACATGATACACACAAGAGTTAATACTTGATTGCATAACCATTGTTTTTGATGACTGCAGCCATGCGTCTTGGCATGCTCTCCACCAGCTTCTGACATTGTTCTGCTGTCACAGCAGCCCATTCCTGTTGGACAAATTCAAACAAATTTTCTTTGTTTTTGGGCTTGTGGTTCTCCATTTTGAGTTTGATGATTTTCCACAGGTTTTCAATTGGATTAAGATCTGGTGATTGAGCAGGGCAAGGCATGGTGCGAATGTTGTGGTTCTCCATCCAGGCTTTAACTGACCTTGCCGTGTGGCAAGGGGCATTGTCTTGTTGGAAAATCCAGTCATTCGAGGCAGGAAAGAGTTTTCCAGCTGATGGAAGAAGACTGTTTTCAAGGCTAGTCCTGTACTTGACCTGGTTCATTCGGCCTTCACACAATTGCATTTGCCCTGTTCCACTCAGACTGAAACAGCCCCAGATCATGACTGATCCACCCCCATGTTTTACTGTAGGGGCAAGACAGTCTGGGTTGTAAGCTTCTCCAGGCTTCCTCCTAACCAGTAAGTTGGCTGGAGGGCATCAATTCAAAATTGGATTCATCACTGAAGAGAACCTTAGCCCAATCATCAACAGTCCAATCCTTGTGGTCTCGAGCAAAGAGTAACCGGCCTTCCTCTGCCTTTCATTGATGAAGGGCTTCTTGCGTGCTCTGTGTGACTTCAAACCAGCTTCAACAAGTCGGTTTCGAACTGTCCTTGCCGAGCAAGTCACATTTCTCGACAGTGCCCACTCATTTTTAAGGTCCCTGGAGGTCTGACGACGATTCCTGACACAGGAACGGATGAGTGCACGGTCATCTCGTGGGGTAGAAAGACGCTTCCTGCCACGGCCAGGTAGCAATTTGGTAGTGCCATGTTCAGCTTGTTTTTTTGTTGGAATGAACGGCTGTCTTGGAGATCTTCAGTTTTTTCGCTACCTGTCTCTCACTCATGCCAATTTCCAGCAGTGCCAAGATGGCTGCCTTTGTTGCTTCACATAATTCTTTTGTTTTAGGCATTATGTGAGAGCTGACAACTTCTGAGTTGTGCTACGGCTTGAATGTAAGCAGGAAACCACTCTAGGCCTTTGCATGTGCAGTGCTGCTTGTGACATGAAATGGCCTCTTATATACCCTGGGAATCAATTAAGCTTAAGAATGTCAAATAGGACATAAAGTATTATGTGACCAGCTGCATTTTTTGTTGTGTTCATTGTATTATACGTTTAGTGGTACCAGATATTAGAATGAACAAGAAATTGAAGAAAACAAGGGTGGTCTAATAATTTTTTCCATGACTGTATGTGTATATATATACACACACACACACACACATACACACAGTATATATCTATATACTATGTATATACAGTATAATAGATAATTTTATAATCGAAGGGTTTCTATGTAGTTTAGGATGGTAAAATTGTGTATTATGCATAAATTATAACAAAATTTAATAGCCTCAGTAAAAAATGAACATATTTGAAGGCACAGATCTTTCATAATGTCACAGTCAAAACAGAATGAAGCTGTGACATTTTGGCTAGGCGCTTAATTAAAGTGCATCAACACTGTAGATAATAATAGCAGCTCTTCAGTCCACTAACACTGACCTGTGGAGTCCAGCTGCTTGTGTGGGTCTCTGTCGTCCCCTGCTGGTCCTACATCAGACTGCATGTCGCCTCCTTTTTTCCTCTTTTTCTTCTTCTTCTTTCTCTCCTCTGCTGGACCTGAAAGATCCTCCACCTTCTCCTCCTCTTCCTCCACTCCTGCTGCCTCACTCTGCTCCTCTTCCACATCTTTGGCCTTTTTCTTTTTTAATTTATTCAGTGAAGGAGTGACCGGCATTCCCTCGTCTTTCTCTTCCACTTCATCTTGCTGCCTTTTCCTTTTCTTAGCTTTCTTCTTCTTCTCTGATGAAGTGGCCTGAGGCATGTCCTCTTCTTGCTTCTCTTCCTCCTCCTCTTTCTTCTGATCCTCCTCTTCCTCTGCCACCTCCTCTGCTCTCTTTTTGTCTCGCTTTTTCTTTTTAGCAGTGGACAGAGAGGTGTCGCTGGATGTATCTATGGTGGACACGTCTGTGTTTGGTGCATCTGCAGGTGGAGTCTCTACACCCTCTTTGCTCTTCTTTTTCTTCTTCTTCTTGGGAGTTTTGTCTTTGCAGGACTCTGCTGCCTCAAAAGGGAGCGGTTGGCTGGTTTCTTGTTCTGTTGTGTCACCCTCTTCAACTTCAATATTGAGGGTGATGGAGATTTCAGGGTCTGCTCGCTCTTCTGCTGCCACCGACACCTTTTCTACAACAGCACAGAACAAAAAAACAATAGTTTCTCTCTTTTTTTCAAATGCAAAGAAAAGAGACATGGAACAGCAGCAAAAACACTAGAATATTATGTTTCCATAAATGCTGTGAATCATCTTAGGCACAAAAAGGACTGGGTATTGTTAAATTTTTTTACACAGTATCAATTTCAGTATCTTTGTTTTGATATCAGTTCCAAAACGATACTTTTTTCGATTCCAGATAAAACAATGATTTCAAATTAATAAGTTATTTTAGTGTAATTTGGGTTTTATCATGGTAGACATACTGAACAATGGTCTGATGATGATCAACAGACGCAGGCTACCAGTTACTCTTTAGGACCCTGGGGAGAGACAGTTTGCCTTATGGTGTGTTCACTGGAAGTCAGAACTTGGAGCTCAGATCATCTTAAACTCAAAGTCTAGAACATGTAGCTAATGTTTACATCAGTATGTCTGGTTGATGAGATTAATCTGAATTTCTGAAGCGGAGACTCGACTTCACAGAGGTTCTGATTTAAATTCTGACTTGGAGCTTAGAAATTCCATCATTCCTCTACACCCTGAATGCACCATGAGTGGAAACAAACTCCAGGTTCCCAGTGCTGCTGCAATGACATTAACCCTCTGTTTTACTGGTGACATTTGTCTCCTTATGCTGGTGAAGTCGAGGGACGGATCAGTGTCTCTATGAATGTGAAGAGGACATGTCCCCCCCGTCTATAGTGACATCAGAGAGCATGGCTCACAGACACTTGGGTATCAGAATTTGGCATTGAAAAGATGATTCATTTTTTGATAACCGATAGGATCGGAGCTATAAAAGTATCAAAGTTCGGTACCTAGCCCTAGTCACATATCATAAATGATTTAGTAGTTTAACAGTAGTTATCGTACCAGGTGTGCTGCCACTGTCAGTGATGGGGTCTTCTGGGGTGGTTGAGGTCTGGTCTTCAGGTCCCTCTGTGCCCTGAGTGAACAAACACCAACTAATCAGTACCAGTAATGAGTATTAGTATTATAATTAGTTAAAGTAATAATTAGTTTGAGAATGTTCTTGTGTTTTGACTCATATTCTTGTGGTGTAGTTAGTTAACACAACAGCATTTCCTCAAACAAAATGTTTTGGGTACCCTGGATTTCGCTTCCTCTTCTTCCTCATGTAGAGTTTCAGAATCAGGGTCTGAAAACAGATGAAAACACCATTACATAGTCCAGATTTTTGTATTGTATTCATCTGAATATCTGAATTATTTAGTAAATGTGACATTTAGGGACATTGTGAACATGTAGGGATGGATCGCTGTGGTAATGTAATATTTTTACTTATTGTTTTGCTATGGTCCATAAAGTGCACAGCATGTCTAATGTTATCCTGTGTTTGTCTGTTCCTGCCTGTTTATTCTTTATCTATTATGTCTGCATTTTTTTTATAATCTCTTTTTAATAGATATTGCTCTGTATGAACCACACTCAGACTGTATTTCCTCCAGCTTGTAACACATTTTACTGTCATTTTGTAAATGGATCTTTCATCATATTGACATCTTATAATCAAATCTAGTCATTTCTCAGCTTTGGCTCGTTATCATAATGTCTCTATTTGATAAAGTGAGCTATTTTTTCCTCTCAACTGTCATATTTTTCTTTTTTTCTGTTCAATCAAAAGTGGGTTGTTGAGTTCCCTATGTTCGATTTCTAGGTTTTTTTAGTTGAGTAATGCAAAAAAAAAAAAAAAAAAAAAAATGACTGGTGATCATAAACCAAAGTATATGAACAACAGAAATGTTTGTCAAGTCAATCCATTCAACCACTGTTGATACACCTCACTCAAACACACGTCAGCGTCAAACAAACTCTAATGTCACACTAACCGCCCGTGTTATTCTGTCTGAATAAAACTGTAAACCACCAGAGCACTCTCATTTCATTATTGTTCAGAAACTCAGAGGACTTTTAATGGAGACTCCGCTCCAGTAATTACTCTGACACAATGCAGAAATTATTAATGTTATCAATTAGACCTGTCAAGTCAAAACGTCTGAGGAAAATGTCTAAATGTCACTTCAGTTTCTACCCCCAAAGCATGAGTTATGAATTCATTTCCATCACTTTGGTAAATGAGGTGATTGTAATCCTCAGACTAGTCATTGCTCTAGTTTGTTTAACAAGCTCTGACAAGCTGAACAAAACCCTTTGAGAGGTTTAACAAGTGACTGACACTGTGGAAAACGTGTCTGAACAGGAGCTGCCACAGTGCTTTCTGTCTCGCCTTTGGCAGCAAACTCTCTTAGTGGTTTAGTAATCTAACTTAACTCCCCCCCTAAAAAATGAAATGTTACAAAAGATTTCCATTAAAGCAGCAAGAGTGCTGCCAACGAGAGTGAAATACAAAGTTTCCTTTTCTTCCTAAATAAAACGGAAATAAAAACATGTTCAGCATCAAGATTGAAGGGCACCTTTTAAAGATCACGTCTTCCAAAGTATAACATAAACTGATACTAACAAATAATACAATAAATACACATTACATTCAATAACACTAATTTAATTCTGAAAGTAAAGCTGCATTATCACTAAAAATAATAAAAATGCAGGCCATAGTGATACATTTCAGCTCCTTAATTATGAGAATTTGGTGTTTCTTAGTATTTTGTGGTGACAAAATTAATATCTCAAAGTTTGGGTGGAGGTATTTTTATCTTTTTCTGCAGATTAATGGATAATGAAACTAGATGTTGAAGGATTCTTCTCTTAGTTTTTATTTTAATCTACAGCCTTACAATGGCATTTATATGTGTATCAACAGGATAAACCATTTTAAAATCTATCATTATTATTATTATTATTAACAACATGAAACCTGGACACTTGATTTTGTCTTCCTTGAACTTGATTGTCAAGTGTCCAGAACTGTCAGCTTTGAAACCTGAACAGAAAAAGAGCTGTGGGCCGTTTCTTCGCAGCAGCTTGTGACTCTTGTCAGTGCGGTGAGAAAGAGACAGGAAAAGATGCCATACATAACATGTAAAGAACAACCTGGCTGTCAAACGTCTCATTGGCTGCTCATACCTGCTGGGGGCGGGGCTTCCTTCTCCATCTGCTGGTCATTGGTCTCCTGAGCCGTCAGGTCAGACGTGGTGGACTCGGCTGGGCTGAGCTTCTGTAAGAGGAATCAACAGGTCAACAACAGTCAGGAAGGCTCTTTCTTCTTCCTGATGTGCTTCACATGTTTCTTTCTCTACTCATGACACAGACTGGATCCTTTCTAGTCACTGGCAGCAAGAAAAAGAGCAAAAAGAGCAGTTCAAGTGAGCTAGACACTCAGATCCAGACGCGATAGGACATTAGAATTTGTTGGTACTGCACTGACCATAATGAAATCTTGTATAAGTCCATGAAGGGAACGTAACGACCTCTAAATATTCATAAATATATAAAAGTCAACCACATTTGCAGCGACACCTTACCTCATCCTCTGAGGGCTCAGTTTGATCGACAGCCGCCTGTTCAAACGCAGAGATTTCATCTGTGGCTGCTTCTGTCGCCTGATGAGGGAAACAGCAGAGAAACAACAACAAAAATAAAATAGAAAACCATACGGACTCATCGCTTTCAGTCTTTCTCCTTTTACTGCAGGATCAAAAGCAGAACATTAGTTGATTAGAGCTAGGCTCATAGTTTTGCTCTTTATTTCTATCAGTTATGGTGACAGGACTTCACAAGGAAACTGTGTACCAGCATGTACGGAAGGAGAAATTCGTAAATAATTTAACCTGTTTTGTTTAGATCTGCTGTTGCATTGACAACACAAGATTGGAAAAGTGCTGATTTCTGCTGCCAGGGTCAGAACTTTAAACACCATGAAAGCATGGACAGGTGGTGTAATGGTGGGGGATATTTTCTTAGCTCACTTCGGAGTACCAGCTGATCATCGTTTCCTCCACACCACGGCCTACCTGAGTACTGTTGCTGACTACGTCCATCCCTTTATGACCACATCCTACCCATCTTTTCTGTCATAACGCTCAAACATGACAACAGCTTCACTGGACTCCACTAATAATCCTGTAGAAGCCTACAGATTGGGATGTGGAGGAACGGAGATCATAGATGAACAGCCGACAAATCTGCAGCAACTGAGTGATGTAGCATTCCAGGGCGGCACCCTAGTGCAGTGGTTAGCACTGTCATCTCACAGAAGAAGGTACAGGGTTCGAGTTCCGGCCCGGGCCCTTTCTGTGTGGAGTTTGCATGTTCTCCCCGTGTCTGCGTGGGTTCTCTCTGGGTACTTCGGCTTCCTCCCACCATCCAAAAACATGCATGGGGATTAGGTTAATTGGTTAATTTAAATTGACTGTAGATGTGAATGTGAGTGGTTGTCTGTCTCTATGTGTCCTGTGATGAACTGGAGACTTGTCCAGGGTGTACCCTGCCTTTAAAACAGCTGGAATAGGCTCCAGCCCCGCCATGACCCTATGTGAGGATAACATAGCTCCCCCTACCAAGCCCCCATTTTTTCTCCACCCTCGTAACTATCAGTAACCTGAACACTTTCTTTCCTGCCAACGAAGGGTCAACAAAGAGTATAGTGACATTTAATCCCAAACCTCCACAAGCCAGACCTCTGCAAAGAAGAAACACACACACTGTTTCCTACTGGAAGCTAAACAGTACAAACAATGCACCTCAGCCAGTCACAATCTTCTGCAAAATCAGTTTCAGATGTGCAGGGGGGGAGAGTTGAGGGGAACGGAGGCTCGGCTATGCCAGGAATCAACAAATACTCCACTTTTTTATGAATTGTGGTTAAAACTGATGAACATTTCTGCTCATTTTGCAGCAGTTTGGTGGTGCAGGACGAAAATACACGGTGCAGAAGTGTAAGCTGTTTGGTGGCTAAAATGTAGGATGAATTAAAATCCTGGACACCAGCAAATCAGAACAACTGTCACATCTTCACAGAAAAGCTGGAGTGGTGTCTCCTCCTGTACGAGGGTGGAAGCAGGACGAAGCAGGACCTGAGAGCTGAGAAAACAGCAGGGAGGTCTGGTCCAAGAGTTTATTCCTTGGGTCGGTGGGTAGATTTAAGTAAAAATGAACTCCTCAAAGTGATAGATGGGACAATCTAGGAAGCAATTTTAAGTAAAATCATTTTCAAACAGTAAACATTATTTATGTGCGTAGGAGGAAGGATGTTACACAAGCACATACTTTAGAATGAGCCTGGGGTGACTAACCTGCTCTTCGTGCTCCTTGCTGCACTCGCTGGAGGTTGTGACTGGATCAGGGGCCGTGAGCTGATCCTGATCTTGATCCTGATCACAGGAGGCTTGTCTGGGCTCGACCAGGCCAGGCTCAACCTCAGAGCTGGAGCTTTCTGCCTCATTAGATGCCTCTGCAGACGCTTCAACAGGAGCTGACTGCAAAACATCAACAGGTAGGTTGTAGGAACATCAACAATCTTTTAATGCTCCCTGCAGTGGGATCTGAAATGATCAGGCTGATGATATTCTGTGTTGTTCTTATTGTCAAATAGTCCCTGGGAGGTTCCTACTGAAGATGTCAATCTTTAAACTGGTCACGAATGTAATCTATTATGACTTAGCTTCTCACGAAAGCTGGGCGCTGTAGCATAAGTTATCAAAAGTTACTCAAACTAGAGGAAATTATGATAGTAGTTCCATAACTTTTTCTGCTAAGCCCCCCTTTGGTCGCTAAGACTTTTTTGCATCTTTTCCTCTTCTCCTTTTCATTCATTTCACATTACAAATTAATACTTTATCAATGCTCTTTGGTGGATTTTTTGTTTGCTGAATTACAGCAGAAGCTTGGACAGACTCAGAAAAGATGGTTGTGTTTTTAGTTTCCTTGATTTTTTGAATGGAGTTCTGCTTCATGACCTGCCACCACGTCTCTGGCAACGTATTTCAGGCAGTTTGTCCAAGTAGAGTTATTGTGGTGTTAATTTTGATAGCCCTACTTAAAACAAATAAAACATTGCTATTAACTCTTTGAGTGTCAGCTGTTTTATAAAACAGAAAGTGCCTTGTTCCAGCATTTTTGGCCATTTTGAGTCATATTTCTAGACTCACAGAATATTTTGTACTATGACTAGGCCACTCCCACCCTAAACGCCACGTTTTGTCTGAATCTGTTTGTTTTGCTCTTTAATCGCGATCATCTCCACTTCCTGCTTTGATCTCCGTGGCATATACTGTCTCTTTACATCTCCCAGAAGCCCCAAAATTACTCACAGGCTGTGGAAGACCACGATCAGCGACCCGCTGCTGAAAAAAACACTTTGATGGCGAAATATGTCAACGGCACTCAAAGAGTTAACTTCAACTTATTTTGGAATAAAAAAAGTTAGTATGCCTCATGTCCCCTTACAACTTTGCATTGACCCCCTTGAAGTCGCTCGTGCCCCCGTCATGCCTCTGCAGCCCCCCTTAGGGGGAACACCCCCCCATTTTTGGAACTACTGAATTATGTATCTGTTGGTGCACTAGTGATGTATTTACAGCAGCACATTGAGGACTTCAGAGGTTTTTGAACGACAACTGAGCTCTATAGTGCACAGAGAAACTAAAAAAAAGTGGAAGAAAAAGAAACTTTAACAGCAATATTATTATATAGTCTGCAACACAATGCAAGGAAGTGAAAAGCTCCCAGGATGAAAAAGATAAATACTCTCATTCATAAACACCCCTTTGTATTTAATCAGCTGTAAGCTGTGCACCATAGCTTGTGAAAAAGCACCTTTTAGTACATGATGTTTGGCAGATTGTTTTAATCTGTTCTTCTAAAGCTGACCAGCTGGAGAATAAAAGAACTAAAAACAGTCTGCTTTTAATTTTATTCTGTTAAGCAGAAACATCTTTGTTCTGTTAAAGTAAAGTGTCTGACAGGAAGAGATGATTTTTTTTTTTTCTGGAGACAATAAAAGAAAAAATATCAGGGTTTTGACTGTGTCACACACACACAGTTTCTGTCCAAACATCATTATGTGCTGCATCACTGGGCCAACAAAGAGGAGCAGAGACCTGGATAGTGTTGAAATAACAAACTCACTAACAGAGAGCAGCCAACAGTGGAGCTACTGTCCATCCATCAGCACATCATTACACTGACTGGACAACAGCTATGTGCTATTTCCTTTTGCTATTTTTGAAACGCATGACTGTAATCCTGTTTCCACGAGCAACATTACATTGTCATGGTCTTCTACTATATACAGAAGCTTCATGGTGCATCATGGGAAAACAGTTTTATCCAATTACTATGATGTGAAACTTGTGTTTGAATGAAGAAATGATGCACAGAGATCATATAAATTGAAGTAGCATCATTCCTCATTGATCAGCTATAGGGGCGATGAAGTCTCTATGGATTCAACCTACAGTACACAATGACTGCCACGATCTGAGCCATGTCCTTAATATTAGGCATTTAATCCAAAACTTACATTAAACCATATGTTGATAGAATAGTTTTTTATTCATCCCCCATTGGGGGAAATTCACCAGCCACAGCAGCGTAAAACAAATTACAGAAAGCAATTAAATAAAAGTAATAATAAGTAATAACAATAATAGTTTCAGTATGTACTAAATAAAAAGGAAGAAATATATTTTAAATATGTATCACACATACTGATTAAACATCTGTAGATATTAACCCTGAAACATTATTCTTCCTTGTTAAATTCATACACTTAAATTATTTATACAACATCAGTTTAAGTTTAACAGGAGAATGTGACTCCTGAAACTGATGTGATGAGCTCATTAGACAGAGCTCAGTCAGGTTTGCTTCAGCCAATATTAATGGATGAAGGCACATCAGATTAGACAGAGTGTACAGTTAGGCTAGTCTGCTTCACACCGGAATAAAAACACAGAGTGAAAACTGAAAAAGGATCTGCATCTATGTGTAGTATGTGATCTAGACTCACCTTTTGCTCTGTTTTTGTTTCCTCCTCCTCCTCTTGTTTTTCTCTTTCCTCTCGTTCACTGTCTGAGTTTGTCGTGTTGTCTGCACCGGAGGACTCAACATCATCTGTCACACACACTGAAGCACGAGCGCAAAATGTCAAACGTCATTGTTTAGCACAAAAACATATACATGGTGTATAAAAAATGATGACATGCATACTGTTAAGTGTGGAGCATGGAAAATGACATAAGCATAAATAAATACACTTCTGTAACCAACTCCACTTTAGTCTGAGGTTGAGAGTGTTCTTTTAAGTATGCAATTTATTTATTTATGCAATTATTTATACTTAATTATTCAATTATTTATGATTATTTTTTGTCCTCCTGAAAAGAAAAAACACTGACCATGTGAAGTTTTGGCATCCACATTATTTTCCTCTGTGATGCTGGAGAGTTTAGTGTCTGCACCCTCTTCCTCTTCCTCTTCCTCTTCGCTGGCAGCAGGTTCTGGTTTGATGCTCTTCTTCAAAGTCGAGTCGTCCGTCTCCTCCTTGGCATCCTGAGCTAGAGAGCACAGTCTACAACACAAAGAAATTTCATTTTATTCCAACGACCTCAAGTCCCAAATCCATGCTAGTAATAATTATAAGCAGGTTTTTATTGGTCATAGTGGGAAAGTGGCAAACTGAGTATAGTCAAAGTGGACAGCATACATACTGGATACAGTTTATTTTTGAGTGAGCTGTGTTAAATGGAGGAGCTGCTCACCGCTGGAAAACATTAAAGTAAATTGGGGATCGAGGAGAAACAACTACAGAAAGATCTAAGTGGTAAAGATGACCTCTGAAGGAGGCAAACGACGTTACCATGGTTTTATTTATTGATTTATTTATTTGACAAGGAGCTTCACTGGCACTCAGTATTAGATGCCACCAAATCCTACACACTTTTTCCCTACACAGCATTGCTTTCTTTGTGATGTTAGATGTTAAAAGTTTGCTAAGAAAGTATATCGTGATAATGAGTGTGTGGTACATACTGCATGTAACTAGTGTTGAAGTCTCGCAGCATTCATTTGTACTCAGGATTTAACAGGTCATTGAATGTGTTTTGAAGGAAGCAAAATCCTGGAGAGTGAAAACAAGCTCCATCGCTTGTCGAGTCGCCAAGCACGACAGATGTTCGTGAATGTCACGATGAGTGACTCAAAGGGTCGAAAAGATGTTAACAAGCAGAATAAATTATTGACTGATGAGCAGATGGACAAATTAGCTCATCTACAAAATATATTTGAAATATTTCACTTTTACTACAGAAACGAGCATGACATCATTTGAAACATGTCTAATAAAGACAGATGAGACATATCCTGTGTGGATATGTGTCATTTGTGTGAGATTCACAGTGGGAAATCAGGGATGTGAGCTGATGTCATCTGCTGCCTGTTTAATCCTGTTCACGGTAACGGGGGTTTGACTCCCAGAATGCACTGGGCAGACGGCCAGAGGAGACACGCACACAGATACAGTGACATCCTGTTCATAGAGACAGTGATTCCATAAACTGAGCTCATAAAATCTAATAATGAAAGAAAACACAGGAGATGATCAAAGACAATGATGATCACATCAATGTGCATGAAACCCATGAAGAGCCAAGAAACTTTTACAGCTCTACACTTTCGCAGTCATATTTCAATAAATTTATAATATATATTTATAATATAAATATTCAGAGTAGGCCCCTAGTTTTCAGTATTTTATTTGTTTTGCTCTTTTTTTGCTTCTATGGTTTCTTTTATTATGCTAAATATCTTAGGAATTTTGAGAAAAATAATTATTTAAACTTCATAACATTCACATAGTGACACAATAGGTAACTATTTTTCATATTTCATATTTTCTTCCTGTTATCTTTAACATGTTAGACTTACTTCATCCATCCTGTGTAGATGTCATGAAGACTGGAGCTCTCCTCTGGTGTCTCCACCTAAACACACACACACATAGAAAATAACAGTGAATTTAACACTTGAACATTCTCCAAATGTTTCCACGTTTGAATGATTGTCTGGATGTTCCATTTGTAATAAAGTCTGTAACCCAACTGTGCTGATGTACATTAAAAAGAGCAGAGTTGAAAGGGGAATAGTAATTTCCTGTGGTTCAGGAATGCTCCCACTTTGATGCCACATGCTTCCGGAAATAAATCCACGCAGCAACACACAAAACTAGTGCATGGGAGGATTTCAAAGATTAAATGGAGGAATGATCCTCACATTATCAAAAGAACATGGTCTCTGGCTTTGAGGCTTCTTTCTCTGAGAGTGATGGGATGTTTGAATTTTGACAATGTTTGATAAAAAAAATAACGCTTGACACCATTTTTTCTCCACTGTGGTATTCCTAAAACTCTCAGCAGAAACTTCTGACGATATTTTTAGCCCATGAGTCTGAACCTGAAACTAGTGACTGACCAAAGCTCAGGTTTCCCCATGGCAGACATAAGAACACATTTGTGTCTTTGAGTATGGGAGAGCTAGAACAATATAATAAAACTGGTGTTATGTTGGGAGCAATACTGAAAAAAACAGTGACTTCAAATTGTTCATATTTCCATCAAGTTTTTTTTTTTATTGAAATGTGGCTTGAGAATAACTAAATGAACTATGACTATGCATATGCACTCAGGCCTTTTTGGGACTTGAGCCAAGAATTGTTATCATCAATTAAATATTGATGATATATTAAAAAAAAAGTGAAAAAGTCCATCATCGCAATTCCCTAAAAAAGAAAAGTCAAAACACATTTGGTTTGCAATGTTATAAAAACAGTTGAAATGCAGCAAATATCCACATTGATTAAGCTACAGATTTTTTTTTAAATTTCTGCTTAAATAATGATATTTAAATAGATGCCGATTAATTTACTGTAAATCAGCTAATTAATTGAGCCACTTATCATCGCATTTCTGTGACATTTAAATTAAAAAATAATGACTTGACACTAAATGCCATAAAAACGTAGTGGAGTTTTGAATGTGGTGACAGTGAGCAGCAGCAGGGTTGACTTTACAGCCATGCAGCTGCTGTAACATAATGTTCTTTTCCTCCAGGAGGCCTGAACAAGGACACATGTGCTTTTACACACATACACATCCACTTCACTGACTGCTGGAGCAAAATACACACTGACATGGCATTTATATTTAATCCACATTCTTACATAACATGCACAGACACGCATGCTCGCTTAAGAAATAGCAATAAAATTATCAGCAAGACCATAAATAAGAAAAGTGAGTGAGAAAGCGAGTAATGTCATTGACACTTGGCTGTAAAAGATGAAGAATTAGAGCAAACTTCTTACCTGAGCGACGTGTTTTTCCAACACCTTGGCAGCTTTCTGGTAGCCGTTCACCTTCAGGTGCTGGAAGATGAGGAAGAGCAGCGCAGAGTCTTCCTCTGAGGCCATGCTGTCCGTCTGGGCCGAGTGGCACCACCGAGAAACAGGAGAAAACCTGCAATATTAGTGAGGAGTTATTAACAGTTCAGTTCATGCTCGCTATGCTGCGTGCAGCCATGAGTCTCTAACCACGCCCCCTTACAAACGCACCATGGGAAATGGAGTTTTTTTTGTATAAGGAGCGACAACAAAAGCATGCTTTTGGATTAGATGTCTTGCTAACATGAAGTTAAGTGATAAATAACGCGTTATATAAAGAATAATAGGCCTAAGAAAAAATTAAGATATGAAAATAATATGTGTTGACTGTATTTTTCATTGTAAAGCAGACATTTTTCACATTTTAAATTAATTTATTCTCAGTTAAGGGTAAACCCTCTTAAAATGACTTACTTTAATTTGTTATAATTCATCCAGTTTAGCCTTTAAAGCACACTTTAGCTATGAAAAGAAAAAATGTGATTTTTTTCAGAAAAAAAAAATACTCAATGCACATATGCATACAGTCTACATGTGAATTAGTAAGATTTTTTTTATTAGTTTCTTATTTTTAAGTGGCGCACCATAACCTACATCTCATATGGGAATAATTGGAACTTTTATTTCTTGATGAATTGGACTTATTTCCGGCCTCCTCAGAATGACTTGGTGCAGTTTTGCTTCTGTACAGTTCGTTGCGTAAAGAGAGAAATTCCTGGTTAGCTGCTGGTGCCAGCTGGCTGCTGTGCCGGGCTCACAGGCTGCAGTCATGCCGCAGGGCTGAAGCTCTGCTGGGTCACATCCACACAGGCAGGCCGGTCTGTGACGAGACAACAACCATGAGACACAATGTTAGACTTGGTAAAGTAGCGCACAGTCCGCTGCAGTTAAATGCTTATTACTGTTGTGTCTTTTGTCAAGGTATACAAATGATATAAAGACTACCGGATATTGAGCATTGCAGCCTTCAAAATAAAAGTCGTGATAGAGAAAAATAAATATAAATCCAGTTTTGAAAATGTATAATCTTCTATCAAATGATAAAGCCAATTTTACATTACTGCTATTATAGATATATGCTATTATATTAAAGTGCCCCCTGGTTAGCAAAACACACTAAATTGCCCTTTTATGTGGAAAACAAACACACTAAGCTGCACTCATGCCTGGTTAAAACATGATAAATACCCTTTTGGGTGACAAAAATGAAGGCTACAGTGCCCCCCGATTGGCAAAACACACAAAATGGTCCTCTTGGCTGGTTAAAACATGATAAAATGCCCTCTTGGGTGGCAAAAAGTTGTGCTTTAGTGGTGAGAAAGTGTCATGGGTACCCTTTTTTTCTTTCTGCCCACTGCCCAAAAAGTCTGTGCACGCCACTGCTGGGGTGTAGTTAGCTAATGCAAGGCTAGCTCCACATTAGCATTGTACCAACAAGGTTACAAGCTTATTATAACTGCTAATAACTCAGCACCAAGACATGCTTCTCATGTAATTATCATTTTTAAGTTTAGACTTCATCACAGCTTACCTCATGTTATATCTAAAATGTTATAACACAAAGTAAATTGAGCAAGAAGCAGAAACTGGCTAGCCTGTTGGGAACTAGCTGGCTCCACTTAAAGGCCAATTTATAGTACTCCGTAAAGTGCCGTACGTAGAGACGGAGAGCCCTCTCCGTCGCCGGAGAGCCTGACGGAGAGCCTCTCCGTCGTCTCCGGGCGCAGGAATTTTTTTTTAACTGTCCGTCAATCCGTCAAGGGAAGACGGAGACGACAAGAGCTGTGATTGGTCCTCTAGCTGCACCCTGCTGTGAAATGCAGCCCCTTTCCCTACACACAAACAGACAGACAGGTCATCTCTGCAGCAGCGCAGGCAGGACAGGAACTAAAGTATCGATTATCCTTGTGAAAGGCAAATCAAACACACTCAACCTGCTCAAAAAATCTATTTAATTCATTTAGTAATTATGGCTGGGGTATATTTACACAGAACATCCCGAAAGTTGTTGGTTTGCGTTCGCTATTATCCGATTTTGTGTTGAAAAGAAAGAGGAAGAGGAGTTTTAAAGACTGAAAGCAACCAATGTTGTTCTCTTCTATCTCCCTCACAAATAATTAAATCATAAAATAGTATTTTCCCCTGCTTTTATCAGCGATATTAAGGCGAATTGCTTCACTTTCCGAGGGGGTGCATTTCACGGCAGGGCTGCACAACACGCATCATGACGGAGAAGTGCGAGGGCTCCAGGGGTCTCCGTAGCTACGGAGTCGGATGACGGATTACGCAGTCGGAGAAGTATATTCCAGCCTTAATAGTGAACTAGCATAGTGACTGGTAATGACATACTGTTGGAAAAGATAATATCTGTACTTCACAGTGCGGACTGCCCACCTCCATTAAAAACACTCGCTGTATCACGTCCTGTCGCTGACTTGGTGTTTTATTCTGACGGGTCAGACCGGAAGCGTCAGCGCGGTGCCATGCTGTCTTGACTCAGACTCAGTTCATTGGGAGTGAGGACGCTCAGACTGAAGAAAGGAAGGTCTCATGAAAACTGGAGGACATGTGGCGTCTTCTGCAAACTCCAGTTACAGCCAACTTTTCTGCGAGCTGAAGAGAGACTGGAAGAGTGAAGAATGAAGTGAAGAGGAGGAGAGGAAGAGGAGAGGAGGAGGAGAAGAGCCGTTCACTCCCATTGATTCAGTATCGAGGTATTGATTTAAGCCTGGATGTGAAGTAACACAGCTGATGTGAGGAGTAGATGTATGTGTGGGTGAAGAAGTGTTCTGATTTTAAACATAAAAATTAAAAATCCTGGATGAAACTATGATGTCAGAGTTAAAATATGAATGAAATTTGATAATGAAGCATTTCTAATGAGATCTGGTTGACTTAGAGTAACTTGATACAGGCTGCAGACTGCATCAAAGCAAATTAAATGCAGGACCAGTCTGTGCTTGCATAGTCTGAACTAACACAGTCAAGGCTGTCACAGTTCATGTCCAACCCCCACAAAGCTCTTGGCTTTGAAATTTGCAAACATGTCACAGATAGACATGTCCAATCTGCTTTTTCCTTCCTTTCACAGAATGCTAAGCAGCATGTCAACAAAATAGAGGGTTAAAAACCATTAAAATACCTGTAACCTGTTTTGTAAATCAGTTAACATGCACTGAGAGGGTTAGTAAGTATGGATGAACAAGCGTTGCTTTTCTAAAGTAAGGACAGACAGCAGCGTCTGGCAGCATTCCGTCATGTATTGCTCACTGGCACTGAATCAGACTTTAATAAATCACACACCACCTCTGTCACCCCTTTGTTTGCTGGAAACTTGGAGCGGGATGCTCTGTAAAACAGGCTGAGGGTCCCACTCCTGATTGAGAAGCTCAGTTTTCTGTTGCAGTTTGTGACACAGGATCTTTGTGTGAAGTCTACGGTAACTTTTAAATTTTAATGTAAGATATATGATGAAACAAGAGGGACAACATCAAACATAATGCAGTTCATTTGTGCTGAAACAATGCTGATCGATTGGAAGAATCGATCAACATTAGACATGACTTTTTGGGCTGTTCCTCAGGCAAAACAAGCAATTTAAAGGCAACACATTGGGCAGTGGCGTTGCTAGGGTCTCTTCGGGCTCCAGGCAAGAAATCCCTGGGGCCCCCACCCCTCCTTTGTTGTTGCTGTGGAGTACATTTTGGCAGCCCTGGGGGCCCCTCTATTGGCCAGGGCTACCTCACTTGTCTGTCCACAAGCCTTGTCCCTGGCTCTCACAGCTTGTGAAGTTTATTATTTTCACAAATTAATCAGTTGATTCATTGAATAAGTAATCGACAGATCCACCAAAAGTAACAATAACCAGTAGGTTAAGCTTTAAAATCAATTGCACCACCATCTTGAACTCCAACTCCATGTCCAGTTTAACTCCCTCAACATAAACAAAAAAAAAAAAACTCCTGTGAGAAAGTTTGGATCATAAATTAAGGTGACCACATTTGATCTGAAATTATCGGAGATAATAATAGTTATTACGGTAGTAACTGTTGTTTTAGTCAACAAGGAGCATTTTTTTTCCCCTCAATTAGAGTTAGCTTTTTAATTGAAACAAAGAATGCTTGTTATGGGTCCTTTTGATTAAATAATGGAATTTAAAAAAAAAAAAAAAAATCTACGACTTGAATTTCTGGGTGGGGATCCTGTCGGGTGGTGGAGCACCCTCCCAAATAAACTATAGGGAAACGTTTATGCTGTGATAACACTCCTTTCAACATTTTTATCAATGAGCTTCACTTTTTAGTGCTAATATAGGATTTAACATGAATGTAGTACCTTAATATGTCATTTAATTTAAGTGTTGCTTGTTTTTCCTTAAAAAAATAGAGTATATACTCACTATTACCAACCAGTGTCAGATTACACGTACAGTAATAGGGGACGTTGTCCACTCTTACTCTGCATAATGTAAGAAGCACAGCAGGAAAGAAGTTACATCAAGTGGGTCTGTTCCTGCTCTCTCTGTCACCACTAATATTTTCATCACTTTTTATTGCTGCTGTTCAGATCCAGAGACTGTACAGGGTAAAAAAGGCCTCCTCACAGTTTCAGCTCGCTCCAGATGGATGTGTTTCAGATCATACTCACAGCCAAGTTGGCAGATCCAACTCTAATGTGGTTTTATGCTGGACAGTTAGTCCACCAGCGATGGCGTGTGTGTGTGTGTGTGTTTGAATTTGTGCCGACTCAAACATTTCTAAGGGTTTTGTTCATGGAGGTTGTCGCTCTATTGTTATTTTTGGATGTTTCTTTCTTATTTCCCTACAGTAAAGATGCAGAGCGCTGCTGCTGCCGTGGCCTTCGCTGTGCTCAGTGTTTTCTTCAGCATGGACTGCCTGTCAGCCCACCAGCCCAAACCGAACCACATACAGGACCAGAGCGACCCGACGACCCAGAGAAACGAGGCCGAACCGAAGAAGAAGAACCAGCCGCACATCATCTTTATCCTCATAGATGACCAGGTGTGTGTGTGTGTGTGTGTGTGAACACCTCAAATGTATGACATGTTACAGGCTGTTCTCACGCACCGTTCGTAGCTTAACCAACAAAAAGTAATGCACTGTTAGAAGTTAGTGATCTAAAACAACAAAGATCAGTTATTAAACCCCTAAAAACATCAGTAATAGGACTGCAACTAAGGATTATTTTGATTGTTGACTAATCTACAGACTATCTTAACAATTAATCGACTAATCTATCGACGATCTTAGTGATTACTCGACTAATAGATTTATTTACGCCTGTTCAGTGGCTCTTATTTAGCCATCGGCTTTTAAATTCAGCTAGATGTTGTTTTGATTAACAATAAAGACAATAAAGATGACTACTATGAGGACTGTGATGCCCACTATCATTCAGAAACTGTGCTGCTTAAAAAAAAGTCAAAATAGCAGCAATAAAAACAAACAACAAAACAACCACAAAGCTCTGGAGCTTCCTCAAAAATAAAAAAACATATTCTGTAGTGAACAGAACCCAGCCAGTAGCGCAGTGGATGATTGCGCATGCCATCTTAACGGGCTCCCTCGACTCCCTCCCTGTCCCGGCTACCAAAATGGGCGAGGAAGGGCGTCCGGGGTAAAAACTAACGCCAAGTACAAGTAACTCAATTACCTTGTTGATTATTTACACCAAAAGTAATGTGTTACTGTTAAAAGTAATGATTTAAATTCTGACTTGGAGCTTGGAAATTCCTACATTCCTGTACAACGTGAACGCACCGTGAGTCGAATCACTCAAACACCTGGATCCCAGTTTTGCTGCATCGGCAACGAATTTCATGATTGATTTTTGTCGTCTATGTCAACTAGTTGCACCCCTCATCAGTAACAGCGTCAAAACTTGTCCTGGTCGGGCTGCAGCGGTGACTATTTGTTCGTCCTCCGCAGCCACTGCAGGTCTGCTTCTATGAGCTTTAATAAGGACGCACACTTCCACTATAACAACCAGTGTGTTTCCTCCTCACAAGAAAAGACTGGTGGTGATCTGCTTTCGCAATAAATCCAACAAGCCTATTTACATTTTTTCAAGTGGTTTTGAAGATGGAGGTAGCAATGACACAAGTCTTTAATTTATTTAATATAATGTTTATCACCATTTTTATAGATTAGAACCACCTTTTCATTTTAGCAGGAAAAGTGTCTTAATAGTCGTATCATCACCACCAAGGAACTGCTGATAAATGCAAAATCATCATTATTCTCCACATTTCTAATTTATTTTCTTTGCTAAATTTGAACCAATATTAACCAGAATACATTAACTCATTAGCTACTTCCTCTGTATTTTCTATAATTGATTTTTGTTTTTTGTTTTTTTACAAATAAATGTTGGAAAATCATTTTGACTACGGTTTTTAATGACATCATTAAACACACTCCAGGTAGCCTTGATGTTTTTTTGTGTTTTTGCAACAATTGATCATAATAATCTTTTCTGGACAGTGTGCTACAAGATGTCGATCTGATAATAATAACTGATAAAGAAAATGTTAAATAAAAACTGTCAGGCATAACATAACATACCTGAACGCTGATTAAAAAAATGACTAAATGATTAGTCATTTATTATCAGATAACTGACAGAGATTAAAGCCTGATCTAACAAGAAGGACGCTCAGCAGTGGGAGGTGTAAACACATTCATACTGCAGATAGAGCTGAAAATGGCTCCGTACAGGAAGATATAAAGAGGTGGGATCACAGCGCGTCGTAGGAAAAGTAGCATTTAAACCTTCTGAGTTTAACCTCATCAAAAATGTAGTGTAGATCATCTATAATCTGAAGCATTCAGCAGAAATCTGTCATGACTCCGACGCAGGGCTTCAACGACATCGGCTACCACAACCCCACCATCAAGACGCCCACTCTGGACAAGCTGGCGGCAGAGGGTGTGACGCTGGAGAACTACTACGTCCAGCCCATCTGCACGCCGTCACGCAGCCAGCTCATCACCGGCAGGTACACAGGTCTCTGCACGGCCTCCTTTGTCCATCTGTCAACAACTGTTCAGTCAAATATTCATATTCCCTCTATATTATTATTATATTTTTACATTTTTATTCTAGGTTGGACACTTCCTGAATCCCAGTTAGGGGCTGCCTCTTGCTTTTATTTATTGATTCTTTAATATAAGACTTTATTAATCCTCATGTTACAGTAGCACAATAAACGGATGCAGGTAGATGATGTAGATGTTAGAAAGCCAATAACAAGTCTTGATTTTTCCTCCAGATATCAGATCCACACAGGACTACAACACTCCATCATCAGACCCAGTCAGCCGAGCTGTTTGCCCTCACACATAGACACTCTGCCTGAGAGGCTGAGGGAGGCCGGCTACGCCACTCACATGGTGGGCAAGTGGCACCTGGGCTTCTACAGGTGAGAGAGACGCTTCACACGCCTGTCGTTAGGGGGTTCAGACCAGAGGTGATACAGAGAGACACTGGACCACCCACACTGTAACCATAGAAACAGGTTAAAGATGTGCAAAGCTTCTCCTTAAATCACCCAGAACCCAAATGTGCATACCAGTTCCCTTACTACCATACTATTTAGTACGCCTGAAAAAGATTTAGTCTGCTCCTACACATAGTACGTCCAATGCAGGGTCAAAGTTCAAGACACAATGTCCTACTTCATGTAACAGTGTGAGGGCAGCTGCAGTACGTACTAATATTTCCCACTCTGTTCAATCAAAAGGAAATACAGCTGTACATGGTGTTATAATCATTAGGGGTGTCCTGATACAACTTTTTCTCTTCCCATACAATACAGATATTGCAGCCTTAAGTTTTGGGTGATACGTTATCGATCCCATAAGCTATCATCATGAATCATTCCGACTTTTATTACTTATTTTGTAGTATGGGATGTTAGAAAAGGCTTGATCAAGTGATGTTACTCAAACAGAGAACAATAGTCGGCAACAGTACGGGTTACATCAGTTTAACCTTAAACATAAGAATATCCAACAATTGAATAAAATAAATAAAAAATAGACCCTGAATAACCTCAATAAATCTGTTAAAAAATTTTTTTTAAAAATTAAAGTGCAAAATAACCACTAGTTTAACTTCCACAATTGAATAGAATAAATAAAAAATAAATTAGATGGCCCTAAAAAATAACCTCAATAAATCCGATAAAAACAAAAAAAATATTTTTAAAGTGCAAAATAGCCATTAATTCAACCTTAACATAAGAATATTTTATAATTGAATACTGATCAGGTTGGTCGTATTAAACGTCCTGGTTCTGTTCCACCACAGGAAACTGGTTCAGGACTAGTTTTGCTCTCAGCTTCAACGTCTTTTTCAGACTTCAACTAAAAATGCTGCGACAGTGCCGACATCACTCCTCCTCCTTCTGCTTTGTTAGAAGAGTCTGGACTGGACTGATGCTATCACAGTGATTATATCAGAGAGTTTAGATGCAGCACGATATAGTCTGCTACTTGTGTTTTTTGCTGATATCGGACCGATATCTGGTACCAATATCGTACCGTACCAATGTTTAACCAGCTTTATTGCTGGCAAAGATGTCGTGGCTTTAGTCCCCGAGGGGTTCGGGAAAAGTCTTATTTTTCAGTTAGTTCCGTTAGTGGTGAAGGAGTTGGGTAGCCTGAATGCTAGCGGTGCATTACATATGTCACGACCAAACATTAGTGATTGGGTAAAAGCAGATCCAATCGTTTCAAACTTCAACAGAGTTCACACCTCCCGTCTGAAATTGGTTCTCAATGGAGGAATGACAGACCCTCTGGACGATAGTACGTAAGACCAGATAGACATTAGTCCTCATTACACTGACAGTAGTTTTTTTGCTGCTATATTAACACACTGGATATCAAATTTAGCACCTTTAAAAGGTTTTTGTAGAACATGACACACATCTAATGTCTGGTTTCCTCCCTCTGTCCTCCAGGAAGGCGTGTCTGCCCACCAGAAAAGGGTTTGACACTTTCTTTGGTTCTTTAACAGGAAGTGTGGATTACTACAGGTAAACATGTGTGACTAGTATTCTTATTATCATCAGAAAGTGTCTGTTTATCATAACTCTCCCTCTGTCCCCAGTTATGGGTCCTGTGACGGCCCGGGGTTGTGTGGGTATGATCTCCATGACGACGAGGGCGTGGCATGGGGCCAGGAAGGGAAGTACTCCACCACGCTGTTCACACAGAGAGCTCGCAAGATCCTGGAGAGTCACGACCCCACGACCAAGCCTCTGTTCCTGCTGCTCTCTCTCCAGGTATCACCCTGTCAATAGCATGCTACTAAACAACCTCTCTGGAGAGAGCAAAGTGTTCAAATAGGTCAAATGTGGTGGCTGCTTTAAAGTCTTTGAGCATCAGGAACATATTTACAGCCTGGCCCACATGGGACTATTTAACTCAACTGTTTAATTAGAAGAGAGACAGAGAAAACTCAAAAGAGATGGTTTTGTCTTCTGTGGGCAGACATGCTCACTGGATGGAGTGGGATTTAAAGTCAAGTTAATTATATCTGTATAGCCCAGTATCACAAATAACAAATAATCCTCAGAAGGCTTTACAATCTGTACAGGATATGACACCCTAACGACTCTCAAAATCTGGCCAACATCCTGACATGGAGCGGCAAAACAAAGAGCTGTGTTATTTGGAAAGCTGAAGCACCACAAGAACAAGTTATCAGACCAACCATCGTTTTTGTCTAAAAGAGCCTCCAGCATCATTTCAGAGCTTTAATTCAGACTCTTTCTTTCTCACTGCGCTCACTACTCTTCACCATTTTGAACAGGAGTGAGGAATTTAAACCGAATTCACCTTTTTAGACCCAAATTTGAGCCAAAACACTGGAATTCACTGAGAAGTCAGAAATGAATCCAGAATAACAAACAACCACGAAAACACATTTTTCCTCTGTTCAGTAGTAGATAAATAAATAAACAAATAAATAAATAAAACATGCTTTGCTGTTTTTTAATTGTTTTTATAAAACAGTAAATTTTAAAATTCGTGGATAACAACTTGTTAATTTATGTCATTAAATTTAATTTTATATATTTTAGCAGTTAAAGATATCATTATGATTAAAGATCTTGTACCAAAAAAATTGAAAAATTTTGGGAAGAAATTTTGGTCATCGCCAAAACTGTTAACTTAGGGCAGCAGTGATAAACACCTTACACTAGGCTGTGCTCTATACTAAATTTGTGTTGTTGGGCATTCTGGGAAATATAAGAAATGACTGATTTAAGGAAATGTTGAAGAAAGAAAGAACATTACAAAATTTGATCAAACAAAACAGGTGGAAGGTGATAGTTCATACTAGAACATGTGTACGTGCTTTAGTGTTTAAAAACACACACTCATGCTGTGTGAATGTTTTTTTAGCGCCTGTCTCTTTAAGACCCCTCCTGAAAAAGCTCCGTTTGCACATCTAAAAGGATATAAAATGTCCCTTTATATCAAAAACATGTTATATGTAACACATTTCTCCTGCTACATGCAGTTCTTACCCTGTTACTGCATGATATTTATGATTATACTTGGTTTTATCTGTGTATTGTTGTTGAGTTCTGCTCCAGTATAATGATATAGTCTGTGCTAATACTTCCCTCCAGGCAGTTCACACTCCTCTACAGACTCCCAAGTCCTACATCTACCCCTACCGTGACATGGCTAACGTCGCCAGGAGGAAGTACGCTGCCATGGTGTCCACGGTGGACGAGGCGGTACGAAACGTCACGTACGCTCTGAGAAAGTACGGATACTACCGGAACAGCGTCATGATCTATTCCACCGACAACGGCGCACAGCCCTTCACTGGAGGCAGCAACTGGCCCCTACGAGGCCGAAAGGTACAAAGTCTGCTTCTTATGTACGATTTGAACATAAATTTGACCGTTTATAGTCAGGGGCGTGTTTAGTCATTTGGGGGCCCAAGGGAAGCCCAGTCATTGGGGCCCTTCATAGCCTTGTTCTGCACTGACAAAGGTTTTATTCTGATGTATTTTTACTCACAATCCAACTCTTCATCATCCTCTGAACTAGACGGGCTTTCCCCTAGTCCATTACTGTCTCAAGTGAATTATCTCAAAGCTTTTACTGTCATTGATAAGAACATTTATCATCATTTAATATAGTTTATCATTTCGGCTGCTTTAAAACTCACATCTTTGTGATGAAAATTGTCAGTCGTGTCACTCTCCACTTAATCTCTAGTCCTCCTCAGCTCACACTGACAGCACTGCTGCTGTTAAAAACCAACAGTGTCACTGTGAAAAGGGTTGACATCTTTGATAGTTTTGATAAAAACTGTCTACTTTCCTCTCGCCTTCTCCTCTTCTCTGCTCCACTGAGGTAACTCTGTTTCATTTACTTCTGAAAACCTTCCTTAAAGTGTTCCTGAATCAAGCCTGCACACTGGCAGTAACATGGACTAGTCTATTGCGTGAGGGAGCAGCAAGGGAGGGGGGAGCAGTCAAAACAATCATGTTATACTCAGCATTTTGATATATTTTTAAGCATGTTAATTAGTTCTAAAACAACAAGAATTGCTTTGAATCTAAGAAAACATTTTTTGATAATGTTTTTATGAGACGTTTGGGGGCCCTTGGAAATCTTGGGGCCCCAGGCAGTTGCCCGTGTTTGCCTAATGGTAAGTACGCCCCTGCTTACAGTCAGACTTGCTGTTGACACGTTAGCATCACCACCACATGCACAGTGCATCCTAACCTACTAAAGCTGTGTGACCACTATACATAAGAGAAACTCTTTTATTTTGGTAACAGCATGGCCTTTGCTTAATATGGATCCATATATGCTTTTTTATTCGGCAATCATTAGATGTGATCATGGACTTGTATTTTTTAAACAGTTAAGTAATTTATGGAAATGGATTTATGTCGTGTCAAATAACGACGACTCGTCAGAAGCTGTGGTTAAACCTCCTCACTGTGTTTCTAGGGAACATACTGGGAAGGTGGCGTCCGTGGGGTGGCGTTCGTTCACAGCCCGCTGTTGAAACGCAGGAGGCGGGTGACCAAAGCTCTGCTCCACATCACTGACTGGTTCCCCACACTGGTGCGCCTGGCGGGGGGAAAACCCAGTGAGGTCAGTGGGACTGTGTTTGATCAACACAGTGAATCATTTCCTGCCACTGAAAATGTTTTTGGCTTTGTACTTTATTGTATGTGATTTGTTCGGTTGTCATACGAAAGCTGTATGGGGAAACAACAACATTCTTATGCGGAACAAAGGTTTTTACGCTCGCTTGAAATTGTTTTTCCTCTGTACAAGCTGGGCGCTGGGCTGTGTGGATAAACAGCTGAATTACAGTTTTCATATCTGTCATGTGATGCTGTTCGGCTCAACAATACTGTTTCCTGTAAACTTCTGTTAGGAAAAAAAATAAATCTGATTTCTAGGTACCAATCACTTCTATAATCCTGAAAACTGTAAAATGCACTAATAGCCGAAGCCAGAATTATTTTCATGTGAATGAGGCAGGTTAAAGGTCTCCTCTGTGGACTCAGTCAATGTGGGTTCTTACCAAGATTTTTAAAAAAAAACTTAGATTTAGACACGTTAGATAATTTATTTTGATTTAAGAGTTAATTTCTTATTTTCAAGTGTTCTTGTTTTCTAAGTGTTCAACTTTACACTATAATCTTAAATCAAGCACAACCTTATCTTTTTGTCTCAAATAGGCAGGAAATCTTAAAATGAGGTAAATAACTTTTAAAATAAGATATATTACACCTCTCGCCCAAAGTCTCATCAAATAAATCTTGTTTTAAGATTCAGTAACAAACTCAATTTGATTCAAGTGTCACACAAAAAACATCTAAAAGCATTTTCTGCTAATTTTCAGGTTATTTTTAGTATATTTCACTGACTTTGGGTCTGTAAAAAGTTCAGTTCTAAGTAATCTCATCTTAAAACCAACATTTTCTGCTTATTCTAAGCCTTCAAAATACATCTTATTTCATCTTATGTCTAGATTTAAAGTAGAATAGAACTATTTATTTATCCCCCATTGGGGAAACAACCAAGAACAACAACAGTAATGAAATAATAGAATAAGTAATAAGTAATAATGATAATAATAATAATAATAACAACAGTAATACATATTTACAATATGCACTAAATAAAAAGGAATAAAGTATATTTTAATTGCAAATGAAATGTTAATTAATCAAAATTATTAGATAAATAAAATGTATTATTATTGTTTTTAATGTGGATGTGACTTGTAGAAAAAGAAGTGCAAATTTGCAGTGTAAAAAACAAAAAACAATCTTTTAACCGTAATCTTAATTTGAAAAATCTTGTCAAGTGAAATTATCTTGCTGCATGGACAGATAATTTCACTTGTATTTAGGAGCTTTTTCCTCAGATTTAGTGTTTTTATCTTGTTTTTAGAGACCCGCAATGTGGCTAATAGCAGCTGACATGAAATTTCTTAGTTTGTTTCTTAATTTAAAACTAAATTCTTAATTTCTTCTCTTTGCATGTTTCTATCATACATGGGTTAGCTGGCCCAGGAGACTGTTTCTCCACTTGGACTGTTGATGCTTTCTTAGTCAGGCCTTCTTTTAAAGGGTACATACAGGCCATGGAAAAGACACTCTCCCATGAATTACTGACCATTTTATTGTGCAGTAAAACAGACCAGATTCAGGGATGTTTCTTACCACAGCCACCCGAGCTCCAGATGTTTTTGTTTTGTTTTGTTTTTTGTCAGCACCTATTCCCATCGTTAAACACTAAAAGATGGGAGGTGTCAACTTTTTATGGGATTGGTGCATATGTTCATTTTGCAGAAAAGTATTAATATTTTGTTCGTAAGCTGTCATTCTTTATTAAATTTTCCTATTATGAGCCAGAGAGGAAAGTGCTGCACCTCTGTGAATTCAGGGGGAAACAGATGATAGACAGGACGAGATATGATGGGTGGGGAAGGGTACAAGCAGGCAGTGTCATTAGAAATCAAAAATGTGAGCTGCTGTGTTATTCCCATCAGTCAGTATCACAGAAAAAGGATAAGAGGAGAAAAATAATACTAATAAAATAAAACTGACAGAGAGTTGGGCACCAAAGGGCCCAGGTGAGAGAGGAATGTATAGAGAGCATGAATATAGTGTGAAGCCTGAAGAGTGATTCAGCCCATTCTGGCGGGTCCCATCAATACTCAACAATGGGACACAACAGACACTTGTACACCCTGATCCAACATGCATGAGTGACTGACACCGAAACCCAGAGCAGCTGAGACGACTGAGCAGGGTCTCGCTGGCCGAGCGTTCGTCCTGCCCAGGCAGCAGCAGCACCCAGGAGGCATCGCCCAGAGAGCCGACCAGGGCCACAGAGAAACACACAAACCCAGGGACCAAGACCGGGATACGAGGGCCCGTCCCCAGCCCAAGCTCCAGATATGATTGACCACATTACTGCATGTTGTCCATGTCGTCTGCTGATTTCATGTTCATGCAGGAGTTGTTTTGTTGTCACAGTTGGAGCTCTAGGTGGAGCTCCATCTACGTCAAACCTCATTTTGGCCCCAGACGTCACTGAGGTTACAGACAGTTATTTACTGTCAGGTAGATAAATGTGCTCTTGACCTGTTACTGAAACAGTTTTATTTCAGACATAAATTACTTTTATTGGTGAGTCCCTGTTAAGCCACTAAAGAGCTTTGTTGGAATAGTATCCAAGAGGGTTTCCACTGCCAGAGCAGATAAATAAAGCTGCCTTGGCTACAATCAAGACAGTGTCTGACTAGTCCAGGAAGTCAGTAGCCTCTATTACCAAAGCATATTTATTATTATTTATTCCTGTGTGATGAAATGATGAATGCATTTCCTCTGGCAGCATTAACGCAGGAGCCCTTTCAGTGCCTGATATAAGCCTTTTCTCTGTGATATGAGTGTGTCTGTTTCCCTGTCAGAGTCATGGCCTGGATGGTTTCGATGTCTGGCCCACCATCAGTGAAGGAAAGGAGTCTCCTCGTCAGGAGATCCTTCACAACATTGACCCCCTACACAAACCTCCTGCTCAAACCATGAGCTGGGACACCAGCAAAGACAGAGCCTCAGGTAAACACCGGAAAATAAAACGGCTAAGGTTCAAGGTATTCAAGCTCATTCATACACAGAGTGACGGTGAAAGGAAGATAGTTGGTGCCAAAAGAAGGAGGGAGGGCAGGAATGGAGACGATCAAGTGATACAAAACAACAAATGTCACAGGAGTGCTTACCCTTTATGTCGCATGTTCTTTGTTTTGTCAGGAAAAACATTCAAAGGCCCAAAGAAGCCAAAGAAGAAGAAGATCCTGAAGCTGAAACCAAAGCAGAAGTCAGCGTTCAAGTTGAAGACCACCAAGAAGCCTCAGCTGTTTTCCCATCAAACTGCTCAGTCTAAACCCAAACCTAAACACAAGGGCAAGCCCCTTCCACAGTCAAAGACCAAACCCAAGACCAAGACCAAAGTCGACCCTCAGAACCACAGACCGTCACGTTACAGTCCACATGTGAGGTCCCAGTCTAGCGGCGCTCCAGCATTTCGTCCTAGATCTCAAACACTCATCCAGTCACGTTTAAAACCAAAGTCCAGGAGGAACATATCCCGAAACCGCAAGACATCACGGTCAAGAGCCTCTCACCAAAAATCAAAGACACAGCTCAAGTTACATTCAAAGCCAAAGTCCAGGCGGACCTTATCCCAGCACCAGAACACGTCCCAGCCAGTGTGGGACGCTTCAGTCCAGGCTGCCATCAGAGTTGGAGACTGGAAGCTGCTCACAGGAGACCCAGGTCACGGAGACTGGGTCCCCCCACAGGTAGCACCACACCCACTCAGACCCTCTTTCACTGATCAGAAAGAACATTAAAAACTGCTCGTTTTCATCCTCAGGTCCTTCCCTATCTCTCTGGTCGCTGGTGGAATCTCGAACGTGCCGACTTGTCCTCCCCCAAATCCTCCACCCTCAAAAACGTCTGGCTGTTCAACATCACGTCCGACCCGTGCGAGCGGCAGGACCTGGCAGACCAGAGACCAGATGTGGTCCAGAGGCTGATGGCCAGACTTGCCTACTACAACCAGACAGCCGTGCCGGTTTATTTCCCGCCCGACGACCCTCGAGCCGATCCCAGCCAGCACGACGGGGCATGGGTGCCATGGGTGGAGGAAGAGGAGGATGAGGAGGGCAAATATGATGGAGTGTACAAGAAAGGCAAGAGTGGTAAGAAGAAGAGGAAGAAGCCAAAGTGCCCACTGTGCAAGCTGCAGTCCTTCTTTCTGAAGCTCAACACCAGGATGATGTCCAACAGGATTTGAGTTGATCAAAGACTGGTCAGACATCGTTACATCCCCTAAAGCAGACATGGGCAAAATACGGCCTGTTGGGCTTTTTAATCTAGATTATATTTAGAGCTGCCACCACATTAATGCGATCCATGGCAGCATGCAGGACGGTAAGTCTAATTGGACAAAAAAAGCATGAAGCAGAACTCCATTCAAAAAACCAAGGAATCTAAAAACACAGTCATAACTAACGATCAAACATGGTGATAAAATTAGATTAACCATCTTTTCTGAATTTGTCCAAGCTTCTCCTGTAATTCAGCAAACAAATAATCCACCAAAGAGCACCGTTTAAGTATTAATTTGTAACAAGAAATGAATGAAAAGGAAAGGTGAAAGAGATTTTATCAACACAGCGCTTATTAGAGCTAATGTGGTGTCACTCTCATTTTAGCAGTTTATATACTTAAGCCCAAAATTATTCCTACCCCTGGCAAAGTTTGACTTAAAGTTACTTTTATTCAACGAGCAAGTTTTGTCTTGATTGGAAATGACACAGGTGTGAGGCATCGTTGTGGAAAAAAAACTATTTCTCAGCTTTTATTGACATTTGAACAACATTTCAAATAGCCCAAACTGTTCTAAAGCATCCTATTTACCCTGATTCATTGGGAATGGATGTTTTAATCAGCAAGTGAAAAACAGCGGTTGGTTTGTGGAGTCATGGTTCAGACAAAGGAGCTCACTGAGGACATGCAGCTGAGCACACGTCAGGAATAGGCTATAAGGCCATATCTACATGTTTTCAACTTCCGCTGGCTGCAGTGCAAAATCTTATTAAAAAATATAAGACGTTTCACACTGTGGAAAATCTCAGAAGACGTGGTCGGAAGCCAAAAGTGACACCTGTGTTGGCCAGGAGGATGTGAGAGAGGTGAAGAAGAATCAAGGATCACCACAAAGGCCATCCTGGTGAATCTGAGCTCTGCTGGTGAAAACATCTCAAGACAGACAGTCCAACAGACACTGAACCCTGCCGAGGTCCACGGAGGCAGACCGAGATAAGGCACAAAAAAGCCTGCTCACTGTCATCCTCACTGTCACACAGGTGGAAACCTGACACTTTTGGGGTGTTTTTCAGCCAACAGATCAGGGAACCTGATCACTTGAAACGACACCATGAAAAAAAAAGCATCAAGATTCTCAACAACAACAACATCAGGCGGTCTGAAGAGAAACTTCAGCACGACAGTGATCCAAAACAAAGCAACAGTGGTGAAGACAGAAACATGAACGTTTTACAGCGACCCAGCTGTAGAGACCCTCCACCCTGAAAGAGATGGAGCTCAACGCTAAAGATGAATGAGCAAAAATACCAGTGGAGACATGCAAAAAGCTGCTCAGCAATTCTAGGAAGCCTTTGATTGCTGTAATAGCCAATAAAGGTTTTTTTATTGATTATTGAGAAGGTATGAATAATTTTGTTCAAATGTCTCCATATTTTTTTTTTGTTCAAATGTAAAAAAAAAAAAGCTGAGAAATATTGTTTTTTCCACAATGATGCCTCTTGTACATCATCTGTGTCATTTCCAATCAAGAAAAAAAAATTGCTGGTTGAATAAGAGAAACTTTAAGTCAAAATTTGCCAGGGGTATGAATAGTTTCAGGCTTAACTGCATATACTTGCTGTTGTTGAGTTAATCAGGTGGAAATCACACATTTTAAAATACTACAAACTGCAGGAATATATATATATATATATATATCTGTTGATTTTTTTTGTGAAGTGGCCCTAATTTTTAAGACTATTCTGAGGTTTTTTCCATTGAACACATGATTTATTATATGACTATTGTCCACTGTTCCCTCATTTTCTGTCTCTTTTTTCAATTGTCGTCACAAACTGACAGAGTTCTTGACTCAAGGACTGACACTGTGCTGTAGCAATATTATTATATTATTAATATTATTATTATTATTACACTGTCAATGACTTGATAATGTTTCTTGAGCAGAGAGCCACTGTTTTCAAGAAGCTGTGACACAGTTCTTAAACGTATGTTTACACCAACAGTTCTTGTTGACAGTGAAAGTGCATGATGGTGATAATTGTTAGTTTTTCTAATGTGTGATGTTTTGGTTGGCGTTGTGTTACTGTGGCTGTGAATGTATCGCCATAGGGATGTGTTTTAATTACTGTGAACACCAGAAACATGATCTTATCCAGCCTGAAAAAAATGTTTAGTATTTTCAAGACATTAAGTTATTGAACGCAGGTTTGGATTTGTTTTAAGGAGCGATTAAATGAAAGTGATCAATGGAAAATAAAGACAACACTTAGACTGTTCCTCATATTATCTGAGCGATATCTATTTAAATCTAACGAGTCCAAAGAAAATCAAATGTCCTAATATTCCATAAGAAAGGCTCAAGTTTTTTTAGCTACATTAGGAACTTCTTTGGTGTAAAATGCTGGTTTTCTTCCCTTGAGCAAGGCAGCTAAGCTCTAAATATTTCAGTTTATTTGCATATCATCTAACAAACCACACCTGTGGCAGGAGCTCAGTTTAAATATTAGCTAGATGACTCCACCCTGAGTTAATAAAATAGAATAAATAAAATAAACTGACTGTCCTTTTGTGTCAGAATCAGCTAAAAATGGACCGCTATGGAATTTGATTCCATTTTTACACCATTCATCAATGAAGTTTGATTTTGACAATTTACAAACCTGTAATGCATTTTAAGCCTTTTCAGTTACATTTAATGAATGTTTACGTGCATAGAGTTGTACAAAGAATGCCAGTCACTGTTATTTTTGAATGCATTTAGATATTAAAATGTCTGGTAGATATTTACAAGAGATATTTAACAGAAGATAAGACAGAAAGTCTTTAGTTACGTGGTGCTTTGTGTTGAAAACTCAATGAGTGTTTGGGTTTGACCACTAGGTGGTGCCACATGTTAACAACAATAATGAAACTTCATGTGAGGAGCTGAAGCTGGTACCAAGAAAACAACGTTGATGTAAAAATGTTGCAGCTAAAAGATAAATTAAATCATCAGGAATCCCATTTGATGACGGCATTTACACCTATTTTTGTAGTTTACACTGTCAAGTGAAAAGACATTAATTTCAAATTTGCCAAAACTTAATAATTAACACACATGTAAGTTTGGTGGTGATGTCACAGTCCCATCCTAACTGTTCATATGTTCATATCTAAACACCTAAACAGAACATTTTTGCTCGTCTGTGGTGTCAAGCTGATGATACACTATCATATGTTGTGAATTCAAAGAAAACGCTTGCTTAGGTTTAGGAAAACACATCATGGTTTGGCTTAAATGTTTGCTAGGTGAAAAAGAAACGTAATATTTTGAAAGCAAAGACAAAGAACACTGATTTCACATGGGATAAAGACCTGAGTTGATAGGGTTTTTTTATTTTTTGCTCTTCAAACTAGCATCAAAAAAAATTTCTCGACTAAATTCTCCAAGCGTTTTTAGAAATACTGTGGCTTGTATCACAGACTGAAGGCTGTGACGAAGCCTGGATTTGACACGGTGGATAATGTGGAAGGCCTGGTGGAAACAAACAAGGTCGCTAAAATAACACACACATACATGAATGATTTCCCTCACACTCTGTCACTTTCTCTCCTCTCTTACACCTCAAATTAACACGTTCACATGGAATAAATACCTCGCTCACACGCTCCCTCTACCGTCACGTAACTCTTCATCCTGCCTCCACAGCAGCACCAGGAGGACATGGGATCTATGTGGGCGGCTGTAATATCAGGATTCCCTCAGCATGGAGCTGCTCTCCATGTGGTTTCTGCTGACGCCATCAGAAACTTAAAATTGAATCCTGTTCTGTGGACACGAGCCTCCGTTACTAGATTAATAAAAACACAAAAGAAAAAAACGGCATAATGCCCCGCTGAATTATGATGCTTCACATGACAACATGACGCTGTCGTTCCAGTCAGACCAGTCTGACATAAAACTATAAAAATGTCAAGTCAGTTTTTATTTGAATAGTCCAATATCACAAATTATAAATTAGCCTCAGAGGGCTTTACAAGCTGTACAGGATGTGACACCATCAGTCCTCTAGAACTGACCCAAAAAGAAGCTTTTAACAGGGAAAAAGAAACGGTAGAAGCAACACCACCTCTTCTCCACCTCACCAAACAGATGAACCTGAATGACACCACCTCCTCTCCACCTCTGTCGCCTCGGCCCATGGATACCTGGGAGATAAAAAAAAAAGCAGAAGGGAGACATGGGATATGGAGGACATGTCGCTGGTGTCTCACCATCTTCCCCCTCTGTCCCGTCCAGACTAAAGTACATTATTTTTTTTTAAACCTGTCACATCTTTTCCAAACCCTCTTTTTCATCTTTCACCTCCTTGCTTTCAGTTCCTTCCCTCTCTTTACTGTCTTAAAAGTGTTGCAGCTGTTTTCATCACTCGCTGAGAAGCAGAAAAAATAAATCTCTCTGACTTTAGGTCGAAGCTCTTCGTGTTTCTCAAGTTTTCAAATGAACAAATGGTGTGATGGTTATTGTATCGTTGACCTTTGACATTCCTTTCCTTCTTTTCTCATCATCTGAAAAGTTTCAAAGTGTTGCTAAAGGATGATATTAATACGTCTGTAACACCTGACTTTTTTTTGCCCCTGGAGGCAAATTTGTGATTGTGATGTGGACCATTTTGAGATATCTAGCAGTGTGGATGCAGAGTAAAAACAGGTCAGTTCCCGCCTCATGTCGAGGAAATACGGTGGCCTGTCGGTGACATAAAAACACGAAAGGCTCTCATAAGATCCAGTTTGTCCATTCTGGGCTACTGTAGAGGCTGTAGACTATAAAGAGACACACTGTTCCCTATGTAGATGTGAAGGACTCAGTGTCAGGTTATAATACAAGAAGGAAAACATAAGTTATTATTAATACGATGTTTCATTTCTGATAAAGCTATACGCTGATAAAACCCCTCTAAAATGTCTGTTTTCCAGACCTGAGAAGGTAAAGATAATTATCCTCAGTGTACCCTCTGATGACCTGACAGAGTGTCCTTATTGACTGTGATGCTGCTGAATTAAAGAAGGTAACCAGCTCTGAACAGCTGCTCAGACACTCTGACATGTGATCTGATCCACATGATCAGGCCTCTGCAGACCACCTCGATCATCCTCGTTTGCCCTCGGACTCAGCGTCAGCCCTGACGAGGCTGCCGATCCACGGCTGAGCGTTCATGAAGGACTCCCCCTCCCCACTGACTGAAGCTGTGAATGCAGATGAAGACATGAAGGTGGCTGGGAGAGATAAATTCAGTACACATGCAAAGCCAAGAGCTCACAGATAATGAGACGGGGGTGTGAAAGTGTCTTTGCGCTTCGCTTCTCTTTGGCTTTGATTGCACCACCACCACCTAACTAAAATGAATCATTTACTACAGCAGCAGAGTTTATGCAGACAGAGGCGTCACTGACGTCCTAACACTGGTGTTTCTGAACAGAAAAACAGCTTCTTTATTGTTATTCAGTGGAATTTCAACAGATTCTCTGTGAAAAATGAAAACTACTCCAGTTTGACTAATGAATTATGATATAGTACCACAGGTTCAGACACCCAGGAGCATATAAAGCACTTAGATTAGCTCCACCCTTACCAGCTGCAACATCACACATTAATGTCATCATCATAATATATAATACTTAATATATCATGTTTAAGTGACTCTGAAATGGGCCATTATGCATATCTGCAGCAGATGTTTTCCTTTGGTATTTGGGTGTACTTCAGTCACATTTTGAACACAGTACTTTTTCATACTGTAGTACTTCAGTACTTCTACCTCTCCATCTCAGCTTACTCTGTTGGCATGCTAACTTTAGCCAGTTAGCTCTTATCGTGGTCAAAGTACGATGGAAAATTATTAGGTTTTTGTACAAATTTTCATGGCAAACAGTTAATTGGAGATATTTCAGGATCAAAGTAAGTTCATCAATCTTATGAGTTCATTCAATTCAGTATTCAGATTTCAGTCCCATCAGTTATATTTTTGAATTCTTTTAACAATAAACAAACATTAAAAACTTTACATAGATTTTCATTGAGTCAATATTATATAATTAAAGTGTATTTCCCTCTCATCTCCCTGCAGCCATATTTATTGCTTTCAAGCGTGAATTTCCTCTGCTTGTTTCCACAGCTCTTTGCATCACAGCTAATAACCATCCATCCATCCATCATCTACCACTTATCCTCTCATAGGGTCGCGGCGGGGCTGGAGCCTAACCCAGCTGTCTTAGGGTGAAAGGCAGGGTACACCCTGGACAAGTCTCCAGTTCATCACAGGACACAGAGACAGACAACCACTCACACTCACATTCACACCTACGGACAATTTAAATTAGCCAATTAACCTAATCCCCATGCATGTTTTTGGATGGTGGGAGGAAGCCGGAGTACCTGGAGAGAACCCACACAGACACGGGGAGAACATGCAAACTCCACACAGAAAGGCCCCGGGCCGGGAATCGAACCCGGTACCTTCTTGCTGTGAGGCACAGCTAATAACCATTTTTCCTTATTCCACTTGAAACAGACTTCTAACAACAACTCACTGAATGTCACTCTGTTGAAGTTGCTGATTGGTATCGTTGCGTCTGGCTGCAGTGCTTTGCCAGAATATAGTCCCAAGTCAAAATCAGTCAATACATTTGTGTTAATTTGCATTGTCATTTGTACTTGTTGTGAATGTAGGTCATAAGAAGTGATGAGAAAACATTTTGAGTCATTTGGAATCACTTTCGAAATGACATGCTAGCTGGGACTAAGATTACAGTGACTATGCTAAGCTAAGGGCAGCATTGTCAGTTTAGGGTAATGGTTGAGTTGGCTAAAAAATGCTTTTGCTCACTTATTTAACTCTGGGGACTGCAAGGAACAACTAAATTTCACATAGGGGTGGAATATCCCTTTAATACTCCAACATGTTCTGCTAGAAACCCAAAATACTAGCACCAGGGTTCCCATGAGTCCTGGAAAACCTGGAAAAATGATTGACAAAATTCTCACTCATGGAAAATGAGAAAAAAGATCAAATGTCCTGGAAAATTATTTACCTTCCCCATACCTTGTAAGCAAATGTAAACTGGTTAACATATATATATATATATATATATATATATATATTTTAAATCCCCCATTGAGATACATTTACCTACCACAAAAGCATAAAACAAGTTGTGGTAATAAAGACACAACAAACAACAGCAAATCATAGAATGAGAAAATGATATTAGTAATAAATGTTTACAACATGCACGAGATAAAATGCATTTTTTAATTACAACTGAAATGTTAAACAATTCTTAAATGAACAAAATGCATTTTTACCATGGATGGACAGGAAACAAAAAAGCAGTGCAAAGTTTAGTTACTTCTGTTTGTATAAACATTTTTTCCAGGATACCTTAAAGTTTCCAGAACATTTGATCTTTTTTTTCATTTTCCAAATGTTTTCCATGACTGGAAAAATTGGTCAATCATTTTCCAGGTTTTCCAGGATGCATCTGAAAAGTGGCCCAGTAGTTACTCTTCAAGGAGATAAAGCGTGTATTCATGCATGTCCTTCTTCACTGAAATCCAGACACAAATGAAACAGTGGATTATTCATAGCTGATGCTTTAAAAACCACAACAATCTGACTGAAACACAGCAGGATGCAACACAACACTCACTCACTGGAGGACACTGAACGACAAAGATGACAAGAAAGAGACATGCTGGTCAAAACACATAATGCCCTGGATTTTTATTTCATTTTGTGACAATTCAAGAGGAATCGGAGTCTTTCCCGTGTGTGTTTGAGTGTGAGAAAGGTCTACAAGAACAAAACTCATGAATGGACTGGGCCATCAGGCTGGGCATTGGGATGGTGTGGTACAGACAAAGAAAAACTACAAGTAGCCTTGTTCAGTACCAAACTCTTCACAGAAGAGAGCCTTTTCTTAAATATGTCTTTTTTTTTAAGTTTTATTTTTTCCCAAATGAAGGCACCCGATATCGTGTGGTTCATGGCCTTTCAGCCTTCTGGAGTTTTTAAAAGTAGAGGAAAAACTTTTTTTTTTTCTTTATTTTCAATTAATACATGTCATCTTCCTTTTATGTAGAAGCTGGAATGATAATAAAGGTCAGTTACTGCATTTTTTTTTTTTTCAAACTCCCTTATTTTTTTTTAGATTAACAAGTAACAAAAAAATGAAGGTTTTCACAAGGGAGGGGGAAATGAGATACAAAAATATTAAAAAAAAAAAGGGGGGGGTTTAATCTTTTGGAGGAAAAAATAGAAGCCCAAAAAAAAAAAAAAAAAATAAAAAATCAAGCAGCATCAATCAAATTATATAGTGCTTAGATAAGTCAGAAGCAGCAAATTGTTGTGGGAAAGAGTCATCATCCCCATTGTTTTGTTACTTGTCGCAGGAATATTCGCTGTATGGAAGAGCTCTGTGGAAAGTGATTAACCCACTGACAAACTGATGCCTACAACAAACAAATCCACACCTGACGCTGTCTCCTACTGTCCTGTGCCTGAATCTGCATGGATTCATCAGGAACTCCCAGCCATGCTCACAACACCAAAAAAAAAAAAAAAAAAAAAAAAAATACAATCTTTTTTTTTTTTTTAACTCTAGCTAAACACTGACTACAGCATGGGGCACCGGTGAGGGATACAGTGTATGGAGTGAAAAAGAAAAGAAAAAAAGAAAAAAAAAAAACCCTTTGTAAACACGGCACAATAAATAGATGAAACAGCAGGTTGGGCACCATGCATGTGATGACATACATTTCTGTGGTACAACTCTCACACCTCATACTCGCACCAGTTGCAGTTTGTTGTTTTCTCTTTTTAATTTTGATTTTTTTTTAATATCTTGAGTGCAAAACATCACAAATGAACAATTCTGTATTCAAGTAATGTTATATACAAGAACAAGGGGGGTGGGAGGGGGTATTACAAATATGCAGTACTGTACATATAATTGCCATATTAAGAATTTACAGACAATCTCTTATTAACAGTAACAAATTGGGAAATGGGGGACGGGGAGAGGGGGAAAAAAAAAAAAAAAAATTGTACGAGACGAGCATTGCAATTAAGTCCCAAAACAGTTGCCATGGAAACCCAGCCTTGCTCATTCCACCACCACTTTTGCTTCCGCCGCTGACAAACGATGCATAGCACCTAAAAAGAAAACAAACGAGGACGACAAAAGGAGTCCCGCCTCCCCTGTGCTGTGAGCGCTAGGCTACGTAACCTCCATGGCCACTGTGTTCTCTGATAGACTGTTCAGTGCTGGCTTGTCCTGCTCGTGATTCTCCCTGAGGACAAAAAAAAAAGAGATAGGAGACACAGGGTTAGCTGCAAGTTATTAGCATTTCTGTTTTAATAACGTCCTAACATCCTCCAGTGATCAGGGACCACAACTTTCAGGAACCTTTGCAGTTGTTGATACAAAGCTGGTGCATTTTTGCACATTTGTAATTAAAAAAAAAAAGGCTGCACCATTTTCCCTGTGGATCTGGGGAGTGACCATTGATCAAGTTAATGGGACGAGACACAAAAATAAATAAACGCAAGTAGTTGTTAGCTGTAGAGGACAGGGATGCTTATTATTATTCAGGAGAATCTGCTGCTTAATTTAGCTTTTACATAAACTGCTCTCCGGAGCTTCTCAGTCGGCAAAATTTGCTCACTCCGCCGTGTGTGAGCTCTGCTGATTGGCTGTTGCTGTGGGTGGGACAATAATGGAGACAGAGAAGTGACTGCAGCTAGAGAGACACGGCAGTTCAGTTTTAAATTGATCTCTCATCGGCCGTCGGATTAAAAAAACAAAAAACAATTTAATGCTCGAAGCCAATGCTGATATCAATATTTAGCAGGAATTTTTTTTTCCCCCAAGCCCTTTACTTGCAACACTTGAAACAACGATATAAAAGGCATAACACTTATGAACAAAAGAAGTGAACTTTGCAAACAAAACAGCTATTGGCATTAAACACACATCTGAAAAGGTAATACCTACAGCTAATTTACAGTAAATTTAAGACAATTTAAACCCAAGTTATTAAGGTTAATTTAAGACATTTTAAGACTTTAACTCTTTGAGTGCCAAAGATGTATTTGTCGAATCATAAAACAGAATGCTTGAGTGCCATAAACATATTGTCTCTCCTTTTTTCGACAGCAAGGACAAAAGAGCACTCTCACACAGCCTATGAGTAATTTTGGGGCTTCTGGGATTTGTAGTCGGGACATAAAGAGACTGTATACACCACAGAGATCAAAGCAGGAAGTGGAGACGCTGCAGTATGTAGCATTAGCCCATGCTAAACACTTTTACCGGGAGCAGAAATAACGAAACTAAGACCATCAATAATAAACTAGCAGATTATTAAATTAAATTACATTCTCTTTCAAGCTTTTGTGGTATGATCAAATATCTTGTTTTAGACAATCTTTCTAATGTTTTATTGTACTATCCCTTTATCAATATGAAGAACGTGCTTAAGTTCCTCCGAAAAGAAGAAGAGCATTAAGGTAAATATATATAGTGCTCAACAGATTTTATTTCGTGACATAGTGTCTGTTGAAGCCATCCTTTATAACATCTGGCTGTGAATGGATGAGCTCTCCCACAGAAATCACATCAGTCCTCTCTCCTCTCACCTGGGCACTATGTCCAGCGGCGAGGCTGAAGCTGTAGTAACCTTGGGTTTCTGACAGTTGGCGGTTGCGGCGGCTGCGTGGGCGAGCTTTAAGGCGGAGGTCGACATGGTGGCGCTCAGCGTCCGGGGTGCGTGGACCCTCTTTCCAGTGGGAATGCCCAGGCGTAGACTGTTGTTGTTTCCCAGCAGGACCTGAGTGGCAGTGGCGTTAGTGGTGGTGGTGCTGGCAGGGTGGGCGGTGCCGTTGTTGTTAGTGGCGGCAGACGTGGAGCTGGTGCAAGGGTGGAGCAAGGCAGGTGTCGGGGTAGAGGTGGGTGGGGCCGGGGCAGCGGGAGAAGGGGAAGCTGTGCTCGAGAGGTGCAAGCCCTTGTAGACACCTGAGAGTGGAGGAGCGTGGGGGTGGTTAAAGAAAGAAGGTTTTAATGACGTGATATTGACACTGAAGCTCTGAATATGAACTGAACTGTATGGTTTCAAACTGTGACTGGTTCAGGATAATTACTGGAGCACTAGCATGACGGCATATTGTAGATTCCCATCATGCTCGAGATAATCTGTTTGATCTTATATTTACTAACAGTGAAAGAGGAGGGTCACTCTGTTCTCGACCATTGAGTGAGACCCTCAGCTGTGTGGACGGCTGTCCTACCTGAGGGGGAGAGGACGCCATTGACTCCGCCTCCCAGGGCTAGCTCCTCCTTGGTTTTCAGAGCCAGCAGTTTGTCGGCGGTGACGACGGCCGAGGCAGCGAACTGAGCGCTGGCCTGGTCTAACATGTTCGACAGGCCCTGCAGAGGAGAGGAAAGCTGTGTGAGTCCCTGATGGGAGGGGATGAAATGACCAGCTCTGTTCGCTCCTGCTGACCTGAAGTGACTTGTGGGACACTGACCTTTGTGCTGTTTGTGGTAGCAGTGCTGTTGGCTTGCTGCTGCAGCTGGACCTGCTCCAGCTGCTGCTTCTGCATCAGAGCCAGCTGCTCCTGATGCTGCTGGTACTGTTCGGCTGTGAAAGCTGAGAGAGAGACGACATCTTTACACCTTCTAGAAGATTACTAGATAAACTACCCGCTATGAGAGCATGCAGAAACAGTGTGGTGTACAAGATCACACTTCCTGGATTATATTTACATTATAATCCACTTGCAGGGGGCAGTCCTACTCCCCTGTTCTGTTCTAGCCTTACCAAATCTACACAGACTCTGCAGAGGGCTATGGCTGTGTGCCTAAAGTAAACCACACACTGATGCACAGACATAACAGCACTTAAATCAACCCACACACAAAACACTGTCTTCTCTGAGAAGCCGCCAAAAGAAGACCGTCTGAGAGGCAAAAGCAAGCAAACTCTCAGACTAGAGGTGAGGAACGTGCCTCAGCATCATCAACTCTACAGGCCATGTGATTGGATGAGAACCAGTGAGTGTGATGGTTTGAGGCACCATGACGAGCCTCTGCTTCAGGGATGCCCTCCTGCCTCTTCATCAGTGCAGTTGCTTTCCCAGTTATTCATCCTATAGATAACATATTCAAGTCTTCAAATGTTTTCTATCAATTAGTAAGTCCGATTCATACATTTCAGGGTATTAACGTGGCATCAGTGCAATATAGATTTATACGATTCCCTGCGAGCCTTTCAGGTCCATCACTAATCATCATCTGTCACCTTTTTACCTTCTAATGACATGCCCTAAATAGTAAATAATTGTAATTTCCAAGTCTTCTGGGTAAACAAACAAAGGTCCAAACAGAAATTTTGAGGCTCAGGTGTTTAAAGGTGAACACACTTCATGGTTGCTCTCTGCAGATGTAACCACTAGGAGTGGGTATTAGCAAAGACATCACGACACCATACGTATCATGATACGATACACTGTTGCAATATTGTTGTATTGCAATATATTGCCATATTCTACATAGTACACAGAAATTTAAAATGCATCTTAAAATACAAGTTGTATTTATGTACATATATTTACATATACATACACATGTATATGTAAATTTATAAATTTAAATTTAGAAATATGCCGCCATAATTTCGGCCCAAAACACGATTTTGTTTTTTTTTTGGTGAAAAAAAAAAAAAAAAAAAAAAAAAAATAAATATATATATATATATATATATATATATATATATATATATATATATAAAGAAATTAATAAAAAAAAACAATATTTTATCAGAGGAAAAAGTATTGCAATATATTGTCATATCAATATTTTTCCACTACTGTAGTCTCTTCTGTTTCGTGTAAATCTCTTCATTACATCCCTGTCCTTCAGTGTCTTCCTGCTGCTTCAACAGGCAGCTGTTTTCCACGTACATCAAAACAGAAATATCTCCTGTAAACTGCTTGTAGCGACATCAAGACACCACCTGGCTCACTGCCCTCACAGTAGTACCACCAGGGACCTCAGTTTAGTTTGTATTCAACGCCTCTATCCACACACCCTAACAAATCCTTCGCATCTCATGAATTTATTTATTAAAGCTTGGTTTTAATTGACACCTTGTGGACCGGGTCGGTGGAAGGTGGCGCACTGTGAATGCAAAGCAACAGCTGCTGCACCTGATGAACTGTGCAGGAGAAGTGGTCACAGTGCAGCAGACACTGGTCATGCAACCAGAAACACTGCAGGCAGACAAAAAGGGAACGATCAGCCCAATCCAAGAAAACAGAGACAAAAGTAGAGGAGTAAAAGGGAGGCGATCAGGCACAACGTGCACCCTGAATAATTTCATGGATATTTGATAATTACTACAGCCAAACAATAAATCCACTTTTTCTACTTTAAAATCAGAGGAGGCGTAACGTGTCAAAACAACATTTTAAATTAAATCCTGTCATGCTGCAGATTTGTTTGAGCAAACACATCATATTCCATGTTTAACATCTTGGTTTGGATATGTTTTTCAACTCAAGTGAGAATAACGGCACAGAGGGAATGGCTTTGACATAACTAATCCACAATCATATTCCAATGTCAGTCAAAATAACACTAGATACTTTACCCCAAGAATCATTCAGTCCTTCCAGTTATCTTTCTGAACTACCATGCCTCTGAAAGGTCACACTATGTTTTTTTTGCACAGAGTGCTATCTTGTCATACAGATAGTTTTGGTTTTATGTGCTTTTTCATTTGGACTAGATTCAGCATGATGAAGGCACAGCGCTGCAGAGGAGCAGAAACTCACGGCAGAATCTCAACATTTGGGAAATATATGCAAACTACTGCCTTAATACCAGGCCTGAAGAATGAAACGTAATGTAAATGCTAGGGGTGTGTATTGGCAAGAATCTGGCAATTCGATGCGCATCACGATACAGGGGCAACGATATGATATATTGCGACATACTGCAATACTATAGAAACGATATATTGAGTTTCTTTTAAAGAACTTAATTGCAGGAAAACTGTCATAGCATAGTAAAGGAAGGAAAAGGAAATCTCCTTTGCATGAAACTTCTATGTAAAGCATACAACAGTGAATCCAGATATAAGATCATTAGTAAATTTAAACAAAATGAAACGTGTGATTTGGGTATTTATCAGAATAGCATATGACAGTAACGATACATACAATATCCTTATACTTCTTTTTATTATCTTGTATGAAAAGAATGCAGAAGTGGCCACTTTCATGAGTAAATTATACACTATTCATAAATTTCAATACATTTTTTAATGGATTGTAATTTTTTACATGTTTTTTGTTTCTTTTCCGTGTGGGTGGGCTTTATCATGGTAGACTGATGATATTCAACAGTCACAGGCTGCTGCCAGTTCCCCTTTAGGACACCAGGGTGAGAGTTTGTCTTATGGTGTGTTCACTGTAAGTTGGAACTTGGAGCTCTAATCAACATAACCTCAAAGTTTAGTGCTCCCAGATCTTTAAATTCTGACATGGACATTCTGACATTTGTGTACATTTGAACACACCATGAGCTGAGTCATGCAGACGCCGGGCTCCCCATACTGCTGCAGTGAATCTTGTTTTACTGGCGATGTCTGTCGCTTTATGCTGGGAAAGTTGGGTGACGGATAAATCTCAGCAGACATGTCCCCCTGTGCCCAATGGCATCTGAGAGCATGATTACTACATTCTTAAATGTCCTGAAACTGCTTTTAACTTTTTGCACCGCTCTCTGAGTGTGGTGATGTGTCTGTGCCGGTGTTTGTCTTGAGAGGGAGCAAGAGGACAATCCATTCAGCGGTGGCTGCTGTGCTATTTTCTCAGTGTATCATTTGCAAACTTCGTACTCTTTGTCCAGCTTATTAGTTCCTTCTTTCGTTTGAAAGCCAAAGCGCCTCCAAACGTCGGGTTTGTTTTGTTGCAGACGCCGGTGAGCTTTCTGCTCTCTTCCGCTTGTTTACTGTCGACTTCTTCACTGCCTCACTCACCACAAAAGCCGTGCAGCGCCATAGCGGTACAGCGACACCTTGTGGAGCGGAGGAGTGGAAGTCGTTCTGGATTTACAATCAGCCCAAAATATGATTATGTTGGGGTTGGAAAATATCGATATTAAGAAATTAAAAATCGATACGATATCGGAAATCAAAGTATCGCGATATATCGCCATATCGATATTTTAACACCCCTAGTAAATGCAGGGTTCCAAAAACCTAGACCAAAACATGGGGAAAATAAGGAAAAAGGTCAAATGTCCTGGAAACTGTTCAGTTATCCAAGATTTTTTTTTATCCTCCCTATGCCTTGTGAGTGGATGCAAATAATTTTCTAGGATAGCTGAACCATTTCGTGGACATTTGATCTTTTTCTAATTTCCTAATGACTGAAAAATTGGTCACCCATTTTCCAGGTTATCCAAGATGTGAGGAAACCTTGAAAATGGAGGAAACTGTGTAGTGGATATAATGTAATGGACTGTCTGGCCATCCAACCACTCAAAGCACTTCACACTACATATCACATTTACCCATTCACACACATCCATGCTGACGGTGGGAGACAAATGTTTCTTTCCATATTTTACACACAAGAGCATAGCATTTGGAACAATTTGGGGTTAGGTATCTTGCTCAAGGACACAAAAAGGTGGCCGACCTGCTCTACCACTGAGCCACAGGCCGCCTGTGTGAGTGCTGTGTCGATGATTAAATATATAATTAAATAAGCCACACATAAGTGTGCATGTGTTTAAAGGCTGCACATCCACCTACCAGCAGTGGGTGCAGGTGCAGGAACAACCCTCACTGGGCGCTGAGAGCCATAGGGCTGTCTGGAGACCGGCCGCTTCAGGCCTCGACTCAACTTCCTGAATAGCGGGTGGGCATTGTCCAGCTCGTGTAGTGGTAGTGTCCGTGGTCTAAAGTGCCTCCATCGGCACGACTTTATATTCAACAGTATCTGACTGAGGTCCGTGGAAGAAGGAGAGGAAAGGGAGGAGATGAAGGAGGAGGAACTTCTGTCCGAGGTATTTGTTTCTGAGGTACTGGCAAACTTGTCGGTGGCCGGTGAGCGTGAAGAAGGAGGAGGAGGCGGGGGAGAGGGGGAAAGAGGCAGGTTGAGTGTCTCAGGATCCAGTCCGTGGAAAACATTGTCATAGTCCGTGAACGCCCTGTCCAGCAACACCCTGTGGAAAAGAGGAGAGCCCAGGTCAGGGTGGATACAACATGTTCATGCATATGAAGGTCTAACATTTTTCAATATTTGGTATTATTATAATTATTGTAACAAAAGGAAATTTAACTGACCTGCCGCCTCGTCCCACACGTCGTCGAGCCATGCCAAGGCAGCGCCGTGGCACGGTGAGCGTAGTGAGGCTGTAGCGAAAGCGAGCTTCTGCCAACCCTCCATCCCAGGGTCCGCACCACGGCCAGCTGCCCACACGGTCCTGACGAGCCTGGAGACAAGAGGAAACAGGACGCCGAACGCTTTCACAACTCAAATTTTCAAAATAATATGTGACCTCATAAAGCAACGTCAGTCAAAAGAGCAAGTTTGAGATTAAATGTACTCTGACAACCACAAAAGAGTTATCTCTCTGGCTCTCACAGCATGTTATAACACCAATAAATGCTGTTAATTATTCCTGTTACAACCAGTGCTAACAACAACAACCTCGGGATGTTATGCATCCTTAAAGCCATCAGTTTGTGAAAATAAAGCTCCAATATGCTTTTTTAACTGTGGCACTTACAGCGTAGTACTGGCAGCCTGCCTTCCTGCGAAAGGCGTAGGCACCGTCTGGGTCGTTCTCCTCCTCTGCTTCTGATGAGCCTGAGTGCAGCTTCAGACACAAGAGGTCAAAATGTCATTTTATGGTCAGTGGAAGAGCAGGACTTATGAGGGAAAATCCTCCCACTCACATGGATTGATCAGAGAAAAAACGGCAGAAAAATGTAAAAGTACGGAAGGAGTCAGAGGAGGCAAGTCATGACAAGCTTGAGGTGCCCCGATACAACTTTTTCACTTCCAATATGATACCGACATTGCAACCTTGGGTATTGATCAAGTGATATTATTCAAACAGCGAATGATATTCAGCAACAGTAGGTCTGAAAAAAAAATGACCTATTTATTATTATTAATACATCAATTGAACCTTAAACATGAGAATATTCTACAATTGAATAAACAAAAATCCCTGAAAAATAACCTCAATAAATCCAATAATAAAATAAAATAAAATAACCACTAGTTTAACTTAAACATAAGAATATTCTACCACTGAATAGAATACCTAAAAATAAATTATTAGACCCAGAAAATCATCCTGCAGTTTTTTCTGATGCTTCAAATGCTGCTGAGGTTGGTCGTATTAAACTTTCTGGTTCTGTGCCGATAACGGATATCGGATCGGGACACCCCTCTTTGAAAGTTATAGGACGAGAAGTCATGCTTGAGCTGCACGGTGTGCTTGACTGTGGCTCTACCTGGGAGAAGGGCTCGTCGTCCGAGCTGGGGAAGTCGTATTGGTTGAGGTCCTTGGCATTAAAGACAATGGGACCTGGATGGTGGGGGGTGCCTGACGAGAGAGGCAGTACCTTCTGCTTCTTCTCGTACTTTCTCTTCTGCCGGGGGACTTCCATCTTCTCTGGCTGAAGGGGAAAGAACAGAATTCCCGACATGTTGGAGTTAGGGCTGCAACAAATAATCAATTTATCAGTCAATTATTTGTTCAATTAATCAATGAATCAGATAAAAGACATTGTTTAATTTCCATCCTCTTATTCCAAAACAGGACATTATCTAAAATAGTGCAGCAAAGTGCACAAATTACAGGCCGCTGCATGAACATCCCAGAACTCTTAAAGTAATAAATTATGAATAGTAATAAAAATCTGTAAAGCATACAGCTTGTCATGTTGTTCACAGGCTCTGCTGCATATGATCCACACTCTGCTCTTCTGTGGTGTTTTACAGCAGTGTGCATCCATCCACTCACCTCAGTGAGCTCCGTGACATAGTGCTGACATTAATCACGCGACATAACAAATCAATAATGAAATTCATTGCCAACACTTTTAATAATCAATTTTTATCAATTCGTTGTTGCAGCCCTATTTGGAGCAACTCATAAACACCTTTAGAGGCGACAGGCAACCTTCAATCATGCACAGAACTCTTAAAAGCTCAAAATGTCTGTTTTCCAGCTACTATAAACAGAGCATCACTCTTCACACTGTAACAGGATCAACACTGACACTTTCTCCACATCATCCAGTCCAGTGTGAGAACCCTGTTCTTAATGGTGAGCCTGACCTTGAACTTGTAGTCCTTGAGGTCCATGTGGTCCTGGTGTCGGTACTGGTTGGTGACAGGGACCAGGGGAATGATCTGAGGCCTCACCAGCGCCCGCTCGGCCAGCACCTCCGCCATCACCTCACCACCGTAATCCGACATGACGTTCCTGGGGGAGAAAAGGGAAATTAGAGACTCTGAAAACAGTTTGGGCTAATCGTTGTGACTGATCACCAGTCTGCTCTGAGCAGTTAGCAGCTGCTGTCTGACTGCTTTCAGTTTTATCACGGCACTGATGCACTGTGCGCGCAGCACCGCAGGCAGGCTCACCTCTTCTCAAAGATCTCCAGCGTGAGGTGCAGCAGCTCTCTTTTGCTCTTCTCCCTCCGTTTGATCATCTCCAGGATGGTGACAGCTCGGCTGAGATCTCTGCGCAGCTTCAGCATCTTCTCGTAAGACGCCTCATCATTCTTACGATTCTGAACGTTGACGCAGGAAATGGGTGTAAGCAACAGTTACATAGAACTAACTTAAAGATATGATATTACTGACGTCTTTGTTGGTACTTCAAGCCTTACGTTAAAAAACAGGCAAGAAATTAAACAGCAAATAAAATAATAGCGATGGTGATGTGGATGGAACTCATTTTTGCTGTTATTTCAACTGTTTAAGATGATTTATGTACACTGAATGTGAAAATCAACAAAATTGAAAGAAAGCAACAGGTGACTAAGATTCTTCACATGGCCACTTGGTGGCATATACATGCTACACAGGAGGGTTGAGAGATAACCATCTCAGCACACAGTTCCACTGTATGTACAACTGACACAACTGTAGATGATCTAGTCAAGTTGGGAGGATTTTTGTTTTTAATCTGACCTTGATCTCAAGTCTATCACTGTGCGTTGATACAGTCATGGACTTGGGGAGGCATGGCTCAGTGGGTAGAGTGGTCGTCTTTTGATCGGAAGGTTACTGGTTCGATCCCGGCCTGGATCGTTCATGTCAAAGTGTTTCTGAGCAAGAAACAAGCAAGACACCGAACCCCTAACTGCTCCTGATGGGTCGTGGTTAGCTTACATGGCAGCTTCCACCATCACTGTGTGTGTGAATGGGTGAATGTAATGTATAATGTAAAGCACTTTGGGTATCGTTTTAGGTGTAGTAAAGCGCTATATTAATACAGACCATTAAAAGTGGTGATTGCATCCAAATATCTGGTATTTTTCTAAATTACCCATCAGCAAATTAACCAGTGCACCTTCATCAATCACCATTTCACAGAGAACAAATATAAAGAGCAAACCAGTTCTCAGACTTCTGTTTTTAATTCCCTCTCGAGAGACAGTCGGCATTAGTTCTACCATAAGCTACGTGCTGGCATGCTTATAATCTTTTAACAGCTTTCTCCTTTTGTCGGCCTGTCAGTCAGACATTGACCCGTAATGTTGATGAAATATATTCTCAGACAGGATTACACGACAAGCCGGATGGAGCTAATCTGAAATGTTCACTGTGAGAAAATTATTTCATGGAGGAGAAAGCCTGTTTGACATGATGAAATATTTCCTGCAACAAGGTATGAGAATGTATGACCAACCAGCAGCTAGCAAGATAGAAATTATTTTTATTTATTTATTTCAGCCGCATAGAAACTACCAATAAAACCTGAGCGCAAACACTACCCACCTTCCTCGTTTGCATCTTCTCAGTGCGCCGCCGGAAGGCCACGTAAGGGTCACTGGTGCTGGAGCCATCCCGTTTCTCCTGCTTGACGTTGGGAATGAGACAGTTGGCCCTGCTGTTTTTCCTCTTGCGGCTCCAGTAGTCAAAGACCTCCTTGATGAGCTCGTCGTCCTCCTTTAGCAGCAGTTTGGCCTCTGGAAGGCTCACCGGCTAAAGAGATACAAACAGGAGTCGTAAACAGCTGTCGTAGGATGTTCATGCTGATGGTGTGCGTCTTGGGTTACCAACTATTTAATGCAGGTATTGTATCTTCAAAAGACAGGGAGCGGTGCTGACCTGCTGTCCGCTGCCCTTCTCCAGCCGGTCAATCATCTCCTCAAACTGCAGGAAGCTGATCTCCATCTTCTTTTTCAGCTTGTTGACAAACGCATCGTCTTCCGAGTCCAGGTCGTAGTCTGGCTGCTCCGTGTCCAAGCTGAAAGCTGCAAGCAGGTCGAGGAAAGGAAACAGACTTTAAACATGGACGAACACGTCTATGATAGACAAGAGTGTGAGATCACAGCAGTGTCACCTCTCAGCTCTGACTCCACAGCTAACTGACTGTCCAAAGACAGAATTCAGCTTAATTGGTCTCACGTTTTGAGCCAAGTTCACTTGACCGTACTGCTGAACACTGAAATTCCAAATGCAGATTTGAAGCAACTTTAAGTTATTGTTGACATCGAAAGTCACTAAAACATGACTTGTGTGTGCATCCTACAGCAACTTAAGAATCCCACTCATGATTCACATTTAGCTGGATTAAATAAAGATGCCCCTCTTCACATTGACAGGTGTTATGTCACAGATAAACAGCTTCCCTGCAATGACTGTGAAGGCCAGTCTACACCACACATGTATTTTAAAACCAGTCATTCAGTTGTTCTTGAATTATATTTATTCCCAATTGTATGTAGGCTCTCTAACACTGTGCCCACCACAGAAGATGAGTTAACACCTACACAGTTCATGTTTAGAAGTTAGTCATTCAATGAATATTGAAGTATTTTAATGACATGGTTTTCAGCAACCGGTGTACAATATGTGCATTTTAAATAGCTTTCTCTGCTGTCCAAAATAGAAATAATGTTGCTGTGGAAAGTCAAAAACAACTCGAAGATAAAACAACAGAAAATGGAAATACTTTCTGCAGAGACACAACCAAAACCAAGGAAAACAGCTCCACAATCCCAGCTACCCCACTACCCCCACCTCCACAATCACCACCACCCTGCTAGTGGTGTAGCTGGTTGGTACTGTTTTCAACTGCAAAAGGTGGCATACTGCTTCATCTGAAATTGCTGGGTGTCTCTTGTTCTCTGACACAAAATTGGTGACTCAGTGTTCGGCTTTGTAACAAGATTTTCAGCTGTTGTTAAAAAAATAAAGTCAACGGAGCAGTGTAAACAACTATGGGCAGTACTACATAAAGAGAAGTGTGTGTGCTATAAGCACTTAAAATTGAACTCTGACTATTTATGCAATGCTTCTGTCTTTTATGCCTGTGTATTATGTGCGTATATATTCTATTGAATCATGAGAGGTACTGCAACGTTAATTAATAATAACACGACCTGCAGTGTGGAAAGTTTCATTTCTCCATCTAGCTTTAAAACACAATGTTACTAAATGTTACTGTTTATTTCATATCCCGCACTATATCCATGCTCACATTAATTCAGTATTGTGGAGATGCGGTTATCCTCCCAAAACCCCAGGGAAGGGGTTCTTGTTCAACGACAAAAAAAACAAACAAAACAGAACAGTGGCAACTGATGTGCAACTGGAGCATCTAAAGCCAAAATAGTGCAGAATTTTTTTTTCTTCAGTCTAAATTCATATAAACCTGAGGTAGAATATATTATATATTCATTAAACTACCCAAGACTAATGGCCCACACTCAACTGGAATAAATAAGCATCAGTTGGATCATAAGGTCAGAGACACGCTTGCTGATTATCAGGCATAACTACACCAGATTTGATCTTTCAGACAACTGAACGCATAAAGATTGACTGGAACTAACAAACTGTACATAATATGTGTTTTGATGTGAGTTTGGTGCATTAGGTCATATCAACACAAAAATCCACAGATTGACCTGAAACTTTATCCAACACTTTAATGGCGTGTACATTAAATAAAAGCTCCATCATCTCCACTGAATAGTTTTGCTGAGATATATTAATGCATTTTTTTTCAGCTGAAGCAAACAAAACTGTGACTCTCTGCCCTTTCCAAATGGTCCGGAGCGTCAGCTACTGCCTCAAAAGTCGTAGCAGAATTAGACTAGATTTCATCAGATATGCAGAGGTACTGCATGTACAATTACAGAGCAAACACTGTACGTAAGACAATTTACACTGCTTCAACTAAAACAACTAAAACATTTTATAACATTTCAAAATATTTTTTTTTTCAAATAGATTATAATTATCTCCGCCAAGGAGGTTATGATTTCACCAGGGTTTATTTATTTGTTTTGTACTGTATGTTGGTTTGCAAAATAACTCAAAAAGTACTGGATAGATTCTGACAAAATTTTCAGGATTGGTCATAAGTGGCCTGACTTAAAAGTGATTCATTTTTGGTGGTGATCGGTTCTGATTCAAGGTCATCAAGGTCAAATGAATGGTGATGCCATAGTAATGTATGGGAGAGTTTGCATATTTCTCAATGCTCCAGGGTGTACAATTTTCAGCCAATCATCACCTCATTCGGTATATAAACTAATATAGGAATCCAGAAGTCACCAATTCAGTTTGGTCAAGATCAGTAAAAGGTCAAGGTCACCATGGCCAAACATGCATTTTACCATAACTTCATGGAAGGAGCTAGAGCAATGCAACTGGTAGTGGTGTCAACAATAATTAATAATTCGGTGAGGCATTGCAATATGGGGCATGCCTGATTTAGCGTTGATGCGGCAACGTAACACAATCGATTATGTCACTGTTTAGTTTCTGGCCTCGAGTGGACGATCAAGTTGTGAAGTTTCAAATACTTCCGGGGGTATTTCTGGCACTATCTAGCACAACAACAATATAAGAAAACAAAAGATGGCTGAGGCGGAGGGAGATGACTGCGATATATGGGTAAAAAACACACCCACAGTATGGAAAGCAGACATCTGGGTACATTTTGGCTTCTACAAAGTTGATGGAAAACAAGACAAGACTTACGCGGTTTGTAAAACCGCACGTTTCATGACTGATGCATCACAATGCATTGCAATGCATCGTAGAATCGAAGTGAATTGAACCATTGTTAAATGTGGGTTTCAAGGTGCGTCAAAATCAACACATTCACTCTCAGTCGTTGTGGTTCTTGCAGGAGTATATGCTCTCTCAGAATGCTGCCTTGGCAGAGGTCTGCACTCTCTGAGTACTTTTCTCGTTTGCAATATTTCTGTGCAGGGGGGCACCCTTTTGATTCATACACTGATACCTCCCCCACTTTACCAGCGTAAGGCGACAAGCAGTGGAGGTAAAACAATGTCATTACAACAGCATTGGGAGCCCAGCGTTTGTATGAATCAACTCATGGTGCATTCAAGTTATACACACAAATCACAACCTCTGTGAAGTCATATGTCCAACTCATAAAGTCAGATTAATCTCACCAACCAGACATAGCATTCATGCTATCTGCTACTAACATAAACAGTAGCTACATGTTTTGTTGTACGACTGTAAGGCTGGAGCAGTAAACTTTGATGCTAAGTGGCTAAGTAGTTAACATTACAAGTCCTATTAGTGCTCTGTGCAGTGTTTGACTTAAACCGGTTTTCTAGTCCGCTGGCTTTTGTAGCCTTTTGCGTGGTTTGTGTACTCTTGTGTGTGCTGAAACAAGCAAGTTGAACATTTCCCTATTGTTAACGTCAACAATTGTTTTGCCCCTCCCTCCAGTAGCCAGCCCCCCCAATTTACTGTGTAGTGCTACACAGCAAAGCAACACAAATCTGCAGCTCCACATTTGTAGCTGCGTCCCAGACAGTTGGTACCGATCCATGCTTCGTCTTCACCTGTGTAGCGAAGCATAATCTGCACTGCTGCTAACCGAGCTTCTTCATAGAAGAATGTATTCTATTCAGTCCAGTTCTTCCCAGTACTTTATTTCCCCTGGAAGAGGACAGACAACCAAAGGGGCTGGGGGGTGATAGAGTACACTTCAATAGGAAAATGAATCCTTCTCTTTCCCTTCTGGTAAATAAAATTACATCTCTGGGTTTTTGGTCTGCTTTTCATTTGCATTATTATTATAGTGGCTTGACCTAATTATGAACTTTTGCTACTGAGCCGTCAGTCAAGTCATCAACAGGATTATCAAATGTGTGTACAGAAAAGGTTAAAACAAATGAGACATCTGAATGGTAAACCTTTTATAGGATGCTGACATCTCCAACAAATTTTTCTTTGTCATCTTATTAACATGAACTTAAGCTTACAGTAAAGTAGCTTAAAAAAAAAAAGGCTAACATTACAACAGATTACACTGTGACCCTCAATAATTCCGATGGTGCTGGTGTTGTGCCACAGTCAGCAATCTAGGGGATGTACTGATCCGACATTGGTATACAGGGCTGTCAAAAGTAGTTGACACACTTGGACAAACTGCCTGAAATGTGTTGCCGTTCAACTCCATTCAAAATAAATAAATAAATAAATCAAGGAAACTAACAACAGTTATAACTAACGATCAAACACGCCATATACACCTACAGCATACTTTTCCGAAGCCGCTCGTTGTAGAAGACTACGACTACATAAAAGAAAGGAAACACTGCTGCAATAATTAAACAGCAGAGCAAGGCTGGCAGAGAAACACAAAAACATCACTTATTAAAGCTAACGTGGTGTCGTTTATCAGCTTATATTAGTTAATACAAGACTTCACTCATCACAAAGTTGTCACATACAGGAGGAAAAGTAAGGAGATTATAGTATATAAAATATAGTGCAAAACCAATAATATGTACAAAAATGTAAATGTACAAAAATATTACAAGAACATAAGAACACAGTAAGCTGCGTTACAAGTGAAGTGTTGGTAAAGTGACATGTAATGAATAGTATTACAGGCATTCTGTTCCTCAACTTAGCACATCTCTGGCAACGCATTTAGGGTAGTCTGTCCAAGTAGATAAGTAAATAAGTAATTCAATTCATTTATATCTGTTTAAAAAAAATAGGAAAGAAATGTTTTAGTCAAGTCTGATGTTGCCTTGAACAAAAGAATGATTCCAATCTTTTACATACAACATAGTTTGTAATCCAGTGCTGCTTTTCTGTATAGGTATCGGATCGGTACCGACAGATACTAAACCTCACATATCAGTATCAGAAGTGAAAAAAGTGGATCGGTGCATCCCTAAAGCATCCGTGCCGTGAAATGCACCCCTGGCCCTTTAGCCTTGTGAAGCGCAAGTCAAATACATTCAATTTGCTCAAAAAAATCCATTTAATTCATTTAGTAATTGTGGTTGGGGTATATTTCCACAGAACATACCGAAAGGTGTTGGTTTGCGTGTGCTTTTACCCGATTTTGTGTACAAAATTTGCAGTCCTTAGAGGAGCTTTAAAGAGCAACTGATGTTCTTCTCTTCTTTCTCCCTCACAAATAATTAAATCGTAAAATAGTATTTTCCCCTGTTTTTGTCTGAGATATTAAGGCGAATTGCATTTCACGACAGGGGTGCTTAGGGCTGTGCGACATAGATGAAATTCTATATCCCGGTATAGCCAAGTTTATTTCCCGATAACAACACATATTCCAATATTGTATTTTTTTTCTGTTGTGTTTTTACTTTCCATTGCGCTCTCCTCCGTCTCCTCTGCGGCGTAATCCCTTATTTGCTTTTATTCTGAAGGCTTACTTTGAGAGCGACCGGAAGTCCGTCTATGTTTGCGCTGTATTTCATTATAAAGTTTGGCTGGTAAAATAAAGATGTTTTAAACAATAAAAAAAAAAAAAAAAAACACTCACACGCGACAACATCCTCCATGCTGCCTTATCTGTGTTTACTTCCGAGTGAGAACTGCCACAAACCTGTTCTTACGGGTGACATAAACATGCTACCACAAAGCAGTAATGTTGCTGCAGCTACAGTAGCCGTCATACTATTATGTCTATGCATCATGCAATACACATTTTTAACTTGGATTATCTAGCGGTCATTCCAACGTTGTTACCCGTCCGTCCTATGTTGCCTAAAGCCACAATTGTCTCCTATTTTTGGCAAAGGGATGATGATGCTGAACATACGCCAACCACTTTCAGTTCTGTTCATGCAATTTACTAAACTACAACTTCTCATTTTAACCGTGACTGTCATAGACCGTCTATGATGATAACGTGGGGAATGCTGCTGTCTGTATATCTTTTGCCCCCCCGTCTGCACGTGCAGCTTTTGTTTGACGTTGCCCAGAAATCCATCTATAAGGCAAACTCTCACTCCCCAGGGTCCTAAAGAGGAAAAGGCACCAGCCTGTGCCTGTTGATCATCATCAGACCATTGTCTAGTATGTTTACCATGACAAAGCCCAAACACAAAACACAAAAATAACCTACTGAGTTGAAATCATAAAATAACAAACAATAACAATAACAATAAATTGTCAATAATAAAAAAATATTGATGATGACCATGATAAAAGCCTAAATTACACAAAATTTATTGAGGTCTCAAAAAAAGTGTCGATCTGGAACTGGTATCGAAACAAAGCTACGGCATTGTATCAAAAAATTTTGAACGATACCTAGCCCTAGTGCCTACCCACAACTAGACGCCCATATGCTATTTGGTATATTTTTGGGTGGGGGAGAGAGATTTTGAAGCAAACTCTATTTCCAAATATCTGAAACATGTAGGAAAGTCGGTGTTCTTCTTTTCCAGACTGTCAAGACTAGGGATGTTAACCGGTAGCCGTTTGACCGGTGGTTGACCGTATCAACGTTAACCGGTCAAAATTGTCAGTGAGTTCACAGCTCACACTATACGGCCCGATGCTCTGATGTGACCTGACTGCTCACACTGTACATCCATACACGGCAAGTCAGACTCTTTTATTGGGCCGTAGTTGCGACAGAAACCGCGCGCCGCACCTACCTACTTCCCCTGAGAGTTTTCCTTTCTGCCTCTCCTTCAGCTGACAGCACGACTCAGGGGCGTGCACTGGAGCGCTTATGGTTTGTGTGTGGAGAGGACATGAATGAGTGGAGGGGCTCCTGATCAGAAGCGTGTCTGATATTTATCATATCATTTACCCATGCACGAACAGCTGTTAAACACAGAAAATGTGCCACTGTTGGAAATATTATGTAAAAATAATACTAACAGGATTAAAGTCACTGAAGCAGCATGGGAGCCCGGCATTTGTGTTGTGGTGCATTCACTTGTATGTGAACGTTGGAATTTCCATGCTGTGAGTCAGAATTTAAATCAGAAGCCCCGTGAAGTCGGATCTCCACCTCAGAAAGTCGGATTAATCTCACCAACCAGACATAGAATTCATGCTATCTGCTGCATGTTTTGTTGTAAGGCCGGAAGCGCTGGCAGCACTAAACTTTGAGGTTACATTAATCTCCAAGTTCTGACTTCCAGTGAACACACCATAAGGCAAACTCCCAATCTCCTGCAGTTCCTGCAGTCTATTAGGCAATATTCCGCAGAAAATGGGCTCAAATTAGGAAATTCTACATTTCAGGATCATCAGTGGTAACAGATAAGGTAATGATGTCTTGCTTTATTATTAGTAGCACTGCTGTCTCCTCAAACAAAACAAGTGGTGTCTCTTCGGAGCTGTCATTTTCATAAATGAGCCACGGCAGTGTTTCAAACGAGCTTCTAACACTAGACGAATGCCTTTATTTTCCACGCTATCACCACCCAAACAATTTTCAAACTGTGGAGCCAAATGTCCTCCACTTACAAGCTCCTCAGCACAGCGTTTGCGGGACTCCATGTTTCATATTTTATACTTCGCGGTTAACCGATATTAACCGGCTAATGAGGCTCGGTGGCCGTCAGTAATATTTTTGGTTCTCGCCATCCCTAGTCAAGACCTCTGACGAAACCTTGAAATTAGTCCCAAGTTGGGCAATTTGATTATTCATTTCAGCTTTCAGCTGATAAAGGTGTCCATCTCTAGGGTACAGCAAATTGCTTTCCTTTGAGAAACAATCATGGAAACCACTTGAGACACAGACATGATTACTGATCTCGGCAATCTAGCAAAATAATTTTCTTTGATATCATTACTGAACTGGGCAATCTCACAAACTCATTTACTTTGACACACATGTGACAACTCAGTGAAAGCTCATAACACAAAAGACTGACATCATTAAATTGATGAATAGCGGTGTGTAACAATAGATCCACTTTACTACCTGTGGGCTCACGACATCTCCTCATACAGCCAGGAAACTACTTCTCCTCTAATGACATATTTTTCCTTTCAGTTCTCTTTCATTTTTATAGTCCAAAAGTTAATCTCCTGAAATGATACAGCTCTATGATGTTTACGAAAAAAAAAAAGCACACTAATGTGGAACATTCCACTCATTGCTGCTAAAAAAAATTTGATCAACAGCCCCCAAGTGTCATTTAATGGATTCAAAGTAATTGAAGGAAACACCATTCCAACCTCATGGAACAACCGAGGTCTCTCATCTGCTACATCAAACTCATTTTCAGTGATTTCAGCATCACAAATTTGCCATTAGAGAAGCCCACTTACGCTGTATGTGAATTAGCTGCTTTGGCATCTTGTACTCCCCAGGGTAGAGGGATTCATAGTAGGTGATGTTGCTCTCTGCCTCGGGAACGGGGATGACCATGTTGTCCCGTTTCTCTCCATACACCTGTTGTGCTGAGATGGCCCGCTGGAGATGGTGTTCCTGCAGAGACAAAGCTGGAGATGAGACATCTGGACCACTGAGCATAGGGGTGTTCTTACAAGACATTATATAGAAAGCTTTGAAGGGTTCCCAAGTGTCCTGGAACCGGGGGGGGAAAAAAAAAAAAAAAAAAGTTAAATGTCCTGGAAAAGGTTACGTTAACCCGGAAAAATATTTATCCTCGCCATGCCTTGTGAGGTTAAAAAGTAATTTTTAACCCATTTCTATGCGCTAACCTATCTGTTTCCAGGACATTTGAACTCATTTTCCATATGGTTTCCATGACTGGAAAATTGGTCAACAGTTTTCCAGGACATGTGGGAACCCCTCTTTGGTTTCAACTACACACCTATAGCTTTCGTCATAATGAGACGTAAAAAAATATTATGTCGCAGAGAATAATTAGTAGGTTTGGGGTAATAAGTCATTACAAAATGTATCCACCAAAGAGAACTAACCGGACCATGCCCTACCACAAACATTGGCAGCTGTCACCTAGAATTCCCTATTGAAAATGTAACGCAGTATTTAATTTTGCTTTCACATTATCCACAAAAGCAGCTGGTCCTTCAAAGAAGCTAAATCGGAATCAGGGCTCTAACAAATTTAACTATCCAGGAAACTAAAAACAGGTCAAAGCTCAGTATGGCAATTGTGACAAAACAAAACATTGCCCAACAAAAACATGACATTCAAACGTTGCCATGCTGGGAAATGCCACACTGACTCAAACCAAATACCCCAACCTGAGATAAATAGATACATAGTCTGACAACAGATGCTTTATGGGAACCACAAAGTTAATAAGACACTTTCTGTGCGGAGGATGGAGCAGCCAGAGCTGGAGAGGAAACCTGTAGTGCCACGGCAACAGCACAATATTCAACATCAAAGAAAGCACTAAACAAACACTAGAGTGTCAGCTTTTCATTTAATATGACTGGTTGTCACAAATTTATTAACTGTGGGCAAATGTCCTCACCATGAAATCCCTTCCCCTAGAAGGATGAAGATGCCATGCCAGGGCCATAGAGCTCCATAGCATGACATGTCTGGAGTTAATCAGACTTATCCACATATCAGCATCCAAACTGAAACTATAAATCATGCAGCCCCACAGCCTGTATTTAAAATAAAATGCATGCCTTCATATATGTGAATAGGACTGTAATTCAGGCAGTCATAAAAGAGGATTGAATAGTGCAGTATAGTATATAGTAGCTAGGTGTGGACAAATTTGAACCTGCCATCTAATCACTGTCATCTCAAGAGCACTACAGAGGACAAACCTGACACTGTTTTTGTCAGTTGGCCTTATCTACCCCCGAGTGTGACGAGCGCCTGCCGCTGCCAAGCCTGCTAAGGGCTACTGTGCCAGCAGGGAGGCAGACAGGCTGGATGGCTGACTAACTGGTTTGCTGGCGGGCTGCTTGTCTGAACAGTCCCAGTCACTCGTCGTAGTAAAGCCTTTGGCCCAGAGACGGGCGCTGAGCCACTTGCAGGCAGTGTGTCAACGAAGCGGCAGGCTGCCGGCCTCGTTCAGCAGTTTTCTGGGGAGGTGGTGTGTACTGATCTTTTTCCCTGCGGCTCTCACAAAGGGTAGTAGTAGCATCTCTATGCTTAGGTAAGGTGGGCCGAAAGATTGAATGAGTTAAAAAAAAAAAAAAAACTTGTGTGTGTGCTTAAATGACACTGTGAATTGGTCTTCCCCCCGCCCCCATGGAAAGCAACTAGGGTTGCAAAGGAGTGGAAAACTTTCAGAAAGTTTCTCTGTAAATTTCCAGAAGTCATAAGAAAACAACAACACAAAATGGTTTCGACAGAATTATTTGTAAGTAGAACGGAACATATTTTAATTACTTGTTTCATGAACAAAAACAGGATATATATTACCATTTTATTAATTAATTATTACAATATTACCCATCTCCCAACCCCACTCATTCAAAACTGCATTACCCCATCCAAAAATCTCCCCCAAGCCACATTCAAAATGTTAAATGACAAAAGCCACTCTCCCTCCAAAACGTCCCATTAAACATGCAAATGTTCATTTAAGCAATTATTTTTGCTCTATCAATAGGCTCTTCCTGGGCCTCATCAACATCATGTCCACTTCCTCAACATCCAACTCTGAGTGTTCCTCTTTCACAGTGTCACTTTCCAGCCTTGTTGAGGATGGCTCTGTGTCAGGCTCAAAGAGCCTTAGCTTTGCCTGAATGCCATGCACAGAGCCGTATATTGAGAGAGTACCGACAACACCTAATCCCACGACATAATTGTTGAACGTTCAGGACAATGCTGCCGTGGGATTGGTTCACAGGTAGTCACATGTTTAGTGTACGCCATGTTTACTACATAACAGAAATGCTAGTTGTCGGTACTCTCTCTATACACAGCTCTGGCCATACAGTAAGCAGTGTGCTCTGTGCATGTGATTGAGGAACGGCATCGATATTCAAGTCTATTTGAATGGCATCTGTTTGCTTTAGTCAAGATTATGTTGAAATATACTTTCCTCAACTATATTTAAGTTCCCTATGAAGAGCCAACCTTCAATTTTGAAAATTCCCTAGTTCATTTCCATAAATTCCCATTAATTCCGTTAAATTCCCATGGAAAGTTTCCATTTTTGAAAATTCCAGTAATTTTGCAACCCTAAAAGCAACTCACTAGTCCTAGAACAAAACCAGCCACTATGACTAAGTCAATCATGGTGTAGTGCCCCCGTAAGTCATGAATATCCCCGTAGGAGGACATTGTCCATTACTTTGAGTATTGAAGAGCTTCATCACTATTCACCATGTGCAGTCGACACAGGGACAGAGCTGTCTGAATGATTTGATTTCTAAACTTCACGACGTGTGCCATGTTCCCCAGGTTGGCACCTAATGGGGTTCCAGCAGTAAACTCAATACTGCAGCCAACACACACCAAGTCACTGCTCCTTCTTCACAGATAATGTGATCATTAATACTGCAAGCTCTGCTCTCTGTATCATACGCAACAACCTGACCAACATACCTGCAGTGTCCAACTGCACAGCTTTTGAAGTTACTATTAAACACACTGCAAGAAGTATTTAACAAATGTTGCATTAAATTCAAGTGGGGTAGAATACAGTGTACAATAAATACAATAAGTGTATGTAGGGTAACAGTAAATTTATCAGAATTTCCTTAGACAATCTATATAAAGATAATGCAAACAGGAAAGTCTGCAAGCCTTGGCACACTGATGCCCAACATCCTGTAAATTTGATGCACACCAATGCATATACAAAATATATACAGAGGTATCCAACAAACGAGACAGCTCAGTTTATATAAAAACTATACAATCTATTTACAAACTAACAATGTTACGCATACTTGCCCTTAAAAATCAATCACTACAACTGTCATCGTGGTTCCATGTGTATTATAAAAACATGCAGTTGCACCTATCAGATAGTTTTTTGTAATACAATAAATTGCATTTATTCATCGTGTAATTCTAAAACTCAAACCTAACTTAACAGAACAGCCTTACAGCAGCACCATATTATGAGATTAGTCTGAAATTACCATCACTTAATACTAACCTGGGGCTGATGATCAAGAGACACCAAGCACAACACAACTGGTTTCCAATGAAAGTAGCTGGTAGCACCAGCTCCATAAAGTCCCTGGATCTGACAGGAAGTCACCAAGACAGCAACGCTGACAGGCCGTCATTTCAACCACGAACACAGCTACTGCTAGTACTTATACTCAGAATTTCAACTACTGCAGCATCCACTGTCTACCACTTATAGTCACATAGGGTCGTGGGGGGCTGGAGCCTATCCCAGCTGTCTTAGGGTGAAAGGCAGGATACACCCTGGACAAGTCTCCACCTCATCGCAGGGCACACAGAGACAGACAACCACTCACACTCACATTCACACCTACGGACAATTTAAATTAGCCAATTAACCTAATCCCCATGCATGTTTTTGCATGGTGGAAGGAAGCCGGAGTACCTGGAGAGAACCCACGCAGACATGGGGAGAACATGCAAACTCCACACAGAAAGGCCCCGGGCCGGGAATTACCTTCTTGCTGTGAGGCGACAGTGCTAACCACTACACCAACTACTGAACCAAAACCATTTTTGAAGAACATGAGCAACCCTTGCTTTTTTTTTTTTTTTTTAAATAAATAGGTCTTTTGGTCAGCTTGGTGCTTAATGTGAGCTAGATATTAGTGTTAATGTAAGCCTCCCTTGGCACCACACAGGCTTGAAGACAGGAACACAATGACAGCAAACTGTTTTCACTCAGTTGCATCAGGTTTTAAGTGTGAGGCTTCTCAGTTTAACAGCACAAACAGATAAGCTTTTCAATACTACAAGCTTCTTAACGCAGCAGTATTTCACTGCATTTTGTGCAAAATAGAAATTACATGTTCCGCTGTGCTCACTACTTAAAAAACAAACATCCTCATAGGACACACCTTTGTCAACATGTTCTAAATGAACATCACAGTTTATTAAAGGGAAGGGGAAATGAACTCGTCATTAATCATTTCACCATCAACAACAACAAAAATAATGACGCCTATTTAAGAAAAGTAAACTCTACAATGTATGACCTTCACAAAACTGTCATGTTGTTGGTAGTCATCTGTGACACTTCCAGTCTACTGCATCTACTTTATAGTGTCCCTGAGCATCATGTTCATCAGCACCATCAGGACCTTTGGGGCCAGTAATATTCTATACAGTCTGTTACACCAAAGGCAAGTGATTGCTTTAAACTAAAGCGCCATGTGCTATAGCGATGCAGCAGACGAGCCTTTCACTTTTACCGTTAGTGTTTTCCTGCGGCGTCTCCATATGAAACTCAACACATACCACTGTAGTCTTAACTGTGACCCCTTCTGTGCGTGCACGCCTGCATAACCTTCATGTTCCTGTCCCAGTCCCACTGAATCACTCCCTTTTTTGAAAACTCCGCATCAACATCCCGGGGGCTCTCTCCAATGAGAAAATATGTCATAAAAATAAATAAATAAAATAAAAAAACAAATGGCCTCGAGCAAAAACACGTTGGCTGCCAAACCTAATCAAGCAATGTGTTTGTTTACTGTCCTGGCTGTGGCTATTTGCTGGAGAATAAACAAACCTAGATTGAGGTGAACGCTCAGAATACAGAGCATTAGCTGGTGCCCTCACTTTCGCTCTCGCCTCCTCACACATACACACAAAGAGCCCAGAAATAGCCCTCTAAAATGACCACATCGATCACTGTCAAGACTGCTGAGGCAGCCAGAGCCTCCGCCAACTTCCCCCGTCTCGTCTCTGACAGCTACTGTCCCAGACACTGTAAATGCCACTTAACGTGATGGACAGCCACAGGGGCTGCTCGGGTAAGGTTGTCCAGGGATGCACAGCTACAGTACAAAGCAGTTTTATGCATGGTGTGGGAGAGGATGGCTTTTTTAACGCCTGGTTTAAGTGAGGTGGGAAATCAACTGCAACCATCAGACGGTGCTTTGGGCTGATTAATTCCAGCTCTGCTCAGCAGTTTGGTTGTTTTGTTTCTATCTTCGTTTAACATCAGTAACTTTAAAGCTACCTTGTGCATAGGCCCAGGATTGCATAACAATGAAATTAAACCAATTACCCACCAAGAAGAAGAGTACAAAGACTATTCATAACACAGTAAATGGAAAATCCTTATAGTCACTGATCATTTTAAGAGGTTCTTCCAGCTGATGCTTCTCTTGTGGTCAACGTTAAATGTGGAGTTAGATTAATAATAGCGTACCTGGAGCTTTTATGTTATTAAATAATTTCCCACGCTGCCCACAAGAAAATGGGGGAGGGGAAAAACAGCTGACAAAGGCAACTTTCAGTTTCACAGAATGAAGTCTATGGAGACTTTGGACAGGTGACATGTCCCACATTCCCACCTAGAGAGGTCATACACTGAGAAACTGGTGGCGTGCCAGAGTGTGCCTGTCAATCTGGGTGTGTGCGCACACAAGTACAAGTAAAAGAACTGTCTGGCAAAAGAGAGGCAAACATAACAGATGCCTGTGGGTTCCCACCAGGGCCACAGACACTGACCTCACTTTCACTCCAACGTAAACACAACACAAAGCAGCTGGCCCAAAACAAACAGTCTGCACGTGCTGAGGGAGGTTCAACGACGACAGCACTTCAGTCAAGCCAGGCTACACACTGAAACACACACCACCTTTAAATTACAATAAAAGAACACACGCTGGAGTGAGCGCTGATCCTTGACGGACCGAGTCCAGCAGCAACAGAGGAAGCCGTGTACCCTTGCGTTCACCGAATGGTTCAAAACCAGCAGACAGAGGGACAGGGTAACCACACAATCACTTGGCAGACCACTGAACATTGAGTGGGTAGTCAGTGAGGTTTAGGCTATGGCAAGCTCAGTGGGTCAAACATACCTCCAGAAACACCAGGCACCAGATTAAAAACAGCAATTTAACACTGTCAACAACACCATACCTTCAGTGCTAGTGGAGTAGCAAAACATCTAGCACCAAAAGTAGCGAGTCAGAACAGACCGCATTCTAAACTGAGCGGATGGCATACAGCAAGGCTTGGCCTACCTCTTATGATAATACGACTGTTACATAAGTGAGCGATCCAGCTGAACAGAGCACAGACTTTGAAGTGACAGCACTCCAACCCTCCTCCTGAGCACCACGTGCTGCTGGTCTGCCAGCGTGCTGTGCCATCTGACACACTGAACCCCCGAGACAGAGCCGCCACCAGCGCAAGGAGCCTGAATGGCTGCAGCAGACTGAATAACATCAGCATCCAACAAGGACGTCAGTAGTGACAGTCCTCATTTACCAACCCTTATATTTAAATATTAATAGACAACTGGGTCAGCTGGAAAACAATATTGTGGGAGAAACCAATATCCTGGACTTATAATAAGGAAGTCTTCTGATAAATGACTTGATAATAACAGAGACCACAACACTTGGTATAACCTTGAGCAGGAAGCAGACTGAAGAAGATCTCTTATTGCACCCCTGACACCAAAATTAATTTTGTCCACTCTGTGGTCCTTCATTTTTTTGCACTTTACACATGCCTCCAACAGGACCAATGCACATGCATTAAATGGAGAGTTGTCAGAGTGATGGAGGTGCCCAGAGGAGTTAGTGGTTTGGTGCCTTGCTCAAGGTCCAGGAGGAGGAATTGGCACCTCCCCAGCAACCAGTGCAAGCTGTGTACATTGTCAATGGGGAAACTTGAACTGAAAACCATTTGGTTCCCAAGCAAAGGTACTACACGTCTGAAAATATAATATATATCATATAATAAGGCCCAAGTCACTTATAGCTAGCAGAACTGTTTAAGTTGTTAACTGCAAAATGTACATTCAATGTTCATCTCTATAGAGATCAAATGTCAACACTGGACAACCAGACAGTTATTGTGGACATGACAGCTATCCAGACAAACAGCCCCGCTGCTCCCAGAGTAACCTGCTCTGGAGCGTTAGCAAACCTCCCAGGTTATTGAAGTAAAACTGGGAGATTAAACAATATTTCTCCATGACCACTACACTGGCAGGATGATTAACCTGGTGTGTTTACTGTTCAAACAATGACTGCAATAACTGAATGACAGCAGCTGCATTACATAAACACAGTGATCACAAGCTCTGTGTAAACAAACAGGATGGGCTGTATCATACTGGCATGAGAAAGAGCTAACAGCTAACTGTCAGCTAATAGCTAACAGTACACAACACTAACTGTGACAACCTGCCCTGAAGCAAAACACGTCTAAAACATGTCAACAAACACAATAACCTGACAAGACACACACAAACAAGCACGACACACTGTTCAAGCATGGCAGCGGTGTTGACATTTGTCTGGTAGCAGCACAGATGCCACATAACCTGAAACCACTAGCTCCCCCTTGCCCTGGTCTTTTGCAATTACGCCAACACTAGGCCCAGTCCTGACAGACGAGACAAAATGTCGGAATTGCTTAAGTCACATGACCCCTTTGTACTAAGAAAATTACCTCACGCACAAATAAACCGACCAAACCGGGCAATTTTACCCCACAACAACACAACGCATACCCCTGTACCCCAAACGGTCACCCTAGTGTCGCAGAGAAGCCATTCATGACAGAATTCCGTCGTGTTTCTCCTGAGAAAATTGGCCGCCATTTTGTGAAAGCTTGCGCAGAGAAAAAGAGGGACGCCTCTGATCACATAAAAATAAAAAAATAAACCAAAGCAAATAATTTCACATTTTCGGACGGTTAAAAGCATACCGATTCCTCTTCTTTCTCCATCCCCGTAGGCATCTGCGGCACGGCCCGGTTAATGGATGCATATTCGTGTAGGTCTGGTAAATCCTCACAACGGAAGACGGGTAGTGGCTTGGAAGCGTCCAGCGCCCGTGCCCGAAACGACAATTTACTCATTTTTCACAATTCGAGATGCAATATAAATCTATCGGATCTCCTAATATTCAAAACGGTACCGAGTGGAGCTTTCATGGATGTTTCTGTGCGGTTATCTCTATTCTAACGTTTCGAATGGTGGTAGCTTGTATTTAGGGCGTCGCCAACGGAGCCGGGGAAAGGCCCGGATCTTGGTCGCTCTCTCTCGGACTGTTTTTTTCCGACGCTCCGCTCCCTACCGTTGGTTCAGTGCGCCATGGACAACATGGCGGACATTTAAAACTCTTTTGCTCTGTTTCGCTCGGAGCGGTCCAACCCCCAGTTCGAGGACCGACCATTCCCACACGATCCCGAGCGCTTGCGCGTTGCGTGGGTGGGGGGAAGGGGGCATTTCTGGCGAACTAACTCCTCTCTACACATACATACATACACTATTGAAATTAATGAGGCATGGCCAAATATGTATTACGTAGACAAAATTTAAAAACTACAGAATAATAGGTAAAAAAAAAAAAATAATAATGATACTAATAATAATAACGTATACCCAATTACTAGACTAAAACAATAATTAATCAATTTGTAAATTAAGAAAATTTAGTCACAGATGTGAGAAGTTATAATTAATGCCAGAACATTTTGTAAAAAAATAAAATAAAAAACAAAAATAAATTACAGGGGTAAATAATAATTTGACCAGTGACACTATTTGGTGTTTGATTTATATTTACCGACTGATTGATTAAATATCGATAACATGGTTATAATCATGATATTACTTAATTTTATCGTCTAACAATTAACAAAAAAAAATCCTGATTATTAGTTTCAACTTAAAAACTATTAAACTTTTTGGTAAAATACTTCTCTTAAAATATATTTTGTGGCAGTTAGTTTTAATTTTTGTTCAAAACTGGAGGAATAAAATCCCTTACAGGGATGTAAGTTACAAATTCCACATTATCCACCAGGTCAACGCCAAAAATACCACCATTCCTGCTAACAGATCCACTGAACCATATCCATCACTGGTGACAATACAACAGCACACTTTAAAATAATGTTTATTCCAGGTGAGCAGCCTCATGGCAGCATGTGATCAATGGCGCCCTCTTCTGGCCTGACAGGTAAAGGATCCCAGTTCTGGGGCATCACCATGTGTGTTTGAATGCAGCGCACAGACAGTCTGCACACAGTGTGCTGAATATTTGTCACCAAAACAACGTGCAGCACCATGAACGTGCATATTATTCTCCATCAGACCCAATGGATTTGAGGCGTTCAGAACAGATGGTTTTCAGCATGGTTCACCACAAGCCACAAAGACACCTAGAGAGTGTCTCTGGGTTTCTCAAGGTCAGAGTAACACTCATTAAAAACCTTACCTGTTGACGGCATCAGGTTCAGCCAGGGTCCACCCAGAGAACTGGAGGTTTCCTTTTCATCATTAAATCCACCGTCTGCATCGTGACGACCTGAGAGACAATTGACAAGTGCAACATGGACATTTAGCCAAATACTGCACTTCAGGACAGCTCACAGGAATGCAAAACTTCCTAAAGAAAGCCATTAGAAAATTGCAAACAAGTCAGATTAAAAAAAAAGAAATTCAACTTCTCACTTCACAAAAAAAAAGACAGTTTTGGAGAGGGTTGTCTGGGTGGAGCAAGGGGAAGATTTAGTCCACCACCTGATTATAATTGTCAGCAGTGCTGACTGGTCCAACCCTCCAACGACCACACCTGGCTGTGTTTATGGCCTTCGCTAAATACTTTAGTGAATAGTGAATTCCCATTAAAGCAGATGCTTGAAACCTCCATCGTCAGTTAAAAGGGGTCATAATCATGAAACAGTTTTTCACTGCTTGTGCACATACATGGGTATCTGGAGTGTTTAAAAACTAGTCGATTAGTATATTCAGCGTGAAAAAATAACATTAAAAATGACTGGGTTCCAAGAAATTTAGCAACACATCTTCAGTAAACACCTGACGCGACGCTTCTCTGTGATTACACGTGGAGAAACCCAGGCTATGTACATAGCAGGGTATTTTAATAACATTTCTTTCCCTGTTTTAAAAAATAACGTGCAAACAGTTTTCAAAAAAGCTTCCATTTACATTAACCCGCATAAATACGCTGTCGAGAGCCATCATAACTACAAGCCAATGAGCGACAGCGTAGGAAGAAGGAGAAAGCCATGCAAGCCAATCAGAAGCCTCACTGACAACAACGACTAACACTTCCTGTTCCTCTGAGCCCTAATGCGTCTCTGCTCCTATAGCTCTGTTGATGAAATGACCTAATCAATTAGTCAACAAAAATCTGATTAATGTTAAGGCGCACACACACACACTAACCCAGCATCAAAGAACTAACTATGACGTAGGCCGTCTGTGTTGTCTCCCTTCGTCTCAGTTTTGGCCAAAAAGTTGCACATTTGCACAGTTTTGCACCGTTGTGAGATGTAACAACTCTCCATACCAGCAGGTAGCAGTAATCTGTATTCACTGTTCTAAACATAGAGGAAAAATGCATGTTTGCGACTATTTTCACACCACTCTCACTCATCATTTAACTTCATTCCGGACATTGTAAAAATATTTGGAAGCTGGAATGATGAGATGAAAGTAAAAGAGCCCAGCCTTCCGCTTGCTTCTCTCACTTCCGATTCTCTTATCGTGCATTGATTTACTTAAACTGAACGTCCAATCAGAGTGACTTCTCTCACCGAAGGCTCTGCCGTCTATTCAGCATGTCGAATCAGCGGATAAACAATGCGGGCCGAGCAGGGGGGGCTTTTAGGGAGGAGAGGAGTGTTTCAGACAGAGGGTGACTATAGATATATTCAGACAGTCAGTGTGAGAATGTCTTTACTAATGTGTTTTTAGAACATTAAAGAAACAAATGATGACATTGAAATTGTTACAAAAACAGGCAGACAGGAAATGTGCAATGAAAGGTGGATTATAAGCAGCAAAGGCCTCCAGCCATGTGCAACAGCCACTGAATGAATCACCATAACATTTGGTAGGATGACTTCATAATAACTTAAGTGATCCCTTAATGTTCTGTCTAGCAATTCTTTGGTCAATGACCGACTACATGCAAAACAAAAGACATTCCCTTCAGCTGTTACTTTGCATTTAATGCTGACACACCATATCATATAACCATCATTAATGCTATACTGTAACTGTAATGTTGTTCAGCATGTCAAGTCTTTTTTGCCCTTTTGTTTTACCTTGACATATGAAAACTTACAGACATGGACTCTTAGGCTATATTTTTTAATGGCTGTACCTGAGACCCTGCTGACATGTTCCCAAAAATTCAACCTTTAAACCCAAAGTAGGAACATTTATGATCAGGAGAGATTTCAGCCATGCAAAGAAAATCATGAGTGCTGAGGAGCATTACATTAAACCCCAGGGTAAGAATATTCATATCTGAATAGCTGTTTTCATCCATCCATCCATCCATCCATTATCTACCGCTTATCCTCACATAGGGTTGTAGGGGGGCTGCAGTCTATCCCAGCTGTCTTATGGTGAAAGGCAGGGTACACCCTGGACAAGTCTCCAGTTCATCACAGGACACATAGAGACAGACAACCACTCACACTCACATTCACACCTACGGTCAATTTAAATTAACCAATTAACCTAATCCCCATGCATGTTTTTGGATGGTGGGAGGAAGCCGGAGTACCTGGAGAGAACCCATGCAGACATGGAGAGAACATGCAAACTCCACACAGAAAGGCCCCAGGCCGGGATTTGAACCTGGTACCTTATGCTGTGAGGCGACAGTGCTAACCATACATCAATACTTTAATCAATACTTTTCGACATATTATTACTTCCTCCATGTTTTATCCTGGGGGGTTTTCCATCAAAGTCGCTAATCATAGCTGCGCTTAAGTGAGTAAGCCTCGCTTGAAGTAGCGTCAACTTTAACATAAGGCTGAAGCCGTTCCATTAACATGTTTAAGCTGCGCCTCAGCGGACTTAACTTCAACCAGGCTTATCCAAGCTTCTATTAGGCGTGTGCGTGTGGTACACGATTGTCGAAAACAGGATCATGTCGAAGAGTCAGGCTGATTTTTTTTTCAACAGTGCAGAGCAAAAACTACTTTTGGAACTCTGTGGGGAGTATAAACCAACAATACCCAAGAAGGGAAATACTTCTCTAATTACCAAGGCAAGAAACATGGCGTGGCAGCAAATTGTGAACGCTTAAATGCTTAAGTTAAGTTTTATAACGACGCTGGATCTCTCAGTAAGAGAGAAGATACGCAACAGTCTAATATGTGGGAGACCTGCACTCGATACCCAATCAGTGCAGATGATGGTGTAAAAGATTTGCATATTCATAGAGCACTCTTATCAGTTGTTTTCTTTCCATCAATTTCTTTTTAAAGTGTAGAAGTACTTGCACTTGAACTAATGTGCCAAATTGTGATATCTCTGAGCAGGCGCGGTGTTAATCATGTGAAGAGGACTGCTTTGCAGGTTTAGACAAAGCATTAAACAGACACTGTGTAATTTTTTTCTCCCATCTAGTGGTTAAATTTGACTTTGCATGCATTGCAACATGGTTGGAACTACGGTAAGCAGAATGGGTCAACTCCCAGACGGCCACTATCACCGCGGATCCCCAGCCCCCGGCTCAGAGCTCCAGTCATCCTTCCCCCTGGCCTCCACAGTCCTCCTCCTGTCCGGAGGACTTCCCGGCGGGCCCCGGCCGGCCGTGGATGGGCATGGGGCGCTCCCAGGCGGCCACTCCCCGGGCCAGAGCTCCGGTGATTTTATGGTCCTTTTACACTTTTTTGGAGATGAGGATTTGGCGCGTCGTAAGCATGGTCTTGTATTATGACCAAAAGTGCAGTGCAGGTTTTAGTTTAGTGCCCGGTAAGTAAAACCAGCGTTTCCACCTTGCTTCTCTGTGAAAAGTGAATCGCAAAATGCAGAAATGCATTTTGTCCTATGTGTACTAGCAGGTAGTGCTTTATGTCCCTCTCGGCAGTTTGTAGTTTTTGATAGACCTGAAAGACATGGAAGTCTCCGTATGAGTGACCCGCTCTATGTAAAGACAGATAACTGATTCTTCACCCAGGAGGATAAGTCAGATTGTTGGCATATGTTATTTTACACCAATGAGGATCTATTTATAAATGAAGACGTTGATTTGAGGTAATAAAATACTTAAAAAATGACATAGTGTCCCTTTAAAACATTTTACAGAGTGGTCAAGTGTTAATGTTACGCCTAGCTGACACTTATGAGTTCTACAATGATATGAATAATAGTAAATAGGTTAAATATAGGTTTAATAGCATGACGTTCATTCACATTTGTGTAATATGTAACAAATGTAAGTTAGTGGAACTATAACAAATACTTTCCTTAAGTATAAATTTCATTACTGTTTAGAGTTGAACCCCAGCCTCCCGCACAGTTTGCGGCACACTTACCCACTCAGCCAGCACATCTATAGTAATACCATAGAAACATTATCATATTTGAAGATATTACCATGACAACAACACATTTTTAAAATACTTTTAATTATTGGAAATTCTCCAAAACTGACCAAGAATGTAAGGTAAATTATTTTCTACTGACATTGTCAGCTTTGTTTTCGGACAGCACAGACAATCAGGTGGGGAATGTGAGGAACTGATTGTCTGATACTCTGTTTACTACAGGTACGTATTCTTTGTAACACAGCTTAGGTGAGCCTGATAATTAACCTGCCATGGAGCAGGTTAGCTCAGAAGCATATGTTACCCTGGTAACTCAGCTGAGATTCCCGTTAGTGAGAGTGATGGAACCAAACTCTCTAAAACTCAAAGTTAGTGAGGATTTGCGGTTAGCGGGGTTGATGGACTACCCCCCAGGTCCTACTTGTGATGCACAATCAATAGAGCCTGCAATACTGAGACACAAGCAACAACATGTCTGCTAAATTCACTGTAACTGCATGACATAATGTATTCACGGCATATTAATATGGGGTTTTCTAGAGGTTTGCTGTCCTGTTTTCACCGTGCTTTCATACCTCACATACTTTGTGCTAGCCTACAAATGTCCCATATGGGTGGGGTTAGACCCACAGCACTTTCACTGAATCACAGGAAACACTGCTTCATTGTCATTTTTTCATTCACAGATTACTTGGCTGACCTGATGCAGTGAACACTATCCATTCTGGTATTCTAAACAGGCTTTTAACAGACAAATAACATTACTAGACCCCGTGATGCAGCTCCATCTCTGGCTGAGTGCAGAGTATCAAAATTTGTCTTAAAAAATTGGATGTTTGTTAAGTTATCATGTTCTTACCATGTAGGGAGAGGGGGTTTTGAGCTATAGGCTAATAACTAATAGAGGGGGACATGAGGGGTTCAGGCCAGGGCCAAGCAGTTCCCTGACAGACCACAGGGACTGCCTGGCAGTGTTTAGCCACACAGCTTATAAGCCTCTCGTCCAACATTGTTTCGTTTCCTACCAAGATGATGAAAAAAAAAAAAAACCCTGATGATGTAAAAATTTAATCCTTGAAGGTGTCATCGACTCTTCTCCTGCTCATATTTTCTCTGCCCGTTCAGCTCAACCGGATCAGTCTCCCGACAGTTTAGTCGTGTCATTAATGCAACAACTGCTGAACTAGATTCATGTTTTACACAGTCAAACAATTTCTCATTACTCAATCTGTCGATTTCACAGCCTCGTCGCCTCGAGAGCAGGTAAAGTGATGAACAACTTGAGTTTTTTAGTGCTGAATTGCATCCAGCTGACCAGCCAGGAATTTGATTGCGTGTATGAAATCATCTGATGCCTGAAACACTGTTCACGGAGGGCCTTATCTGGCGACCAGCGGTTCAAGTTACAAAATAAAGACATAAAGAAAATACTCACCGAGTCGATCGTTCGTCACATGTCGGAGATTTTAAAGACAGATGGGCAACATTTCTGCAAGTTAAAAAAAAAAAACGCAACACGACGCAGCTAGCAAGAGAGACAACTAACATGAACGTTAGCCACAGCTAGTTCTTCTAGTTGGCTTTTCTAATGAGAGCACACACGGTGAGCCGGTATCTTGGCAGGAAGGACCGCTGTCCGCTTTATGTCCACCTCGTCAAACAGCCATTATCTCTCGACGAAAACTCTGTGTTTTCCTGTCGATGCAAAGCAGGGTGAAACTAGAGAGGTGGACACCAAAGTGCTACTGTTGGGGGTTAACAACTTTGCTGTAAAACACGGCTTGTGATTGGACAGCAGAAGCCACCAATCAGCTGGCGGAGAGTTCCACAGGGAAATGGAACGCAACGTGATTGGCTGACAGTGTCACGATGAGGTCTGGGCTTTAGCCATCAGCTGCTTTTTATTTTTATCCACTCTAGTCATACTTTCACAGCTATTTACCGAAGGATATTAGCCCAGACTTCAATTTAGATTAGTCCATCGTTTTCTTGAACTTATTTTACAGTTCACTTTCTGTTATATTGCTCTGTTTTTACCACATAATCAGATTTTTGCACCCCATATTTACTCTTTGTCACTTTATTGTCTTTTGTTTCTCTTTTCGCACTACCTTTATATGTTTATCTGTCATGTACAAAGATACCAAGTTAAATTCCTTTTTTGTGCAAACTTACTTAGCAAAAAACTTGCATCTGATTCAGATTTTTTTACTTGAAATAACATACCCACCCATTCAATATACATTACAATAGCACTAATGAGGTTTACAGTTTTGAGCAACCCTTGAGACATGTTATTATATCATTATTATACAAGGCATGAATAATAATAAATACTGCCATCAGGTGCGCATAAATGAACCTCCCAGAAAGATGTGTAAAAACTGAGGCTAGCAAAGAACACACCAGTGAGTACAATAACAAATTGACAAAAAATAATTGCACAGTGACATAGCAACGATAAAGGGGTATTTTTTTTAATTGTTTATTCAATAAATAATTTCAGAAATACAGAATTGCAAATGTGAATGTGTTCTTTTTTTAAAAAGGCACTTACAAACCATTGTGACAGGTGTAACCTTTTGTTTTCCTTTAAAAATTTTTGAGATGTAGAAATCATTCCCATACCACTGATATTTGAAACTAAATGACATTACTGTCATTATTTTTTTCTTTAAAAAAAAAAAAGTTTGATGGAGGCATCACAAAAGAGTTGGGTACAATTACTGACGCATAGAAAAAAAAAAAAAAAATTCCGACCCTTCCCCAATTTAATTCTTCAAATAAAATAAGGCATTCCAATAAAAGCTAATTTAGCTGGAAAATAAGGCAGGTTTGTGTATTTGGCATCGCTGTGAAGAATTAAGGACCTGAGTTGGCTTTAAATTATGCAAGTAAAACCTGGAGCCAAGCAGTAACCATACTGTATACAGATGTGCTTTAATCCAGAGAGGCAGCCCAAGGACATGTCTTCTCTGGACAAAGGACACATTTCAACTGATTGTTCAAATGGAATAAGCCTTCAGTCCTGTTCTGTGAATACATATATGGCTTAACACAGAAACCCAAACATACTGTACACATTTCATTGATAGCACACGTGGCCAGCTGGAGCTACATGTGAAGCGTTTCGATCCAAAGACACAAATAGTGACAGACACCTAGTCAAAACTGATTGAAGACACAAAAAGACCTTTGCTCAGACAGCAAATCAGTTGTAAGACCTTTGCTCACGTTTCACAAAGCCTGACTGATAGATGCCCCCCACTCAATACTGTCTGTATACACAATTATCTGGAAAGAAACACAACATTTGTTGCCCATAATCAACATCAATTTCAACCCTCGACAAAACACTGATGGCTTGATAGTTCAATAGAAAAAAAGGCACAGCTAGGCTCTCCGTTACCTTACCAGTCTCAATGCAGAAAAACTACAAATTAGTTCAACGTATTCTCTCAAGTTCCACAGAGACAAAAAAAAATAAAATCCCACATTCATACAGACTGTACACATATTCCGATGATGCATATAAAATAAAAAACAAGTTAGTAAAACAAACCAAAATAGTGGCAAAATGCATTGCTATCATTTGGTGGCTACAACAAACAGTGAGCGCTTTAGAAAAAAATGCCCCGCCCTTCACCCCCGCCCATATCCTCTTCCATACAGTGTTGTCACAAGGAGGGCAAAGCTCCATCATTTGCCCTCGTACTTTGGATTGACGACAGTTGTCACGGCACTCTTGTAGATCGGATTCTCACCCTGAGAAACAGAGAAAAACAACAAGAGTGAATATGAATATCAATTTAAGCTTGGGGGCGGCAGTAGCTCGGTCTGTCTCGACCTGGACTGGATTAATTTCTGAGAGATAATGTGCAATAAAGACAGACCAACGAGTGAAAACAGTCATTTCCCTGCTGAGGAATTAATAAAGAACTTCTTTCAAGCTTAAATTATGAGGTTAACAAATGAACACAGTATGTGTCGAACCATAATTTTTGTGGTATCACAATAACATAATTTCAACCACTGCGCCCAACAGTTGAAAATGAAGCTTCACAGCTTCATAGGACACGACAAAGTCAGGAACACACATGTGGTCACACTGTTTGTCTTTCTCACCATTTGGTCAATGAATGGTTCAACAGTTGATGTTGACTGTCAGGTGTGACACTGGCACACTGTCTAATCCTTCACTGCTATAATCAGCACATGGTATTGATATAATCCGCCCAATGTCACTGCACCTGAACCCCTCTTGTTGCACACCATATGTGATTAAGATGGGCAGACACTGAACAGATTCAGGCTGACTTTAGTACAGGTTTGGTTGCCTCTCCAGTTATTACCAGATTTCAGATTAGTCCTTCTCATTCAGTCAAGGTTACCTTTGGTATTTTTTCAACCCTTTGCACTCTATTTTTTTCAATTTCTGAAATTGTTCAAGGGAGAGAGCTGTCGACAGCAGTTGCTCACAGGCTGCAATGTTATCCTACATGCACAATCAAGCTGCAGATTAATCATGTTGTTAACTTTAGTTTAATTTGAAAAATATATTGATGTGTTTCTACAGGTATATTCATTACATACTGCTAATGTTCTGTGAACTCATCAAGGAAAAAGCCAAACACATCACACATGCTCATTTCACAACAAGCAGTCACTGAGCTTTTTTTTTAACTCCACTAAAGGCCAACATTAACCAGCTACAGGTTAAAAAAAAAAAAAAAAAACAGCACTCTGCACAGAAAAAGTACATGCAAATACACAAGGCCAACCGTGATACAAACTTTGACCTAAAGAGATCCGCCTTTATTCCCATAGCTGGGATTCTGGAACTGGTTAATGGGACTCTTGTAAATCGGGTTCCCTTGCTAACATGGAGAATGAAAAAGATGAAAGGTGAAAAAAGAGAGGCAAAATAAATGAGGAGAAGCAGGAAACAAAGTCTGAAGGACAGCACAGGGCAGAAAAGGTCAGAATGTTGTGCTGTACAACTTTTCATTTTTCTTTGATTCTCTCATGTGCTAATATGTAGCAGTAGGATCTATTTACGCTTTCATTTTATAACAGTTGCAAAAAAAACCACAATATCTTTGGGAGGAAGAAAAACCAGAGACTGCCATACCATAATAAATGTGTGAAAACATCCCAAGCCCACCATCCTCTCTATCCTCTATGTCCTTCAGGTAATCTGAATGGAAGTTTTGGTGATCAAACTGTCAAACATTGCAAATTTCCCCATCTGTGGGACGAATAAAGGATTATCTTATCTTAAACTAGGTAGTGCTGATCATATATGAATCAAGATTTCTTAACTATAATGCCCATATCTCTGTTAAGCTGTAAAATGTAAAACTCTGGCCAGCAGGCTGTGCTTAGTTTTTGCTCCAATGTTTTCAACTTGGACCTGGAGCAAAGGAGGAGGCAGAGGAACCTGATGGTTTTCAGGTTAGCTGTCTCATGCATATTTGCTAAATGATCATGACTACAGCTACTATTTGAAGAAATAGCAATATGTTTACATTTTATTTCCCCACAATGATGAATGAACATCTGTGACTACAGCCCTCCATCACTGGTCACCTAGCAGTCCTCATATTCTCTGCTTCATTGCCTTTTAAGGTCATGCAGTTGTATCATGTGGACAGTGAGAGGCAGCGCTGTCAGCGAGGGGAAGGCCGCTCCCTCAGCAACTACAGACTAAACAAGACTGCACAGAGCTGAGGTTGATCAAGGACAGAGCTAGAGATTCTCCATCTCACTCGCTCTGGTTTAAATCTCTTTATTCTGGTTCCTCACCTGCTGATCATTTCATGGCACACCCATAAATGTCAGAGAGAAACCTATCTGCTTTGCTGCACAATTTTCTTCGTTGTTGATGCTTTTCCATACAGTTTGAAGAACTGCAAAGTAGTTCTCTACTTTATAGTTCAGGGCGAACAAAAACGTTCTACATATGAAATACAAACAAGAGAAAAGATAAAGTTCCCTCCCATTGATCCAGATGCTCTGATGTGACCAACTCACCGTGTCCCACTTGGCATTCATTTTCTCCTTCTCAAACTTGGCGAACTCTCGGCGGTCGTGGATGATCATGAGCAGCTTCCAGATGAGCAGCAAGGCTAGGCCGATGAGCACGATGCCTGCTACCACACCTGCTACTATGGGAATGATGTCAGGCCCTGCTGGGCACTCTGAAACACAAAAAAACACAGAAACATTTTTCTATGAAACAGATCGACCATGTGGATGTGCTGATACATACTGTAACTTTGAAGTAAAATAATACAACGAAATACCAAGCAAGATTTTAAGATCTTTTTGATGATTTCTTTCCCTTTTTCTCTCCACAGTTTGAAAACACAAACAGGTATACCACAAATAGGAATGCACCAAGCAGTACAGGTGTCTTTAATATTAATTGTCTATCTTCAGAATCATATTTCTCCATTATAACTGCCACCACAACTACAGATACTAATCTTCAAGTATTACTGTGATGAATCTGAGAGTCTATCTGATTTGAATTCTTGAGATTTATGCAGAATGTAGCAGTCCAATCATACCTGGTGCCTCCACCACGTAGACCTCCTTGGTGTCGTTCCTGATGGCATAGGTGTAGTAGAACCAGCAGTCGTTGGCGTCTCGCTCCTTGCAGTGAGTCAGTGGGAAGCTCTGGTCTGTCGGCTGGGGCAGCTTGTCACGATCCTTCACCTTGATCAGCTGGAAGTAGCTGCAATCTCGCTGACACGTATCCTTCTTCTCACCGGCATCGAATGCTTTGCACTGCACACAATCTCTGTGAAGACACAGATTGAGGGTTGATTCACACTCTGTGTTGTAATCTATTCATCTTGCTTTACTTAATCCCAGCCTATATCGATAGAAGAGAAACCTGACAGTCAGCGAATAGTTACTAACCTCAGTGAGCTACATATCTCTCATTCTGAGGCAGATGTACCAAAAGTAACTTGACAGTTAATTAAAAAAAGAAACAACCAAGAAGTCGAAATGAAATACTGAATACTTATTTTTAGTTGGCCTTGAAGATTTGGTCATTGGATGGTTTGGGACGAGAGGTAGTCGAGTGGATCAATGCACAAGAGCCAAAACAGAAGTGAGGAAAGCAAGTCAACGACTAAGGCTCTTCTCATTTTTTTTATCATCATCATCACCGGGAAGCAACAGGCCTTACGGTGGTGTAGTGGTTAGCACTGTCGCCTCAAGGTACTGGGTTCGATTCCTGGCCCGGGGGTTCTCTCCGGGTACTCTGGCTTCCTCCCACCATCCAAAAACATGCATGGGGATTAGGTTAATTGGCTAATTTGAATTGACCGTAGGTGTGAATGTGAGTGTGAAGGCCAATTTATAGTACTCCGTAAAGTGCCGTACGTAGAGACGGAGAGCCCTCTGCGTTGCTGGAGAGCCTTTCCGTCCTCTGCGGGCGCAGGTTTTTTTTTTTAACTGTCCGTCAATCCTTCAAGGGAAGACGGAGACGACAAGGGCTGTGATTGGTCCTCTAGCTGCACCCCTGCAGTGAAATGCAGCCCCTCTCCATACACAGAAACAGGTCGCCTCCGCAGCAGCGCGGACAGGACAGGAACTAAAGTATCGATTAGCCTTGTGAAAGACAAGTCAAACACATTCAACCTGATCAAAAAAACTATTTAATTTATTTAGTAATTATGGCTGGGGTATATTTCCACAGAACATACCGAAAGTTGTTGGTTTGCGTTCACTATTATCCGATTTTGTGTTGAAAAGAAAGAGGAAGAGGAGTTTTAAAGACTGAAAGCAATCAATGTTGTTCTCTTCTATCTCCCTCACAAATAATTAAATCATAAAATAGTATTTTCTCCTGCTTTTATCTGCGATATTAAGGCAAATTGCTTCACTTTCCGAGGGGGTGCATTTCACTGCAGGGCTGCACAATACGACGGAGAAGTGCGAGGGCTCGAGGGGTCTCCGTAGCTACGGAGTCGAATAACATATTACGCAGTCGGAAGAGTATATTCCAGCCTTGAGTGGTTGTCTGTCTCTATGTGTCCTGTGATGAACTGGAGACTTGTCCAGGATGTACCCTGCCTTTCACCCTAAGACAGCTGGGATAGGCTCGACCGGACAATATGCTTTTCTCCCAATTCGATTCTTTCACGATTTTTTGGGCGCCGATTCAATTTAAATTGCCATTCTTCGATATTCCTGATTTTTGCGATTTTTAGTTTGCTTTTTTTAAAACCACACCATGTGAAAAAGCTAAAAGATGTCTACATTTGGGCTGCGTTATTTTGTGTAATTTGGGCTTTATCATGGCAGACATACTAGACAATAGTCTGATGATGATCATCAGGCACAGGCTACTTGCTACCAGTTCTTCAGGACACTGGGGATGACAGTTTGCAAAAACAAAACATGTAGCTACTGTTAACGTAAGTAGCAAATAGCATGAATTCTAGGTCAAGTTGGTGAGATAAATCCAACTTTCCATCTTCATGGGGGTTCTGATTTACATTCTGAATGGAAAATAAACATTTGTGTACATTTGAATGCACCATGAGCTGAGTCATGCAGACACCAGGCTCCCAATGCTGCTGCAGTAAATCCTGTTTTATCAGCAATGTTTGTCGCCTTATGCTGGGAAAGTTGGGGGACAGATAAATGTGAGGGGACATGTCCCCCTGTTTCTAGTGACCAAGGGCATGATTACTACATTCTTAAATGTTCTGAAACTGCAAACTTTTTTGCACCCCTCTCTGTGTGGTGATGTGTCTGAGCCGGTGTTGGTTGTGAGAAGGAGCAAGGGGAGAGTCCAGCCGTTGCAGAGGAGAGGAGAAATGCATTTCAATGAATGTAATGAAATGATAGCGGCGCATTAGACTAAAAAACATCACCTGATAAAGGCCCCTCAGTGGATTTAAAAAGCTAAGTTTCGGATCAACAGGTTTCAGCAGCAGTTGCTGTGCTATTATCTCAGTATGGTGTATCGTTCGCAAACTCCGTACTCTTTGTCCAACTTATTAGTTTCTTCTTTCGTTTGAAAGCCAAAGTGCCTCCAAACGTCAGCTTTGTTTTGTTGTGGCCGCCGGTGAGCTCACTGCTTTCTTCTGCTTGTTTACTCTCGACTTCTTCACTGCCTCGTTCACCACAAAAGCCGAGCAAGCGCGGTAGCGGTACAGCGACACCTTGCGGAGCGAAGGAGCAGAAGTCGTTCTGGATTTATAATTGGCCCAAAATATGATTTTGTTGGGGTGGAAAAATATCAATATTAAGGAATTAAAAATCTATACAATATCGGAAGACAAAGTATCGCCATATCGCTATTTTTTCAGTGGACTTGAGGACAGTGTCCTTAATGGAAGCTATGGTCCCATCCAGAGGAAGTCACAAGTCTCAGTCTGTAATACAAGCTCTAAATTTCCCTGTCATCTCATGATTTCTGTGACCAGTGGGAACCCTACGAGCAGGCAAGCTCCAGACTCACTTGTGCTCGGCGCAGACCCCAGGGCAGGTGGGGCAGATCTCGCAGGTTGGACCCTGGAATTTAGGGTTGGTGCATTTGCAAATTCCACATTCACAAGTACCACGGCCGTTACAGATCTGCCCGTTCTTGGCGAGGCAGGTGGAGGTCTCCAGGGAGCAGTCACAGGCACTGCCTGTGTAGTTGGCATCACAGATACACTTCCTGCACTCACAGCGGCCGTGTCCTGGTAATACACAGGAAAGGGTTACCACACAATAAAACAAGCAGCGGTGTTAGAAATAATTCTACTTCTACAATCCTCACCTCCGCATAGCTTGTTGTTGGAGCGGTCGCAGTTGAAGTTGTCGCACTCGCAGTACTTGCCACTGTAGATCTCTGCGGGATTCTCTCGCTTCTTGCATTCACAGGTGCCGCAGACACAGTCACCGTTGTTGCTACAGATATCCGTACCGTTGTCTTTTCGGCAGTTGGCATCTAGGTCCTCGGTTCGCACCTCGTCTTTGCTGCACTCGCAAACACGCCCGATTCGTCCCTCGTTACACCTGATGCAAGATATACGAGGTCACACAAGTCGAACAAGACAAAAAAGGGTACCTAAAGTTTGGGAAACAAGTACCTCACGTAAAGAACACTGGAGAATGTTTAAAAAAACAAAAAACTTCTCTCTCCTCATTTACTGAACCATGTGCAATAGAAGGTCAAAAATCTTTTCACCGCACCTGGTCTGCTATTTTCTAATAAGTAGTTCCCTTTTCTGGTTTAAGATGTACAGTTGTGGTTGAAAACCAAAAACCCAAAGACCTTTAAGACTCCACAGCACACAAATAGGCAGCACTAGTCTTTGTGAGGCTTTTTGATCCATTACTTACTTGCAGGCTCCACACTCAAAGGTCCCGTTGCCCTCGTGACACTCGTCGCTGTTGGGCTCGCCGTTTGCGGCACACTGGCAGTCGCAGATGAAGTTAAGAACAACTTCAACCTCCTCATTGAAGCCCAGTGGTTTAATTTTAATGACTTCCGGCTTACCATGCGATGGACATTTCTGGGATTCGACAGAAATCTTGAAAGACACCTGGAAGCCAGACAGGAGTTTATATGGTCATTAAAGCTATTAAAAGCAGGATGCCTTGAAGCCTATTGTTCCATTTCACAGACATGACTCATGACTATTTGATGTGTTTGCATCTGTTTTTTTTCCCCTCTTTGTCTTTCAGTTTGGAGCAGCCAACTCCCCCAACCAGCACAAGATGCTAAAGAAGGATGTAACTGTTTACCAGCTTCACACACCAGACGTGAGACATCCAGGTAACAAAGTAACACTGTGCCATTTGTAACATTTTCACATCTGCAAACAAACTGCAACAGAAAGGACAGTATGTACCTCGTCTCCAATGGAAATGTTGGAGCACTTCCTGCCGTTCTCCCCTGTTCCCTCCACACCATTCTTACAGATGGACTTGTAGGTGATTGAAACTCCCTCTGGCAACCTGCCGTTTTCCAGAATGACCTCAGATGACAAAGACTGTCCAAAACAAGAGGAATCAAATAATTACTGTTGGCTCTAGTGGTATTGGTGTATCACAATCAGAGCATACAAGGAGTTTATAGTGCGTGGCGTCATTAATACAAGGATGAGAGGTGATTTGGTTAACTGTGCAGTTGTCACTCACATTGTAAGCATCAATAATGAGTTTGATCACGTTGCTGGAGTTGGAGGACAGCGTGCCAACAGCTGATTTAGGGATGAGATTTTTCAGCTCCTGAGAGAGACACAAAGATCAAAGGTAAGAGCGTGGTGAACACAGTGTGACGGTCTTATTTAGTTGAAGAGAGACTACTGCTTGTTTCTGGGGTACCAGCCAGGCAGTTAGCCTGACAAAATAATCTGTTATTCTGTCTTTAAGTCAAGTTCAGGCTTGTAGTCCCTCATAAACCCAACATACAAGGATATTAAGGATAAACCTTAGCAACATTAAAATTAAAAGGCAAGGGAGTTCAGAGGAAATAATGAAACTCTCAAAACTTTAACTTCCCAAAACAAAGATATTCCAACCCAATTCAAATACCAACAAAAACATATTCAAACCACAACTCAGTTATTTTTTCCAACACGAAAGTATAATATCTTTTTCTCAATTCAAGGGCTGAGGTTAATTTTCTTCTTCAACAAAAAAACATAGGTATACTCCCTAAGGATTTGTCCATGAAAACAAAAACCATGAAAACTTATTTTTATTCACTTCTCAACGATAATAGTCAGTTTCAGGTTCTTAGTTCTTATCCAAAAAAGAAATGATCTGCTGTCTTCAGCGCCAGTGCAAATAAAGTTTTGTTTAACTAAAAAGAGGAAGAGAGGAAAATTAAGTGGCAATAAAAAGGTAGAGAAAACTCAACGTCTGTACCTTGTAAACAGGCTGAAACTCCTCAGTCACAGCAAAGATGGTCTGGATGTTGTGATCACTCAGTTTCTGAACCAAATGGGCAATGGACGGGTAGTCCTACCAAAGGATTGACATACACAGGCATTAATAAAAGCAGCACTAAGCCATACATGGGTCAAAATCAATAACACAAATGATAAATGATAAACTACATACGTAGTAGTGGCTCATAGTGTACATGTTGTTCTCCAGGTGACACTTCCCGTCATTGGGCAGGACGATGCCGCCCAGTTTCCCATCTCCAGCAAAGTGGAAACCAGCATCAGTGGAAAACACCAGCAGACGGGTCACATTCCTCCACCCGATTTGGTCCTGGAAAGACCAAGACAAAGAGGCATCTCATTAGTAATTTAAACATTTCAAAGAGGCTCTTGTCTATACAGTGCACTGAGTATACATTTCCTGATTACAAGGAAGCCTCTTCTCACCTCACAGACCGCCACCTGCATGATAGCATCGAAGCCCCCCTCTGGTGAGTCCAGGTTTCCTGAGATCTGCTGCTGACTGACCAAGCGATTGAACTCGTCTCCTTTGTTCGTCAGCTTCAGGACGTTCTTATAGCTGAAGGGGCTGGTGCAGTTCTGGTTCCCGGTGCAGGGGTTAATGAGTCTGGCTGGTGTGGTGCTGATATAAGGCATGACGGTCTTCTCCACAAATGAGCCGAAACCTAAAAGGGAGAAAGCATTTTACTCAGGATTGCGAACGTTGGTTATTGTGCTTTTATTGGGAGTCAAGCTTTTCTTACCAATCCTGAAGTCTGAGGTAATCTCCTGCATTTCCCTCATGAGGTCAGTGCCGAGGTTCTTGACATTTTCCAAATCATCTTTCATAGAGAAGGAGAGGTCCATAAGGTAATACAGGTCAATGGGGTAGTCCTCGGCACGCTTGAATTTCAGCTCAAACGTCTGGGGCTCACCTGAAGAAAAACATGATGTTTTAGTGGAATTCAAGAGGATGTTATCTTACCCATTCCAAATCCTAATCGAATCACTGCTAATTTTAAGGGAGTAAACATGAGGGAACATCAGATAATGTCAGTTTTTGCAGTAAAAGTATTCTGCTGTAATGACTAAACGAACAACTATACTGTACATTACACTGGTAAATACATAGACATGCTTTCAAACCAGACCTTTCTCCTGCTATGGCAACACATTGTCTATTATTTACCAGATCGGAGTGTCAGGGTGAGTTTCTGGGGCTGGATCTGGGTGATCTGCTCAGGCTTCAGTTTATCTGTATCCTTTTTGCGGTTGGTGACCGGCTTGTTCTTGTTGATGTTGATGCTCCCACGTGGGTTCTCAATTTTGGTCACAGGACAGTTTCTTTTCTTCAGAGACTCTAGATCATCACAGCGGGCTGACTTAGACTCACCCACAGTGAGGAATTTCTGTGGAATAGCACAAGGGGTTTGTGTGAGGATTATTTTAAATTTGGATTACATACCAAACTCATTCCCTAAATACAGGACTCTGGGTTAAGAGGTTAGGAGATCTTATCTGTGACATAAGAGATCAGGCCACACTAGACAAGCTTAACAGATATTTTAAAATCAGCCACACCCCTGAATAAAAAGCATATTCAAAAATATAAAGGTAATTTGTACAGGTGATGTATGAGCAGAAACATCTGTAAATGTACAGAAATGTATCTCAGCATGAAGAAACGACCACTGCAGTCACAGTGCATACCAATGAACATTTTACAGGAGGTTACATAACATCTTTATCCATGACTTTACGATGTTCACAGGTCTATAGACTTAATTTGGTGAAGATAGCGTAGGAAATAAGGTATGGGAGATGGACATATAATAAGAACTGGGTTCTAAACATAAAGACGGCACTCATTCAATACAATGAGAACTGCTAGCAGGCATATATCGATATGTTCTCTAGCTTCCATGTTTACTTCAAATAAATATTCACAGTAGTTCTCACACATTTCTTGGCTTGAGGATTTTTTTTTTTTTTTACAAATACAAAACCTCCACAGTAGATAGTCAAAATTAGGGCTGTCAAAGTTAAAAAGATTAATCCTTGTAGATAAGCTGCAAAAATCAGAGTGACACCACATTAGCACTAGGGTTGGGCATCGTTTTAATTTGAACGATTCCGATTCCAATTTCGATTCCTTTATTCAATTCCGGTTCCTGACGATTCTCGATTCCGATTATTTTAAGAGGCAGGGTCAAAAAAAGTTTTGGATATTTTAAATGAGCTAACTAACCAACGGTCTTTCTGAATGAAATAGTCTGACCTTCTTCATCAATTTTAATTCTATAAACTTTTTACTTTTATGAACTTCACTATGAATTTCTCACAGGGGTGTTTTCAACTACAATATAAATATCAAATTTATGAACTCCGGAGCCGGAGGATGAGGCAGCGGAGGACGGTCGGCGCGAGCGTCAAAGACGGGGCACTCATTTATGTCTACTCCATGAACTCGGAGGAGGTGCTTTTTCATGTTAAATCGTGCACCCTCCTATGCACAAAATAATCTTGTCGCAAGTGTTGCATTTTGCAGAGACTTCGTTCTTTTTAGAAAACTGAAGCCACACTTTAGACCGCCAACGCTTGCTATCCATGCTGGACTCGCTCGGTTAAGCAAACACTTCCGGTGGACGCTTCTTCGTTGGTGTTCAGCGGCCTCTTCTTCCAGTCGGCGGGCTGGGTATTGAAACTAGGAATCGAAATTTAAACTTTTGAACGATTCCGGGAGAATCGGAAATGTGGTCCCGGTTCCAATCGATACTCGATACTCGATACCCAACCCTAATTAGCACTAACCAGTGGTGTGTTTATGTAAGTTCCCTTTCTCTTTTCCTTTTCGTCCATTTCATGTTACAAATTAATACTTTAACAATGTTCTTTGGTGGATTACTTGTTTGCTGAATTACGGGAGAAGCTTGGACGGATTCAGAAAAGATGGTTTATGTAATTTTATCAGCATGTTGGATCTTTAGTTATGACTACGTTGTTAGTTTCCTTGATTTTTTTGAATGGAGTTCTGCTTCATGACCTTATAGCAATCTTATCTCTCAGGCAATGCATTTTGGACAGTTTGTCCAAGTAGAGTTACCACTTGTTAAAAAGTTAACTTGTGCTAATTTTGACAGCCTTGATCATGTTTACAGTTTACAGGTCAAACAGTTCCAGTCTCTTTTACAATACAGTGAGTGGAATGAAGTGGAGGCAAAGCTGAGCGGTGGTACTGTGTCCAGGTTTTAACATAAATCTGTGGAGTCACCTTGATGAGTACTGACTCACAAGGCTTGACTCATCACAAACTACTGATTCACATTAACATCAGGCTCCTCTAGTTCCACTTCTGAGTGTGAACTAAAGCTTCAGCAAAGCATTTTTGCAGTAATTTGTTGAACAGCATAACATATACTGTAAAAGGAATGTGTTTGTCCTAAGTTTGTAGCCACCAAACTAAAAAATATACAGTAAAGCCTGAACATGTCACATCAACCTCATGATCCAGTAAAATCACGGTTGTCAGTTCAGGGCTTGCCTTGTTTTCTGGGTACAGAACACATCTAATTAAAGATGATTCTGGGTCCGATCAAGCAAAAGTGAACATCCATCCATCCATTATCTACCGCTTATCCTCATAGGGTCGCGGGGGGGCTGGAGCCTATCCCAGCTGTCTTAGGGCGGAAGGCAGGGTACACCCTGGACAAGTCGCCACCTCATCGCAGGGCACATAGAAACAGACACGGGGAGAACATGCAAACTCCACACAGAAAGGCGCCGGGCCCGGGATTCGAACCCAGTACCTTCTTGCTGTGAGGCGACAGTGCTAACCACTACACCACCGTGCCGCCCCCAAAAGTGAACATGCATGTCAGAAATCAAAGTTGCTCCTATCATACATTGTAATGGCTCATATTTTAGCTAAATATATGTCGTTTATGGAACTCTTTATTATTTTGTAAAAAAAATTGTGTGAAAAAAGTTACAGGTGATTTAAGGAGGGGTGACTTCATGGATTTAACACCTTGTGTTAGGCCTTTTTTTTGACACAAAGTTTACTCAAAATTTTGCTATTATAGAAATGATATTCCCATTATCTTTCATGGTATTTATTATCATCAGAACTGATATTATTCATACCAATAGCCAAATTTGGGATAAAATAAATAAAACTTGATGTTTTATCAAACTCACCTGAAAGTTGTTGAAGCTGGGTTACCAATTTAACATGTTTTTTTCATTTTTTTCTTATTTACAAACCTCAGATTTAGGTTTTTTGGTACACTTTTAGGAACTGTGGATAAATTTTGACAAATCTGTACAGAAATATGATTTTGGGGGGCATCAATTTTGAAGCCGGGTTACCGGTAACCCGGCTTCAAGACAGGAATTGACATAAACCTGCATATTTCTTAATGGTTATAGTCAATTCTAAAGTTGAAAATAACACAATATAACATGTTCTGTCTTTTAAATATTTTTACAGATGTATTTTCAGTGTGATTATTTTAAAAAACTTCTTCTTTTGGAGATAAACAATTTATGAGCCAGGTACAACATTCAAATGACCAGCTTCCGATCTCTCCGTCCTGACAACATCTTATTCAAGAGCGATATGCCTCATAATGTGTGTACATGCCAGTACCATGTGAATGTTAACCAAGTCCTGCAGGCTCTTTGTCCCATGGGCAAGCCATCAAATCATAGAGACCTCCTACAGGCTGTGAAGTCAAGTGGCAGATCTACCAGTACCAGTATCAGCTGATCTACCACAGACAACAGACATCACCATTGTGCCTGGTAGGTGGTATGCGGTGTACTGGCAGCCCACTGAATACTGGTACATTGGCAGAGTGCTTCACCAGCATGAAGATGCAGAAGACAAATGGGTTTTTTCCTTCATTGAACAGACCAGGCCCTCAGTGAACTCATTCAAGCCTATCAAAGACATTGAGACTGTACACAAAGACTTTGTTATCACTGAGGTTGCCGCTCCATCACCGTCCTCATCAACGAGAACCAGCTTACTGAAACTGACGAGAAATGACTTCAAGACAGTACAAGAAAAAATTAGAGACTTTGGCAATTAAAAGACACTGCAGATAACATAGACAAGTTATGATAATGATAATGTGGAAAAAATGTACATGAGGCATTAAAAATTAAGTGAATCGCTACAGACTTTCTTCAATAAATTAAAATGGATATTTGCTCAATAAATATTACTCAATTTTATCTAGGTAATTGTAAATATGATTATCAGTCTTTTTTATATGCTTAACATTGATAATTAAACAGAATTGACCTGTTTTCCAGGTATAAAAGTGTGTCTTCCTTCTTTCATACAATCTTGAAGCCGGGTTACCGAAGCCGGGTTACTTTGCTTTCTTTGTCACAAAAGGAAGCCTTTTGAACATTTTACTTCAAAATTTGAGATGAGTATAGTTAAACATGTATTTAAACATATGGTAGTCAGTTTATTTCATGTTTCACATGGGAACCGCATGTTTTGCATGTTTGCCCAAACCAAAAAGGTCTGGCCGGGTTACTGGCCATGTTTTTTCAAAATTTTTCACTAAAACATTTCTCTTCAGAAATCTTTTATGTTTTCATGTTAAAGTACTTAGTAATACCTACTCAAATATATAATAAACATTACTACAAGTTATATTGTTGTCAAGATACAACCCTCTGAACATGTATGGTGAGGCCGGGTTAACCGCTTGACCGGCCCCTTCTACAAAGTTTCCACAGTGAAACAACAAGCAGCATTCATGTTTGCAATTAATGGGGTAGTTGTGGTTTACTTGCCTTTGGTCAAAAGTCAAGAGAGAGCAAGTCTCGTGACTCTTTAACTCTACTTATTTGTTTGTGCATGTAGTCATAGGGTAAACACAGTGTATGTTCATGTATGTAGATCTACTGTATCTATTTATTTGAACTGTAAATATGACAAAATAAAATAGGACTTTTTTTAATAAACTTTCTGAATCCAGCCTTTTTTAAATTGAAAATAAAAAATCTCAATGTTAAAAAAAACATTGTAATGACATTTTTAGTTTGTGAATATATTTGTTTGTTTAATAGATCAATGATGAAATTTGGTCTTCATTTGTTGTAGATTTATTTAATGCACAAGATGAGGACTTCCAGCTGTTTTTGCGTAAGTCCACCATGAAGCAACGTTACCACACACAAATCACAAACCTCTGAATGGGCCACGCCCTTAGTTTGAACTATTACCTAGACAACATTTCATTCATGTGATAAAACATGTTGGTGAACGTATGAACTTACTTCATCTGTGCACCATCCACACGTCTCGGCCACCTGGATGCATTCCCCACACGACTGTGCGTTTGCCTTGATGCATGTGCTACCCTCTGAAAGAGACGACAAACGTTCCTTCATGCCAAGCTGAGAAAGCAGAATTTCCATGAGTTCACTAACTCAAACCAGGTTCATTGAGGATTTATTGGGTGCAAGATACAACCCCTTCCCAGTTCAGAGAACTGAGTCATGAGAGAAGCTCCAGGCAGCCTACCAAGTGATGACTTCACCTTGTTTTAAAAAAAAAAAAAAAACAGCCAACAGGACCCACATAGTCATAAAATGAATATAGAAGTACAAAATGCAAAGAGTGAAACGGATAAAGACACCATTGTACCATAAGAATCAAAAGTACATTAAATTTTAAAGTGAACTTTGAACTTTGAAAAATAATGTGCAACACTGCAGTAAATCTCTTAAATAAAATGAATAATAATGTAAACATTTAATGTCTTTAAACATTAAACCACATTTTTCTGCTCCATCATTCTTTAACATCTTTTTTTTTAATATAATGATCATAACACAAACAGTTTGACACCAACATCAGTTAATCCAGACACTACCAGTGAGCAGCCAGGATGTTAACGTTGCCCTCAAAGTCAAATTCGGAGTGACATGATGACCTCATGACGTGTACTTTTGAAGAATAAACGATAGGGACGTTATTAGTTTGAACTTCTCATGGCTGCACTGAGTAAAGATGTGTTCACACCAGACGTGACGTGTATGAAACAAAAGTAAAAGTTGCGACGCAGACTGGGGGTGCTCCATCTATTGCTAGGACACCATTTAATGTCCACACTGTTTTATGAAAATAAATAGTGTTTATTCTGCAGAATTCTGGTGGTTGTTAATTATTTTGACAAGGGCTGTACTTGGCCAATTAAATTGTCCGTCCGATTAATCTAGTTAGTGACAATGAATATTAAAGTGACTTTTGTACAATAAACAACTTCCACAAAAAAAGCTCAGGACATCAGACTTCTGAAACAAAGCTTCTTTATGTAGCAGTCAGGTTCAGTTACACTTCCTGAGTCAAATTGTTTGGAGAAAACTCATCTGTCTCTCTCTACAGCCTGGCTAACTCACTGCATCGGGATCTCTGTTAAAGGAACCATGTGTAACGTAGGGCTGGGCGATAAAATCTGGATGTCGTTCCGCCTAGCTCCACACATCTGAACTCACACTCGATGGGAAGGACTTCAGGGGAGCAAAAAATGACTGAGCCAATCAGGACCGCCGGGCGGGATTTTCATAGATGTGACGTGACGTGGTGTCGGCTGTTTGGTTTTCCCTGCGTCGCTCTCATCAGCATCACGGGTTGGTGATGTGAGTGGTTGAAGTAGTACGTCATTAAAGATGACGGACAAGTGGTTTATCCAATCACATGGAAATGAAGCAAAGTAGGTTGCATGAACAAACTCACTCATTCCTAGGTAGTAACATGTGACTCTACAGTGATTCGCGTCAGTGAACACGTGACAGTTTCAGTTCAGTTGCACGAGCTCATCACCTCGTGTCTGACACAAAACAAATGTGATGTGCAGTGAGAAAAGGAAATGAGTGCAGCAGAGAGCGATGAAATTGTGGCCAAAAAAAAAAGGAAAGTTTAGCTCGACCAGTAAGTTCGACCTGACTCACTGTGCTCTTCACACTACAGGCGTGTCTGACTGCCACACTGCTGTCCAGTCAGCCTCCTCTTAATTCCTGGTTAATAAATGAGCCGCTCATTGTTTCCGAGCACAAATGATCGCTGTTTACAGCGATCACTGAAACGGCTTTGAAGCTCTTAGGCAGACCACCGTAGTCTCACAGATGTTAAAACATTTATGCACCTTTTATTAAGCATTTCTTTGATGTTTTTTTGCACCTTAATGTGAAGAGATAATTAAGTATCCATTGTAATTTTAAATTTTCATTGAGTGTACATTTGAGTGTTTTTCATGTTTGTGATGACATTTCTTTTCCCTGTTTGTACAGAGTGATACCTCAGGAAGATTAAGTTTACACTGAAAGGGTTTATTGTAAGATTTTTTTTCCATGCCCTTTTTTTTTTTAAAGTAGGTTATGAAAAAAATCAATAATTATCGATATCGACTGATATGATACACTTATATTGTGATACAGTTTTTAGTCACATTGCCCAGCCCTAGTGTCACGTTTTTGGGGGATTTGCAGAAATGCAAAATAACACACATAATTTTGTTTTTATTAGTGTATAATAACCTGAAACTAAGACTCAAATAATGTTTTCATTACCTTCATATTCACTCAGGGAGCATCTGCCATGTTTCTACAGTAGCCCTGAATGGACAAACCAAAAATTGTCTCTAGAGAGTCTTTCATGTTTTAAAATCTAGTTATTTTTTTTTTTAAAGTAGTGTTATATCCTAATAACAATATATATACGAATCCGATATAGTATTTTTTTTTCTGATGTAAGCCTCACTGATGTGGTGCAATCAGTGTTATATACCCAATATGCTTTTATTCTGAAGGCTTAGCCTACTTTGAGAGCGATCGGAAGTCCGGCTATGTTTGCGCTGTACTTTGCAGTTTGGCTGCTAATAAAGATGTTTTGAGCGCTAATAACTTGCTGCAGGAATCATTCACACGCATCATGACATCCTCCATACTGCTTTACCTCTGTTTACTCCCGAGCTACAACTTTTTTTTTTTTTACTCCGAGCTACAACTGCCACAAATGTGTCCCTGTGGTTGACGTAAACATGCTAGCACAAAGCAGTAGCTTTGCTGCAGTTACAGTAGCCTTCATATCATTATAGGCTATGCTTCATACAATGAACATGCTTTGAACTCTCATGGTACATTTGGATTATCCAGAGGTCATTCCGACATTGAGATGTGCTTTACACAGCGTATCTAAACCACAACCAGAGTAACGTAACTTAACGTTAGTGACAGAGCTAACCAAGTAGCCTACACTAAAATTACGATATAAACAAGAGAGGCTTATTTCGTACGGTAGACATTTTTACACCGCACTATATGTCATAATATCGCCCAGCTCTACTTCAACACATCAAAATAACATGCTACAGTAGGGCTTGATTAATTCTTAACAGCTAAGATAAGAATGACAGAGCAAAAATGGGACAACATTCACAACATTTGCTTGTTCTTACCTTGCTGTGCCGAGCTGCCACAGAGGACCACTGATAATGTTGCTATTAAAAGTAACCGTGAATCCATCTGTAACAAGAAAAACACAATTATTCAAGTGTTGGAAATTGAAACCAACATAAAATATACAGTTTTTTTAATGATACCACCAGAATGAATACATTTAGGCTAAAGACAAAAGTTGTGTGACGCCTTCAAAGATGATGCTGTGCATTGTAAAGGTTGTATCCTGATGTTGAGGTGAAATACCTCAGTTACTAGAGAGGAGGAGCGCGCTCATTTTGCCCATTCCAAATATGGAGGAATCATTAGCCCACACTCAGCTGGCAGTTCACCAGCGCCTCCCTGAATCCACCATACTACATACTTGATTTCTGACTGTGGTTTGCAAACCCCCATGCTGTTTTGGCTTATGTAGAGATAGCTGGTTATCTCAACAGGGCTTTTCAGGGAGAGGGAGAGAGAGGGAGAGAGAGAGAGCGAGCGAGAGAAAATGTTGCGTAAAGGTGAGAATAATCACATTTACACTTCAAGTGTTCACAAACTGGCATAGAAAGCAACTGCAGAGGAATAGCTGTGACTCATCGAAAAGTCTTGTGATGCCTCTCTACCACAATGAGCTGATCTGCTGAGCATGAACCAACCAGGCACAGCACCAAAACACAACTGAACAAATCTGGTAAAAGACTGTTTGTTTGACAGCAACTTGGGAATAGCTTAGGTGGTGGGTCAACATTTTACGAAGCCAGGTTTGCACAGAAAATGACTTGGGATTGTGTGTGTGTTCCCATATTTGGTTAGGCTATTTTGTGCCTCTTCCTGAATCTCACAACTCTGATAACACACTTCCTTGACTGTCTGCCCACTCCTCAAACCAAGAAACTCAGACCAACTTTGTGTGTACTTGCCAAAGTCAAGTCAACCATGTCCCAAAACACCCAATTCTTTTTGGACATTATTGAGCTAATTCACACACTTTCAGGCTCAGTGTATAAAAGGTGCCATAGATATTTAAAGGATATTTTTACAGTTACCTATTAGATGTGGAGCCAGATGTGTCTTTGTAATGAATTGTTCAATACTTGCATTCTTTCTATTGGCCAGCAGAAGGCGACTCCTTGAGCTGCTAATAGAAGGGTGATTGTATAAAAGTCTTTGAGAAAATGACCTCATATACTTGATTTATTACCTCAGTAAACATTTTAAACATAGGTTTATGGTCTCAATCGCTAGTTTCAAGTCTGGTGGCTGTACAGTCTTCACCAGATGCTCAGTAAAAAGGTGCAGCAGTGCTGTGGGTCAGAGTGTACAGTCCGCTTCTGCAAAAACAACCACATCCTGTGCAAATGGTGCTTAATGACCAACTTACAGTTCTCTGAGTGCTTTAGTGATTGCTATCATATGTGGCTGCTGTGAGGAATGGTGAAAGAAAAACTCCAAAAATCCAACACAACAGATTTTGAGAGAAATGAGAGATGAAAAACATTTGATATCAGACAGCAACAGCTGAAAAACCAAATGTGATTTTTATCACATTTGGCCAGAGAAAACTGATGGAAACAAATCCCTACAGGTGAACAGACACTGACCCTTTCCAATATGCTTAAACCCTGACACAGAGAATAACTTACGGCAATACAGGGAACAATATACACTGCCAAACTCAAGCCAACAGCAACTGCAAAGACTTGATACACTATTAGGGGCTCCTCCCCAACATTCCTGGGGTGAAGCTTTGTTTACTGCTCTGGGGCTCGTCCTGCACTGAGCTGCAAATTACACAGGGCTGACAGATGAGGAGGCATTCAGGGTCTCCAGTGCCTCTTCTGCCACATAATGGCATTACGGAGGCACTGGCAGCTGTGGTCATGATATTGTGGCATAAGAACCTTGGAAAATAGCATCTACCCTGAATTAAACATTAAAGACATCTCCAGTCTTCTCCAACCCATTTGCCTTCTTTACTTTCTGCTTTTGTGTTATTGTCACAGCTTTCATCAGTCATTCAAAGCATTAATACCAGTGATAGCTGACTTATTGTATGAACATTGGAGGAGGCAGGACATAAAAGTGGGCACTGCTTCCACAAAGCTGGGCACGGCCGATAAGAGCTGATATCAGATTCAGGCAGACACAGACTGATGACGCTTAACCCATAACAGACTGTGATAAAACAAGCACTTCTCCGATTACCAAATAGTGCAGCACCTCTATGTAGTAATCCCTTCATGCAATGGGGAAGGAAGTCCTCAATTAGAGCACACATTTCCTCTGATGTCTTTACCTCATATGATTAAAAAAAGAAATTGGTCTGAATGATTCTAACTCCTGAGCAGAAAAGTGCACCATTGACCAGCTGTATCTCATTAATGTGCTGATCTTTAATCTAGGCACACAAATGAAGCTGCTGTTCTTTCTCTGTTCACAAATCAGTTGAGGACACAAGAGAGGCCATGTTACTTCTGTGCTCACAGTCAGTACTGATAGGCTCTCTCTCTCATGGGCTATGAGTAGTCACGATGACAGATCCAAGAGCCTAATATTTAGAGTAACAGGAGCGCACTGTGTTGAATCATGTCTTTGTATGGTCAGGCAGGAGAAGACCAGGGATGACACATGCTTTGTAATGCTGAATGTTAACATCACAATTTTTTTTTCATTTACAAGTCCACCTCTGTTAATAACAGCAAGAGCTGTTCAGCTCTTTCCAATATAAGTACATTCAGTGTGATAGTTCTGACTGGAAAACATGTGGGACCGTAATAACAAAAAGCCAGATCTTGCTGCATAAGAGCTTACATACTCTACCCTTCTATAGGCTATATACAGCATAACATGTCTGCAGTCAGCAGAACTTATAAATATCCATACAGACAGCTTGAATCACAAGGTGCAGCTGTGAAACAACTCAAACATTTTAAAATTGTAATGAAATATGAGGACTGTTCTTGGTGTATGTCTTTAGATTGTGGACATTTAGATAATATTAGCATTATGAAGATGTCAAACGAGGCTCTGTGTAATTATAATGGGTATTTTCACCATTTTTTGATAGGCTATAGGAAGATGTATCAATTTACCTAGGATACAGTTAGTAGATTAATTGCTAATGGTTTTGAATGCTTCAGATACAGCCAAGTTGCAGATATAAAAGGTTTGAAGATGACTCTCATCAGTCTGTCTGAGAAAATGAAGACATTTCAAATCAAAACTACACACAGGACAACTCAAACAGGTCTGATGTTGTCCTTTCCACAGAGAAACACCACCTTACTGTCCTGTATAATAAACTGCTCCTAGTAAAAAGGCTACTGCAGCTTTTAACTTTAAACTTAATTTTAAACTGAATTTAAACTGAATTTAACTGTTTGGTTGCCTAAAAATGTCTTACTGTTCCCTCGTACTTTGTTCCACACCAAAAAAAAAAAAAAAAAAGGCACACTCAAGGCTTCAAAACCATAGTCCACTTCTTATATATAGTCTACGGAGCAGACTCAGTCTAGCGTCTTCTCTTTATTTTCTAAACCTTTTCATGCTTTTCTGTTCAGTGGATTAAATCTGTAAACACTACCTGCTTGCTATAAACTAACAAAATAGCCCAGCCTCTAAAACAAGCAGTGGGGGTTGTTCACAGGCCTGGACTAATGTTTTATCAAGAATTTCCTCAAACAGCTGCTGAGCAGAGCTAACTGAAACTCAATCCTCCACAGCACCTCGTTGTTATGGGTCACTACCTCAGACAAGTCAGAGTTTTTTTTTTTTTTTTTTATTCAATCTGCAGTCTGAAAGTACACCTCAGGGACCAGAGCCATGCTTTCCCTCACTCTCGGCTGGAGATTCAGAGAAAGCGTTCATCTGCTCACACATGTAGCTGTGTTGCAAATAATCGAGTCCCTGTGTTACATCTCCGCCTACTTGACAGTGGAATCCCTGCTTCTCTGGAGAGAACATCATTTCTGATGGACAGACATGACAATAACATGCAACCTCTGATTACCCAAACAACCTGTAAATGATGAAATATCCATAAACACTTTATTTACCAGTTTATTACACAATTATAAAACAATTGCAGATGGTAATGGCATTATGCCTATAATGCCGGATCACACTGGCCTGCGGCTAAAATTGGATTGGATTTATTCAAGTTATGTTTCGGGGTCTTCTATTTTTTTTATTTTATTCAGTTGTAGAATATTCTTATGTTTAAGGTTAAAATTTATGTCAGCCATTGGTTAATAAATGGGTCACTTTTTCTCAGACCTACTGTTGCCGACTATTGTTCTCTGTTTGAGTACTATCAATATCCCATCCTAAAAAATAAGTAATAAAAGTAGGTGTGATTAGTGCTGATATTGTATCAGATAAATATCAGTAACGGCTAATACTCAACACTGCAATATCGGTATTGTATCAGAAGTGGAAAAAGTTGTATCGGGACATCTCTAATCAAAAAGTAATCTCATGTCAGACACCAGGCAGGACATAAGTTCGCAGTTGATTGGTCAGAATTTTTACAGTCCTGCAGCTGCCACAGAGGTCTGATTCTTTTCCTTTCTTTTTCTGAACATATAATGTATTGACTGCTCTCAGGTTGGAAAGACCATTTCAACCCATCCATCCATCCATTTTCACTGCTTATCCTCACTTAGGGTCACGGGGGGGCTGGGGGGCTAGGCCAGAAGGCAGGGTACAAGTCTCCAGTTCAGGGTACATAGAAACAGACAACCATTCACGCTCACATTCACACCTAGGGTCAGTTTAAATTAATCAATTAACCTAATCCCCATGCATGTTTTTGGATGGTGGGAGGAAGCCAGAGTACCCGGAGAAAACCCACTCGGACACGGGGAGAATTATGCAAATTCCACACAGAAAGGCCCCGGACCTGGGATTCAAACCCAGTACCTTCTTGCTGTGAGGCAATGGTGCTACCCACAACACCACCATGCCGTCTGCCATTTCAACCAGTAGAACAAAAAGTGTTTCTGAACAGAATGACAGACTATAGCTTTAATGACAGCTGTCAAACCTAGAAATGGGTTTTCCTATGAGGTGTTGAATTTGTCCAGCCCATTGAGAGAAAAAGGAAAAATCTCCTGCCTTGTGTAACCTAATAAGGAAGAGGGAATAAAGTGAACAGTCTTTCACTTAAAACAGAGGCAAGATTTTTCCCAAAGTCAGAGTCAGCTTCAGTCAGTCAGGAGGTGACTGTGCAGACATGTGTCACCACACCTTCTTTATTTACCTCTTCCTCTGTTCATTGACAGTGATGCAGTGCCCTATTGACTGTTGTATGCAAAGTCTGGAGCAGGAGACTTCCTCTTGATAAGGCCGTGCACAGATATTCTGACATACTGAACTCTGACAAATGTCTGCATGAAGTGTTTCCTCCTGAATATAGTGTTTTGCTAGTGCTAGTTTGCACAACTTCCCCTGCTGAGTACTGGCAGCCTTGCAAAAAAAATGAGATTATTTTAAAGTTGTCTGTGCTTGATTTTTGTCAACAAGCACAAATTTTCACAATGTGTTCCTTTTCTGCAAGACCATGTTGGTACAAACAACAAAGTAATTAGCTAAATGTATGAGTGTCAATTCTAACATTAAAGAATGATTAATAAGGAAACCAGCAGGGAAAAAAACAGATAAATAATGCCTGTTCGTCATTGTGCATGCAGTCAGACTGAACTGGAAGTAATTGCAAAAGCAACCGCGATTAGCTGGTTTCTCTGTGGTTCATCATTTCATGTGAATGGAGGTTAACCACACTTTGCATCACTGCCACATATGGTTGGTTCACTGTTTTTCTCACGATAATAGGAGTGTACACTGATCCAACTGCCACATACCGATGTGAGCCTGGAAGCTGCTGCTTAAAATAATTAAATGTAAACAGTAACTGATTTCTCAACTCACAATGTAAAGCTGACTGCTTCCATACCTCGTTTTAGGAATCTGACAGCTATATGGACTGGTGTGATGGGTCATCTGGTGGTCCACAAACAGTTTTGGGTGCCCATCCCCCCCCAGGACTGTTTGCCACCCGCTCAGCCACCCTGTCAGCCTCCCAGCCCCCACCTGCTGCAGAAAGTCACCGTCCATTGGGTCCCCAACCGACCCAGCATGACTCTGCATCCATTTCCTTAATTAAAACCAAACCCAACTCTGCTCTTTAACAAACAGGGACTATTGAAAGGTCAGGAAGGATACATTCAAACAGTGCAAACATAGCACATTTGGAGGAAACCAAACCTACTTGCAGGAATATCTCCTCCATCAAGTGAACATCTGCCACAATGACTAATGACTTCAAGAGAGCTGTCAAGCTAAAAGAGTGTTTCCAGGTGAAGTTTGCTTTTTGAGACAAGGCGCTGGAAGAAGCACACAGTGAAATCCAGCTGACCTTATAAAGATGATTGAAATGATGAAACTGTTTGCCGTCCTGGTCCTACAATAACACATACATGTGGTTGGCTGAAGTCGTATCACTATCAGAAAGATACCAAGGGGAAAGATTTATCATATTTTTTAATGGTTTAACAGATGATGGGGATGAAATGTACAGCATTTTGTCAGTTAATAGTAGATAATTAACTGTCACATTTTCATTAATATCTAACTAATTCCACAACTAAAAAAATCATGATAGCCTAATCACTGAATCGGTTTGAGTATTTTTTTCAATTAGAAAATTAGTCATTGGTCTATATAAATGTCAAACGATGAATCAAGGAAATAATCAACATGTTAATTGACTTTGAAAATAACTGTTCATGGCAGACCTTGTTCATTGAATTCTTCAAGGTGATTAATCAACTGTGCATTAATTAATGTTCACAGACTCCCACATTAGCAGCGCCCGACAAAAGAAAAAGTCAAAATACACAGCAAACCCTTTCTGTGGCAAATAAAAAAAAAAAAAAAAAAATCTATGGATGATAAATAACAGCAAGACGTGATCTTATCCAGACAAGCATCAACGTGTTTACATTTGTTAATATCTAGTTATGCACTCACCAGATATGGCACACTGATTCTAGAGAGAGCTAAAGTCAGAATGGATAGCGAGACCTGTTTGGGTTTGTCTCTCACATGGAGATCCTGATCTCTCCTGAGACAGATGAGATAGCACATTCCATCTTAACTGGCTCCATGCGACGTTGTGGAAAAAGAAACAACGTCACTGAAATATGGAGCGCTTTACCACTTCTTTCCAATCTGAATCCAGAGTTAGCTCTGTGAGTTTGATGTAGGGGGAGTATGGAGACAAAAACAAAAATCCTTATGGTTATGGTTAGTTTTAAAATGCAGTTTTCTCCAAGCTTTCTTTAACACACTGAGGCTGGATTCAATTTTCAACATAAATATAGCTGTATGCAAAGGCCTTGGATAGCTTGATGAAAAATATTGTTAAAATGTATAACGTTTTGAGCCCTTGTCTGTGACATTTATTGTGATCTATTTATCACTTGAAGTCCTTCTCTCTTTGTCACCTGTAGAGCTCCGAACAACAATTATTTTCATCATCAATTAGTCTAATAATTAGCTACCTTTTTTACAATTAACCATTCAGACTTCCGTAATGCAAAAAAAAGTCAAACATCTTCAAATACTGTATGTTACCTAAACTTTCTTGCTTGGAAGTCTAAGATATACAAAACAGAGAAAATCTGAAAATCCTCACGTTAAAAATGTTCAGACAAATTGTTTCAGCCCAAGTTACAAGTCTCTCCTCTTTGTGACCGTTGTCTTGTGTTCTGTTTTTAAGTCCAACCCCTCATTTGTAATACTGCACCTTTCAGGTTGGTGCCCCATTAGCAGTGATATTCTGTACATCTAAGAAAGACTTAAAATCTGTCGGTCATGTTTGTGTTTCCAGCTGCACTGTCTCAAGCCATTTCACACATTATATGACTCTGCTGCATGGACTTTTTTCATAAAGGGATACCTTTTGAACCATGATCACATACTGTATCTACTATACATACCCTTCCCACACTCTTCATCTGGTGTCACTGGGGGGCCAGGCTCTCCATGACTCAGTCATAACTGATAAATCGGGGTAAAGGGCCTGGAGTTGAGTAATGCTGAATGATTGGTCAGACTGCCCCAGACACTCCTAGCAGAGCAGCGCTAAACACCACAACAATGTTACTAAGGGAAGTGACTCAGTGGTCTACAGGGAGCCAGAGTCAGCTCCCCTCATGTCTACAATTACCAGTCCTGGTGTATATTATCTACATCCATATGACCTCCACACTAAATCAAAGTATGTTTTCTTACCTCAATACGTGTTGTTGCTATGTCATTATAGCACTGTCTATAAGCAAAGAGACTGGTAATTAACCGCAGGGCATTTCATTCCCCTGACAGTAAATTAGGCCTTGGTGAATGCAGATTGCTACTTCAACAAACACTGAGATTAAGGGAGAAGAAAGAAAGAAAGAAAGAAAAAAAAAAACACGCTCTCGGGCTACAATTCCTTTACAGGAAGTGAATGAGGCAAGCAAGACCCAGCTCGTCCAGCATACATACTGCACAGTCAACAGCCCTGAATCACAGCTGAGGACAAGGCTGAACAAGAGACTCTAGATTATGGTTAACCAGCCTGGCCTTCTTTGACATGTCTCGGTCTTCCTGTCTCCTCAACCACAGTTTATACAGACCATAATGTAGCCTGACCAGACTGGGGTCCAGCTGTGGTTTGCTTTGGGAAAGCCTTACTTCATTTAAATGTTAGATGCAACTTGGCTTACAAATGGGAAATGTCTATAACTACAACTTAAACTAAATGCTGCTTTTATACAAACAGCATTGTAAAGAAAAGCCTTAAGAGACAAACTGACTTAAGTGTCTTAACAGCATTTCCAAAAAAAAAAAAAAAGATAATAATAATAATAATAAAGAAAATTAAAAGAAAGCCAGGTGGATTTGTATTATAATCTTGACTTTTCAGAGTCAGATGATTCTTTTTTTAAAGCATTGATCACTATTTCAGAGAACCAGAAGACTTTACAAGACAACAAATAAGTACTAATTTTCTCATAAATAGTAAATTTTTAATGAAGCAATTAGAGGAGTACATATAAAAGGATGACAAACTGTTAAATGCATTTACTGAGAGCCACAGAGAGATGGACGTTTTTAGAAATATTGCATATAGCTGTAAGCTTAAACACCATCTGTGATGGTTTTGACAGAAGAATGAAGTAACATAATGTTAGGGGTAAAAGTGATGATATGAATGATAAATCTTGTCACACTTTATACCACCCGTACTGCCCTCTTCGGTCACACAAAGAGGCTCAATGGCCCACTTTATGTACAAAACCCACATTAACAGTTACAAGATGTGTAGGGTGATATATGGCAATGTTTCAAATGTCATAGTGCTGGAGAAAGCCGCACTTGCTGGGGAAATTCATCTAAAAAGCTGCCTTTCGGCTGCTAGCTAGCTAACCTAGTAGTCAGTAATCCACACCCAAAGTTTGCCCCTGAAGACAGGCATTCCTCGCTTCTCCCCTTTGTCGTTCAGTGTGCTTTCAGTCGCTCTAAACATGGCAGACTGGCTAAATGTGATAAACAGTAGGTTAGAATAACAACACTTACCTTTTGTCGATGTTCTGTTGGCGTTTCCGTTGGTTTATAGTGACATTAGCTCAAAAAAAGAGTTCTCTTTGAAAGAAATAAAAACGGTTACTGAGGCGAGGACTAGCTAAAACTGTTCTAAGGGTCCGCTTTGTTTCAGCTAATAAACCGCAGTGAAGTAACTCACGTACAGTATCGACTCAAAACACGTCAACTGCCGCTTTGCTAAACGTTAACTGTATTAATATATTTACAATAAGATAAGGAACGAAGAGTCCCCGCATCGCCCGGACACGTTACTGCAGCCGCTCCAATGCTGTTACTGGGTCACGGTTTATTGCCCCAGTTGAACAAACCTCTTCTTCTTGTTCAGACCCCGCCTATACAGGAAGATCAGCGGCACGTAAAGGGCAAAGGAACAAACGCACCGGTGAGCAGTGAGCCCGTCCTCACCTCGGATGTGCCCAACGGTCCGCATTCACACAGATATTAATAACGAATTTAATAAAAATATGCGTCCAAACTATTTTCCATTTAAAAATCACCCACTGTTAATTATTTATAATTTTTCATTCTGTCAAAAAATATAATAACATGAATTTTACAACCTGGAAGCTACTGAAGTAGAAAACTGCTTTTTAAAGGCGTAAACAGTCTAATGGAGGAAGTTGTTTAACTCATGGTAAAAACACATCAGAAATAATGTTAAAATAATTATGCAGTTTCACAAAAATCTTTTAGCTGCATAAGTAGCAAAACTACAATTTAACAAAGACATAGATAGGCAAGACACAAAATGTTAACTTAAAGGAACACGCCACCATATTTCCATACTGAACTATGTTCTTCCCTGATCTTAGACGAGTTGATACATACCTCTCTCATCTTTGTGCGTGACTCAATCGCTCTGGTTGCAGCGCTGTTTTGTTAGCATTTAGCATAGGCCAGTACTTTCCTTGGTGTCCAAACAGAGGTGAAGTTAGCAGCAACCAAGCACTTCCACATTTTCCCTATTTAAAGAAAGTTACGTGAGTAGTTATATGACCCAAGTCGGCCTATGGTTGCACAAAATAAAATGTGGCGATTTTCTAAGCGGATTAAAATGATAACTATAATGTATGGCAGAATTACACTTGGGAGCACTTTGACGACGTGGAAAGGAAAACGTTGAAGTGCTTGTTCGCTTCTAACTTCACCTCTGCATGGACCCCAAGCAAAGTACTAGGCTATGCTAAATGCTAACAAAATAGTGCCGCACGCCAGAGCAATTGAGTGCACGCACAAAGACTAGAGAGGTATGTAACAACTCATCTAAGATCACGGAAGAACACATTTCAGTATGGAATAACAGTGGTGTGTTCCTTTAAAGGTTCCACATTGGGATGATTTTGTAATGTTAATGCTCACATGCCTGAATATGTCTGTATTTGCCCTCTGTCTGAAATGCACATTTCAAAGGAATTGCCAAGGAACTGAGTTGCGAAGCAACAGCTCGGGTCCATGTTCTTGTCGACTTCCTGTCAGCTAACGGCATTCACGTACACTGCAACTGGAAATAACTAACCTTCAGTTAGCACTGCAGCACCGAGCTAGCCGGAACTAGCACTGTAGTAGCTGACAGTAGTCAGAGTCACCGGAGCTCAGTTAGCACTGCAGCAATAGTTCCGGCTAGCTCGATGCTGCAGTGCTAACCGAGCTAACCGGAGCTATTGCTGCCGTGCTAACTGAGCTCCGGACCGCCGGTAGCTGCAGTGCTAACGCTACAGGGTAAAAATAGAGTAAAAATAGCCTCCTGTGCTTGTCAAAGCAGCCAACAACAGAGCAGCTGTCGTGCTTTGCTCCTAACTTTCTCGATTTGTTTGCGAAAGTTAGCGAGGAGAAATAGAAAGCTACTCAAAGAAAACCCATGGATGTTTTTTTTTGAGTTAGGAGTGTTTATAAGAATGTGACTACAAAGGCCTACAAAAAGTGAGTTTTGCATAATATGTCTCCTTTAAAACACATTCACTGTAGTTATACACTATTTAGACCTGCTTTATAACACAAAGCATGGCAATATCAGTTTTCACAACGTTGGACTTTTAAAGCAATTTGGTGGAAAACCAAAAGGAAAAGCATGAATCCACATGGAGAAGGATCAGTCCAGTACCTCGATAAAGCAAATTTAACCAAAATACATGTTCCTTTCTCTAACAAGAGTGCTGAAGAAGACATTCCTCTTTTAAAGTGAAGCTGTGAAGGACCGAAGAGCTGATGACCAGCTCAACACCACATTCAGCCCTTGTAATCACTGTTAAATGTTTGATGAGTATGTAACAGCTGATGCTGCCAGCTGGCCAGATGACACATGAAGTCAGCATCCCAGTCTCTTTACATCACCACACAGTCATGCTGCCACATAGCTCTGATGATCCGGTCACAGAGATTCTGCCGATGCTCTTATCAGTATCAGTCACACACATATTCTTAGTTGGGAAAGACCAAACACAATCACAGGCCTCCAATGAGCATAGAAACCTCAGAGACACAACAAGCTGCCTGCTTCTATTCACCATCTGTTTGTTTTATTATCATTGAAAGCAAATTTTTAGTTTTTAGGAATATGTACCTTTTTAGCACAGAGCCCTTAATTTGTTGAATAGTGTGCTGCAGTGGTGCAAATCCACAAACAAATTAGCAATTAATGAAATGACTACAAAACATCAGATTCCATCTTATTCGCACAGTCTGAAGACATGCACATTAGGATAAGTGGTGACTCTAAATTGGCCGTATGTGTGTCGATAGGTGTGTGTCTGGTCTGGAGATCTGTCCTTCACCCAGTGTCAGCTGGGATTGGCTCCAGCCCCCCGATGACCCTGAATAGGATAACTAGCTACTAGGATAGCTACATTTAGTTAAAAAGGATTAACTAAAATGGATATTATTATTGGTATTCTAAAGTTAATTCTGTTTAATGTGTATTAATTTGCAACACAGAATGAGACAGCAGAGCTGCACACAGTGAAAGCAGCAGAGTATGAGAAAGTGATGGAGCGGCACCAGAGTAGGCAGGAAGCACTTAAACTAAAGCCACATGACTGAAGTTCACATGAGAGCAGAGCTGAGCTGAATGTAGCTCATTAAACATGGTGTGATGTGACACTTCTATGACAAATGTAATGCATTTCCTTTATCCTCTCAAACTGCAAAATAATCCACCGCCATGACCTCGAATTCCACTGCTAAGCTGATGACATCCAGCTCCACGTCTCAATCAAAGCCATCACTTTCACACAAGCAAACGTTCTCCAGCTTAACAGTGAAAATCTAACATCATTCTCATCGGCCCAACATCTCACACTAAAACCACCAATTTCAGCCTCACATACATCAATAATATGCTTTTTACGCCCTCGGTTTTTACTGTTATAAGTGCTGCATTAAGTGTTCTTATGTACCTTCAATGTAAAGGCTCTCAGAGAATTTAGAAAAGCATGATAGAAATAAAAAGTATTATTGTTATCATTTGCATACCAACTGGGCATCAATCAGTTAATCAATATTTCACATGGAGAACACCGGCAGCACTGTGAGGATCATGTTCTTTGATTTCTCCGGTGCTTTCGACACGATCCAGCTTTCTCTGCTCAGGGGGAAGCTTGAAAGTGTGGGAGTAGACTGTCACCTGGCTGCATGGACCATCTGGGATCTGGGAGCTGTCACCTCCAGAAGTTCTCCGACGACACAGCTGTTGTTGGATGTGTGTCTGAGGTGGATGATCGGGAGTACAGGACCGTCATCACTGACTTTGTCCACTGGTGTGAGCATAACCACCTTCAGCTCAACGCCAGTAAGACCAAGGAGATGGTCATTGACTCCAGCAGGAGGAAGACACCCCAGACTGCACCAGTGAACATCCAGGGTCTGGACATTGAAATGATGGAGAGCTACAGGTACCTGGGTGTTCACCTCAACAATAAACTGGACCAGATGTCCTGTATAAGAAGGGCCAAAGTTGTCTCCACCTGCTGAGCAGACTGAGGTCCTTCAGAGTCTGCAGGACTCTGCTCAGGACCATTTATGACACTGTGGTGGCGTCTGCAGTGTTTTCTGCAGTGGTCTGCTGGGGAGCAGGGAGCACAGAGAGGGACAGGAAGAAACTGAACAGGAGGTCAGGAGGACCAGCTCTGTCCTGGACTGCTCCCTGGACTCCATAGAGGAGGTGCGTGAGAGGAGGATGTTAGCTAAGATCACCTCCATCATAGACAACCACTCTCACCCTCAGACTCAGACTCCACCCTGCTAGAAGGAGCTACTGCAGGTCAAAATAAAACTCTGTAACATCAGCATCACTGACTGATGTTAACACAATCTGAACTCATTACCATCACTGTCATTTCTTTCAATAACACAGCAAATTTTGCACTTTTTTATTTTTATGTCTATTTATATAATATAATTGAAAGGTGACAACCATAGCTCAAATGTTAAATTAATTTTATTTTTAATTATTGTGTTAACATTTTACATTAAAATTGTCTCATTTTTACTTTGTACATATTGTAAATATTATTATTATTATTATTATTACTACTACTACTACTTATTCTACTGTGTCATTGCTGTTGTTTATTGTGTCTACTTACTGTTACTTGTTTTTTGCTGTTGTGGTGGGTGAATTTCCCCCAATCGGTGATGAATAATAAAAAAAAAAATAACAATAGAATAATCTATTATTTCGTTTGTGTGCTGATGTCAGTGAGGCAATGCTGCCCCTCAGTGGTCAAAGCTTGATACTGTGTGCACGCAGGGATGCTTGCGATTTCCCACCAAGGTGTTGTTTTGTCATGCTTCTCTGTGTCCTTATGGCAAAACTCAAAAATACTCAATAATCTGCATGCAACTAAAAGTAAACTGTCAAAAGTAATATCCATATGCTGATACATTTGGGTATCTGGAGTTATATTAACTCACAAACAGCGAAATAAGAGTTACAAGCCAATCAGAGCAGGTTGGGCTTAGTTGAGAGTTTAGCATTTTAGACAGCTTAAATACAGGTGTATTCAGACAGACAGTATGAGAAACATGATGCATAAAGGAAACATGTTCCTCAATAAAACACAGTTCCCATGAATAAACCACCACTATCTCCATCACCAGATACAGTAGAGGTTTGTAATTTAGACACACTTCTCTGTAGGACAGAAACAGCAGAGTAACTTTTACTTCAAACATTTATTTGATCCAATTCTTTGGAATGTAATAGTCAATGAGTCTGAGACAACAGAGATGGATGAGTCTGGGTGCTGACCAGGAAGTCAAAGTACAAACAATATACTTTTAGTCACTTAAGGCCTCACTGCTTTTCCATTTTTTTTACTTCCTTATTTCCTTTCTTATTTTTTTTTTCTGGATCTGAGACAGCAAAAAATTACAGAAGCAGTTAAAAACATTTCTTCTTGTCATACAAAGAAATAAACTAATAAAACAATGGCACGTACATCAGTGACACGTACAAAAACAAGGTGATATTATACCAAGTAAATAAAATTGTTACATTTCAAAGAGACTCATATAAGCTTTTCTGAGAATGAAAAAAACATCTCTGTAAATTGTACTTTTCAGAGTTATAACACTGTCATCTGAAAGTGTGTTAAAAAGAAGCAACAATAACACTGTCCTCCTCCTCCTCTTCCCTCCTTTGCTCATTTCATAAATCAACATCATAAAACACAGATTCTTTTTCTTTTTTTAAATATATCAGTGCAACATTTGTTTTCACATCTGGTGCTGCAGCATCCTTTCTTGTTTGATAGATTGAAAACACATTCTGTTAGACTGCCTGGGTCCTTCGCTGTAAACATAGTGTAGTGACAATGATTGAAGATATTTCCTCTATAATAAAGTGTTTCTGTAGCCTGGTCTTAAAAGGAAAGAACTGCGACTTAGATGAACAGTCTTCACATTTTGAGCTCACAGGATGCCACATAATGCTCCATTAACATGAACCACACTGGGACGAACACTGCTCTTCCAGTAACGACTCAATCGCAGCTGCAGAATGACCTTGTGATCTCTGTCAATAAAGTATCTGTCAGCATAAATGAAGAAACATCCTGTTGATAGAGAGGCAAAACCCTCAGAAAAAATATGCACGCTAGTCAGCAGCGAGAGACAAGCTAGTTTTTTTGTTTCACCAATCACACACGTCATTTGTTAATTTAAAAGACAATTTTTGCAAGTCAAAGAGTTGCAGTTTGCAGGATAAGACTATGAAAATATGTAATTAGAAAGATGAGAAAAATTGTGAAAGTGACGCCTGTGTGTTTTGCACTGGGACGTATTTGATACCAATGATGAGGTGACATTTCTGTCCTTCTAGACTCAACCCTACCACCTGTACAGTGCTATGAACAAATGACCACATCACATTTAGCTACAAAAGCTAAAACACAACCAAGCAGTTTTATCAGCACAGTATTTATAAGGCTCATCATTTTTAGTTTCTACTGGACTCGAAAGACCCTTTTGCAAATGTTGACAGTGAAGAAAGTAAAATAAAATGCAAATTAAGCTGCAGCAGAACAAACAAAGTGATTTTACTGCAAATTGTCTTTTATTAAAACTTTCATTTTCTGATTTTTTTTTAAAATAAAGAAAAAAATAATGAGCCCTATTGTTTTATGAAGAGGCATTTCTGGGTCTCTGATAGTAAGCTCATCTTTACCTTGTTACGTCATTGATTGTGTGTTATTTCCAGGCCAGGATGTGTGAGGAGAGACAGTGTGATCAGCTGCAGTTAAACATCAATAATTTCTCCTTTGATAGTCGACACAGTTTAGTACAGCGTCGTCATGGTGAACATTAGTCAGGACTGAAGCTTTCAGAGCGTCTCAAAAAAAGACACCTGCTGATGGCCGAACTGGTCACACCTCTGGTTAAAAAAGTCCAACAGTCATTTAGTGTGCCAGTCAGAGCTGTTAGCTATCAGCAGTGAGAATATTTCAGTCCACATCATCCATCTTTGACGCTCCGCCATCGTCTCAGTGGTGCTGAGGTTGTCCATTTTACCCTGTACAAAAAAACACCACTACTACCCATGAGGCATCTCTCCATAATCTCAAAGCAGTCTTCCTGCTCCCAGAGCACAAACAGAAATGACAAAAAATAATACAAAAATAAAACAAATCACAGCAAAGAAACACAAACAGCAGGTTTGAGTTTCGGTCTGTTAAAACCAAAGTTTTCTGTACATTTTTAGATACCAGGGTGACTTTGATTGCAACATGGAAAGGATACTGCGGCACTGGTGTCTTTTTTCTATAGAAAAGAGCGCTCATATATATTAAAATCTATGTACAATATGTTGGATGTGTCATGTGCCATGAACATGAGGCGTTCAGGGCCCCTACACATTTTCAGCTCTTACCTAAACCTGGATTTTAACACTTTAATGTGTATCGGTATGACTGTCCTCCACACAATACACAGGATATTTGGCAGCCCAGTACTACGACATGAAAATGTGTCGTTGTATGACCCCAATCTAGAGAAAGTTTCCGGAAACTTTTTCTCACGTTCACGTGTAGGAACCCTGACGGACGCAACGCCAGCCGACGAGAAAACAACCAGCAGAAACACAAGGCAACAAAAAGTGGGAGGAAAAAATAAAAGGCACTGTTGGAACTAGATGCAGGTCAACGGGTCACAATGATGCCCGCTGTCTCACACACACACACACACACACACACACACACACACACACACACACACATACGTTGGTTTAAGTCACCTTTGGGGTAGTTTGGCTTTTTTACCGCCCTTTAGCAACAAATTTTGATTTTCCTAAAAACTTACCCCAAGCCTAACTACAACAGCTAACCCCGTAACCTCAACCTAACCTCACCCTCAACCTAACCCTAACCACAGACCAATCAAGGTTTGAACACTTGGGGACATGGACTTTGTCCCCAACTGCACATGTCGTCCCTCAATCAACAGGTATTAAGTCAAGTGTGTGACCCCAATGTGGACTTAAGGCAGACCGCGCGCACACACACACACACACACACACACACACACACACACACACACACACACTTTAAATGCATATGAATGGGACACGCACACTCTCACTCTCACAGGGACACGTGGCTAGCTAACAGCCAGACATCAGAGAAGCAAACTTCACATCCTCCAGTCTTTCTGTAACACCTGAAAATAAAGAACAACAAAAACAACGACAAAAACAAATCCTATCTTTCCACAAAAGTACATAAACAATACTTTCATCTGAATTGGTCTCAACACCAGCATGTGATTACATGAAATCAACAAAGCACACCGAAAAACAAATAGACTCCTTAGTTCTCTTCTTTTTTTTGCTGTACAGATTCTTTATACACAGTGCCCCCTATAGGTCAGTCCTTTCCACTGTCGCTCCTGAGAAAAAATTACATTGGCTCACTCTCAGCCCACCCTGCTGTCCCATCGGCGGCTTCAGCCCCCACCACTCCCTCCTGATTGGCTGCATCATGTGTCCACACGGAGCCACTGCAGCTCCGGCTCCATTCAAACCCTCACGCCTCTGAGTAGTTAGTCTGTCCATTCATCTTGTCCTTCTTTAGCTTCACACCGTCCACCAGCTCAAAGTTATAGTTTTCCAGGGCCGATAAGTTCCTATCCGTCATGCTGCCCTGCGAGCAGGCGCAGTACAGCACGACGCCGCAGATGGCACCCAGGAAGACGCCCAGAGCGGACATGGCGATGATGGTGATGAGGATGGGGTCCAGGGTCTTCAGCATGTTGCCTGGGCCTCCCAGCTCACTGGTCTCCTGTGGGAGGGAGTCTATCGCTGCAAGAGCAACAGAAAAAGTTAGCTTTCTTCAAACAACCTGTGAGTACAGGCTTAAAGAACCAGACTGGTGTTTTTTTTTTTGCAAGTTCTGGATCATAACAAAACATAACATAACCTTTGACAGAAACTTTTCATGTTTCTTTACCATCAAACAAGCTTCAGCACAGAAAACATTTTTACCTCACGATGAAGAATTTTCACTGACAAAAGAAATAAATGTGATCCTTCAACTCTTATATTGGTATTAAAAGACGATTTGTCTATTTTTTTCTCAAAAGCAACTCTGCCACTCTATGAGAAGGTCTGTGGACATGTATGTATGTTATGTACAATAACTTACGTAACTTACGTAGGATGAAGATCTCAGTTGGAGGAAACGTAGGAGCTTCTGGATCTGGAGGAAGATAAATCAGCACACTTTAGATAAATTAACATACAGGTAATGGGTAAGAGAAATTAAACAAAACAATCAACACATCAAATAATGTATAATTACATATATATATATATATATATATATATATATATATATATATATATATATTAGGTAGGGTGTTCCAGTAGCACTACTGTATACACACCCTTGCAGTCCTCTGCACTTAGTCCATCCATGATCTGGATGTTGTCCACAGCTATCTGACCAGCGCTGCGTCTGTCTGCGACACCTTCCACGACCACCTGAACATGATGACAGACATGCGTTTATTAAAACAGCTGATAAACATGCTTATCTTTAAAGGTGCAGTATGCAAAAGTTGGTTTTACATCACAGGGTTGCATGATTAATAATATAAAATCATAAGGTTCTATTTCTACATATATCTGTCATTTTTTAAAGATTCCTCCCTAATTATTTCTTTTCTATTATTGGAAATATGAAACTACTTCTTCTGGCCTCTAAAATGTATTGAAATTAAACAATATAAAGAAAGAAAATCACTATTTGGTTAAACTGATTCAAGTGGGGATACTGAATATGAACAACAACATGCCTGGTTTGCTCCTGTTACATGTCATAATATATTGTTATTATTATTAATAATAATAATAATAATAAGACATGACAAAAAAAAAACATAAAACAGAGACAAAAAACAGTTTAATGGTGAGAGAGGAGATCTTGCCCTTTTGTTTCCTGTCATGTCTCTACTATCAACTCCAAAAATATGAAAAAATATAAAAATATTTAAAAATTGCAAGACCTACGAGTTACAAGCCAAAGGATGGGAACCTCTGTTTTACATAATCCTTCAAAAATAACTCTCCTTATTTACCTGATTATAGCTAATTTAGATGTTTTGTCTCACATCAAACATGGAATAAGGATTTATTAGTATTTTATTGTAACTCTCCTCTCTGTAATAAAAATTGAAACTCCACAGATGTCCTGTTATTAATGACATAAAAACAGTCGAAAGGGAAAAAGGATGGATCTAAAAAAATAATCTTCTCTCAAATCTGAAACAGAAAGTTTCAAATGATCACATTTAAGAATCTTTTTTTATGATATAAAAGGGCAATACTAATGATAAATGACATATTTGTGTCACCTGATACGAGACACTGGAGTGGGGCAGTAAGACTCGACCCTCTCTCCACCGGTTGCCCTGGTGACCGCTGACTGTCCACAGGATCTGGCCCCCCTCCGCCTCCTTCCTCTGCTTGATGTGGAGCGCCCCTGCGTGCTCGCCGGACATGTGATACCAGAAGGACATGCACAGGTCGGCATCCGGCGCGGTGATGGCCAGGCTCACCAGCCTTGCTGCCTTCTCCTCCTCACCGTCATCCTCCCCTGTTTTGCTCTGAGAGTCTGAGTCTAAAAGCCGCATGTAGATGAAGTTCCCCAGCCCGCCTGCAGGGGGAAGCAGAAGACAAGGGAAGAGATGGCCGTGTGCTGCGTTTAAGGACCACTGAGACTGTCTGTAATTCTGCTGTGGTATTGCTCATCATGCATTTGCTGTATCGTATCAGTTGATTGTCAAATGTCGTACTTGTTGTTCTCTTTCTGTTGTCTTTTAATAATATATGTCTGACTGTTTCTTACTGAGCGTCATAAAAACATCCCATTCGAGGATGCTTTCCACCGCTGAAAACTCAACATCAGCGTGCTTCAGGAGGCGATATGGCTCCACATCTCAAACGACTAATATTTTTTACTTGTGATGTGGTAAAAAAAAAGGAAAAAAAAAATCAAGGTGAAATCATTCATTTTGTCACTGCAGCTATCTCCACAAAAAACACATCCATCTCCGGAGGATTGAATGGAGAGAAGGTCAGAGAGCATTCTTTCTACAGTTTTTCACGGCCGTCCATTCATTTTCAAAATGTGTCATGATCAAAGCATCAGTGAGTTTCACTCAGTGATCACGACACATTCATAGATGAATATAGTTCAGTTACATTTTATTTATGATTGTAATCTAAATCAGATTTTCTTTTTTGTTTCTAACTGATAAATACTCATCAAAAGCAAAACAGTGTTTAACAAATATATTAGACTACCACCCAGTCTAAGGTGTTTACCATTAACAATATTGTTCATTAACAAATTGTTATTATTTTTTTCTGTAATGTTACTCCACCAATATGCGCAAGCTCTTGTTTTTTTAATAAATATTTTTAAAGAAAGATTTTTTAAAGAAAATTATTGTTGTTATCCATGAATTTTCAAATTTTAATGTTACAGAAAAAAATACGCAAAGCATATTATTATTTTTTTTATTGTGATGTCTGATATTTCCTGTCATTCCTGAACAGAAAAATGTGTTTTAGTGGTTGTTTGTTATTCTGGATTTATTTCTGACTTCTCAGTGAATTTCACTGTTCTGCCTCAAATTTGGGTCTAAAAAAGTGAATTTAGTTTAAATTCCTCACTCCTGTTCAAAATGGTGAAGAGTAGTGAACTCAGTGAGAAACAAAGAGTCTGAATTAAAGCTCTGAAATGATGCTGGAGGTTTAAGAAGAACCTAAGACTTTCCACCATTTTTGGAAGGGAAGTCTAATTATAACACAGAGGATGTGCTTGATTTCAATCTTGTCCCAGTCTGCCCTGTAAACACTGTCCTGTCAAAAATAATGGCCCCTTATTTACACTGCTGACTATTCTGGTCTGGATGAACGCCACCTGCAGTCCATACAGTATAAGTAGTGTTTATGTCTGCAGACGTTTCCGTCGGTATGACTTATCACTCATGGAGTCACCAGCCTCTGTCTTTGCTCTGTTTCAAACCAGCTGAGCTCCTCCAGGCTGCAGAAGAACAGCAGAACTTTGTGATATGTTCACTAACTCTTTGTCCTCCACAACATGAACTAGGTTATGTGTCCAACGGGAATTTCTTAGTACATTGTAGGCATCTTTTCCTCATTTAAGAAAGCGCTCTGTTGTGAATTCCCAGCAGCACAGCGTGTTATTTAAAGCTGACTGTAGTTAAAAGCAGAGGAGGTTGAGCTGCATAGTAACATGGAGAGCCGCAGAGTGCTTTACCACAGAGCATCTGTCAAGTGCTGCTGGCTGAACATCTCCTACCTGTGTGGTCCAGGGTTGGCCCTCTGTGGATGGTCGGGGCCCCGCTAGTCTGGATGAGCCACTCGGCCCCCGTCCCAGGCTCTCCGCTCCAGCCGCAGAATGATGAGAAGTCAAAGTTGCAGGCGAACCACACGTATGCTGCGACAAGAGAAAAAGATTGGTTATATAATGAGGAGCAAAGCAATGGTTAAAACAAAGCTGTCACTGTGTTTTTGGTCTATAACAGGGGAATAATTAATCAACTAACTTTTATCTTTTTTATTATTATCATGTGCTTCTTTTCACCCTGTAGCAAAGTTTGGTTGGGTGAAGTATTCCTTTGTGCCAACCAACATCTTCACAAAATACTCCTTTCTTTCCAGCCTAAAACCTACGACCATGTGCAGCGCTCACTAAACTGGCTCCAGTTTGTGGGCAGCCTGAGGACGAAAGTCTTGTAACATCAGTATCAGAAAGCTGTTCCTGCTGTATTGTACATGCAGTATAAATTGTATAGCTGGTGGAAAACATATTGCACCAAACAAAAAGGCTTGTGCAGATGGGACAGGAGCGGCACAGTGCTGAAGGCACTTCCCTCCACAGCCAAGATGTCAGCGCTGATGGAGAACAGCAGCAACACTACACATGTTTGGGATCAGGGAGGGATGGAGGGAGGCGTAGTGTCACCAACCATGAGGATGTGGCCTCTAAAAAAATAAGACTGCATTCTCCTCCCTGCTTCCTGTGGCAGCCGTCGACTGGAGGCAGTGGTTCACCACAGCATCCAGATGAATGCAGGCATCTCTGAACACTGGACATGTTGTTTCTGAGAGGCTAATAGGATGCAGAGATGACCCGCCCCCCCAACAAACCCAAGCTGTCTTTACGCTATGCTTCACCTCGGCTAATTGAGACCCGAGAGGCCTTTATTCTCTCTCTCTTTTACCTCCACTCTCCCTTTCTGTCTATTAATTCATCCATCTCGCTGGCTCTCCCTCTCTTCGTCTCTCTGCCTCTGCTGCTGTCTTTCTACCTTTCTGCCCATTCAAACCTGTCTCCTCCCAACTAGAGTTGGTGCATTGACAAGGGTTGATAAGCTGAACGGTGATGTTCATGAAGGTGACAAAAACAAAGCACTGTGTTTGGCTTTAAATGTGGAAAGTGTGCAGTCTCACTAACCTCAGTGTCTTTCATTGCAACTGATTAAAACACTATTCTGCACATTTGTCTTAAACTATTATAGATCTGGTAACCTAGCTGTTAGGTGATATCAGTCCACTACTGTCGAGCTTACTACCAGGAAGTAGAGTACGCTGCTGCTGCTTTCAAAATACAAGGTTGGTTTTATGTCTAAAATGATTCTATCAACACAGACGTTTACATCGATAGTCTGGTGTTATAACTGATTTGCCTCAGGTGCACTGTGGAGTGGGTTAGACTGTTTTTAGTGGCAGGCTAAACTAGAACCATTGACTTGTGTTAGCCTTGCACCAGTGGACTCTGCAGCTAGAAGGACTGAATGAATTTTTTTGAGAACTGTCTCCACATGTCTCCAACACTCCAGCTCACTTAAAAAAAAAAAAAAGACGAAGGGTTAAAAAAGGGATGAAGGTGCACAGCTCTGTCTATATTTCACATAAAACATAAATGTCTCTTTTCTAATTCTCACTTTTTCAAAATAACATGATAAAAAAACTCAGGTGTGTTTCCAAGCAGATCTCTGAGCATTCCTCTTTGCAGTCCAGTCATGTGTCAGCACTGGGCTAAAGTGTTATTTGTGAACTGGAGCAATGAAAAAGCCATTTACTCCATCTATGAAAGCCACTTTCTTTGTTCTCAGTGACTGTGGTCGGTAGCCTTGGTGACACTGAATAATGGGACCGCTGGCTGAATTAATGCACTGATCTTACAACCCTGAACTGGCACATTTGTTTGTACTTGTGCTGTAAAATGTTACTGTGAGGAGGATAAAAGAGGAGATGGGATGAAAGGTGGAGGAGAAGAGAGAACAGATGAAGAAAATGAGGGTAAAAGGTGAGAAGATGAGATAAGGAAGCAGAGTGTGATCCTCACCTGGTATGAAGTCCATCATGGGGTCCGTCGTTGTGGTGCCTCCTGCTGCGAACATATGACAGTCAGAGAGGGGTCAAAGGTCAGATGCCACACAGATGCCAGGACAAGTGATCAGTTAACAGGAGCAAAGCAATACTTTCATGTCAGGCTGCTCTGAAATGTGTGACAGGATGTAAAAGAAGAGAGTGAAATACAGAAGTCAGTCAGTAGAAGGAGTTTACTCGTCACGGTGTCGTAGTCACTGGGAGCCTCAGTCTCGCTGCCACAGCCCTGCTGCCCTTCCTCACAGTCTGTCACCAGGGTGGTGCCGGGGAAGGTGATCGGCGCAGTGGTGGTCGCTCCGAACGTGGTCATGGGAAGTGTGGAGGCGATGGCCGTGGTGGGAGGGGCTGTGGTTGTGATATCTGGACAGGAAGGAGGATAAAACAGTTTTATACTTTACATATGCACAGATCAGTCAATCTGTAGTCAAGTAACAAGAAAGAAAGATCAGCAAAGTGGAAAGATGAAGACCTTAACAAGATTAAAAGACATGAAGGGTGAAGTATAACTGACGAGGGAGTGCACAGTCTGCATCACATCTTACACATTTACTGCAAGTAACTACCAAGGTAATTTAGATTTTTTTCTATAATTTAGTTTTTATTAGTTTTAGTTTTTGTTATTATAATTTTTAGTTTTTGTTATTTTTTGTGTGTTTTTTTTCTACATGATTAGTTTTTGTTTAGTTTTTATACATTTTAGTATTAGTTTTTGTTTTTTCATATTTTGGGTTATTTGTCAGGTGCAAGACTCAAAAAGAATAAACTCAACAAAATATGACATTTTAAAAAATGTATTCAGTCACTGTTGGACATGCAATTTTTATCTATAATATCAATTAGTTTTTTAAACACAAAATACAGTTTCAGTTAGTTATTGTTTTTCTTTTAACTATAGTTTTTATTTTATTTAACAATGTTTTCCAATTCTAGTTTTTGTCATTTTGTTTGTTTTCATTAATGATAATAACTACTATGTATGTACAGCATGTATAAAAATAAGTATTATATTTTTTCCAGAAACCCAGCTAGGACCCTTTTTTAGAGCTTAAAAGAACTTCCTTTTCTACAGGAGGAAAGTAGAAGTGTCAAAAATTAGTTAGAGACCATAAAAAAACTGTCTCAAACCTGTTGCTTATTAATCTGCTATCAGACTGATTAACATGATCTTCACTGTTCCTGAGCTGTGCTAACAGGAATGAGCAAAAATGGCTTTTTGTTTATTTCATGGGGCTCCTTTAAAAAGGTAATAAAAATAACAATGAGCTGAGCAGAGTGTTTCTTTATCACCACAGCATAACAGCTGTAAAACAAAGCTAAATTTACATCTATGCATTGTAATATTACAATAGTAATATCATCATGGGGCTTCATTACACCTTTGGCTTTATTTAAGGAGGATAATTGTGACTCATTTGGGGAAAGAGATAGTGACAATCCTGTCAATGAGAGTGCCGCTATTTTTCTGGAAGACTGAGGAGCTGGCTCACTAAAGTAATAACGACAGAAATTGTCTATGTCGTTAAATTCCATCCAGTCACTGTCTGGTAATGTGTTTTTATGGAAATGAAGCAAATTGAAGTTGAATTAGCATATGTAGGCCATGTAAAAACCCCAGATGGTCTGCATGTAATTACACTTTGTAAGGAAACGTGTTTGCAGCGTTTTGAGTGGGATGGTTCGCTCTCACAACAGAGTTGATGTAAGTAGATGAATTAAGTCAAAGCTTGGAGGAGCGTCGGGGATGAACAAAAACAAAACCTGATTAAACTCGTGAACTGCAGGCGTGCCGTGAGCTTGTTAGTTCCTCTCCTGTGTCTATAAGTTGATGTTTTTTTTTTTGTACAAACATGAAGAGAGAGGCTGATGAAGTGATCTCATACTTAGCACCATATGTCAGAAAGACTTTTAATATCCACGCATTTGATTATTTAATATCAGGAAATCAGGAAATGTTTGGCTGATGAGAGCACTCGAGGTCAAAGCTTTATTATTATTTACATTAATGAAGAGATAGTAGTGAGCATCAAGGTATGAGGAGGCTATGATTTGGATAATTGGACATGATTGCTGATGTGTTTGCTTGTGTGTGTTCAGACATGTGGGCTCGTCCGTGTCTCTCTGATGCACATGTGGTTGGCATGCTATTCCTCTGGGACAGACACACATATGCTGTTTCAAATACCACTCTTTATTTTTCTTCCTGTTTTTCTTCTGCTTTTCCTTTTGTTCCAACAGCTTTCACACCCTCTCCATATGCAAACACACACATCTTTCTATTGTACGAGTCAGTGTGCAAAACATGCCTTCATCCAAGCATGTGTATGTATAAAATAATACTAGGGCTGTCCAACACATTAATGTAATTAATCCACGTTAACGCATTAATTTGCACAACTGTAACTCTACTTGCCCAAACCGCGTTGCCAGAGACGTGCTAATTTGAAAGCCCTAATATATTTATAAGCTACAAACATCAGAGTCACACCACAATTAGCTCTAATAAGCTCTGTGTTTCTGAAAAGAACAATGCTCTTTGGTGGATTATTTGTGTGCTGAATTACAGCAGAAGCTTGGACAGATTCAGAAAAGATGGTTAATCTAATTTTATCAACATGTTTGATCGTTAGTTATGACTGCGTTGTTAGTTTCCTTGATTTTTTGAATGGAGTTCTGCTTCATGACCTGCCAGCACGTCTCTGGCAACACATTTTGGGCAGTTTGTCCAAATAGAGTTATGTTAATGCGCTAATTTCGACAGCCCTAAATAAAACAAATTTAATATATAATACAAATATCTCCAAAATGCAAATGTGTCTCTTTAAATGTTCATTTAATGTCAATGGACTTATTTCTTATGAGTTATATTTTGCATATATAGACTATTTTTATTAGCCTAGAGAGGAGGTGGAAGGTTTATTTTGAAGTTTATGGTTTGCACAGTAAAAATAAATATGTGCAGGCACTGCTGCTATTATATCCATGCCAGCAGTTGTACATTATCTGCCTGTGTGCAGTGCTGCTTTCTCTGTCCTGCTTCAAATAAACTTTACAATAGAGATAAAAGCTTCAGGTTTTCAGGGGTCCTTTGGAGTTAATTAACAGGTCCAAGACCTCCTGACATTCTTTCTCTGTATCTTACAAAGTCAAAGTCTACCACTCGTCTCCATGACTCTTGCCATCTTTCTCATCCTTCTCGTCATTCCTGCTCTTATCTCTCATTCCGTCCTCTCTCTCCTCATCATCTACTGCTCTGGGTGATTCTTATCGCTCTCCCTACAGGGCAACAAGATACTCAAGCACCACCAAAGAGCCTTCCTCCTCCCTTCATCTCTTCCTCCCTTACCATGTGTGGGAGGTCGAGCCCTCTCTCTCTCTACTTTAACACCATCCAGCTCTGACCACTGCTGCAGCAGAGATAGCAGCCTGCCATGGCATGCGTCAGCCTTTCATGTGCTCTCTCTCCCCACTCTCTCTCCCCACTCTCTCTCTCTCTCTCTCTCTCTCTCTCTCTCTCATTACACCACACACTGCTGATAAGCAGTCTGAAGTGTAAGCACTTCACTGTTTAATGACTGATTGGTTGGCTGACTGAGGCCACATTTACACAAATGAAGCTGAAAATGCTGCTTGCATGCTGAACATTTTTCTTCTGATGTTGTCCTAGTGTTTTCCTAAAACTACAGTAGATACGCTGAAGCCAAAACAACCTCTCCCATTGTTTCATGCAGCGTTGTGTCATTTCTGTGACACACATTGGAGAGTATACAGACAGAAGTAGTTAAAATAGAGTAGTTAACGTGACAAAATGGTGCTTTTCTGTAGCATGGATATGATTTAATATTGCGGAAAGACAACAATGGCAGTATCAATCTGTGATACATAGCAATTTGATACGATGCTAATTTTGTTACCTTCGTTTCGATATCTATTCCAGAATGATACTTTTTGTTAATACCTCAAGAAGTTATTTTTGTGTAATCTGGGTTTTATCATGGTAGACATAGTAGACAATGGTCTAATGATGATCAAACTCTCACTCTTTAGGACCCTGGGGAGTGAGAGTTTGCCTTATGGTGTGTTCACTGGAAGTTAGAACTTGGAGCTCAGATCATCTTAACCTCAAAGTTTAGTGCTCTCAGCTCTTCCAGCCTTCCAGACGTTCAACATGTAGCTACTGTTTACATCAGTAGCAGATAGCATGAATTCTATGTCTGGTTGGTGAATTTAATCTGACTTTCTGAGTTGGAGATCCGACTTCACAGAGATTTCTGATGTAAATTTTGACTTGGAGCTTGGAAATCCCCAAACCTGTCTACAACTTGAACGCACCACGAGTCGAATCACACAAACACTGGACTCCCAATGCTGCTGCAATAACATTAATGTTTTACCTGCGATGTTTGTCACCTTATGCTGGGACAGTGGGGGGATGGATCGGTAACATCTGAGAGCATGGCTCACAGACACTTGGGGATCAGGATTTGGCACCGAAAGATGATTAATTTTTTGATAACTGATAGGATCAGAGCTTTTCGATACAGAAGTTTCACAGTTCAGTATCCAGCCCTAGTAATACATGCATGTACACTGATATGATATAGACTGATATTAAACACACCTGCCCCTCTTGTTTAGGGTCTGTCATGACTTTTCACCATTGTCAGAAACACAAACGAATTGGCAAACATGGATCACATGACAAGATCCCTCACCTGCTGATCACATCTCAGTGCTGTTTCCCCTGTGTCTACTGTATGTCAGTATATGTTTCATGCTTTTGGCTGAACTCATCACATACAATTTGGCCTTACAAAGTGCTGGTTCAGATTGAGATATTACTTTGAAGAATCTCCTGTTTAAGTATGATGCTTAAATCAGACAAGCTATTTTGGCACATCAATTATAATTAAACATAATCAAGTTGTTATTTCCTGTTCATGGCCAACATGAACAACTATTTTTGGGATCAAGTCTTAGTTTAATTGAGCGTCGTGTATCGTGTAGTATACATCTTTTGAGAAGTGACTAACACCTCACTGCCAGCTCACGATCAGCAATCGTATGGTCACAAGAAAATCAAACCTGTATGGACATACAGTGTGAGCAGTCAGGTGTCATCAGACAACCTGGTCTCATGAAATATTTGTACAAATCAGTAGGAAAAATATTGCACTAAAATTCGTACATAACCCACGTAATTCGGACATCATGTGACGTTCCATGCAGGCTGCTCCGTCTGTGAAAACATGTCGGACATTCCTTACATTCCCAGCGGACATTCATTACGTTTTCAGTGGAGTAGTTTATGAGTTTGGGTGCGTTTTGATCACATTTCTAGCGGGAAATATGCATTTTATTTCCATAAACCTAACCCTGTAATCCTATCCCTAATCCTAACCATCACTGGAAGTGTTGTCGGGCGTATTTCAATGCGTATTGTAATGTTACGGTTCCAGCTGACAGTGAAAGGAATGTCCGGCATTTTTAAGGCTGTCACTTCCGGGTTCTCTTGGGGCTCGTGCATGCGCTGATCGCTCATGTTGCCGGGCATTCGTTATTCGTCATTCCTTACTCTTCGTATGATATCATACGAATATTTCATGAGACTACGTTGACTACATTGGGCCATATAGTATGAATGTGAGCTGCGAACTATTGAACTCTGTGATTTAGTCGTACAATCTGAGCTGGAGCTGAGTACCATGATGGATAATATCACACAGTGTCTGCCCAGCTTTAACTATGTTACTCACTGGAATTCACTGACTGTGATTCAGCTGCAGCCCTGTGAGTCATTTGTTACCCAAAACAGAAACCACAGGAGTGTCCTGCTTTAATATCAACATTTTTTTGTTTTGTTGGCAATAAATAAAGGTTTTAGACAAGTGTATGTCTCTGTATCCACCTCTACTCTATATATTATTGATTATTTACGTATCAGAAAAATGTGTTCAGTTAAGGATGAATTATTACTGAAATACACTGTATAATAGATCATTCAAGAGATACCCAAACACTTAATGATCTAATGTATATTGAGTCGGTGCAGATGAATCTCACCGTCCAGTTCACAGCCCAGCAGCTCCAGCCGGAGGCCCAGGCCCTCGTTGGTGGCTCTCTCTGGGTAGATCCTTACGAAGCGAGTCAGGAGGGGACCCATAGACTTCAGCTCTGGGGTGTCATGGTTCTGATTCCCAATGAATATCTGAGGCAGCAGAGGACAGAAAAAAAACACGTAAGGGTCTGACTCTGTACTTTACCTGAGTTTAACTGTTGTTTACCGGATGGCAGAAAAATGCCAATTAAAAAACTAAAGATTTGTACAAAGTCTGACATTGAATTAACTGGATGATTTTTTTTTTTATAAAGAGGCAGACTGTTCTCATCCAATAGTCCTATAAATTACTACAAAAAAGTATTGCAAGATAATTCGTATATAACCCACATAACTGAGTCGAGATCACGTGATGTTTGATGCAAACATGACAGACATTCCTTACATTCTCATTTTCTCAGTGGAAAATGCAATATTTTAAGATAGTTTATGAGTTCAAATGCGTTTTAATAACATTTTATTTCCATAACCCTAACCCTGTAACCATAACCCTAACCCTAACCATTGCTAGAAATGTTATCAAAGTGTATTTCAATGCATAAACTTTAATAAAATATTGCAGTTTCCACTGAGAATGAAAGGAATATCTCCGCTTTTCGTATGATATCATGCGAACTGTTTCATGAGACTACATTGAAAGAGGAGTAATGAGAGACTCTAAAAAGTCTCTTTCTGACCCAACTTGGTGCAATTTCTAGCTGCAAATGATAATCATTTGTGTTGGTGTGATGTAACTCAAAGTATCAGAAGAGCTGTTTATGAGGAAGACATACTGAATTAATTCTTCCTTCAGAGGATGAATCAGCTCTACAGGCTATATTTCATTGAACATGAGGAACTCTGATGTCTTGAATCAGTAAATTAGTCCTTCCCGCTATTGCTGAAACTCATAGCACTGTGAGGCCTATCCATGGGGCCAACAGCAAAACACAGAGTATTCTCTTCAGATGCAAGTCTGCTTCTCATCAAGTATTGGTCAGTTTGATAATAAAAAAAAGGAAAAGAAGGGAAAACAAAGACAAAAGCCAGATGAAAATGGTTTCCGTCTCAATGGGAGCCAAGAGGTGGGACACCAAACGACAGAAGTGTTGAGGTTTCCTCTGGTCTGAGTTATCCCAGGCTGCAGAGTGGCATTTGGGGTGAAGCTTGGACCCAAACTAAGCATATATTAAGACTTGAGTCTGCATGGGAACAATCGCTAAATCTTTAGCATTTACTTTACCAGATACAGCTGTTTTGTGGTTGGATTATTTGAGGACTGTTTTGTTGTTCCTGTTTGTTGTCTGTTTCTTAATGAGAGTTTGGACATTTTATGTTGTTTAAACTCTATTTTAGGTTTATTGTAATTTATTTAAGCTTGAATGTCCAACAACATGTTAATTTCTGCTGACAGTGTGACAGTATAAATAAAAAAACAGGCAACAGGCGACAAAACTACTTGGTTAGGTTTGGGGAAAAGTTCATAGTTTGGGTTAGGATAACTGTGTTAGTAACGTGACAAAATAAATCAATGCTGGCTTCACAAATAACCAAATAATAAGTAACAGCGTGCATTTTTTAAAATATCTAAGAGCCAGATACTTTTAATACTGTTCTTATATTTTATCATGGTGATTAATGATGATCCAAATCATAGAGGGACTTCTAGTTTTCTGGAGCCATGGATGCACCAAAAAAACTTTGTAATAACGGAATATTGCATTAATATCCACTTAAGTTTTAGGGAAATTCATATTTTAAGTTGTGAGTTCTTTCAGAAAACTTCGATAAACATTATGAGGAAACTATGTGTCTGTAAATCTATAAAGTGTTATTAATGCAGTGAGCCATGCTTCAGTTTGGTTACTGTGTTTCAGACAGTGTGCCAACACCACACTAATATCATAAACTGCCCCAGTTTGAGTGATAATAACTTTAAGGATGCAATATTTTGTGATTTTTCAGTGTTAATGCACTTCATATTTTATATGTTTCCAGTTAACGTTCAGTATAGATGACAGATGAATAATATAAATGAAAAATTAAAATTCAGGTCCAAAGTTCAGAACCGGGATACAGCTTAAGTTATGAAACTACAGGACAATGAAATCATTATCATTACCAGGCTCAAGCTGAACATATGCACACAAATGCTTATAAGCATACACTCAGCCTTCCTGAGTGTTTTCTAAAGAAGTTTTATAAAAAGATACAGGAAACAGAGCAGAGAGGATTAGTTAAGGGACAATGGAGGATCTCCGTCTGCAGTAAATCAGCAGGAGTCTGATGGCCAGCATCATCTGGAGGATGTTACACCGCAGAGACAGGAGGACAGGAAGTGGTCTCTCTGAGGCAGCAACATGAATTTCCTCTTGAGGAACAGAATCAAAATCACTTAAGAAGAGTAAAAGACTCAGACATAGTGGGGTCTAATGTTTTCAGAGCTGAACATTTAAATTATAAAGATCACCTGCAAGAGTCTTGGAGAACTTTCTGTAGACTCAGCTCTTCTTCTCCTTGTTCCGATTCATGGATATCAACCTGGTGACAATGTTTAAGGCCAAAAAGAACTAACCCTGCATGTATAATCATGTTATTTTTTCCTTTATTTTCTGATATTTGATTGATACATGTGACGTTACTTTGCATATTTCTGTCTTCACTTTAAACAACTACTGTATAATTTGTATTGTTACTTCCATCTTATTACCTCTTTATTTAACAGCTACTGATGACAGGCGGCAGTACAGTTTGAAGTGACCTATTGATCATCCATCCATCCATCATCCATCCATCCATCATCCATCCATCCATCCATCCATCCATCCATCATCCATCCATCCATCCATCCATACATCTATCATCATCCATCCATCCATCCATCCATCCATCCATCATCCAACCATCCATCCATCCATCCATCCATCATCCATCATCCAACCATCCATTCATCATCCATCCATCCATCCATCCATCATCCAACCATCCATCCATTCATCATCCATCCATCCATCATCCATCCATTCATCATCCATCCATCCATCCATCCATTCATCATCCATCCATCCATCCATCCATCCATTCATCATCCATCCATCCATTAACATTCCAACCATCCATCCATCCATCATCCATCTGTTCATTCATCCTTCCATCATCCATCCGTCTCTCTGTCCATCCATCCATCATCCATCCATTCATTCATTCGTCTGTCCATTCGTCCATCTATCCATTCATCCATCCATAGAAACAGACAACCATTCACACTCACATGGTGGGAGAGAAACTCCCAGTTGGACCAGTAGTGGGTAAATTCAATTAATTCATTAAATTCATGTACTGACTTGTGAGTTTACATGTTATAGTTTTTTTCCGGTCTGTTATTAAACGAAACTTTGGTATTATCAAACCTGGACCCCAGTATTGAGGGACAGAGCTGCAGATGACAGCCACTAAACAGACTGTCATGTAATCATACTGATGCAGTTTGACAGCATCATTTACATCCACTAAATGTGCTTGTTTTTGTCATGACAGGCTCTGATTGTTATTATAAGTGTGAGACATTATGGAAAGAGTCTCTCGCTCACCTAGCTTAGTGCCTTAATGAATATTTAGAGTGACACAAAGTGGACGAGGTCTTTGAATTCAATGGGCCCAATAACAAAGAGACTAGATCAACCGGAAGGTGAAGAAAAGTGATTTATTGATCTGTAAGATCCTTTGAGTGAATGTATAGTGTTATATTGACGCTGCTCACGTGTCCCTGCTTCTTTAACACCTACTAGTTACAGCATTATCCCTCAATACAGGACAGCTTCTACCTGGATTTAAACCTTTATCCTTCCTTTTTCTAGCCTGTATTTTTGCTTGAGCCCCTCATGAAATATTATTCACCCCTACAATAACTCAGTTTTTCCTTTTTCCTTATGTCGAGGCTCTGTTCAGTGTGGCAGACAAATGCATCCAACAAACAGCAGAGTTCATATGAATAGCAGCCTATAATTTGCTAAACAATCTGTTCCAGGAGCTGCACTGTGGCTGGTCGAGCGTCTGTCTGATGGTTTCCAGGAATGAGAAATTACAGTAAGAGGAGGTTTATTTCATGTCAACAGACTTCAGTGGTCTCCTGTGTAATTTAATGGCTGTTAATCTGTTTGTCACTGAATGAGACAGATACCTTGGATACAGCACAATGAGGACCTTTCACTGCCTAACGGCTCTTTAGTGGCAGTATTTAGCTGCTTAGAAGTACCACCACTACACCAATTCTACATCACAATTCTAAAAATGCTACTTACAGTACAGACGTAATTTCTCCAAAACTGCAAGGGAAGCTCAGCTTCCCCTATAATTAAATGGTTAAAGTTGTACGACTGTGTTAACATTTCATTGACTACAAATGCGTTAGAACATGTTCATCTCGAAGACGAGTTCGTTCAGAATCAGCTATTTATCACAGATCGACTGAGTCAGTGTTGTCATACATTCCTGAAGTCAAAAAACAAACTGCAACCCATTTGTTGGTATTTGCTTGGTGAACTTACACTGTATATAAAACACACTCATAGCATTTCCTTGTTTCAGTTTAACATAATTTCAACCTTGTCCTTGTTCAAGTTTAATATCGTGTTGTTACATTGTTTTAGCGAATTTTATGATGTAAGCCGACAATGAGCTTCCCCTCTTTGAAAGACCAGCAGCCGCCACTGTGACAGTATAAGATTGGGTCTCATGCCATCACAAAGCCGACAGACAGACTGTTGAACTCTGACAAAGGATCAAGGTTTATCATCCTGACTTGACAACCCTTCTTTTCTTGAAAGGATTTACTTTGTTTTGCTGTATAAACGGACATACGGGATGTAATTGTGAAGTGTTGTAAAATTACCTCCATTTATATTGATTATTTTTTTTCTGGATGAGAACCAGTAAAAATAAACCCTGTGACTTTGTAATTTTGAATGAAATGTTTGACCCATGAAGGTTGGGCATTTCAATCAATCAGTCTGTGGACCTGGGTTTACATGGGCCAGATGGTACCTGGGTTAATGAAAAAAATCAAAACATCTCTCAGGGATGAGAATTTAAATTCTTCACTGCACTTTTAGCAGAAACTACTTGTGACAGCAATGAGACTGAACGTACATCACACATGTCAGACCAACCTTGGGCTTGGTGGTGTTGTCCTCCTTAACGATGGTCCACTCCTCTCCGTCCAGGCTGTGTCCCACCTTGAACCTCTTCATGAAGACGTTCCTGTCGCGGTGTTTCCCTCCCTGGATCACCACACCGCTCACCATCTTATCCTGGCCCAGATCCACCTGCCCGGGAGGAAAAAGCTTGGTTTGACATTTGAAAAATTCAATATGGGGACTTAATATGACACAGTGTAACCATCATCTCACTGACTAATAAACATTCAAAGTGATGAATCCCACCTGCAGCCACTCGTTTCTGAAAGGCTGCTTGGTTTGCTGCCCTGTCCATCCCGATCTCCCTGTCAATAAGCGAGCGTTTTCAGCAACCCAGCCCCGGTTGGCATATGACGAGGCACTGATCTGAGCATCTGAGATCTGACCAGACACCATGCCCAGCATGCCTGAACAGGGGTAGTCTGTACAAATAGAGAGAGAGAGAGGGAGCCATGGTGGATATTAAACTTTTGACAGGCATACAGTATGATAAGAAAGACTGTCCTTATCCAGTCACAGCTTTAGTCAGCAGTTTTATTTGATGCCTTCTGGGCACTGCATGGAGTTATTTAGCTTTTTGTGATCATGAGCACACACACAGACTCGTTTTGAGCAAATGACATGTTAATGCTGCGCTACTGTTACTAACAAGCAGTTTCAGGACATTTTTCTTGCTCCTGTCACATTTTATACTCACTGTGGCTTCATTTCCACTGCAATATATATATATACGTATATATATATATACGTATATATATATACAGTAATTCCTGCACTTCTACGGAAACAGCACAATAGTGGCTAGAAATAAGGAAAACTCATTTTACCCACAAATGTTACCAATGACGAGAAAAATGGAGGCTCCACATGGAAAATGTATCAAACTATTTCCCTTTTTACAACCTCCCATCTCTGTCAGTCAAATATCACTGAATGTTTGTGAACAAAGTGAACAAACATCATCATCATCATCATCAGATGATTTATGGCTTTCCAGTTGTGCAGCAAAAACACAGAATTGAATGGTCTGGTTTATTTTTGATATATTGTGTGATTTTTCTTATGAAATATCACTATTTTAAGCTTAGATTTGGTTGTTTTTCCTGATGAAAGTCTTTGTCACACATGATTCGTTTCAGGACCGTGGTTAATGAAATGAAAATCTGAAAATATGTTCTCTTTTTACTCGTTCTGGCTTTTGGAAATGGAGTAATGTTGCCGATTTTTAAAGAAAATATGTCTAACCAGCTGACGGGTTGTGAGGTTCAGAGGGTTTTAAAGGGTACGTTCTGTTTTTTACAAATTGGACCTTATTTCTGGGATGAAGTACTGTAATTTACTCACCCATTTCACTTTGGAGTCATTTGGAGTATTTCTGATGATATTTGGATTTGATGATATCCATTTAACGGGAGTGAATGGGGCACTGAAGTGCAGCCAATAAATGACACAAACTTGACCATTTCTCAAATAACAGACATTTAATAAGATGGGCTACACTATTACTATTCTCATTTGAGTAAGGAGTTGTCCATAACTTGAGAAAATTCAATGTGTAAACAGACTTTACTTCCTGTGTATCACAGTTTACTAAGGACCCCTAGTGCCCACCTATGTGACCTTCACAATGCCTGAACTAAAATACTTATTTGTGATGTTGTCACATACAGATACATGCTTTGTTTTAGTTCAGGCACTGCGAGAAATGAGAATAGTAATAGTGTAGCCCATCTTATTAAACGTCTGTTATTTGAGAAATGGTCAAGTTTGTGTCATTTACTGGCTGCATTATACTCCAAAGGACTCCAAAGTAAAATGTGTGAGTAAATGACTCACGTACAAAACGTACAACAACAGAACTTCCCCTTTCATACTGATTTCACTTTGAGGGCTGATATGACTGTTTTATTGTTATACTGTATATATCTGCTTGTCTGAAATATACTGGGATGATTACTGGGCAATTGAGAGATATTAGTTAGCTCTTTGTTTTCTCAAAAATTACAATACTTAATTAAATTGTAAAATATGTGGACAATGGTCTGGTCACTGTAAGCCCCGTTAAATCCAATGTCCACAACATGTAGATCTAATATCCTGACTCAAACAGCCGTGGTCTCAATGTGATGTTTCTATTTGATAAATACTTCCAGAGTTATATCCGGGGCTTAACAGCAGCTCCTGAGGATGTAAATCCATCCACAATGTGAATTTACAGCTACTCAGTGTTTTTTATGGGACCCCACACGGTGTACTCACAGTGTATGTTCTTGTGTTTCTGTTAACTTCCTGTATTTTATTATATCTTTAAATTGCATGATTTAGATTAGGAGGTTGGGTCAGAAATAAACACAGATTTTTTTTATTTGATTTAGGTCAAAGTGAGGTTATGTATTTTGGAGCAAATGATAGCGCTGTTTCACGTTAAGTACTTTCACACCACACAAACTTTCCCAGTTGTGTGGTTATATTTCCTGAATCACCTGTCTAGCACTCTACAGCCTGTTCTCCTGTGAGAAAGAGCCTAATATCTACATTATGGAGCTCTCCTGCCGAGAGTTGCTTGTCGCACATCAAGGACTGAGCTTTATGTAACGTTAGAGGGTGAGTAATGAGGCAGCATGACTTTCCTCCACTCCTCAGTAATGAATAACGGTGTCCTTCTGTGTGAGTTGGCGCTCGCCTTGGAAGTGGTGATTACTTTAAATCAACAGAGAGCAGCAGGAGGATATCATCCCACAGCCAAAAAGATGTTGGCTTGATTCACGATGTGCAAAAGTGAGAAAACGTTATTAACCGGAGAGTGCATGGTCCGAAAAGAAGGGATACAACTTGTCAGGTGTTCTTGATGGGCACTCAAGAGGTGTTAGTGTTACTTTGTCTATTCCATTTCTAAATATATGTTTAGTGTTCGTGGAAATGCATCTCAGGCTTAAGAGGGTGCATGCATCAAGTGTTTTGGGTTTAGATATACTTATGAATCATGTCTACATGCTCAGTAACATGTTAGAAAAAGTAGATTGTGTGTGAGCACACACCCACGCTGTATTATATTAGATAGATTTAGATTACATTAATAATGATAAGCACATTACAAATATTCAATAACAGGAGTTGTAGTTCTGTTGACAAAGCAATTCATCATTCAGTGTTTTACCCGACGTCCTGCAGCCGTAGACCTCGAAGCGCATGCAGATGCCTTGCTCCCAGGACATGGGGCGGACACGGATGTAGCGAGCCAGAGTCTGTTTGGGCAGGAAGGAGCGAGCCTCGTCTGTCGGGTTGTGGTTCCCCTGGAAGATCTGAAGTGTCAAAAATATTAAAAATGACTATTTCTGTTTTTTCTCCTCCGTATGTTATCACTGATGCTACTGCTTCTATAAATAATACTTTTACCACTACTGATTTACTGTTTCTGTCGCTAATATCCGTACAACTTGTACAACTACTACTACTACAGTACTTTGCTGCTTTACAGCCACAACCACTACTACGTCTAGCCAAATATATGCTATTAATTAAACTGCCTGGCAGTGTGAAAAATAGTAACTAGTTACAGGTACTAGTTACTTCATTCAAAAAGGCAAACTCAATTACTTTGTTGATTTCTTACACCAAAAAGTAATGAGTTACTGTTAAAAGTAACTTTTTAGTTACTTTAGGACTCTGGAGAATGAGAGTTTGTCTTATGGTGTGTTCTTTGGAAGTCAGAACTTGGAGCTGTGATCATTTTAACCTCAAAGTTTAGTGCTCCCAGCTCTTCCAGCCTTACAGATGTACAACAAAACATGTAGAAGCATGAGATTAATCTGACTTTCTGAGTTGGAGATCTGACTTCACGGGGGGGTCTGATTTAAATTCTGATTTGGAGATTGGAAATTCCAATTTTCGTGTATAACACGAACGCACCATGAGTCTAAATACACAAACACTGGGCTTCCAGTGCTGCTGTATTAATCCTCTGTTTTACTGGTGATGTTTGTCTCCTTATGCTGGTAAAGTGGGGGGACAGATCAGTGTCTCTATGAATCTGAAGGGGACATGATCCCCCCCCCCCAAAGTAATGCATTAGACTATTTGTTACCAGAAATACACTCCGTTACAGCTCGAGAAGAATGCAGTTTGACCTTGGTTCGTGACTAAAAACACCTGACTTGAATTTTAATTTAATAATAACGTGATAGCTGAACAAAAAGTCAAGTCAATTTTTTCATATTGCCCAATATCCCAATATAATAAATACCCTCTCTTGATTTTAACACAGAGCTCTTCATTCTTCATCAGTACTGTGACAGTACAGATAACTCATCATTACCTTCTGCTTTGAGCCCTCCTTCACTGTGACCCAGTCCTCCCCGTTGGAGCTCAGGTCCACTTTGTATGAGCGAACATAGTAGTGCTTCTTGGTCTCTTTTGAGATGGCTCCCTGTGTCCCGATGGCTGTGACGAATCGAAGAAATCCCAAATCCACCTGGAAACATAGAGAGTGCAGTTCAGTGGAAAAACTCAGAAATGACTACAGGCAAGGTTCCCCTGGAAAAGAAAATATAGTATTACATTTTAATGTATCACTTAGTGCTAAGGTGTACATGTATATGAACAAGAATCATCATCCATGAAAGCATATTGTCTCATTAATTTTACTCAGCAGTGAAAATTCAGAGGGCGGCACGGTGGTGTAGTGGTTAGCACTGTCGCCTCACAGCAAGAAGGTACCGGGTTCAGGGCCCGGCGCCTTTCTGTGTGGAGTTTGCATGTTCTCCCTGTGTCTGCGTGGGTTCTCTCCGGGTACTCCGGCTTCCTCCCACCATCCAAAAACATGCATGGGGATTAGGTTAATTGGCTAATTTAAATTGACCGTAGGTGTGAATGTGAGTGTGAGTGGTTGTCTGTCTCTATGTGTCCTGTGATGAGGTGGCGACTTGTCCAGGGTGTACCCTGCCTTTCACCCTAAGACAGCTGGGATAGGCTCCAGCCCCCCTGCGACCCTATGAGGATAAGCGGTAGATAATGGATGGGAGAAGGACACTGGAGAAAACAAAGACATTCACAGGATCATTATCCAGTCAGTATATCCCACTGCTGAACTGCTCATAGGTCATGAATACTCTCCTTAATCACTTTCTTCCTCAAATATTCACTCAGATGAAACAGCTTTTAAAGTCCTTTTTATTTTCCATTGCCATTAATTGACAGTAATACTGAGAAAATTGTATAAATACCCTTTGTCCTCTTCTGCTACTGACTTTTTGACATTATCGACAAAACAATCTTGTCCAAGGAATGGATAAACATGATTGAGGTTCAGACCTGTTGAATCAATCACACAGTGAGGGTTAAGCCTCAGGATGCTGACCCACAGGAGTCTGTCTGCTGACATAGAGGGGAGTTATAGTGTGTGTCTGTGTGTGTGAAATTTTTATCAGATTACTTATGATGATGGATTAATCCGAGTAAACGCGTTAATGTCGACAGCCCTAGTTTTTAATAAAAGGGACATATTCAGAGCCTTTACTTCAATACATACATGTGATCAATCACAGATTCATTCAGGTTTCTGCTTTACGTGAGTTGTCATGGAAACATGAGGGGAGAGGGTGGATATGGGTTTTTACACTGACACAAAGGTGAGGAAGTGACAAAAAAGTATTATTATTATTATTAAAAAATATTATTATTATTTTATTATTAATATTAGTTAAAAATGTTCTTCTTCTTATTATTAAAAATTATCATTATTCTTCTTATTAGTCTCAGGGAAATGTACCAGAGGGTTTCACTGGCTAATAAAATAATGATAATTACTGGCAGCTTTTCAGACCATCAACTGACGTTATGATGACAACATTACTGGACATATTATGTTTATGTATGCATCATTTCACAGTAGTGTCTATGGCTGGTTACAGACATGTTATTTAACAACAGGATGCTTTCAAAAAGTGTTTCCATGGTGACAGACGTGTAGTTCTATAAGTCAGTTCAGATTCTGTTCTAGAACTCACAGACTATGAAAGACCTTCTGCTCATCTGTTCCAGAGACATCAACAGTGTTAGTACTCTCTAGAGTTTGCCGTTGAACTAGCACAAATTTTCTGCTGTCGCTTTGTGTGGTTTGATTCTTATATTGTTATATACACGAACAAAATTTCAATGGATTTTATTGAAGGAAGCAGAGGAGTCTACAGACCCATCAGGGTAAGTGAGCATTTTGTTTTTGTCTTTACTGGAGCTGGATTTAAACATTTTCAGTGATGTGATTTTAAAAATAATGGGTCCGTTTCACAAAGCAGGTGTAGTGAAAACTCTGAGTCTGTTAACCCTGAAATGAGGGAAACTGAATTTTCCGTTTCAAAAAGGGAGGTAACTCAAACCAGAGAAAGAGGGGTAACTCTAGTCTGTTTCACAGAGAGAGCTAACTGATGCTCTCGGTCAGTTACCATAGTAACAGACTCTATGAAGAGCAGCCCTCCGCTTCCCCGTTTCCATGGTGACTCGTCGAATCGGGGCTCCATTGATGCTGGCTTTTTATCGCTGTGGTGCATGCACTGAAGTCTGGGTGAAACTACTCCGAGTTGATTAAACCAACTCAAATCAGCTGTTCTGGAACCACAAACTCAGTTTCCTATCTCAGAGTAGATCAACTCAGAGTGCAAGGTTACACTCAGAGTTTGTTGAACCTGCTTTGTGAAACGGACCCCACGACTCAACCTAAAAGTGACATATCTCTTTCCCTTTTAAGGTGTTGTTTGACACACCCATCTATAAGCGGGCTCTGCAGATCTGCTGGCATGAGAGCAGCTACAAGACTCAGGTAAGACCTACTTTCCCTTCAAGCCCATACTAATACACCATGGCTTGTCGTGCTTAAAAATGCCTTATCTCTTGACTGTTTTTTAAGATTGCACTGGTGAGGGAGCTTCTGAGTCTTCAGCAGAAAAACCACATCCCATCTCAGGTGACTGCTGAAGACATGATTGAGTCAATTTTCCAGGACAGCCAAAGCACTGTGAGAGAACGGTGAGTCCACCTCTACACCTTGAACTCTGCTCACGTCACACTAATATTACTCTGATGGTGTAGATAATAAGAGAAAAAATTAATCTTCTGTTTTGTTCATGTTTACAGGCTTTGGGAGTTTGAACTGGAGGGTTTTGATGAGGAGGATGCTCAGCCTCTGCTGATGCTGGTGAGACAAGAATCCCAAGAAGATGAACAGTAGTTCATGAAAAATGTGCTGATTTCTGACTTCATGTATAATTCCTTCTTCCAGGTGATGGCAGTAAATGTCAGCCATAAAAAAAGGGACATTGAGTCTGAAGCCAAGGCGCTCCTCAAGTCCCCAGAGGCCTTACCTCCTAGTTTTCAGTGAGTTATTAGACACATATTCATTAACAGTTAAACTGCTGTGATTTTAATATATCTGTGAAGATCTGAAGGCTTTTAAAATCTAATTTTAATGTCTCTAACCTACAGACATCCTAGAGTTCTCGAGCTGGCCAAAGACTACGCCAGGAAGCTGAGACAGAGGCAGAAGGAGGCTCCCAGCTCCAAGCAGCTCACTCCAAGAGAGGTGGTGTTGGAGGTTGTGCCTAGAGTCCTGTAGGGCTTCTGGACTCTTCCTCCTCGCTCCCTCTTAAATATGGCGTCCCAGAAGCTCAGCCACATGTCGGTGGGCGTCACTCAAGCTGTCTTGGACCGAGTCTCCGATGCTCTTCCAGCTTCAGAGTATCAGGCCACCTTCTCCCGCTCCACCAGGGACGACATGGTCCTGTCTATCCTGACAGAGATCAGGCAGTTGTACCTACAAGACGTCCTGGTGGACAAACTGAAGTGCTTTGCGTCTGAGCTGCTGACGGAGATCGTGCACGTTGCAGCAGGACAGATTTGTGGCATCTTCCCACTCCCGAGCCCAAAAGTGGAACCTCATTTGCCAGCAGTTGATCCTGCAGTCCAGGACCATTCAAACCTGGCTGCAACTGAGGAGCAGACGTCACCTCCTCCAGTTTGTCCACCTTCTGAACCTCCGTCTATTACTGACGTTGAGGCCAAAGAAGATGAAGACGACAAACCCCACCACACTGATCCAGAACCAAATGGAGAACCAGACACTTATAACGTTCCAGCTTCTCCTATATCCTCTGCTGAGCCTCCATCCATCACCGATGTTGAGGCCACAGAGGATGAAGATGATGAACCCCACCGGATTGACCAACAACTAAAGGGAGAACCAGACATTAATAATGTTCCTGCTTCTCCTGCACCACCTTCTGAGCCTCCATCCATCAGTGATGTTGAGGCCAAAGAAGAAGACAACAAACCCCACCGGATAGACCCAGAACCAAATGGAGAACCAGAAACCTACGTTGTTCCAGCTTCTCCTACATCCTCTGCTGAGCCTCCATCGATCACTGATGTTGAGGCCAGAGGGGGTGAAGACCTGAAACCAAACACAGAACCAGACTCTGCCTTCACAAAGGTGAAGGAGGACCCAGAACCCAGAAGAGAAGGAGACCCTGCTGTGGCTCCAGGTCCTTCAGCTCCTCTGACTGCTGCTGTTGAACCAGTGGTCGTTGTTACGGTGTCAGAGGAAGACGAGACGGCGAACAACAAGCAGGGCTTCTTCTCCCGGCTCTTTAAAACACTGTGTTGTTGTTTTCAATGATTGCCCTCATTAAATACTGGCAATAAATGAATTAACCTTCAAAAATAAAATGATTGTGGTCATGTGACTAAATTGATTAAATGCTCTAACATAAGTATATGTTCAGAATATGGCCATTCAATTTCCAGTCAGTAAAATAATACACTAAAAAAATGTCAGTTTTCTATAACTCAAGTTGGTGTCTTATTTTGCACAGAGAATGTTTCCTTTTGTAAAGCCATTTATGAATGCATCCAGTAGGGCACCACAGTAAAATTTGTCATAATGGGTTAATTTCATGACAGGAGATATAGTTTTGGTGTAAAAAAAACCCCTCAGAATATCGGATATTGTCAAAAAAGCTGATATCGTGCATCCCTAGTTTGCTTAGTGTCTTGGATTATTTGATTAGGTTTAGGAAAAGATTGAGGTCTGGGTTAAAGTAAGTCTTTTTTTGTAAAATAAGTCTGGTGTTAGTTAAGCACTAACTGAACTTGTTTGAACCATCCATCTACGCCGACTTTCTGCTTCTCTTTGTGCTTCCTATAACTGTCACGTACCTTGACTGTCTAATAATGACACAGATAGTTCCCCACAAATAGAGCATCCTGCTCATCACCTACAAATCAATTATTATTATTATTGTTAATTCTGGACTGATGACTAATTCTGCCTGTTGTTTCTCATACAGATGTTCAAGGGTCCATTGCTGACATTCCTATAAAACTTTTCCGCAGCCTCTCCTCTCCTGCTGCCGTTTCCTTATCAGCTGATAATCATGAGTCATAGTTTGTAACTAGCTGCATGCTGGCCCAGGCAAATGAAAATCTGCAGACTCTACATGACACATGGTTGGCCACACCTAAACTAGATTATGATTATCATATAAGCATAAACTGAGATCCAACAAATAGACTGAGAGGTTTTTCAAATCAAGGATAAACATAGTTGAACACTAAATCTAATGTATCAGTTTTGATTTAGTTAGTTCTTTATTGTTGATACTGAGTCATTTTAAAGGTGAGATTGATTAGAAAAATGAAAAAATCCTTTAATATGGTCAGGAAAAAGACAGCACAACTTTATTCATTCTGAAGGAAATTCTTTGCCAAACACAGTAGGAAAAAGTGAGGAGATTTCAAAGATTTGAAAAGTATATACAGTGCAGAAAAGTGCAAAACCAACAATATAAACAATATAACAGCACAAAAAACTATAAGAACATAAGAATATGTTCAGAATATTATCATTCAGCTTGTCAGTCAGTAAAATAATGCACTTTAAAAAAAATGCAGTTTTCCATAACTCAGTTGAAGTTGTTGTCTTATTTTGCTCAGATAATGTTTGAATTTGGAGCCATGTTACATTAATGAATGCATCCAGTAGCGCATCACAATAATATTAGTCATAATGGGTTAATTCAACAACAGGAGATATAGATTTGGTGTAAAAAAAACTTGTACACATCAGTATCGGTTGATTTTGGAATCAGAAATGAAGAGTTGGACAATATCAAGAATGTCGGGTATCAACAAAAAAGCCAATATGGAGCATCTGTTCTTCATAGATTATGTGTAGCCTATTAGTTTTTAATAAAAGGGACATATTCAGAACCTTTACTTCAATACATACATGTGATCAATCACAGATTCATTCAGGTTTCTGCTTTACGTGAGTTGTCATGGAAACATGAGGGGAGAGGGTGGATATGGATTTTTACACTGACACAAAGGTGAGGAAGTGACAAAAAAAATTATTATTATTTTATTATTATTATTATTAAAAAATATTATTATTATTGCTATTATTATTATTAAAATGTTCTTCTTCTTCTTCTTCTTCTTCTTATTATTATTATTATTAATGATAATAATAATAATATTAATAATTATATTTATCATTATTCTTCTTATTAGTCTCAGGGAAATGTACCAGAGGGTTTCACTGGCTAATAAAATAATGATAATTCCTGGCAGCTTTTCAGACCATCAACTGACGTTATGATGACAACATTACTGGACATATTATGTTTATGTATGCATCATTTCACAGTAGTGTCTATGGCTGGTTACAGACATGTTATTTAACAACAGGATGCTTTCAAAAAGTGTTTCCATGGTGACAGACGTGTAGTTCTATAAGTCAGTTCAGATTCTGTTCTAGAACTCACAGACTATGAAAGACCTTCTGCTCATCTGTTCCAGTGACATCAACAGTGTTAGTACTCTCTAGAGTCTGCCGTTGAACGAGCACAAATTTTCTGCTGTCGCTTTGTGTGGTTTGATTCTTATATTGTTATATACACGAACAAAATTTCAATGGATTTTATTGAAGAAAGCAGAGGCGTCTACAGACCCATCAGGGTAAGTGAGCAATTTGTTTTTGTCTTTACTGGAGCTGGATTTAAACATTTTCAGTGATGTGATTTTAAAAATAATGGGTCCGTTTCACAAAGCAGGTATAGTGAAAACTCTGAGTCTGTTAACCCTGAAATGAGGGAAACTGAATTTTCCGTTTCAAAAAGGGAGGTAACTCAAACCAGAGAAAGAGGGGTAACTCTAGTCTGTTTCACAGAGAGAGCTAACTGATGCTCTCGGTCAGTTACCATAGTAACAGACTCTATGAAGAGCAGCCCTCCGCTTCCCCGTTTCCATGGTGACTCGTCGAATCGGGGCTCCATTGATGCTGACTTTTTATCGCTGTGGTGCATGCACTGAAGTCTGGGCGAAACTACTCCGAGTTGATTAAACCAACTCAAATCAGCTGTTCTGGAACCGGAAACTCAGAGTTTCCTATCTCAGAGTAGATCAACTCAGAGTGCAAGGTTACACTCAGAGTTTGTTGAACCTGCTTTGTGAAACGGACCCCACCACTCAACCTAAAAGTGACATATCTCTTTCTCTTTTAAGGTGTTGTTTGACACACCCATCTATAAGCGGGCTCTGCAGATCTGCTGGCATGAGAGCAGCTACAAGACTCAGGTAAGACCTACTTTCCCTTCAAGCCCATACTAATACACCATGGCTTGTCGTGCTTAAAAATGCCTTATCTCTTGACTGTTTTTTAAGATTGCACTGGTGAGGGAGCTTCTGAGTCTTCAGCAGAAAAACCACATCCCATCTCAGGTGACTGCTGAAGACATGATTGAGTCAATTTTCCAGGACAGCCAAAGCACTGTGAGAGAACGGTGAGTCCACCTCTACACCTTGAACTCTGCTCACGTCACACTAATATTACTCTGATGGTGTAGAGAATAAGAGTAAAAATGAATCTTCTGTTTTGTTCATGTTTACAGGCTTTGGGAGTTTGAACTGGAGGGTTTTGATGAGGAGGATGCTCAGCCTCTGCTGATGCTGGTGAGACAAGAATCCTGAGAAGATGAACAGTAGTTCATGAAAAATGTGCTGATTTCTGACTTCATGTATAATTCCTTCTTCCAGGTGATGGCAGTAAATGTCAGCCATAAAAAAAGGGACATTGAGTCTGAAGCCAAGGCGCTCCTCAAGTCCCCAGAGGCCTTACCTCCTGGTTTTCAGTAAGTTATTAGACACATATTCATTAACAGTTAAACTGCTGTGATTTTAATATATCTGTGATGATCTGAAGGCTTTGAAAATCTAATTTTAATGTCTCTAATCTACAGACATCCTAGAGTTCTCGAGCTGGCCAAAGATTACGCCAGGAAGCTGAGACAGAGGCAGAAGGAGGCTCCCAGCTCCAAGCAGCTCACTCCAAGAGAGGTGGTGTTGGAGGTTGTGCCCAGAGTCCTGCAGGGCTTCTGGACTCTTCCTCCTCGCTCCCTCTTAAATATGGCGTCCCAGAAGCTCAGCCACATGTCGGTGGGCGTCACTCAAGCTGTCTTGGACCGAGTCTCCGATGCTCTTCCAGCTTCAGAGTATCAGGCCACCTTCTCCCGCTCCACCAGGGACGACATGGTCCTGTCTATCCTGACAGAGATCAGGCAGTTGTACCTACAAGACGTCCTGGTGGACAAACTGAAGTGCTTTGCGTCTGAGCTGCTGACGGAGATCGTGCACGTTGCAGCAGGACAGATTTGTGGCATCTTCCCACTCCAGAGCCCAAAAGTGGAACCTCATTTGCCAGCGGTTGATCCTGCAGTCCAGGACGATTCAAACCTGGTTGCAACTGAGGAGCAGGTGTCACCTCCTCCAGTTTGTCCACCTTCTGAACCTCTGTCTATTACTGACGTTGAGGCCAAAGAAGATGAAGACGACAAACCCCACCACACTGATCCAGAACCAAATGGAGAACCAGACACTTATAACGTTCCAGCTTCTCCTACATCCTCTGCTGAGCCTCCATCCATCACCGATGTTGAGGCCACAGAGGATGAAGATGACGAACCCCACCGGATTGACCAACAACCAAAGGGAGAACCAGATATTAATAATGTTCCTGCTTCTCCTGCACCACCTTCTGAGCCTCCATCCATCAGTGATGTTGAGGCCAAAGAAGAAGACAACAAACCCCACCGGATAGACCCAGAACCAAATGGAGAACCAGAAACCTACGTTGTTCCAGCTTCTCCTATATCCTCTGCTGAGCCTCCATCCATCACCGATGTTGAGGCCACAGAGGATGAAGATGATGAACCCCACCGGATTGACCAACAACCAAAGGGAGAACCAGATATTAATAATGTTCCTGCTTCTCCTGCACCACCTTCTGAGCCTCCATCCATCAGTGATGTTGAGGCCAAAGAAGACAACAAACCCCACCGGATAGACCCAGAACCAAATGGAGAACCAGAAACCTACGTTATTCCAGCTTCTCCTACATCCTCTGCTGAGTCTCCATCTATCACTGATGATGGGGCCACAGAGGATGAAGATGACGAACCCCACCGGATTGACCAACAACCAAAGGGAGAACCAGACACTAATAACGTTCCTGCTTCTTCTACACCCCCTGCTGAGCCTCCATCTATCATTGATGTTGAGGCCAGAGGGGGTGAAGACCTGAAACCAACCACAGAACCAGACTCTGCCTTCACAAAGGTGAAGGAGGACCCAGAACCCAGAAGAGAAGGAGACCCTGCTGTGGCTCCAGCTCCTTCAGCTCCTCTGACTGCTGCTGTTGAACCAGTGGTCGTTGTTACGGTGTCAGAGGAAGACGAGACGACGAACAACAAGCAGGGCTTCTTCTCCCGGCTCTTTAAAACACTGTGTTGTTGTTTTCAATGATTGCCTTTATTAAATACTGGCAATAAATGAATTAACCTTCAAAAATAAAATGATTGTCGTCATGTGACTAAATTGATTAAATGCTCTATTGTTAAATGTAAAAACATATTTCATAATTTGGGAACTTTTTTATGATGACGTGTAATTTAATTGTTTTACAGAATATGCATTTACAGGTTTTTGATAGATATGACTAACATCAGGTCTCTGGTTTGAAAATTTGCACTATTTTCTTAGTCATATGAAAGAACAGGGTGGATTGTGCCCAATTTATAATATAATGATTGTATTTTTTGCCAAGTCATGGTCAGTTATCAGATAAGAAAAAACTTTATTCTTTCTGAAGGAAATTCTTTGCCAAACACAGTAGGAAAAAGATTTCAAAGATTTGAAAAGTATATACAGTGCAGAAAAGTGCAAAACCAACAATATAAACAATATAACAGCACAAAAAACTATAAGAACATAAGAATATGTTCAGAATATTATCATTCTGTTTGTCAGTCAGAAAAATAATGCACTTTAAAAAAATGCAGTTTTCTATAACTCAGTTGAAGTTGTTGTCTTATTTTGCTCAGATAATGTTTGAATTTGGAGCCATGTTACATTAATGAATGCATCCAGTAGAGCATCACAATAATATTAGTCATAATGGGTTAATTCAACAACAGGAGATATAGTTTTGGTGTAAAAAAACCTGCACATTTCAGTATCGGTTGATTTTGGAATCAGAAATGAATGAGTTGGACAATATCAAGAATGTTGGGTATCAACAAAAAAGCCAATATGGAGCATCTGTTCTTCATAGATTATGTCAGTTTTCAGCTGAAACAAGGTGATGAAGTGTCACAGATTGAAACAATCAACATCTCTCTGGTAGCTGAGGGGTGTTTCCTGGTTGGATTGTAAATGAGTAAAGTTATTGTCTGAGTTAGAACAACTGTCCTGTTGATCACAATCTGACAAAGGAGGAACTTCGTTTTTTTTTGTCAGATACACCAATGTAATCATCCCTACTTCATCAGCAGTTCAAAGCAATTCTTAGAATAAGTAATTCAGAGTGAAATCACAGTGATATTATCACATCTCATGGCCATACTTTTACCATTTCCACATGAAATAATGATCTAAGGGCTAAATAACAGATTAAAAGACTTGTTAGCATGGCTGAGCTATATTGTTTTCTTATCTCATTGCTGCAAAGAAGCATCCAGAAAGAAAAAAAAAACTGTTAGAGATGAAAAAGATGAATAAAATGATAGTCATCAAAGAGAGCGGCAGTGATAACAGAAAGCCTTACAGTCATCTTTTTAAAGCAGTAATTCACTCATCCACAAATGCTAAAATATCTAAAATTAATAATACTTCCCCAGGACTGGCTGTAGTTTCATATATAGTTAGAACATTAAGTTTCTCCACACTACATTAAGGCAAGAAGTGGACCCCATTTATTGTCATAACTGTGTATTAATTGAGGAGACACACCATTTGACTTCCATTTAATTCCAAGTCAACTCACTCTAATTGCTTGTTTGTTGAGTTTAAAAATCATCAGTTGCATACCAAAAATACACAGTGCCTCAGCATGTGGGATGAATGCAATATATGGTGTGTAATTACATTACCATGGAGACGATACCACTGTGATAGTGTACATGGGAAAAGACCAGAGGCCATCATTTAGCTGCTCCCACTGTAGCTTTTCCTGGGTAGGAAAAAGAAAATAGCTTCTCGTGGGTTTGTGGTGCTCTGTAACTGACAGGGAGACCCCTGGGAAGCAATGCTTCATGGGATTGCTCGCCTGGCGTTCCCAGCTGCCTCCTGATATAAATTCCCTAAAATTGAGATGCTTCCCTCGAATGTTTGTTACAAAGACACATGGTAGGTTTTGTTGTGAAATGAAGATCAATAAGCACCACGATCACTTCATTAAGAAATTAAGCAAAGTGGTTTCAAGTTATTTTAGCTTGTGATCCTTTAAAATAAAGCAATATATCACAGGTTAAAGCCTTAGGTACAGATCTGCTAAGATTTGTGTGAAATAAAAACATCTGCAAACTCATTGCACATGCAAAAAAAAAAAAAAAATATAAATTTGCATCCTTAACTGGAAAAACACTCAGACAGCATTGCCAAGGCAGCATTGTGCCGCAGTTTTGTCCTCTGTGCACAGTTTTTTCTCTAATTATCGCGGAAAATATTAATATTTGACTATAAGAATGTCTAAGATTGTAAATTGAGAATTATTTCTGGATATTTTGAGACCAGTTGCATTGCTCTAGCTCCTTCCTATATGAAGTTCTGGTTAAAAACACATATTTGATCTTGGTGACCTTGAACTTTTAGTGATCTTCACCAGTTTACATACCAAATTAGGTGACAATTGGCTAAAAATTGTCCTCCCTGGAGCGTTGAGAAATATGTGAAATCTCCCATACATTACTATGGTGTGACCTTTCATTTGACCTTGATGACCTTGAATTGGATTCGATCACCACCAAAAATTAATCAGTTTTAAGTTAGACCACTTCTGACCAATCCTGAAAATTTGATCAAAAATGTGTCCAAAACTTTTTATTTATTTTGCAAACCAACACATAAACAAACAAACCCTGGTGAAAACATGACCTCCTTGGCAGAGGTAACAAACATAACCTCCTTGGTGGAGGTAAAAAGTGCAAAATAGTGCATCTGCAGCCAGTTAGTACGTTTGCTGCAATGAATACGCAATACAGGGTGTTTACATGCAGTTGTGCAGGAAGAGAAAATGTAAATATATTAATTCAGCACACGTAAAGTGATTTATCAAACCTGAAAGTGATTGCTCATAGAAACTGTATTTAACACGTCTCAAAGGGAGATGCAAATGGTTTGTATGTAATTATGCACACATGGCTGAGACATCGAAATGATGAAAGAAGACACATCCTTCTTAAAAAACCATGGTTCAAGCCAACACACAAAATTCTAGTGCAGGCTAATAATTCTCTTAATACATCTCAGTATATCAGGCCCTCAGTGTGGACATGTGAGCGTTTAATCAAAGGGTGATGTGTCTGTCTCAGATTAATTTATTTTAAGACTTTTAAAAGGCCTTAAGAAATGAGAGTATCACAAGATAAAAGTAAAACTTAGAGAACAGCCAGAACAGAACATAACGGTACTATATAGTTTTTCTTCCTTTTCTTATGAATCAGATTATGACCCCTTTCATTTCTCTTATTCTTAACACCAGTTTGGCAAACACTGGTTGATGTCCCAAATAATCAGAGGGCAAAGGTTTCTTTCTAGAACTGCGACTGCACATTTGGCTCAATCAATGATCACATTTCTCTATCAGCATTTCTGTTGTCAGTTACCTCAATGGATCAGAATATAATGCAGCCATTAGACAGGGTTTCCTGTAAGTGGGCAGTTCTGGGAAACATGGTAAGATAAGGGTAAACCACTGGAATCCACCGGTGAGGCTCTATATCGATTAGCTGAGGACTGAATGATTTTGACGTTTTGTTTTGTCTAATGTGACAGACTACTGAATATCTCTGGGGTTCTTGAGTGCTGGTGAAACAAAACAATCAGCTAAGGCCACCAAAGGCTCTCTCACATTTCCAATAATTTCTTCAAGATGCCATAAAGACAGATTTTCCTCATCTGTGCAGAAAAATGTATTTTGTAAGTTGACCATCATATTTAAGAGGAATATTTAAGTTTACTTTATTTAAGTTTTTAGTGTAAAAAAAAAACAGCTAATCCACTGACCAATCTTTGCAGTTGCTGCATGTTTTCTCAAAGCTCCATTCATTAGAATTTAGACTTCCTCCATCGAAGGACTGAGGCTAATTACTCTTCCATCTTCTAATTACTCAACACTTGGCAGCAACAACATTAATGCCACACAAAATAGTCACCTTTAAAGTGTTTTAACGAAGGGAACAAAATGCAGGAAGGGAGAAAAAATGCAGTCAGGTGTGTCTAAATGAGATTGAACGACGAAACGCTGCTACGTCCTGCCAAACAGGAAGCAGCCTGAGCAGTGGTCGTACAACACGGTGCTCAGTGTTTACCTGAGAAAAAACTACTGCATCATGAATTTTCACTAGATGCACACATTTTTTTTTCTTTAACTAGTAAAATGCTTTGGTATGCCTTGGTGCTCACTAAAGACATGTTGGAAAACTATGTTTTGGCGCATGCACAGGAATATTAGCCAAATATCAGAGTTAATTCCATTTCATTTCATTCACTGGACATTATTTTGTCTTTATATTACATGTATTTTCTTATTTTGTCTTGTTCTACCCAATCAGACAGCAAACCATCCGTCCTGACAACATGTAATTAATGTGATAAATACACGTGTTTATTAAAAGCTACAACATGAACTTTCATTCTGGGACAAAAGCGGAGCAGGTTAGTGACTTTTACTCCTCAAAAGTATTTCAAGAAAAGAATTTCAGAATGACATCTTTCCTTAGTAAAAAAGTAGTAAAAATTAAAATTTCTAACTTTATGAAATGCTTTCTGTCAGCAGCCTTGAGGCTTCAATCCAAACAAAAATGCAACACAACCCTGCCTCCAAAAATGACATTCATGGCTAATTAATTAAAAAGAGCTAAAGCGTGCCTGAAAACTACTACTATGGTATTTTTTTTGTTTACAGCTTTTCTGATGATGTATCTGTGTCTGCTGAGTGTCTTTTAGAACAACAGGGCCCTTAAAACCTAATAGAAACTTTCTAGATGACTTCTTGGCTTAATCAGTAATTTTGTCTCATTTCTGAAATCCTCTCTTTCAGTAGCCTCAGGGTTTCTATCCAAAATGAACATCAGACTAATTAGATCTACTTGGTTCTAGGGCTTTATGCTCTTTGATGAATGACATAACTTTTTGATGCTCATTGCGTAAGAAATTAGATTTATGCAACACTTCTTCATTCTTTCTCCACAAAACTCAGATGAGACCTCCCATATTAGTCTGATTTGTGTCAAGGCGTCTCTCCATTATTAACACGTTTGGAAGTTCACCAAGGCATTCCTCCAGAGGTCGACTATGGATAACGAGACCTTTTAACGCTCTCTGGAGGATCTTTTGTCTTTCAGTTTCCCTCCTGCTCCTGTTACGACAACAAACCCTGCTCACAATGCACCAAATGTGTTCTCCAGATGCACATCACTGAGCTCTTCCTGGTGCCGTCAAACAGACCCTGAAGACAAACAGCAGGGCATCTATAAATACCTCAAGTCAGGAGGGAAGGAAACCTTTCCTGGACTTACATCATCATATTCAATTACAAGTCAGTTTATGTGTAAAGATGCACCTATGCTGCCCATTTCTGAGCAATGAGGACTGCAAACTTTGAAAGTGATAATCACTCTTCCTTCTCTCTGGAGCACTTCAAAAACAGCTTGAAACATGGATTTGCACTTTTATAATTTGACTCTAAATTTACTGTGGTTATGAGCAGACTCAATTTAATGCCTTTATATGACCCGGAGAGAAGACTTTCTTTTATTTCGATAATTTTAGCTTGTTTTTATTTAATGAAGACACTACAGTTTGCTGTCTAGCAAATCATTTTTCTCATTAATTTATATCATTTATCAGTTATAATGTGTATAATATTGTTGTGTTGTTTTATGTCTGTAACACTTGATGTTTTATGTACGTATAGCACTTTGAATTGCCCTGTTGTGGAAATGTGCTATATTAATAAACTTGCCTTGTCTACATAGTGATTCTTAATGTTTGTAATCAGGTCTAATATCCATGAAATCAGACGTAAAGAAATGCATGAAGGTTCAACATAAACTCCTTCAGTGCCAGAACCAGAGCTGAGAGGAAATAAAAGTTTTTTTCTAAAGGGATTGGAGCTCTGAAACACTACAGGTTTTGTCCACAGGGACCACATAAATCAATAATTTTCACAGTGAAAGTTTGTACAACTTTTCATTGTTTTACTTTACCTGTATAATGTTTGTATCTATTCTTGAGTGTTATAGCTAATTCCTCAATCTTACAGACATGCTTTCTACGTCATTGCAGATATTCAGCATGCTGATAAAATGAGTCACTACAGTGCAAAGTATTATAACAGAGACTCACTGTCTGAAGCTCACTGTCTGTCGTCATGCAAAACTGCCACCGGGTATCATCACCCCGGAAACATTATGAATGGTAACCTGAAAATAGCACCATTAAAATAGAAGTGCCTGAATGAATAATGGAGGTGTTTGCAGTGGAGGAGGCAGACATGCAAGAATTAACAAAGTCATAATTTTCTTGAATGGAAAGCCGTAAGGCAAGCCATGATGTGACCGCACTTAATCAAATAAAACGGAAAATTCTCTTCAGAAAAATCACCAGTCATAAGTCAAACATGTCACAGCGTCTACAGCACTGGCTCTGCTGGGCATAAATCACTGAGGCAGAGGACTGCTCGGCTGTTTCTTCAGGAGTCTGTCCACACCCACACCACACCAGCACAGCGTCACAGGCATGGGCGTGCAAGTCTCATGACTAATGATCTGAACGAGCAGCATCGTCACCTCCTTCAGCATCTACAGTACGAGAGCTGGTCTGAGGCCAGCGGCAGTGCAGCCATTTCTACCAGGTGTTCTACTAGTGGATTGGATATATGAACCATTAAGCTCTATGAAAACACTAAGCTTCATATCATGACATCCCAGAGGGCTCAGCTGTGGCCCGGTAGCTAAAATAAGTCCCCAGACAGACAATAGAAAGCAGCTACTGCTAATCCAGCACAGAGGCCGTATTCCTGTCTACTTCCTGCTGTAACCCACACAGGAAGGAAGTGAGGGTCTGTTGTTACTGCAGGGGGATTGTGAGTCTTCCTCTATGAGTTCCTGTCCTGGACAATAGAACTGTTCTGGACTCCATCCACACCTTATTGGTCTGATGGGGGCCTTAAACTTAAAGTTTAGGTGTGTGGGTGATGAATTGCTTCAGGTTTGTTCAAGAGTGCAGCCTTTTTAACATGATGTAGAAAGTATCATGCTATAGAAATGTGCAATTTTCGTTTATTTAACTATTAAACAGATCAACGAAAAAAAACTGCATTGCAACGCAAAATAACTAAACAGAAAAAGCACAATAGAGCTTAAAGTAGGAGAGGAGGAGGCCACAGCAGGCTATTGTTAGATACACAGTCCCTAAATTTACCTCTGACATCTTTATAACTCACTTTCTTAACAAACATAAACAAATGAGGTAGATGCTAAATCTACTCACCAGAACCTATGAGACTCATGCACTTGGTTGTATTTAAGAGGAATGTCCCAGTCTGATATTGATATTGGATATCGGTCTGACATCAGCATAAAAATCAGCAGATTATATCATCCTGCATCTAAAATCTCTGGTCTAATCACTCTGGTAGCATCAGTCCATTCCAGACTCCAGTCCAGCTCTTCTATCCAGCAGCAGAGTCCAGTGATCACAACAACAGCAGAGCTAATGCTGCGTTTGTGTAATCCTAAGTCATAATTTACGAGTTCTGAGTCGTAAATATCAGACGAAATGCCCCTCGAAGTTGGATTTCCCACTTGCAAACTCGTAAAGTCTTCACCAACCCTGACTTGACCACAATGTCATAATCCAAGATGGTAGCGCTCTGGATTAGCGCTGTGTTAGCGTTATACGTTACAGCCTACAGTAGAGTCAAACATTTTTTTTTCTCCACATATCATTACGCCAGAGAACAAACACACACCCTCTGCGTCTTCTTTGTGTTTATTAATTGTGTTCGAGGACCTCATATTGCTGCATTAGCTTTCTGCATTCAGACAGAGCAAGCACAACAGACTCTTTATTGGATGCGTCCATATTGGTTTTCCAACTTGTTTACTCAAAAGCCGTCAGCTTTTGTGTGACATCATTCCCAGTTCTGAATCCCGACTTCTAATACAACAGGAACGCAGCATAAGGTGCTAACAAAGTAGAAGGAGGACGAGTGATGTCGGCCCTGTGGCAGCATTTTTAGTTAAAGTCTGAAAAGGACGTTGAAGTAATATCACTTGACCAAGCCTTTTCTAACACTGCATACTACAAAATAAGTAATAACAGTATGTAAGATTCGTGCTGATATCATATCGGATCAATATTGGCCAATACTCAAAACTGCAATATCGGTATCATATCAGAGGTGAACAAGCTGTATCGAGACACCCCTAGTATTTAATATACATAACACCAGAGGTCCTATACACTGTGGTGTATCTATTAGCAGAAAAATGTGACTAAGAATCTAGATTTTTTTATTTTTATATATTTTTTACAGTGATCACAGACTCTATATGCCAGCTCTCATTACGAAGACTAGAGATGCAGATCTCAATAAACAATCCATGTTGGTTTATTTCCCCCCTTTCTGTGTCCCTATGACGTGCAGAGAAAATGCTACAAATGAATGAACAATATTCAGACCAGATGTGAGACAGATCTCAGAGCTCACACTGAGGAACTCCATTTATCCATGAATGAGCAAACACACATGCTGAGATCAGACTCGAAAAAAGAGCACCAATTTCTATGGTAACCTCACTGACCTGAATCCACTCCCTGACGGTGTCATCTGAGGGCGTCCAGCCGTTCTCCTGGTAGTTGAGGCGCGAGCGTTCAGGCGACCAGTTGGAGTTGTACTGAGACGAAGCGCTGATCTGCTCTGAGGATATTTCCCCTGACTCCATGCCCAGAGGCTCCATGCACGCAAAATCTGCCAAAGACAGAAAAACTCCATTCACAGACGTTCAACAAGAGCCCTCAACATTATCTTTTTAATAATTTTTTTTTCAGACCAAGATCCTCTGATGTGGAAAAAATAGAAACTATGTGAATATATTTGCTATCAGCAGTTGTTTGGGGTGGCTGGGTAGAAAATTTGAACATATTGTGCAACCCTCTACTGATTCATATGAATCAGTTGAATCCCTGTCATAGGAAATGGCATATCACAATAAAGTATTCAGATGGTGAAACAAATGGTAATGTAAAACAGCCTTCACAGCCTCTCAGAGCCCAGATTAACATTTTATTTGTTACCTATTAATGTTAACATTACAAAAGCTAAAAACAAATCAATGTACATTAATAAAAAAATGAAATAAACAAGCAGATCTTCTGCATATACACTTAATCATTATTTCTTGTATATATCACAGAGTTGCTCTCTTTTGTATTTTTTGACCCATTTTAAACTCTTGAGTATGTATTTATTCATTTATTTATTACCTAGTTTTCTGGCAATGGTGTGACTCTGTATGGATGACTGCTTTGTTTTAAGCACTGGCTGCACAGATAATTGCCCCCTTGGGGATAATAATGATTTTGACTGATTGATTGACTCTGTTGTCAATTGTCATTTAATTTGTGGATCAAGTAATCATTTCAGTGTTAGCATGTTGTTTTTATTCTAGATGTGTCTATATCCACACATATAATACACTTAAAGGCACAAAGCCTGCTGATGTAAGGTGTAGATTCATCTCTAATTTAGCTGATTTTCATTTTTTTATCTCAAACTACACAGTAATGGACTCCTCTGTGGATTGTGACAATCCTTTGGCTTTCAAAACTGTTTCAAAACAGCATTTGGACCATCTCAGTGTGTATGTCGGTGTCTCTATCTGTCCACTCTGTAGCAGCAGGAGAGCCTGGGGAAGGAAGAGGGAGGGGAACAAGAGGAAACCTGAGTATTTATGTATGTGGGAGGCCTGTCTGGAGACACAAGGTCTGCCAGACTCACACAAACATCATTCCACAAATAAATTAGGGACAAAGTTTGTTTGTGACATCCCCAAAAGATTGCAGAGAGCTATTTTTTTGCTCTCATCATCAATATTTGTTAACTTTCACACACTTTCCAATTTCCAAATCATCCAGTTCTCAGCTTTGCTCCAGAAAACTAGTCTGCTCTTGCCAGAAAATGCTTTGAAACTGAAGCAAGACAATAAGAAGAAAAAACACCACTTTACCAATAACTATATATATTTTTTTGCTTTTCATCTTGCCTTAAAACGTGGCATTTTTTTGTCATTTCAATTCATGAGACAACCTCCATCATGTCTTCCTTGCAGCGGGTATGACCCTGTACCTCCACCTCTCCATCCAAAAAGAAAGAAGAGATGTAAAATGACGCCCCCACAGATCGTTCAGCCGATCAAAGGCTCATCGGGAGGCCATTTCTGAAGGTGAAAGAGAACGCCATCTTGATTCCTCTGAAGCTGTTAGCAATGGTCCTGTTTAAAAAGGTCTTTCTTCCACACTGTGGCAGTACAGCGTTATTGTAAAATTCAGAATAAAACAGAGGGTCAATGTCAATCCAGCAGCACTGGGAGCCCGGTTTGTATGTTTAGACTCATGGTGCGTTCATGTTGACATAGACATAGAATTCATGCTCACTGCTACTGATGTAAACATTAGCTCCATGTTTTGTTTTACGTCTGTAAGGTTGGAAGAGCTGGAAGCACTAAACTTTGAGGTTAAGATGATCTGCGCTCCAAGTTCTGACTTCCAGTGAACACACCATAAGACAAACTCTCACTCCCCAGGGTCCTAAAGAGTAACTAAAAAGTACTATTAATATAATGTGTAGTTAATATAAAGTGTAATGTGTTCCTTTTTGATGTAAGTAATCAACAAAGTAAATGAATTACTTTTTGAATGAAGTAATGAGTAACTGTAACTAGTCACTATTTTTCAGTGAGTAGCACAACACTGGTTATTACACAGCAATAATGTTATCCAAAAAAGCTGTACACATATGAGACTTAACAATCTGGATATTTCAGCCATTTAACCAGTACTTTCAGCCTATTGGCTGACAAACTATTTCAACTGTTTATCCATTACTTTTATCTATTTCAAACATTTATAGCTAACCATTTCTGCTAGCATACAATGTTATTTGTATAGCACAACATCACAAATTTGAGTTAACTGTACAACTACTGTTTGATAGCACCAGAGTGGTTGTAAAATGTGAGAGGCTTTAATTCAATCTGCTGAGTGTAGATGGGAGTCTGTAGGTAAAATAGTTCAGTGTGTGTAGTCGACTTAAACCAGGATAATCATAGATCTGGCTAACAGCAGTACTGCCCTTAGCCATCACTGTTAAGACTAAAGGGACCTATTCATCTCTCACACTCACATGCATACAGTAGACATATTTGATAAATATAGACTGGATCCATGTAGCTTGTCATTAACATCAACAGAACAAACACACACTCAAGCATGCAGACAACCGAACAACACCCACGTTTCCTGCCCAGGGCAAAAACAAACAAGTAAACTGAAAAAGTGAAGATAATTACTTTGATCCTGTTAGTGAAATGTCCACAGACTGTACATCACATGACAACAAATAACCTCCATTTTTCCCAATTAAAGAATAATATGCTCCTGAGCTGAAGTAATGAACAGAAGGACTGAGAAAAGAACCCTCTTCATCATCTATCTTCTAATTTATCTGGATGAGTTTAAACTGGATTAATTTAAACACCAAGCAAACACCAGACATTTGAATGTTGTTGAAGTGATAAATCTACATAAACATCCAGAGTTGTATGACATATTCATTGGTTTGTCAATAACATTTTGTAACAGAAAGAATTAAACAGCTTCGCTGCAGTGGAATAATACACCGTCAGCTGACTTTAAGTCATTAAATATCAATTCAGAGCAGTGAAATGTGGACATAAGGACCTTAAATAAACACACTCACATTCCTGAACAGGTAACTGGAGTTACAAGTGTGCAAATCCCATACGGGTTAACATAACTTAACTCTCCAGAGGCATCCTTACACGGTGAACTGATGCAGCACATGAAGAAGAACTTGTTCTATAACCAAGCAGGATTACTTCCTCTTCATCTTGTTATAATATCTTGATGTGTGAAATTGGCCTTATTCATTGTTCAACTGGAGAAGACATGAAAGTAGGTCAAACTGATGAAAATATAAGCTGATTTTATCAGAACCCACATTTCACATTTCAGAAGTTACAGCTATATATAAATATACATAGGTCTACATAGTAACAACCAACAGTTAATTACTAGTTACTGAAAAATAAAAACTAGTTACCTCATTCAAAAAGTAACTCAATTACTTTGTTGATTACTTACGTCATAAAAGTAATGTGTTACTGTTAAAAGTAACTTTAGTTACGCTTCTTTGTTTTTTTAAAGAACCTTCCATAATGCTCCATTTATGTCCTTATAGCTTCATTTCAGCGCTGTATGGAAAATAATACACTCTACAGTTTTTATTCACTAAACTCTGCTCAACATTATGGTCGATACAAACACAAAGCTGACTGCAGATATGGAGCTTCTCTAAGGGGACCACATTTATGAAATTACAATAGTGACCGGCTACTGTAATAACTGTTGTTCTAGTCAACAGGAAACATTTTTTTTTTCACAGTCATCAAACACTGGAATCTGGGACATTTTCAGAGACAGCTTTAACCAGGGACTGTCCCCAGAAATCATTTACCAAGTAACAGACAAACACACTATATCATAAAGGTAACTGCTTTTATTTATAGTAATGCATTAGAGTATTAGTTATTGATATAGAGTATTAGTATGAGTGTGAAAAGTAATATGGTAATAATAACATGTCACTGCCCAACACTGAGAAACCAACTACTTATTTCAGTTATTTGTGAGAAATATTTTTTTTTCCCTCTATTTCATATATAATAGTAGATTTAACATGTTTGGATTGCTGTTTGGACTGATTTGCAGAGGTCACCACATGCATAAAAAAAGAAGATCGATGATTTGTTCTGATTGTTTGATTGTCTGAAGGAAAAAGTCTCTGTGTGCTGGTTTTACTTCCAACATGGGGTCAAGGACTGCATCCAGACCAGCTCCTGTAGCTGAAGATATTCATCAACTTGCTAAAGGAAGGCTGTATCTTTTCATACTGTAAAAGGCAAATGAGACACAGAAACACCAGGAAATGAACCTTGGTCCTTCCTTATGTCAGGTGTCATCTCTACCCTCCCACCCCCGAACTTCTCATCACTGCTCCAGCTGCTCACCTTCATCTTCATGTCCTGGGGGGACGCTCCTCTCACGAATGGTGTAGTTGGCGGAGAATCCTTCTCTGGCGATGGCGTTGTCAGTGGTGATGGTCATGGACAGGATGCCGGTGTAGGAGACCACTCGGCCCGGGGATGTCTGGCCACAATACCGGCCAATGTGAGGACCCACTGAGAGAAGAAGAGGGGATTTAAGAGGAAAGGAGGCAGGATATAATGGAGGACAATAAGTGAGGAGAAATGAGGAGGAAGAGGAGAAGAGGCGAGAGGAGAAAGTGACATAGAAAAGAGGGAAATGGAGAAAGAGATGGAGCAGAGGAAATGAACACGGGGAACATCAGCTTCATCACTCATCAGCTGCAAAGAGCTTTTATTATTCACTTTTCCACCCTCGCCCTCTGAGAAATGTTTCGTGACTTGAGCAAAAAAACCCACAAAAGCTTGAAACTTTTTTTTTTTTTTTTATATCTGTTTAGTCTTAGTGTTCAATTTGATTGAAAACTTCAGTGAGTTAATTTAATCTGTGGTGTTGTTATCAGTCTTTCACCTCTCAGCACTTTGGGACAAAAATAAAGGTGAGCAGAAACACCATCCCAACACTACTGTATATATATAAACTTAAATCATGTCAGGAGCAGCAAAGAATATTTCTTTTATCCCGGGATGGTGAATGATACTGTGTTAAACCAGCATGTTTTATCATCTTGTTAGAGCTCACAGATTCACAACTCTGGGTTGTTAAAGATCTGATCTCAGATCTGAACTCAGTAATTCTTCTTATAAAGCAGTGCAGTTTTGTGAGGGGAAGTACAGTTTCATACCAGAGAAAACAGAGCCTAATGAGCAGGAAATAGTCTATTTGAACTTAATTAACTTACTTACTTACTATATTCTGTTCATATTAAATCTGAAATTCACTCATGGCTAAATTAATAAGACAACCAGACCTCCCAATTTTGCTCCCAGTAGGGAGGAATATTAGACTATTTAGTTATTTATTCATTGGGTAAGTAATTGATTTTCAATTTTTCTATTCAGATATGCACTGTTGTTTTTTAAACCCCTTTACAAGCATAAAACACATCAAACGTGTTTGGAAAAGACACATTTTTATTCAAAAAAAGAAGGACTTGTGCTGCTGATGAGTTAAATGAAGATAAGGATCTCCCCCCTGCATTTTTGATTTGTTGTCATAATTTTACATATTTTAAGGAACAGTGGACATTAATAATTTGGTATTAATTAATCAACTGAAAAGGTACCAATACCTATTTTTTCTATAAGCACAGAATAATGTAGTTCCTATCAACAAATCTTGAAAATTCCTAGAAATTAGGGAGAAATAAAATGAAGCATTACTAAAAATAATCCATCATCTGGACCATAAAATATATTTTTACTCATATTAACTGATGCTGTTTACAAGCATAATATAATTGCAGCATCACGTTTCCTATTTTGCATGACACATAATTGAAAATAATACTCATACTGATACATATAATAGTCATTTTAAATAGTGAATCACATATATGAGGACACATCTTGGTCATTGTACAGTAGACACATAATTTTAGACAGAGATGGACAGAAAAGTCTTCGAGGATCCTGAAAACTGAGCTGTCAATAGACTGCTGGGGATTTATCTTTCACAATAAGAGCTCTGTGACTAAAATGTAACGACAGAAACCTCTACCGTAACAACATAATTTCCCTCCTCGTAGCACACAGTGACAGTCTCATGTCCTAAATGCTGTGAGCACTGATGTTGCTGCTTGCCCACAGTTTGCTGCACATCTCATCCTGTTCTTATCTGTGGAAACAATGCCAGGCTTGTGGCGCCTCCTGTTTCATGGAGATACTGTGCAGCCTCTTGAGGATTTAAGGAGCGAACGTTCAATATGAAGACATACGTGATAGAAAATTTCTGACAATTTAGAAGGAAAATAAGCAAAAAACCAACACTAGTCTCTCTTATTAGAATGCTGAGCTTGAACTAATCTGATGGACTGTGTTTATCAGTTATAGTGTAAAGCTGGTAGTTAACAATCTGTGACGGATTATTTCATGTTGGAGGCAGTGTGAAATGTAAGGCTGTCTAGTTATTGATGCAATCAGGTTTAAAATGGAAAAATCCCTCAAGCAATATGGCTGAATTTACATTCATGGAAATACACGTAAGCAAATAAAGGAATATTCACTTCATTAATGTAGTGCCAGTATCAACTATCTATGTGTAGGAGAGAAAAATAAAGACCACAAAAACAAACTTTCTCAAGGCTCTTTTTAAACCTCGAAAACTGTTTTTTGAATGAAAAAAAATCTTATTACTAACTTCACTTAGTGAGCGTTAAAGCAAACTTTACTCTATCTGCTGTTTAAGGCATGAATAAGTGAATCATTTAGTTGTAAATAAAGAAATCTCCTTTTAGGTTTAGGTTACAGTTTTTTGGGAAAAAAAAATCTGCCAAAAATGTCTAAACTTACTACAATATTTGCAGAAGAATAAAAAAATAATAATTTTATTTTTAAAATTTTATTTTATGTCTATTTCTACAAGTCACATCCACATTACAAATAATACATTAAAAATACATTATTTGTCTAATAACTGTGTTTAATTGTGTTTTCATTTGCAATTAAAAATAGATTTTCTCCATTTTTAATTAGTACATATTGTAAATATTTATTACTACGTCATTGCTTTTGTTTATTGTTTCTTTATTACTATAATTTGTCTACGCTGTCGTGGCAAATTAATTTTCCCCAATGGGGGATAAATAAAAACTACTCTATCTATTCGAAGAAGAATAAATCATTTCATTTTGAAGAAGAGATTAACAGATCTCATTAACAGATGGGAATACTTAGCGTTTGTGTTAACATTGGGAATGCATTTGATGGGATGAAAAAACTACATCATGGTCCTCACCCTGCTGCAAAGATGCTTTGTTATCTGCACTGACACACATGTCCACTCAGCAAACACACACACACACACAGATCATGTGACAGGAAAAGCCCTGGCATGCTATGTATGCTGGCACAGCTTTAAAGTGTATGTCACCGTCTGTATACCTGTGCCAGTCTCATGTTCCCATGCCAGTCTCCTCCCTGGCAATAATCAGACAACTCTCTGGACACAGCAGCAAGTGTTGTGGGCATCCTGGCAGCCTGCTCAGGCCTGTCCAAGGTATGTAGCTCTCATCATTATCTGCACACTGTACGCCTAATTAGACAACAATGGAAGCTGAGAAACGCTGTCCAAACGAAGGGAGGAGTGTGAACAGAGGGTAGAGCAGGATGCGTCGTCGTCATTCATGTGCAGAGAGGCGTTTTTACAAATGTGGTTGGTGCGGGGGAACAATCAGCAAGCTGTGAAAGAGCCTCTTTGAGTACATCCAGCCTGCATGTGTGCACAGGAGGTTGAGTTTGAAGTAAAAGACTGAAATTAACACAGCTGAGGAACAGCTTATGATTATCTACTGTCCGTGTAAAGCTGTAGTACCTTCAGGAGCCTGATTTCTATCAGTCTGTCTCATACACCACTGTCAGAATATATACATGAAGTTATCAACTTCCCTAACTGACTTTTTCATTTCCATAGATGATTGTGATTTAGTGAGGCACTGAACGTAGTGGGGGATCTTGCTATATGCTATATTAGTTTGGGCTTTAATGTTTCAAGGTTTTATTTTTGTGGATGGAGAAAAAATTCTGCATATTTGTTTAGGCACTAGATTAAATGTTAGAGCAGACATGGGCAAACTACGGTTCGCGGGCCATATACAGTCCGTTGGGCTTTTAATCTGGCCCGCCAAACTTGTCCAAACTAAATTATTAAATTACATTATATTTAGGCCTGCAAGTTTAACGGTAAGTCTCATTGGACAAACTGCTCGAAATGCGTAACAATTAAAGCAGATTAAATCAGGTCATTAAGCAGAACTCCATTCAAAAAGTCAAGGAAACTAACAACACAGTCATAACTAACAATCAATATGCTGATAAATTAGATTAAGCATCTTCTCTGAATCTGTCCAAGCTTCTCTTGTAATTCAGCAAACCAATAGATAGACAGATAAATACATAGATAGATATACCGACCCCCCTGTCAAATTTTAGAAACGAAAATATAAAATTTCGAAATCGAAGTGAACCAAGTTTAAAAGCTTATTATCCCTCCCTGCTCCCTGCACTACAGCCACATCCTCCTCTTGTCTGTATCTATTTTCTGCCTCCGCTGGCTTGTTCGCCTCCATCGCTCAATCCAAGCTTGTCCCACCTGCAGGGAAGCCATCCATCCTTTGTTCTCCTCCCTCCTCCTCCTCCTCCCCTTCACCTCCTCATGTCTTTCTCTGTTTTCTGTCAACATCTGCAGGAGGAAGCCATCCTGAGCACCTCACTGCTGCTGCATCCCGTTTCCCCTCTTTTTAAACTCCACCCGTACAGACGTAGTCCTGTTGTTTCTCCTCCAGTTCGTTCACCTTTGTCTTTTTATTGGAGCTGACATTTTCTATTGTAAGTCACTGCTCTGTGTCACCTCTGCATCCGGTCTGAGGGCTTATTTCTCCTGAGTTTCTCACACAGAGGCTTAAGCAAAACTTTTTAAATTCAGCAGGAGAAAACATCACTTTTTACAGCTTGTTTTGACCTGCTTTGTATCATTTCATTGTTTCATATCAGCCATTAGAATAAATTGGTCTTGAGCTTAAAAAAGGCCTCGATAGATCAAAAAATACATATACAATACAAGTTTAGGAGCCAAAAAGGCACTAAATGAGGAAATGTTCATGATCACCATGTTGCATGTGGACCTTTAAGTAAGTTAAATAATAATAATAATAAATCTCAATTATATTATTAGAATATATTATATAATAATGATCTGCTTTCAGTCTTTGAGAAGCCATATGTCCTCCATTTTTCTCATCCAGCTCACCTGCAGGGAAGCCATCCCAGATCTCGAGCCAGTCGTATCGGCAGTGGGGGCCCGGTGGGGCCGTGGTGTCCGGTTCCATGTCGAAGCTGTCAAACTCCACCATAATCTCAGACATCTTGGGGGCGAAGATCATGAAGGTGCAGTCCAGGTTGTTGGGGTACTTGTCAGGGAAGCCTGGTGTCTTGATGACCCCTCTGGGAGCTGTAAAGTTCCTGGAGCATTCTGGACCTGCGAGGACAGACGACACTGACGAGTTTTTAAAGAGTCAAGATGTGTTTGGACAGAGAAAATGGTTCTCCTTTACGGATGACTGTGGCTTCCAGAACTGTAAGATGAGCCTTTCATGCAGCATGTCATTCAACGTTAAAAGAAACTTATGGGCCTGTTTGGATCACTCCTGTTTACGATATAGTCCGTTTTATATTATGACTTCAAACACACATAAACCAAAGTACCTTCAGTTTCTGACCTTTCTGGGTGATAAAATCTGAAGCCTGAAACACTTTTACAGTTACTGGAAAAAAAGATTTATTTTGACCAAGTGCTTCTGAGTTTTAAAAGCATTTCCTCTAAAACAATGATGGGTATTCAGAAAAAAACCCTCAGAGAAGCAACACATGACACTATCATTTAATAAGAACTTAACAGGAACAAGATAAAGTCATTTCAGGGCATTTCTGTTGACTCTTTACTCACTGTGGCTCTGTTTTCAGGGCCTAATATAAGTCCTGCACTTCTACTGAAAAAGCATTTTGTGGCTGGATGTAGGGAACAAACATGTGTAACAGATATAATACCATAAATCATCAAAATCTTAATTTTTTTCTTTTACAAAATTTGCAAAAAGAATTTATCATATATACAGAAAGCATGTCTTTCAGTCGTAGGGTTCTTAATAATGGTTTATTTTTAAAAAGTGAAAAGACCCAAATTGAGTTTTTTAGACCCAGACCCAAATATATCCTTTTGTTATATCAACAAAACTCATGCTGTCTCCATCCGATCAGACAAACTAGCCCTCCGTCCTGTCAGAGTGGTGACATTTACTGACAGTCTGAGACACTTAGAGGTTGTTTACAGACAACCAATCATGGTCAACAAACAACAACAACACACACAGAGACACAGACAAACACAAGCCTATTAGACACAACCAAATGCGTACACATGCTACCCTACATACTCACTCAACCACATCATGATGTGTATTCAGTGTGAGGTAAAATACGAGCGCTGTGTAATACTGGTGCATTACTTCTCATGCTTTTTTATGCCCTCATTTGTTCTTTGATTATTATTTTTGGCATGTACAGCACTTATAGTCCACTATTTGTAACCTTAAGATAGGATACGAACTTCTCTCACAACAGTTGTCATACACAGTAGGGAAAAATAAGGAGATTTTAAAGGCGATAAAAAGATTTTAAAGACATACACAGTGCATAATAGTGCAAAAATGCAGTATAGTGTAATAACAATATACAAAAAAGTCTACAAAATCTATTAGAGCATAAGTATGCAAATGTAAGTATGCAGTGAGCTGCCCAGTAGGAGTTTAAAAGTGACATAAAGTGACATGCTGTAAAGATGTGAGCTGTGTGCATATTTGTAACCTGTGTCAGTCAAATTTTGAGGCCTATGAATATAGTTTTAGTTGCTTACTTGAGCAAAACAAAATCCCACAAATCATCACAAACAAACATCATCTGCTGTTATTTTGCTTGTTTCTCACTCTTTCATTCATGCTTTTTGCACATAACACCCTTGACTGATCACTTTCATATTCATCTCACCATTGTTGTGGGAGGTTTTTGTGCTACATTATGAGCAAGGCATTTGAAATGGAAAAGACTAATTTTGAAGTTGTATAGGGGTTTATTTCTACTGTTTGATCATCATGTTGCATTTCTGCTGCTTTTACTTCCATTTTTGACTGTGAAGCTAAGCTTTTTTGCTCTACTTCCAAAGTATTTGCTATTAAAACTATATTCGTCACTTATATATATCTAATAAAATGCAAACAGAACGCAGCAGCTGTTGTGTCATTGCCGTCTTTTTGCACCAAAGCTGTTTTTTCTGCACGTTGTCAATACGGCTCATGAAAAATCTCTCCGTCGGCTCGTATCAGTCATGAGGCAGATGGCAGTTCACACCTCTGTAGTCATAAAGTGACATGAGCGAGGTTACAAGACAGGACAGCGCTCCATGAGTGAAAGACAACACGAGGCGTGGATGAGGGGTCAAGCTTCCCTCGCAGGCAAGTAGTGTGTGTGTGTGTGTGTGTGTGTGTGTGTGTGTTGGGCTTCTTATGTTGCCAGACCAGATGTGACCCGCATGTTTTCTGAGCCTGCCTGTAAACACGAATCCTGACACACACACACACACACACACATATGCACACACACACACACACACACACACACACACACACACATGCACACACACATGCACACACACACAGACACACATAGCGGACCCCTTGCTGTTGACACAGGTGGTGTCATTAAAAGGGCGACATGATGAATGATGTGGAAGGGCTTCGATCCCGCTCAGCTGGCACTCTTTCCAGTGTGTGTGTGTGTGTGTGTGTGTGTGTGTGTGTGTGATGGGTTAAGTAAATCTAGTCCTCATGAGAAATCCATGCTGCTGCGTGTCTATCAAGGTCAGAAATTAAAGTGATTTCAAGGCGAGAATATACTGTACAGTTTGTGTGAAATCTTACAAAAATCTGTTCCTCAGTTTTCAATTTCCACTTGTTACTTGTCTTTTCAAAAATTAAATAGTTTGGTTAGGTTTCAGCAGCGCTGCCCCTGACCAAACTGGGGCCCTAAGTAACATTTTATGTGAAGGCCCCTCACCTCTCCTCATCCCAAATGTGTCATAGGTACAAAATGACTGTACAAAAACAACATGCCGTTTCATCTGACAACCTTTACTAGCAATAGCAAATATGAGTGTAGTTTGGTTGTATGAGTCCAACAACATAATAAAAAAAAATCAATGCGAAATAAATAAATAAATAAATCTTGAATATTAAAGGGGCACTATGTCATTTTTTAAGTATTTTATTACCTCAAATCAACATCTTCATTCATAAATATTGGAGAAAAAAATTACATAGTGTCCGTTGAAATAAAAATAACTTTCAACTTAAATAAATCTGAACTGTGCCTTTTACAGATGCATGCTTGTATACATCTGCATTTTCTGGATGCAAAGTCATCAATAAGTGCATCTTATGACAACTGATGCACCATTTCAGAAATGATGCTTATGATAGTCAAAGCACTGAAGGGTCTTATGCTACTGATGAGAGGTACTGTATGTCTTCATGAGTTTTGTAAAGCAGAGGCAACAGTAACAGGAAGAGTTATTGCTATGTGGAGGCCAATCCAGAGATTTGGATTCAGTTTTGGGGTGGGTGGTATAAATGGTATACGATATAAATTTAGAGATTTTGGGTTATACCTATAGTTCATTGCGGTTGTGTTAGTTTGCATAGAGAGGAAGGTCTGTGCTGCCTCTTCTGGTATGCACACCTTCGCCTGAGGGTGTTGTGCTTAGAGGCTCAGTGTTTTGATTTTACATGTAGAAGACAAGCAGCAGCTAAACTCTCAAAGGTTTCATTGTTCGACAGAATTAGTGAGAATATCTGCCTGTAAGTACTGTTGGATGTCATATGTTCTACTCTGTGTGCTGCTGCACTGTTTGTGTTGAATAATGCCATTTGTTTAACAAGTAAGTTAAAAAGGTCGCGGTCACGATGCTAATTTAAGTTAGCCCATCTATGGCATTTTCCGTTATGTGTTAGCATTAAGTTATCAGACTTTGTGTATGACTAATACTGAAGGAAGTACTACTGTGTATATTCTGAGGTGATAGTTCAGAATTTTGGACATAGGACCTCATTTCCAAGTGAGCCAGAGTGTTGGAGACGTGGAGAAATTTTCAACAAATTTCATTCAGTCCTTCTAGCTGTCCACTGGTGCTAGACTAACGCAGGTCAATGGTTCTAGTTTAACCTGCAAAAACAGTCTTACCCACTCCACAGTGCACCTGAGGCAAATCAGTTATAACACCAGACTATCGATGTAAATGTTTGTGTTGATAGAATCATTTTAGACATAAAACCAACCTTGTATTCTGAAAGCAGCAGCAGCGTACTCTACTTCCTGGTAGTAAGCTCAACAGCAGTGGACTGATATCACCTAACAGCTAGGTTACCAGATCTATAATATTTTGTTTACATGCCACTGTTTGGGTTTCGGAAAAGATTGTTGTTTGAGAAAATAACACCAGAAGTTAAGTGCGGAAGTTACATAAAGTAGTTATGCATTGACATAAATTAGAGTGCATTTACTTCTGTTAGGTAGAACAACAGTAGGTGAGAACAGCCTAAAATGTAAAAGCTAAAGCCACATGTCTTTTGTTGTCATGCGTTAACATTGTTTTCAGAATGTTATGGATGGTGCAAAAGAAAAAGTGAAATAAACTGCTGAATCAAAATACGTCATTCAAGTGCACAAACATGTAAACAACGTTTGCTCGAGCCTGTTACTGTGTTATACCGCTAACGTGAACGTGTACTTTTCTCAAACAACATAGTTCATTGCTCTCGTCTTTCATTCTCGGACTATATATCTACAGATCTAACTATCTTTCTTTCTTTCATCTATAGTATCACTGGTCCATCAGTCAGTAAAAACATCCGTCCTCCTCCGTCCACTAAACCACTGAGATGTGTTTGTGGTTTGAAAGCCTGCAATAAAAGTGAGTTGGTGCAAATATAGTTCCAGTACGCTCACTCAGTTATCATTTATAAATGATATGTGCTCTGTGGTCAGCGGAGGGTGGAGCTGAGGTTGTGGTTATGAGAGGCAGATGTGTCACAACTTTACAGCCCATTAGTCCAGAGATTTACCCACTTATTGCCAAGCAAGCGCTGCCTTTAAGGCCAAACAGAGATTTTCATCTGGGCGAGGGTTACAGCTTATGTTATTTTTTATTAATGAGCATAATAATGAAGGAAGGAGACAGATTCAAAAAGGTGACAGAAGTCAAAACAAGCTGATTTTAAACAAACTCATATGAGCATTTTCTGATCTGCATAATCATGGTCATCACCATTACGGTTATATTAACAGCTTGTTTAAGGTTGATAGAAGACTGTGGTCACCAGACTTACAGAAATAATACAAAATAACAGTATATGATTCAAAGTGGACATATTATGCTATTAAACAGGCTCATACTTGTATTTGTTTTTTGTAAGATTACATGCTGTGATGCTGTTTAAAAACAGAATATTTTTCTCATACTGTCTGAATATACCTCCACTCACCCTGTCTCTGAAAATCTTCAGTGCCTGTCTCTTTAAGACCCTCCTGAAAAAACCCAGTCTGCTCTGATGGTCATGGCAATCACGATTACAAGAAAGCAAAATTAACAATTAGCAGTGTAGTTTTAATTTATCCAATATGTTGTTTGTTTCTTTATTGATTTAAATTAATAGCACTGGTCACTGATTAATTTGCAATTGTTTTACCATGTTTTAATAGGATGCCTCCATAATCCTGCAGGACTGCAGGATGTTTTTTCTTCCTTCTCACCAGAATAATAATCACTTTACTCTAATTATATATTGTAATAAAGAGAGAGAGAGAGGTCTGAATAGAGTGACATGCCTGTTTGTAACCAGAGCAGCTCCATTTAGCAGCCAGTTACAATCCACTGCCTGTAATGGATTTTAAATGTGGTGAGAAGGAAGGCAGCGACATGGCAGGGGGAATTACCTGAGTGACTACAAGAGCTGTTTTTAACTTGTTAGAGGGTAGACGACCCATATTGAGGCCAGCACACACACACACACACACACACACACACACACACACACACACACACTCTGTCCTAGTTTCGTAGCCCCTCTTCTGTGCCAGAGCATCCATCTCATCTGCAGGTCACCCCTGTTGCCTCCAAGGACAAACAGCCCATTAGCTAAATGAGCCTGGGGTCCCGTGCACCTGTCTGCTGCACACACAACATACACACACTGAATTACAAAATACAGACACGTATGGTCACATAGCAAGCCATAAAAAGATAATCTGTGTAAACATACAAAATGGGTCAATTAAGCCCCACACACAGAGCATCCCCAGGTCGCTGTGAAGTGTCCGTCCAGCAGCTGAACAGTAGCTGGCAGAGAGGAGACAGTGGCCAGATGTTCTCAACAACAGCAGGAAAACAGTTTCTCAGGTTCAGACCAGCAGACCTGACGACATTAGAGAATCAAACGCATCCCTTTTATTCATCCTGTCGGTGGAACATCTCATTTTGATCATATCACATGATCCTGGGGACATGCAACAAAGGGGTGGGTCTGGATGTTGCATGGCACCCCTTTTTCTCCCCCTTTCCAGACTCCATCACCATGACCCAATCCCAAACCACCCCTACACACTAGCCCTCCACCAAGCCACCCTCCAGCTGTGGAAGGACTTTAACTGAAGGGGGAGGGTATAAATAAGACGCGCAGGTATGGGACGCCCTCGTCACAAACAGAAGCAATCATCGTCATGGCAACAGAATCAAATCATTTTAAGTGATTCCACAAGTCTTTCAACCCCAGCACCATTTGACATTTCCAATCAAACAAATGAAGCCAGATGAATTTTGCTGCCAGTTGTTCTCACATTTTGAGGAGCCAAGGCTGCAAAATCAAACCAAACATCAGCATCCAGGAAGATTTGATAGTTTTTTCTTTTTTATCTTTAACTACGCCTTTAGTTTTATTTTCTGTCAGTGTGACAAAGGTGTGTGGGACATACTGGACACATGCAGAGCTTAAATTTGTATGTTGCTTCCTCCAACATGGTTTGCTGTCGCACTTCCTGCTAAAGTTGTAAGTGTGCATCGATACAGACTCGCTATTTAAGGGCTCAACGGTCCATGAGCGCTCTGTACTACAAGGTTTGGGATGGCACCTAACTCACTGAGTGCCAGCCGTTTTATAAAAGCAGAAAGTGCCTGTGCCATTTTGACTCATATTTCTAGACCCACATAATATCTAGTACCATATCTCTGAAAAACACTGACTCTCTATTTCATCATGAAAAAAAGTTTGTTTTTACCTTGTTCCGTTCTTGTTTTATCAGAGGTAGAGTAGAGGACACTTTCACCAAAATCACCACTTTTTGTCCAGAATTTGTCTGTTTTTCTCTCTAATCTCGATCGTCTCCACTTCCTACTTTGATCACATTACTCACAAGTTGTGTGAGACCATGATCGGTGACCCGCTGCCGAAAAAACACTTTGATGTTGAAATACGTCAGTGGCACTCAAAGAGTTAATGTGGAGGTTTGGGATTGCGCTCTACGTCAAATAAATGTTAAAAAAAAAAAAAAAAAAAAAGGAACAAAAATCCCCATGCTCCTTCTGAGCTCTTACTCTGCTGACCTACTTTTAAAGCTGTATTACACGGCTTTCTAACACCACCCTGTCATTCATCAGTCACTGTCTCCACTTTGCACCCAGAAATTAAATTCGACACCAGCAGATCTGAAAGGTGTATCAGAAGTAAGGCCATACTTTGTAGTACAGTACAGAGCCTGGAGAGGCTCCTCACCCTTCTCTCTTATTCTGCCTTACTCCTCATTATGAGAGAAAAAAGCAGTTGCCTATCCATTTTTCAACTTACAATACTTTCAATTCCACCTGGGGATTCCTATTCCTGGATCCTGTGATTTTGTCAATGACTATTGCTCTCAGGGGTGCAAACACAAAAAAATGAAGAGAAATCTCACATAATCACGTCCCCTTTTTATCTGATTTATCTCCACTCTCCATTGGTGGGAACTGAAGTGGTCACAGGAGACTCGCCGTTCGGCAGCTACTCAACTGGGCCCAGGAGGTAAGAGCAAATACAAATGTAGGACACGGCAGCGACAGGCAATGTTTATGTAGGTCTATCCTGCCTGCATCCTGCCTCTGCTGGGGGTTCAGGCAACAGCATTCTGGGTCTTTGAGTTTATTTGACTTGCAGGTTTAGAGGTCAGTGTACCAGAGGCTCATCTCAGGCTGTTTGGACAACCTTGGTTTGAATTCTCTGAAAGGCTATTTTTAGGATGGTGGTTTGAGCAAATAAAAGAAAATCAGATTCCCAGAGTATTTAGACTGTGTGTCATAATTTCTAACATTATTTGCTTCAAACTGGATTGGTGGTTGTTTTCACCCTGCACTAAAGAGATTCCCACAGTCAATAAGTTTATGGTTCTTCCACATAAGTTGTTTACATTTATGTTTCTTTGCATTGTCAGACATCATTTTCGGCAGCGTTGCTGTGTTCTGTGTGACCATATCAGTGCTGCTGCCTTGATCAAATAGTTTGGTGGTCTAACTGATCGAGGCGGTGATAGACCATAATCTTTGAGTTCAAATGGCAGTTTTTTGTTTTTTTTTTTTGTTTTTTTTTAAATCTGAGCCCGGTATGGTGACTTCAATTACACATCTGTGTCATTGTCTGACAGTAAGGTGAAAATGTAGCACAGCATTTAACTGGCATTATCCATCCAGACAACCACAAGACCACAAACTATCTCTGTAAGTCACAGAGGGCTGGAATTTAATACTTTAAAACTTTAATATATTTGATTTACGATCATCCCGTTGCCTTTGCTCCAGCCTTCTAATATATGTCAAATAAAGTATTTACTACTGATTATTTTTCATTGTAGCAAGTAGCAAGGTGATGCACGCCATTGATCCAAATGCTACAGAACAAACCTGTGGAAACCTGCTTAAACTGCAACTGATTTTAAATTGGCTACTTTCCATGAGGTGATTCATCACATTCAGCAAAGTGTGGAGAAAGCAGGAGAATGACAGCAGCTCCAGTTTAGGTCGTAACATCACGAAACAACACACCTGTCTTGAAGACCTCGTAGCGAACAGAGAATCCCGCCCCGTGCGTCTCGTAGTCAGAGACAAACTTGATGAGGAGCTGGCTGCCGCTAGAGATGATAGGAGACGGTGCGATCTTCCCGCAAAATTTCCCCAACATGGGTGAAAGCTCATCCCCGCCGTTGTAAACCTCCACGTAATCATACCTGAAGGAGGAGAGAGCAGAGAGAGGTTTAGGTGGAGGCTGAATACAGATGGGCTGATCTTTGGATGAATATGAGCTCATCATAATTGTATTTTCCTTTACATTAACTTGCCTCAGAGGATTATTGTGCAGTGCTGTCTGTTCCTCCTGGAGTGTTTAACATATCTTTGCTTGAATGCACACACAGCTGTTGAACATATGTGTGACTAATTGCTGCATCTAACCCTAATTTATCTGTCCAAAAATCTCTGCAAGGTATGAGAGCATTCCACCTATTGTATATCAGAAACTTAATATATTACAAATGTTTTGAGTGCCATTGACGAATTTATACATCAAAGTGTTTTTTTTGTCAGAAGCACAAGGGGGCGCTCTCACACAGCCTGTGAGTAACACTGGGGCTTCTGGGATTTGTAGTCGGAGCATAAAGAGACGGTATATACCACAGAGATCAAAGCAGGAAGTGGAGACGATCAAGATTAGAGAGCAAAACAAATAGAATCTGGACAAAAAGTGGTGATTTTGGTGAAAGTGTCCTCTACTCTACCTCTGATAAAACAAGAATGGAACAAGGTAAAAACAAACTTTTTTTTCATGCTCAAATAGAGAGTCTCTTCTTTCATTTGAGCTATTCTGTGTTTTCAGAGTAATAGTACAAAATATTCTGTGAGTCTTAAAAAATGACTCAAAATGAGGAAAAATTCTGGCACAAGGTGGTTTTATAAAATGACTGGCACTCAAAGAGTTAAAAGATAGCGTTAAAATCTGAGGGTATAGGAGTCTTATAAAAGACACTATGAAGTTGCATTATGGGAAGTGTAGGATAAAATATTTTATCCTTCAACTTTATGGAAGTGCAAAACCAACTTCTTGTTGTAAAAAAAAACATTACCAGAAACTTGTACACAGTAGTTGCATACGTATATTTTATGCTACTTATGTCTATTCTTAAACATAACCCCAACATACTTTGTTACACACTGCTAGTGAATCTTAAAGACACACCCAAACCACAACAAAATATGTCAGTCTTTCTCAGGCATGTTTTGGACACTGAGTGCTTCTGGATTTTGAAAGATATGAGGCGTTTCCCCAAAATACCAATCCTGTAAGCTTTGCTAGAATTTTTTTATCTTCTTTGTCCTCACAGCTGATGCTGCTGTGGGACCCGAAATCATGACAGCTGTCTCAAGTGAATGACCTAAGACTGTTGCCATGTTGCAGCAGCAAATCTGAGCATTTCTCAGCAAAGTGAATTATGCTGTAGCTGCATGAAGTATTCAATATACTGTATGTTGGGGGAAATGACAGCATCTGGTCATGTACCCTGCTTTGATCAATATTTACCAGTCATATTATTTAATTTCAAAGAACATGATCTATTGATCAGAGTGGAAGGAACATTTGAGTGAGTCATGAGTCATACTTTTCCAAAACATCTGACCACATATTTTATTCCATATATTCACTGGTCTACATCTGTAAAAATAATGTAAAAACTACAGTGTCTGTTTTTGGTGATTTACCCTGATAGAAACCAACAGCTCTGTCTACTGTGTGTGGGGGAAAAGTAAAAATAAATCAGATCAGGGGAGTGCTGTGTGAACGGAGGTTGGACAGAAGCTGCTCTGTCAAGTGACAAAGGGATGGTCAGACAGAGAAAGATGACAGAATATGAAACATGGGGAGGCGCTGACGATCCCTCTGAACACACTGAGAGTCTTCATCAGTCTGTGCTGTGTGATGGACCTCCCACTGCTGCAGCACCTCAGGCTTTCCTGGTCTACACCCCTCTGTCCACCCACTGTCTGCTTCACAACGTCTCAAGTGTGCACTGCTGTTAGTATACACTTCATGTATAGGATCTGCATACTTAATGTGTTTGTACTATTATCTATACAAATGCTTTGCAAAGTATTAACAAGTCTAAGTGCAATCTAAGTGCATCCAAGTCAGTACGTTTACATGCACATGCACAGACGAGCTGTTGGCAATAACCAAGCTAAGGATTTAAATGGAGTTTATGACAAATCTGAGTGTACATGTGCGACAAGAGAATCGGATTATTGAGTGTGGTACGCCTCCAAGACACTAGGTGGCGCTACACACCCTTTTGCGTTGGCATTCTTCCAGTTCTTCTTCTACTGTGTTGTTGTCATCCTGCTTCCGTGGTCTCGTCACTTCCAGAGGGGGAGTGCTGCTAGTCAATAGTCCGTCTAACCGTGGTTTACATATACATGTCGGAAAAGCTCACATTAGAATAGCATTATCTTGCACGAATAGGTCAGTTATAAAAGCTACAGTTCGGTTCAACTACAGTTCAGCTAAGGTGTATGTATGGCTTTGAAAACTCTGATATTAGCTGGACTAAGGCAATAAGTTGAATTTCTCTAAGTGCATGTAAACATACTGTGTGTTTGTTCCCAAGACGGTCTCCATAAGAAAGTAAACATTGTATATTTGAGGCAGACTTTCAAAATTTCTAAACCAATAATAGTTTGATGTCAGCCTTGCAGAAATGCACAATGCCACATGGTTAACACCGTGAAAATATTGAAACAATGATATTCAAGGTTAGAAAAAAATCATCATGGTTTGTGTCGGTTTGATAAAGTAACAATATAACTGGTGTAAAAAAAAAACAGCTACCCATAGCAGACTTTTAGTGTCACATATCAACTCTAAAGTCCAGACAAACAGTGTTTGTTTGAGCCAAAGGGAGAGAAACTCTCCAGTATTTCACAAAAACAAAAGGTGAAAAGTTAATTATTGTCTCAGTGGGCTGTGAAGTGAGACAGTTTGACTCCTTTATATGTTGTTAAATATTTCACACATCAGATTTACATTTCTAGGAGCATCTCATCATCTCATTGTTTGCTCTGGTTTTCTTTTTAAACCATCAAAAGGTGTACATTTATTTCTACCATGTATATCTGGCTTTACTTCCTATTAAATGTTATTAACACGTTGGTCTCACGTGTTGATTCATACATGAAGATACATAGAGACCAACTTTTTTTTCCTTGCTTTAACAGTCACTGCAACAGATGGTTGATATCACGATTATGCAGTAAAACACAAAAACAACCCATATGTAAGTAAACAAGTTCTGGGTCAGAGCTCATTCTGGAAAAGGTAGGAAATCACTCTGAAGTAGCAGCTGACATTTATGAAAAAATGCAATAAAATAATAAAGATTTGTGCTGTATCCACAGAAGTGCAAGGTTGCCTTGAATGGTGTTTTGTGTAACATCACGGTTGTTATAGGATCTCTCCGGCGGAAAACCTACTTCTCTGTTGTCTGCTCAGTTTCCCTTCACACTGGTGAACTTGTTCAGGAGTCACCAGACACAACATTTCACACACATCAGACATGTTTGATGTCATCAGAACGGCTGAGGTCAGAAACAGATAATCTGTCCATCAGTCCTGACTCAGACAGTCGGGAAAACCCACTGGATGTTCTCTGCAGTAATGAAGTACGATGCCTCACACATTAAGATCTCATGTGGAACGTGTAAATCAGCATTTCATGTCTCTGTACACAGTTCACACTCATCTGCTGATAGTGATGTCTGTGTGGATGAAGCATTAAATATGACTCATGTACTCTCTGTGCTTCATAACTTGAAATCTTTGTGGCGACCATAAGTCCATTTAGTTTACACAGCCTGCGTCACTCTGATCATCCTGCTGCATTGATTAGAATAGGAATGTCTAACAAGCTGCAGCCCAAAGCTGCAGAGGGTAAAGTCGTTCAGTGACCTGGAGAATCTGGACGGCAGCGCTGGTATCATCTGCATAGAGCAAGACAGAAAATCCATACCAGCTTTGGGGTCTCTGACCTGTGACCTCTGTGATAAGAGAACAGAGAGTTTTCCTAAGGGAGCTGGGTAGAGTATCCAAATGTTCCTCCAGCATGGCAGCTCACTGGTTGGCAGTAAAAGCTCTCAAGTACGAATGTGTGGAATGTGTGTCTAATGAGACCCTTCCCTATAGAAATACACACTGAAAAACAGGCTTCCTGACCTCACTGAATAAATAACCGCGCTAGGTCGAACACTGTTGCTACAGCTGTAGCAGAGAAAACAAAAACACCTATAGTGTTGTCACATGGCGAGCGGCTTCCTCAGCAGGTATGATGGGACCAGAGACTGAAGGGATTCAGCTGCTGACTTATCATTTGCCTCATGGCTAACAACATTAGCTTGCAGACAGACAGCTTGTTAGATGGTGACCTTCAAAGAACCCCGTCATGAGTTTGACGTGGGAAATGTTCCCTTCTTCCCTTCAATCTCTCACATCTTGATTTAATGGTGTGTTTCTATGTACGTAAATGCTGGACATGTAGAGAACTAGAGCTGCAATATCTCAAATATATGTATCTATGTTTTGTAAGTCCATTTAACTTGAACTATAAAGCAATAATCTTGAAGGTTAAAATACACAAATGCATGTGAAGTCACTATCTATCTGAGGTCGCACTTTTATTTATTATGAAGTAGTCACAGGAAATACTCTGACCACTATTGTTAATCAAAAAAATGCATCTCTAAACAGTCATTCTTTAACAGAGGATCACTCTGAAATATTGCTCTCTCTCACAGATATTTTACTCGAAAAAACATATTCAGAGGACTTTATTTTGAAATTCCCAGTGCTTCGGTGTGTTGGGAACTTTGGTAAGCAATGTGCTTAAAAATGTGAACATTTCCTTTTTAACTTTCAACAAACACCAGCAAAAAGATGTGTGCTTCTGAGAGCGACCTGATCAATACTGCAGAATAATAACACAGTCACACCAGGGAAGTAGCAGGCAGCAAACACACAGCAATTAAAACTGCACAAGCAATCAATACCACCTCAAGAGGAGCAGCAAAAGCAGCAGAAACCAAACATAAAAAAAAGTTTTACTTTAAGTCTATATAGCTTAATAACACTAACACACTGCATTTACTTAACCCTTTACTTAACCCTTACTTAACCCCTGAGTCTGTTTTGCTTATCCAGAAGACTTGGAAATTACAATATCTGGCAATTATTTACAAATTACTGCATGTTATAAGACTGTTATAATAGTTTAAAATGATGAAAAACACAAAAGACAGATTGTACATGTTAAAGTTGAAATTTGAAAAGTATGAAAACTATTTCCGATACAATTTTGAGAGTCTTTGTCTCTAAATATGCAAAAATCGGCTATAAAATGGAAACGTACAAGCGTTTTTTTATCCCACTGGCTTCTAGGAGAGGCATTAATGAAATTACCTTAACGACACCATATTGGCTGTAATGGTCAAGGTCTCAACTTTCAGAAGCCATCAGATTTTTTTCTGATACCACAAATCATTATGTATATCCAAAGTGCGCATGCATGCAATATTTTGTCGGCGAAAATTTAGGTGCTAAAGGGTTATTTGATGTCAACCTGCATATTACAGCAAAATATCAGATGAGAATAACATTTACAACATTTCCACTCTGTCAAACATGCAGTGATTTTTAGGTAAGTCTTTTACACATATAAAGCATCAACAGTGCTGACAGCTCAAGGCGTAAACACTGTTTTTGTTGTTTAAAGTGAGGAATCTGAGCTGGACTCCTTCAGTCTTATTCTTCATGTGTTCGTGGAAAGCTTTACATGCCCGGTGAGAAATGGACTTAAGTGCTCACTTGTAAAGTCTCAGAGCTGACGGTGATGTTTTAGGTGACGGCATTTTTATTCATAGCATGAAATGTCCACCTCGCTCCTCCTCCTCCTCTTCCCTCTCCGTCAGGTCGTACAAAGGCTCATAAAACAGGAGCCATAGGGAGAGGGAGATGGAGTGAGTGTCTGTCTGCATGCAGATGGCTGCACTCACTCATTCAGTCACTGCAGCCAGTCCTGCAGGCAGTCTGTGTTTACAGAGACAGACCCTTTAATGAAGTGGGCCTGTGTCTTCACACTCTAGTTAAGACAGTCTCTCAGTCTGCATCCCCTCACAACACTCATTAACCACACCAGCTATACCCCCATGTCCTCCATATGCAGCTGTCCGTGGCAAATGCCTTGCTCAAGGGCAAAACAACCGTCATTCCATCTGGGGGCTGGACAGCAGCTGTTTAAAAGAACATGTTATGCTGTTAACGGGCACTGTTGGCCACGGTGATGCACAGAAAAGTAAGTGCAAGTGGGCTAAATGTCAAACTTAATAAGCAGCAGCTGGGAGTGCAAGGGAAGGTCAAGATATGTATCAAATTAAGAAGTGTTGGTTATATCTGGAAGAAAAAGTGCCGGTAGAGGAGCTCCATACCATTAACTGATACTAAAATACATAAGAAAACAATGAGCTACTGTACTACTAATTTTTATCACTAATTAAAGTCACATGGTCATTTCTGCTGACTCCATCACTAGTTCCTGTCAGCTCCATTCTCTGTATACATCAATGGTCAGCTCCATCTGCACTGATGTATTTACCTTAAGCCCTAATTTCCAGTGAATGAGGAATGACGCCGTTGTCCATGACTGTCCGTCAGTACCCATCAGATCTGTTTGGACACGCAAGGACTAACGAGATCGTAGATATTATTATGTTATTAAAATATTATTCTGGACCTCCACAATCAACATCTTCTCATCCATGGTGTTAAAATGGTTAAACGCTGTCTGAAAAAAACATTTACCTGGTCTCTTCCTGCCAGTTATACGATCCGCCGTGAATATTGATGATTTTATTTTGAAAATAAACTGGATGTCCTGCACGATCTACTCTGTCGCCGTGTTCCATCTACAAAAAAAGAAGCTCTGTCTATTCGTTTCTGCAGGCGTCGACACGTCTGCGCCGTTCCATGTTCAGTGGAAATTCGGGGTGAGCGTCAACCATTAGAACACAGAGATGCCAGTGACTGGTTTGTGAGTTTGCATACAGCTTTCTTTATTACATCTAGTTCTGCTTATCCTGAAAATGTGCATACATGCTTTTCTTTGCACTGGGGTTTGCCTCTCAGGATATATGCCATGACCAATGACATATATAAAATGCAATTTGATTTACAGGTAAAAAACTAACACAAAAATGTACACATACATAGTAAAAATATAAGTATAAGTTCCACATCCAAAAAGAGCGTCATCAGCTCGCTGACAGCTGGTGATGAAGACTGTGTGAAGCTGCTAAAAGCTCTGAAAGAAGTGCAAGTTTCAACCAAAGAGTGTTTATACACCACAGTTCAGTTTTTCCACTTCTGAAAAATGTTCTATTTAAAATCATAACAAGTTTGAGTTAGCAGTGATTTCCACAAAGACTGACACCTACAGAAAAGAATCATAATAAAACAACACACAGTATAGTGACACTGATACAGTGAGTAAGAGCAAAGCAAACTGAGCAGTGCAGTGACCACTGGGCTCCGATAATGTTCCCAAATTTAACTCAAATGAGGATGTGGAAGATTATCTCTCGAAATAAATCAGATCCAGACAGAGACGAAGGGGAATTTCACACAGTCATGCATTCCTTCCTCAGCTACTGGAGCAGACACTCGCACTCTTCATACACATCCAGCTCATTAACATGCTCATGGGGTTGTGTTGCGTTGCTTTTCCCCCCACGGCCAACTTCTTAACACACATCTGGAAGGTATCACAAGAGCGTTTACGGGGCCAACTTTGAGCTGTTGTTACATTGGCCTCCTGCAAAGTGACGCTAAAGTCGGCAATGACTCAGTGTTTCTGCACACCTCTCTCTTTGACGTTCATTTATTCCATCCCCGTCTCTTTCCCTTCATCTGGATCTGTCTGTGCAAACACTATCTGCTCTCCAGCTTCCTCTCCAGACGTTAAAAAATCTTCCAGAAGCTTGCTCTTCTCTGGAAAGCATGTGGTTTTAAAAAGGAAATATTCCACTTTTGCCACACCCAAACTTAATGTTCAGGTGTTTGATCAAAACACATTCCCCCTATTTCTATTTCAGACACAAATGTTCTTTCCCTCATTATCCAGAATAGCTATCAAAAGTGGTGTTAACTTGTTGCACTCAGCAGCTGACAGAAAAAATGATTGTGCCAATAACCATTTCAGAAGAAGGGAGTCATGTCCCTTTTCTAAAATGCTAAAAAGTAATTGTAATCCTTGTGCACTGAACTTTAAAAAGCTAAAATGCTGCAGTTTTAGTGTGACCTCCTCTCCTGTGACTTTTTCCACATATTTATCTTTTTTTATATGAAAGCTCAATAACTCTGCACACAGTTTTCAAACTATTTTGGGGTACAGTGCAGAATAATGTACATTTAATTCAGAATTTAATAAAGAAAACTTTAACATCCAACAACTAGAAAAGCACTCAGAGAGCGCAGACCTCCGCCAAGCTTGTGGCAGCGACTTTTTATTTAAAGTTACCCCCGCCACTAAGGAGGTCATGTTTTCACTGGGGCTTGTTTGTTTGTTTGTTTGTTGGTTGGTTTCTTGGTTTGCAAAATAACTCAAAAAGTTATGGATGGTTTTTGACAAAATTTTCAGGATTGGCCGGAGGTGGCTTAAAACTGATTAATTTTTGGTGGTGATCGGATCCGATTCAACAGCATCACCAAGACTTAATCAGTTTTAAGTTAGGCCACTTCTGACTAACCTTGAAAATTTCGTCAAAATCCGTCCACAACTTTTTGAGTTATTTTTCAAATCAACAAACAAATAAACAAACCCCGGTGAACACATAACCTAATGTCATGCATGTACAGATACTACCTATGCTTCATTTATAATCAAAGATTATGTGAATTAATATAATAGAAGTACTTTAACCTGGTGTCCACATCATCTCTGATTCTTGCTTTGGATGCTTTAATTCTTTTTTTTTTTTTTTTTGCAAATTACAATCACACTGGGATGTTTTTATGAGTGCACAGCCAACCAATAAAATACCACTATATGTTTAATCCAAACCAAAACAATGGAACTCTTTATCCTAAAAAAATGATTCGATTTTTGTCTCTATTTCAGAGTCGTGTCCCTAAAATGTGACTGTGTGAGCAGATTTATGTCCCCACAATGACAGTATAACAAACACATGTACACAGTGGAGCAGCTTCAGGCTACAGTGTTCAGATTTTGTCATACATGAGTGGACTCTGTGTGACCAGTCGTTCTGAGCTCTGCTGGGAGGCTACAGATGGCACATGTGTGTGTGCTGCATCCGAGTGTGTGAGCAGGAAACACACCACAATGCCACCTGCCATCACACACACACACACACACACACACACCAGACCAGCCCTCCCCGTTCTCACCTCCCCCGTGTTAACCAAAAAATCTACATCATCTCCCTCTCACTCACTCTCTCACTTACTCTCACTCACTCACTCTTAGTCAGTTTCCTGCACACACAAATATTTGCAGGGCTACTCACTTGTATTCATAAAAAAGTACATAGTTCATAAAGTACTTCTATGCTTGTGAGGACCTACTTTCCTAACAGTATGAAGAGCCACTGGATGTTTCACAGTGGATATAACTGCCTCTCAAAGCACTATGGGACAGCAGGCGGTGTGGGATTGAGCTCAGTGAAAGGTTGAATGTTCCTCTGTCACCTCTGAGATTACAATAAGTTGTTTTTGCACTCGGTGCTCATTTCTTACCCCTAATCTACACTTAACCTAATCCTAATACAGCCCTTTAAACCACAGTCCTCACTAGGATTGGGTACGAATTTTGATACTTGAATCGACATGCTCCGATCCTATTCGGTATCAAAAAATGAATCATCTTTCGATGCGAAATTCTGATACCCAAGTGTCTGTGAGCCATGCTCTCAAATGTCTCTATGGATGGGGGACATGTCCCCTTCACATTCATAGAGACACTGATCCGTCCCCCCACTTTACCAGCATAAGGAGACGGACATCACGAGTAAAACAGAGGATTAATGTCATTGCAGCAGCACTGGGAGCAAAGGTTTTTGTTCAGACTCATGATGTGTTGATGATGTACAGGAATGTCCTAATTTCCAAGCTCCAAGTCAGAATTTAAATCAGAAACCCTCTGTGAAGTCAGATCTCCACCTCAGAGAGTCAGATTAATCTCATTAACCTGACATAGAATTCATGCTATCTGCTACTGACGTAAACAGTAGCTACATGTTCTAAACTTTGAGGTCATGATGATCTGAGCTCCAAATTCTGACTTCCAGTGAACACACCATAAGAGGGTCCTAAAGAGGTCTGCTCCATTCCAGTATGTCTACCATGATAAAGCCCTAATTACACAAAAAAAACTTATTAAGATATCAAAATAAGTATCACTCTGGAACCAGGGTCAAAACAAATTAAAAAAAAAATAAATTTAACACTACCGAGCCCTAATCCCTAAATATAAAGATAAAGTACAAGGACAAACACAAGCACATTAATGTTTCCAGAGCTACTCATTAGAGCCACTTATCAGATGCTATTTTCTCCTACACTTAAAGTACACACACTCAGAAAATAATCACTTTTACACGTGCCACCCATCCACCCACACACATTGCATTTTACGAGCATGACTGGTTATCAGAAGCAATAAGCACACATTTCAAAACAAACAGAAACATCCAGACCTTGAATAAAATGACACATTATTTGAAGGGAACCAGTTTCTTCAGTGCACTTCGAAAATGTTTTCAAGCAAATCCTATTAAAACAAGTAAGAACACACACACACACACACACACACACACACACAAACACGCACAGAGACACACAACAACACTACGATAAATTGGGCCAAGCAGCCAACATATGAATATCCTCACCCTGCACCTCGGCCGAGCAGATACAAAGCCACGGCTGCACAATCCTGCTGGGAAATTAAAACGGAGACGAGGAGGAGGTGGAATTTGTTCTCATTTAGGAGCAGACAGAGGAGGGAAGGAGAACGCTATTGCCCCCTCTTTCAGACAGACTGTTTAGGGACCATGAAGGATGAAATGAGATTTTGGTGGAAACTGGGTTTAATCTGAAAAAGTTGAGAGGAACGAAAGTCAAAGTTGACACTTCAGGGAGTATACAAGTTTCTCCCAGGCCAAGGAAGCTTGTGTGAGCTACTATTTAAGACGAAATGCCAGATGTAACCACAACATCTAAGTAAAAACACGTCACTTATACAGGCTTAAACAAAGACAGAAGGGCTTTTCTGCGTCTGGATTCAGAGAAAGGCCAAATGTCTCCGCCTGTACCTGAGAGATTTGGGAGGAAAAAGGCCCTTTGTCAAGCGACACTCAATCCACACCTCTCTAAAGTGAGTTAGGGGCAAAGCAATAAACACTGTGTCACTTCCACTGGACTTTGACATGTGTAACCCTCAACAAGTTCATCTGCATTCACAGAGAGGCCCGGCTCCCCTCTCCTGTCCCCAGATACATGTGACATTAATTAGCTCACTCTATTCAGACACACACAGATATATAGAGAGTGAGAGAGTGTGGTTGACAGACAGAAAAGATAAAGAGCAAACAGTTGGATGTTGTGAAATTGCCTTCATTTCAGAGGATGATTTTATTAAACAGAAATGCCCGCTGGTGTTGTGACTTAACGAGTTGCATAAGAGAAATAAACCAATTTAAAAGAGGATAAGTACATTTTCCAAATAAGCTTTTCAGGAAAAGCCACTTTCTTTTTCTGGTGGATTGCTGGTTTTGGAGCTCAAGGCTCACACTTTAGCGTCATGAAAGACAGAAGGAAGCAATAACAACGAGCTATTACAGCAGCAGCACCTGCAACATATCTCAGTGTCGTGTTAAAGTTAAAGGGATCGTTCAGAATTTTGGACATAGGACCTCATTTCCAAGTGAGCCGGAGTGTTGGAGATGTGTGGAGACAGTTTTCAACAAATTTCATTCAGTCCTTCTAGCTGCAGAGTTCACTGGTGCAAGGTTAATGCAAGTCAATGATTTTAGTTTAGCCTGCCATTAAAAACAGTCTCACCCACTCCACAGTGCACCTGAGGCAAATCAGTTATAACACCAGACTATCGATGTAAATGTCTGTGTTGATAGAATCATTTTAGACATAAAACTATCCTTGCATTTTGAAGGATTTATGTCTCAGCAGCAGCAGCTAGATCGACAGCAGCGGACTGATATCAGCTAGCAGTAGGTTACCAGAGCTATAATAGTTTGTTTACCTTGGATTCCTCCTCCGTCCATTTGTGTGTATTTTCCTCACTGTCACCACCAGTCTCTGGTTCTTCTGTCCTGGTTTTCTGCAGCTCCAGCGGGGGCTGTCTCTACTGACGCTCTCTCTCCTTCCCTTTTAGCATCCATCTCTCTCAGCTCTTCGTCTGTATGTTCCGGCTCATCCAGGTACGGTTCATTGGAGAAAAATTGCTCATCATCGTCTTCAAAGGCATCAGAAAGTCCTCCAAACGTGACCATATCTGGTCTTCAGAACAGGCTTCTTTGTGTACTCTACGTTGTCTATCATTAACAGCTGCATGTAAACAAACTATTATAGATCAGGTAGCCTAGCTGTTAGGTGATATCAGTCCACCGCTGTCGAGCTTACTACCAGGAAGTACATTACGCCGCTGCTGCTTCAAAATGCAAGGTTGGTTTTACGTGTGAAATTATTCTATAAACACATTTACATCGATAGTCTGGTGTTATAACTGATTTGTCTCAGGTGCACTGTGGAGTGGGTTAGACTGTTTTTTATGGCAGGTTAAACTAGAACCATTGACTTGTGTTAGCCTAGCACCAGTGGACTCTGCAACTAGAAGGACTGAATGAAATTTGTTGGAAACTGTCTCCACACGTCTGCAACACTCTGACTAGTGTCTAGTAGTGGAAGGTTTGGATGAGGGGAGGACATTTTTGTTAAATCTTTGGACCTGTGAAGACTAAAAGGGGGCTACTCAAAAAGTAAACTAAATCTGGTCATATCCAAAATATTACTTTTAACAGCGGTAATTATACAGATGATATAATGAAAACATCACAGCATTTCAGTTTTAGATAGAAAACATTAATTTCAAAGATAGGATGCAATTTCATTAATTTAAAATTTTAAAAATACACTTATTTATCTAATTACTGTGTTTAAACACCATTCAATTTGCAATAAAAACCTATGTTTTCTTCCTTTTTATTTAGTATATATTGTCAGTGTTTATTGCTATTATTATTACTTATTCTATTCTGTCTCTGCTGTTGTTTAATATTTTTTTATTATTGTAATTTGTCTATGCTGCTGTTGCAGGTGAATTTACCCTAAAGGGGGATAAATAAATTTTAAAAAATAATAATATTCCATTCTAAACATCATGTAATGTATTTGGACATGGCTCAACTGAAATATAAAATGCAATAATACAGAAATCAATTAGCACTATAAAACACCTTAACTTTACTTTAAATAGCTATGTAAGTGTTTTTTGCTTTTAATATAGAACATCATACTGTAGGTAAAAGATGTAAACATTACCTCTACTACCACTACTGGTTAACACATAACTCATCTTGATGTGCACTGAGCTAAAGTGTTGGCATATAACAGCGGAGTGAATGACGCTGCAGTAGTATGCTCATGGCTTCGTTCTCAAGTCTTGACTAACACACCCATTTCCTGTGTTTCTTCAGTCAGCACACTGAGTCAAAAGATCTTGGCTCATAGCTCACAAATTTGGGTCATCACACTGAACACATTCATGTCTGTTACATCCACAGCTGTGTTGTGTACTCATATCTGTGTGTACATACTCTGCATTTTAATCTGTTTATCATCTGCCCACAAGATGTTTGTGTGTGGAGATGGGAGGTCACCCTGGGGCCTTTCTACCCAGACACATACAACACATTCCTCTACAAGCTGTGAAATAAAAAGACTTTATTGTCCGTACTGCTAATGAACAGCCATTTTGGCTCCAATGGGGACGACTCTCCCGTCACGCATGTTTATAAAAGGACAAAGCTTCCCAGGGTGCTTGTCCTACGATGAGGAGGTCAAAACACAGTTTGGCCCGCTGACCGACCTCTGACCCTCGTATCCTGGTGGAGACTCATCCTCATGTGTGACATTGAGTTTTCACGGGTCTTTTAAGTCCAGAATCTGATGAATGAACTGAAGTCACAATCATTTATATTTGATGAACTACTAGAATTTTTAATGGTGACTTTTGGGAAAAACTCATGTAGAAACATGTAGGTCAGACTTTTAGAGGAAAGTAGAGCAAGGCTTGTCTGTAAATATCATACCCATCTACTAGTCCATCTATTTATATACATTAAAACCTTAATACAAATATCTTAACCCAATTTGTTTTAATTTGTTTTAAAAAAATTATTAGGAATTTCTCCTTTGATGGTGCTGCTGCATTAGGACCTGCATGCACCAAGGCATTATGACTTTCCCATGCTTTCATATGTCATCAGGACAGTAGCAACTATGAAATAAAAAGACTAGATGTATACAAAATACATGGGAAAAAAAAGCTCTATTTCTGTACATTGTGATACTGCCTTTTCAAAATAAAAAATCAATTAAAAAAATAAATGTGCTCACCATAATATTGACATTTTTTAGGGATGAGATGATGCTGTACAGTTTGTTCTGATGCACATTTTTACAGGATGCATGAAAAAAAACCCACTTGCAAGCAGATGAAGTCTGAGCCTGAAAACTCCTAAAGACCCAGAAATTTAAAAGTAGCCATGTCCAACCACCGTCACATTAAATGAGACGCCTATGCCTCGTTGGATAAATCCTCCAGACTTATTACACCAGCCAATCCAGCGATCCATCCGTTTACTCATCTCTCATTTTTACACTCACTGTATCCACGCAATCCTCACAGTGGATTTGTATTAGTCAAACCAATAGAAGCTGTGCACAAAAATAATTCAAAATAAGCTTTATCGTCACTATTTAATCCATCTGTTTGGTCTGATAGATGCCTCCCCTCCCGTGCATGAGAGTGTGTTGGTATGGGAACATCTGGAGTCCATCAGTGAGTGTGTCCTGTAAATCCTGGGATTGCAGCTGTGTGTGTGTGTGTGTGTGTGTGTGTGTGTGTGTGTGTGTGACGTTGCCGACTGGGTCCCCCCACCAAACACTCTCTCCTTGTTAATCTGCTCGTTAAGGATCTAATCTGACATGTGTTTTCATTTGTATGTGAAAGTGTGAGAGTGTGTGTCAGACTCACTGATGAGCAGCGAATCAGCAATGTGCAGCTTGTGTGTGCATTTCCTCCTTATACTGTATATTCTGCTATTCTCTGCATGTGTTCCCTATGTGTGAGCCAATTTATATGGGATGCAGAGTTCACGTCTGTAGTTGTTTAAGAAAGCAAAGCCAAACAATGTTGAGCTGCCTCAGAGAAACAATAGCAGGAATCACAGTTCGCCCTTCCTTCCATCGCACAAATATTTACCGCTGAGAGTCGACTAATGAAAGTCAGCCAATGTTCAAACCATAAAAATAGAATATATATATAGGGAATGGACGTTCCCATTCATACAACAACAACAAAATGGTACAGCATTATGAAATAAATAAAAAGGCTGTAAAAGCTGTAAGTTGATTTTGAGCGTGCTTTCACATTCTGTATGGTTTTATCATATCTGCATGAGCTCATAGAAAAGAAGAGAATAGTTTTTTATTCACCCTCCACAGCAAAACAAGTTACAGTAATAAAGAATCGATAAACAACAGCAATGAAATCATAGAATAAGTAATCATAATAGTATAAAATATTTACAATATATACTAAATAAAAAGGAAGAAATGTTAATTAAACAATAATTCGATAAATAAAATGTATTTCTACTATTTATAATGTGGATGTGACATGTAGAAATAGATATTATAACATAAAAAACTGTGCAAATTTGCTGTGCAAAAATATTTTACATATAGAAATGATACATGATAAACCCACTGTAACCTGCTTGGTTGTAACAAACAAAGCTAGTAACTATATCAGAATTGATAAACTACAGCCTTTTGGACTTTTTGATCTGGCCCACGAAGCTTGTCCAAATTATATGATTAAATTCAAATTATATTATATTTAGGGCTGCCGCCACAGATCGCTTTAATATGGCAGCATGTGTGACAGTAAGTCTAATTAGACAAACTGCCCGAAATGTGTAAAAACTAAAGATTAAAGCAGGTCATAAAGCAGAACTCCATTCAAAAACTCAAGGAAAATAACAACACAGTCATTACTAAAAATCAAACATGCTGATAGAATTAGATTAACCATCTTTTATGAATCTGTCCAAGCTTCTCCTGTAATTCAGCACACAAATAATCCACCAAAGAGCATCGATAAAGTCTTAATTTGTAAAATGAAATGGACGAAAAGGAAAAGAGAAAGAGATGTTCTTTTCATAAACACAGCTCTTATTAGAGATGTGGTGTCACTCTGATTTTTAGCAGCTTACACACACACACACACACACACACACATATATACATATATACATACACATTGTGGGAGGAGAAGTGGGTTTTTAGATTCACCATCATAAGTGGAGGTGTAGGGACAGCAGGTGGTCAAAGAAAAAAGGGGTGAAACATAAGGAGTGCACACAGAGTTCAGAGAGTGTGAACAGAGAGAGAGAGAGAGAGAGAGAGAGAGATGGTGAAATAAGTGACAGTAGAGCCTGAGGGAAGAGGAGGAAGAGAGACAGTGAGAGGTCTGTCACTGAGGTCAGGATCAGACTGGCCATGCCAACCAGCCTGAAGCCCTTTATCTCTGAGTCTGTCTCTACTTGTCTGCTCTTTCTTTCCACCCTTTCTTTTCTCTTTTTGCTCTCTTTCCTCTCCCTTTTTACTTGTATTCTTATTCCTTTACTATTTCAAGCTCTGTGTGGATCACACTGCACGACCAGGAGGGATTTAATGATTAAACTAATGTCCTCTGTGTGAGTACTTTAAACTCAGCAGGAGGGACTCCCAAACAGAGGCCCTATTGCAATGTCAGGAATGTGGTCATTTTACAAAGGAAAGATCACAGAAGTATATTAATATGTCTTATATTGATCTATTGCCCTGCTACAGGGGAGCAGAACCAAACTAACTAGAAAAAAATAGTTGTGATTTTGTGAATATTTTCTCTACATGAGACATTTCAAATGTCAGACATAAAAATAAGAATGGGATTACATAAAACAGGACAATTGTTCATTCAGACAACAAACAAGAAAACAAATAACTAACAGCCACTGACCTAATTCTCACGGCTGTTTTGTGCTTCAAAGCAACAAATGGAAGAAACACATCGCTGCAAAACACAGAACAAACAACCAAATTATTTTTGATGGCTCACGCCTTTAGTTTCCTTGGGAGCGAGCCATAGGCTAACCGATCTGTGACAGCAGCACATTTAGTCTTCCTGTTTTGTGTGGCGGCTGTGGAACTGAAAAATACAACCATCTGGAAGGGAGGCTTATTTTCTTTGAATCTGCCAAAGTCAGACTGAATGCTGAGCAAAGGGCGGCTGGTGAAATAATGCCTCGGTCTGAAACCACATAAAGACTGAAATTCATCAGAATATTTGCACTGCGGCTAAAACACGAGTCTAAAAGACTGATGATGGAGTCACTTGTTTTGCACTTTCACAAGAAAAGGTCACCTGGAATGAAGTGGGAGCTAAAGTTTGTCCTGCTGTGTAGACGTCCATTTATCAGTCCATCCTTCCATCCATCTGTCCTGAAACTCTTCCATCTATCATTCAACCATACACCCATTTTTCTACCCAACAACCCAACAACTCTTCGAGACCGTTCTCTGTTCAGCCATCTTTTGATTCATCCAATAATCCAACATTAAAATCATCATCTGTTGTTTCATTTACAGTGTCCATCCTACCATAGCTCCATCCATCATCCATCATCCAGACATTCATTCATCCATTCTCTAGCAATTCATTCCACATATACACCCCAAATTCACCCAAAACCCTCCCATCAGGTCCAACCATTGATCTGTTGGTCATTGCATCAGTTGATCCTGTCCTGACATTCCTCCATCTGTCATCCAACAATAACTCCATCCTTCCATCCATTACCCATCTTCACATTTACCCAGGAATCCATCCATTTGTACCGTTCCATATATCCATACAATTATCAATCAATTGACGATTTGGATGATTAATAGGGTAACACTAGGTTCTTAGATGACAATTGATATTGATAGATGACATAATGGTTAAATGAGTTATCCAAGAACCTTTTCTTCCATAAATATACATTAACAGAAATGCTATACACCTCAAATACTTGAAGAAAGCTTGATTTGTGTTTGTAAGTGATTGTGATATGCCAATTTAACCTGACTGAATGTAGTTCCACTGAGCTCCTCACATCTATCTGGACTCACACCCGATGGGAAGGACTTCATCCATCCATCCATCCATCCATTTTCTACCGCTTATCCTCATAGGGTCGCGAGGGGGCTGGAGCATATCCCAGCTGTTTTAGGGTGAAAGGCAGGGTACACCCTGGACAAGTCTCCAGTTCATCACAGGACACATAGAGACAGACAACCACTCACAGTCACATTCACACCTACGGTCAGTTTAAATCAGCCAATTAACCTAATCCCCATGCATGTTTTTGGATGGTGGGAGGAAGCCGAAGTACCCGGAGAGAACCCACACAGACACAGGGAGAAGATGCAAACTTCACACAGAAAGGCCCCGGGCCAGGAATCGAACCCGATACCTTCTTGCTGTGAGGCGACAGTGCTAACCACTACACCACCATGCCGCCTGTGAAGGACTTCAAGGGAGCAAAAAATGACTGAGCCAATCAGGATCACCGGGCGGGATTTTCATAGATGTGACATAGCGGAGAAGCAACTGTTTGATTCAGACAACAATGGCGACTTGCAGAGAGGAGTCATGCGTCAACATTGATTCTGCTCTTTCAACTGTGTTTTTGAATCTATTGCATATTCATTCTTTAAAAGATGAACAGAGAACAGTTTAGAAGGTTGTTCTCGCCAGCGTCACAGGTTGGTTTTAATGTGAGTGGTAGTAGCATGTCATTAAAGATGATGGACAAATGGTTTATCCAATCACATGCAAGGATTTATGATAAAGCCCCGCCTTCTGAAATACATCTCCAATGGAGCTATCCCAGATGAATGTGTGGAGCTAGGCAGAAATCCATTCAGCTGGCGAGAGTCAGGTTAATGCCAAGCAAGATCAATTTCTGAAAACATGAAGCGATTGACGCAACAATTCTATTCCTGTGGCAGCTTTAATCTGTGAATGTCACTTCAATCATCAGTGGTGGATTACACATTACTAGTTTCTCTTTTTACTGCTGTAAATAACATTACTTTGTGACACCACCTGAGATGCACAGCTAATGTAAAATGAAACATAATTTTCACAAATCCTTATTGTGATAAAGGGAGGACTTACATCTCTCTTTTATACCCTTTCATCACAGCCAAGTTGTGAACATAAGTCCAAATAGCACTTTACAAAAAATGTGCAAGACCACAGTACTAGTAGTATATGAATGTCTCCATGTTGACACTGTAACGTCACAAAGCAGCTACATAGCTGTTATATGTATCAGTATTTCTCTTTGTTTCCAAAAATTCACAAAAGCTGCACAAAGGAATTGAGCACCGTAGCATGTTATAAGTGACAGGAAGTTGTGTGTGTGTGTGTGTGTGTGTGTGTGTGTGAGCTGAGGACTGTGCCAGTACTGCCACTAGTAGGAGGAAACAGTTCAGCCAACTCCTAAAAACATGTCCCAAATTATCCTGCCACCACCGACGCATGTTCCTTACCCATGCCTCTGCTCTATTTTACCGCGCTCTGCAGGGATTCACTTTTATCGGCCACGCTATTTCAGACGATGGACGTGGGACAAGACTTGTTCTGGTGTCGCTCCAGATTGGCTACGGAGGCTGAGACGATGAATCTTAGCGTGTCTGAAGAAAAGTGTTACTGGATGTCGTCTAAACCAACGTCTGTTCACTGAGCGCAGACTGTGTCACTTGAGAGTTTGTGGACGTAAAAGAATGGCGTTAGTATTATCACCCAGCTCACTTATAACCCAGCTTCTGAAGGCCTTGTGAACCACAAATTAATATGTTCAACCTCCAGGTTCATCTTGAAAGATGCTTTTCTGGTCATTTCAGCAAGTTTATGATTCATCCAGTTGATGATGTTCTCTAAAAACATAAAGCACTTCATCTTGTTGGTGTTGTTGCTCCCAAAAACTCCCACAATGTTTCCTCCTTCATGAAACACGCAAGCAGGAAACGTTTCCCAGCTGACGAGAACGTATTCTTGTGTTCATAATTACAAACTCTGGGTCATGAGGGTGCACATGGGGAAGATATTTTGTCACACGGATGTTGGAAATGTAGCCTGCGTTTGCTTGTGTTCGCCTCCTTTGTGTGGCTGGTTAACTGCTGACATGTTTCGTGCAGCACTGGAACGTGTTTGTTCCAGTTTGGTCCAGTAATTTAATTATGGTACTGGGAGAAATGGGCAAGCAGTGACAGGCGATCTGATGAGGGAGGAGGGGTGTCATTCCAACAATGAATTTCAATCAGGAGAGGAGACTTGATTAAAACCGTAGGATAGTGGAGTGTTATTGAAACTGTTCTGTGACCTACAGGCTGCTGCCTGGATTTCTCTGAAGACACTGAAGCCCAACAAGCTCAGTTACTCTGACAGTTAAAGGAAAAGACAAACAAGAAAGCAGCACAAATTCTGATTGTCATTAGTTTGTTTTGAAGGCAAAAGAAAGGAACTTTTACCAAATATTCACTGGTTTCAGCTACTTTGCTGCCTTTATTCAGAGTGAAAGTTAAGTTTTATAAAAAATGTTTGGATTTTGGACTTCTGTATGGGAAATTGTGATGGTCATTTTCCACCATTTTATGACTTCATATTTATTTTAACAAAAATTAAGTAACTGAGTTGCAGCTCTGGGTTTATTACCATAACCCCTACGGAGGTTATGTTTTCCCCGGGGTTTGTTTATTTGTTGGTTTGCAAAATAACTCACAAAGTTATGGACGGATTTTGACGAAATTTTCAGGGTAGGTCCGAAGTGGCCTAACTTAAAACTGATTAATTTTTGGTGGTGATCGGATCCGAGTTGATGGCACCACCAAAATTTAATCTGTTTTAAATTAGGCCACTTCCGGCCAATCCTGAAAATTTCATCAAAAACCATCCATAACTTTTTAAGTTACTTTGCAAACCAACAAACAATCAAACAAGCCGCGGTGAAAACATAACCTCCTTGGTGGCGGGGGTAACTTTAAATAAAAAATCACTGCCGCCTTGGCGGACGTCTGCGCTCTCTGAGTGCTTTTCTAGTTATTAATCCTGTTTCACCACAACGTGTTAAACTTTACTTTACTTAGACTTACTGAAACTCACACTATACATGCAACTAATAATTAGTAGTGGTTAATATACCATATAGTAGCTTGATGAAAAGTTTGGCCTGTCAAAGGAAATATCAGAAAATAGTAAAAAAAAATCTGCATGTTCAGTTTAAAATAATGTGAAACTGAAACAGAAAATCTTCACATTTGAGAGGTAGGAAGCAGAGAATGTTTGAACGTTTCTGACTTAAAATACATATAAACATATAATTGATCTACCCAGAGACATCAGAGGTCAAAGGTCAGATGTGGAATCAATAAGGAGTCAGGGTAGTCGTCCAATCATGTCTATTCAGAGCCAGTCATCCGTGGTAAAATACTACATCCTGTTGCTGTCTCCAATCATGGCCTTGCTGAATGCAGTATCACATTGTGCCTGGTGGCATCAAAAAGTGAAATTAAACTCTTGAATATCATCTCAGGAAATTTTGAAGTGGGGCTGCGGTCTCGCCAAAGGCTTAAGGCCCCCCTCAATGGCCATATTTTGAACATTTGACTCGCTCCCAAAAACAACACCACTTCCTGCCAAGTCAGAGAGCCATGAGCTACACCCCGTCATCATCCAACATAAACTCACACAACAAATAATGAAACCAATCGAGCAAAACGGAGGCCCCTAAGAAAACAGCTAAATGACATGTTGAGGTGGCTGCAGGGTGGCCGGGCTGGTGAGCAGACGCAGGTTTGAATCCTGTAGCTGTTGATCAAAATATGGAAACGACGGCACGGGGGAGGAATCAGGCACATGTAGATGTTGAAAAGGGGATATTTGGATGTCTTATGAGCTGAAAACCTTTCTCTCTTTCTTTGCCAGATGGATATTCTTTCTCATTGGATAAGAGCATATCACTAAAATGTTACAACACGTGTTAAAGCTTGATTAAACCATAATATCTGACTTTACAACTGCTTTATTCCAGCATATTAACCTATGGAAAAGTAATTTAAGCAGACAATTACACTCTGTTGGTGGTTCCAGTGCCAAGTTAAACACTGGCTAAAATTTTATGACCAAGATTTATTACATTTCATTAAGTACTTATTACACTCACACTGCTCCCTGGGTTACCACACAAAATAAGGTTCCTGCAGGATGTTCCTGAAGCTTTCCTGAATGTTTGCTCACAACGCTGACGAAGGTGTGTGGTAATAATCCACTAAAAGACACACAATATCCACTATCTGCCCAGAGTGCCTCTAATGTCCTGGTGGTTTATTAGTCCCTCGGTGGCAAAACATGATCCAATAGTATTGGAGGACCGCATCTGTGAGACGGCGCTGGACAGCCAGCCGTGATTTACACAGGAGCCGTTTATGGGGCTTTTAAAAAAGACAGAGGAGCCAACATAAAAGCAGGCTTATTTATGGGACAGAGCGACACATGGGCTGTTGTGTGGATGAACACAATCGAGTGTGTCTCTGGGTCAAAGAGACCAGTGTGTGTGTGTGTGTGTGTGTGTGTGTGTGTGCGCGCATTGGTACTTGTTCACAGCTTTTAGCGGAGTAATGCCCAGAAAGGACCATGACACATGTGTGCAGGAATGATTTGATGCACCTTTGAGTGTCTGTGTGGAAAATGCTGGGTAAGAAAAGTAACCCATTACTATCCATGCAGAGCCATGCAAACCAGAGGTGGAGATGAGAAACATGGCCGCACTGCAGGGATGTTTGCTTTCATTATTGATTCACCTTGTTCTGCACTGAATCACTGATAATGTTTCTATGACACGTAACAAAACAGACATAAACGCCTATGTTTCCAGAGCCAAATCACTTGCAAAGACAGTAAGTTATCAATCAGAAACAAAAACTCCTCACATTTGACAAGCTGTTGTTTGACTGTTTGGGCCTTAAACTATGAATCAATTACCAATGCAAATATCCAGGTGTTTGAACAAGCACGAGATGAGAAATCCTAACAGCTTCAGCTTGTGTTTGTCTTTTTCCAACCTACTCAAACTCCCAAAATCGTGACAGCAGCACTTCTGATGACAGTTTGTAAAATTAATTGAAATCCTCCAGGTTCTGCTGCTGCAAACAAAAAAGGAGTGAGCTACACTTCACTGCTGCTCCAAACACTAACAGGTAAACTCTGCCTCCAAATGAAAAGCAAACACTATTTCTCTGCTCCTGTGATGAGCAAACTATACCCCTCTGATAGTTTCACTGGCATAACTCCCCTCAAAATTTCCTTGAAACAAACAAAAGAGGAACTCCCTCCTTATCAAGCATGCCTTACAGAGCCCATCAAACACAAAGTGGTTTCCAGCAGCCTCATCTCATCCCTGCAGCCTGCTGGGAGCACAAACAGCTCCTCTACCAATAGGTGGCAGAGTTTCACACTGTATCTAGGCAGGATTGAGGACTCTTACTTGCAGTCTCTGTCCTCCAGATCAAAATGCGGGTTGAAGTTGATGAGGATCTTCTGGCCGGGCTCTGGAGCCGTGATCACCCACACGCACTGCTGGGAGGGCAGGTAGGCGCCTGGGTAGCCAGGGGAGGTCAGGTAGTCCGCGGCGTGGATATCTATATTCCCCCCGCATTTATCTGCGCAGCAAGACAAGGCACAAAGTTGTTCAGTTGTGGAGGACTGGACTTTATATGAACTGCACCATATCACAGAAAACATGCTGGCACATGTTGTTTTTTTTAATGCATGCGCATCAGCAGGGATGGGAGTGAGGACAGCCAGATCTCCTGCTGGGGATCATCACAAATCCACATGACAGAAAAATCACATTAACATGACAGGGAATTCAATTAATTAGCATCAACAAGGTGAGAAATGTCTATTTCTTTAGAAAAGGTGTGGTATAAAGTGAAGCATCCCTGCTTGATCACTCCCTGAAGGTGAGCTGGACTGGCTGCTGATTCTCCTGCAAAGAGGCAGCGCGATTAAATCTAATTTTCTCAATGAATGATGTATGAAATTGCTTGTAGCCTATATCAAGCTGCAGTGGCAAAAGCTCCAAAATGAATGAAATGGATGGCTGAAGCGCGAACTGACCTAAAAAACACACACACACACACACACACACTAAAATGTGTAACATTTATTTTATTATAGTATAATGAAGAGATTATGTGTAACGGTCAGTTGGAATTCGCTAAATCATTAAAATACGATGCGCATTTTCTATAATAGCCTTAATTATTTTATTATTATATTACAATTAATTCACCCTGTTGAGCCCTGCAGCCTCCAGAGGGGAAGCTGAACAGGTGAGAAGCAACAATGGTGCAAAATGATAGAAAATGCAAACGGATCACTGCGTGTTGTCAAGCCACGACCAGTCAACACCTACCAGTCTGAGTCAACGAAGCAACCGGGATGACTTGGATGAAAAGGAACAATAGCAATCCACCAGGCATCCTCAGATTGTACAACACAGCCATTCTGGATGAGACAATGAACGGAGGAATAAAACGTCCAGGAGGAAGTTTACGTCCAAAAGACAAAAAGAAAATGCGCGAAGATATCTCAAAGTAAAAGATCTGGTCGTTGTAGAGTCTCCAGCATCCTGCGAGCTTCAGCACCAGATCCCCGAGTCTGTCAGGGAACAACTTGCCATCTCCTGGAAAATAATGATAATAAAAATAATGATAATAATCCAAAAGCAGAAAACAAGAGAAAAAAGGAGGAAAATCCGTTCGCCAGAAGTGGCAGCTGTGCGCCCTCGATTTTTTTAATCAAACATCAAACAGGATCGATAGACGTACTTCCGAGAGGAACATTTAAAAAAAGAACATTTAAAAAAAAGCAGAAATCAGCAGTTAACCGGTGGTGAAAACCAACAGCGCGCTGCTCTCCAAGATCCTCACTCCTTGTTTCAGTTGAGCTCTCTCTCTCTGTCTGCTCACTGACACAGCCACAGCAGAAATGTCAGGAGTACGAGGCGAGCTGAGAAAATAACAGCGGAATTTCCACTCCCCAAATTCCTGCTGCTATCCACTGCCACTGCGCGCAACCAGCAGCCAGCGACCGATGGCTGAGAGGGGTTGGAGCAGACTGACACCCGGTGCGCCCTCTGTGCGCTCCCGACGCACGCAGGAGGAGAGGAAAAAAATGCGCACGCAAACTCCCGCGGGTCAGAGTGGTTAAAGGAGGTGGTGTGGGCAGTGTCCAGCAAGCAAAAAGCAGAAAGAAAGGAGGGAATCCAGATGTATTCACTCCTGGCTTGATCATCTGATAGTTTGCCCTACTGAAAGAATGTGACTTTGCTTTATTTTGATGATAGAAATGCAGAGTTTGCCAAAATATTAAGGTGTGAAGATGTCATGTAATTGCATGAATTTTGCCAATTAATCCATAATTGAACTATTGAATATCACTTGAAGGTTATGCAATTTAACTAATTAAAAAATAAATGTTATTGATCTCTGTTCTAACATGGACAGGGCTAGACAGCATCCTGAAAAGCGACACATTTATTATATCTTAAACAATCTGCAATAGATTTTTCCCTTTGTCCATTTTTAACTTACATAAAAAGTCAATAATTAGCTTTTCTAGCATATTGATTAGGTATGATAGGAGAGCATTGGGTTATCTTTAGATTCACACCATAAGATGAGCTCATATTGAGAGGGGCTGAACACAGATGAACAGAGAGGTATGACGCAGAGCTATTTTTTGTTTTATTCCATTATCAGGCACTACACACTGTGTATTGAAGGTGTAGCATTTCAAGCACTTCATTAGTACATGATATTTTTGAAAAACTGCAGGTTTGTAACCTCAGAGAAGCCAAGACAGGGACATTGTCCTAGAATAAAGCTTATATGTTTATAACAGGCAGAGAAAGAGTTTACATGCTGTAATTGCACACATTAAGGAATTCTATTGCATTGTTTTTTTCACCATCTTCCAGACAGTTGTTCATTTCAGCTCATCTATCTCTCTCTCTGATTGAGATAGCTTGGTAGAAATATGCATAGCATCTGTGTCCAAGGAAAACCAAACCAAAACCATATCTCCAAGATGACTTATTTTTGAGATAAACTGAAGGTTTAAGGATTGAGAGAAAATACTCTTATCTCTTCATTGCAGTGCATCATCTAAAGAATACAGACCTCATGACAAGCTGGTGTTATTTTGTAGGACACTCAATATACACTCAGTGGCCACTTTATTACTTACACTTGTTCAACTTCTCATTAACACAAATATCTTATCAACCAATAACATGAAAACAAATCAATGCATTTGCATGCAGAAAAAAAGCTAAGAACAGGAAACTGAGGCTCCCATTTATAGTCATAGTGCCTGGTTTGATGAGTCTCCATTTCTGCTGTGATATTCAGATGGTTGCGTCAGGATTGTGAGTGTAGTTTTATAGTTCAGGGACAATATAAGGGAGCAGTGTGTGCATCTGCGGTACTTATAAAAGCACATTATTTGCATACATACAGTAAGTAATTTATATACACACTGAGTGTATGACCCAAAAAACGAGCACAAGTAGCCTTATTCTAATGTGTTTTGGAGAAATGACTGTATGTGTTTCAGTTCAATTCAAGCTGTGAGTTTGAGCTCTACAGTGACAACTGGAGTCTGTCTTTGAAAACACAATAAAAAATGTGCTGCAAAGTGTGTTTGCCAGCATTGAAGAGCTGCCATGCTACCGAACTTTGCTAATAACTATACATACTGTATTTATCATCATTGTTTCTGATTTTATTAATAATGGTGAGGTGATTCTAATGTTTAGCATAGCTTGTTTCTGTAGGAAAATAGAGAGAGTGGAGTAAAATGTAGCTAATGTATGTGAATGTTTTATGATGAAACATGGAGAATAAGACACGGCCCCACTGGCCCGTCTAAAGCTACTGTTGGTAACTTGAGAAAGTTTGCTGTTTAGTGTTACGGTTTGCTAAAAATCCTGAAAACACTGGAGCAGTAGTAACAGCATATTGATTCGTATTTAGTTTGACACTTTGATCAGAGTTCACAAGCTTAATGAGCAAAAGATTGACAGCGGTGTTTGAGCTCTGATTTCTTATTTATCTTTAGGTATAATGAAATCCTGCAGATGCTGTTAGGAGCACGAAGAGGAAACATCTGCTGTCAGGATATACTGTAGCTTAAGCTTTAAACGAACTCCATGTATTTTTTTTCATCTAGTGGTTAAATTTGACTTTGCATGCATTGCAAGATGGTTGGAACTACAGTAAGCAGAATGGGTCAAGTCCCAGGTGGCCACTATCACCACAGATCCCCAGCCCAGAGCTCCGGTAATTTTATGGCCCTTGCTTTTTTGGCGATGAGGATTTAGCGCGGCATAAGTATGGTCTTGTATTACGACCAAAAGTGCAGTGCAGGTTTTAGTTTAGTGGCGGGTAAGTAAAACCGTCGTCTCCACCTTGCTTCTTTGTGAAAAGTGAATCACAAAACGCAGAAATTCATTTTGTCCTGTGTGTACTAGCAGGTAGTGCTTTATGTCCCTCTCGGCAGTTCGTAGTTTTTGATAGACCTGAAAGACATGGAAGCCTCCGTATGAGCGACCCGCTCTATGTAAAGACAGATAACTGATTCTTCACCCAGGAGGATAAGTCAGATTGTTGGCATATGTTATTTTACACCAACGAGGATCTATTTATGAATGAAGACGTTGATTTGAAGTAATAAAATATTTAAAAAAATTACATAGTGTCCCTTTAAGGCACCCTAGCATGCCATGGTGCCCATACTGGTCATTACTTGTGCAAAAAAAAAGGAGCTTTTTTTGTGTTTTCAGAATTTGGGAACTCCCAGTCTATGTGAGCCAAAGGTTGAAAAGCCAACTCATATCTTCATATTCACAAAGAATGATATTCAATGAGCTAACAAATTGTTTACAAAAGACAGACATTGACAAGAGCCTCCTGATTCTCCTGCAGCATATGGTGTTGTTAATTTGTTGACTCTTTTGTAAGCCTTTCGTGAGAGTGAGGAGATGGAGTGATTGAGTGACATGACAACAGAGTAAGAGATCAGCAAATGAGCAGCAGAGTGGGCCTGGCAGAGAGCATGGACGCACTCAGCTCACTTCTCAGAAACACTTGGATCACAGCAGACTTTAATGTTTCCAGTCAGCATTTCAAACATCACATTGAGATTCCAGATCTGGTCGTACTGCACTTGTACGTGTTGGAATGGAATGAATATAAAAGATCTTTGGCAGCACAAACGCACTCCGAACATTGCCAAGCATGACTGAAATAGCAACAGTGGTGAAGTACATGTTAGTGACACTAAACTCTAAAGCAAGGAGAGAGCTTCTGGAGACTGATGAAAATACTTTCCTTCTGTGTCGACGCTGCTGATTGCAGATATTTACTTCAAATGGTCTGCTTGATATTTTCCCGTTACATCCAAGTATTCAGAGACATTATTCAGAATTTAATAAAAGGCCAAGAACAACCCAATAAATCACTCTAATGATTGTCCATGTTCATTAATTATCAGGAGTGTTTGCGCTGAGGCAAATTTGAGCATATGTGAGTGTGAGAGGATGGAAGTGAGATTACAGAGTGTGAAACGTGTTGAGTTGGTTTAGTTAGTGTGTCAATGGAAACACAATGTAAGTCAAAGGATATATTTTATTCATATATGAAGAACTCTGGTGTTTTCTTGGAACAGAAATATGTTTCCCGATATTATCTTTATCATGTGTTTAGCAAAATTCATTTGATCATAGACAATATTAGGTGACCATCGGTTGGAGTCCTTCCAAAGCTTGTATGGGTATAAAATCCCCCTGAATCATCAGTGCAAAAGGCGAGAAACAGTGTGAGAAAATATCCTGCTCTTTGAAAAGCCAAGAGATTGCGAATATAAAAATACAACAAGAGAAGTGCTGAAGATAAGAAAGAAATGTAATCAGTGAGCTTTGTTCAGTGAGAGTTAAAGTTTAGATGGCACCTGCTGTGACAACCGAATCGTTGTGTTTACATCTATCTGCCATGACAGAACTGTTCAGTTATTTAGTAAACCTGTTTTGATGCTGAGGTTTCATACTATCGAGCCAAAGCCAAGCCAGGCCAGGCTTGCTGGTGCTAAGTGTTTTCACACTGCAGGGCCAGGTGCTAACTGAGGGCCACGTCCAGGCTGTCTTGGGGTTAATGCCCCGTGATTTCTGGTCCCACCTACCACCCCGCCAAAGCAGGGCTAGAGGCGGTTTCAGGGAAAAGGAAAAGCTACGTCACTTCCAGCCAAATAAAGCAGTAATGCAAAGTTGGTCTTATGTTTGCAGTTAGCTGTGTAGCCTTCTACTATCGATGTAAACAAATAGCCTATCAGTTAGTGAGCTATCTTCTATACAGCCTTGTGACGATGTGGTATAGCTGGCATTATGAACAGATTGTTTTATGGTTAATATACCTCAGTTCTTTAGTGCTTCCATGCCTTGGCTCTCAGTCATCGTTCCTGTTATAATTTGATTGCTCTTTGCTGTCACACACAGCCTCCGTAACAGCTTCTTTCTTTCTTTATCAAACTTATCAAACCTATCCTGTTTGATAACGCGTTGTATCAGTGACATTTTCACAAATGGTTATGTAAACCGGAGGGGCTAGTAGCCTGACAGTGTGAACACAAACGGTTTCAAGGTATGGGGCTTGTGGCCCAGGGCTATTAGCACTGAGGTGGCCCCTTAATGGCCCTGGCCCGGCCTGGCTTGATAGTGTGAAACGGGCTACTGAGGATACGTTCAAGTAACATGGGAATTTACATTGGATGAAAATACTTAAAGAACCAGCAGCCTCAGTATTTAATTTATCCTTCAGGACTTCTAATAAATTATAGTCGACATTTCATGCTTAATTTTTTAGCATTCATCAACTATGCATTTCTATGAATGAATACATTAACATACTGTCATTTTTTATTTTACTTTTAAAAAAGATGTTTAAGGCGTGTGCTGAAGGGTAGTAATCACAGACTATATGAGATGCAGACAAACATCAACCATGTGGTTGGTTTGTTGCCCAAGCCTTGTCTAAGTACAAACGAACAATGAATAAGGAAATGTTAATGTGTTGTTAATGTAAGTAGCCCGTGTTGGGCAGTAACTAATAGTCTAACGCATTACTTTTTAAATAAATAAACACAGTTACTGTTACAATATTGTGCGTTTGTCTGTTACTTGGTGAATGATTTCCTGATTAATGAATTCAGGTTGCTTTCATTCATGTTCTCAGATGTCTCTATGGACAGGGAGACATGTCCCCTTCAGGTTCATAGAGACACTGATCCGTCCCATCACTTTCCCAGCATAAAGAGACAAACATCACAGGTGAAACAGAGGATTAATGTCACTACAGCAGCACTGGGAGTGTGTGTTTGTGTGTTTAAATTTATGGTACATTCAAGTTGTGCACGAATGTTGGAATTTCCACGCTTCAAGTCAGAATTTAAATCAGAACCCTCTGTGAAGTTGGATCACCAACTCAGAAAGTCAGATTAATCTCACCAACCAGACATAGACGTAAACAGTAGCTACATGTTTTGTTGTACGTCTGAAAGGAAGAGCTGGAAGCACTAAACTTTGAGGTTATGTTGATCTGAGTTCCAACTTTAAATGTAACCATAATTTACTAAATGAACATCATGCTGTACTGGAGAAGACTTGAATCTATAGTGAGACCATAAACTCACATTTACAATGTTTACTGAGGGAATAAAGCGAGACGCAACCCTCGTCTAGCCGGGACTGTGAGGGAATCGACTCTGGTTCCCAGGCCCATGGCACGCACAATCATCTGCTGTGCTACCGGCCGGGTATCACCTCCTACTGACTATTATAAATAATTTTCATATTCAGAGGTAGCCTTCAGAACTGCTACAAATGTACAGTAACTGTATCTTTACACCACCATTTCTGTTTTCAAAGTCTATAACTATTCCAGTGGCTTGTTTTCCATCTACTAGTGCAATCATTAATTAAATAGATCCTGCAATCTGTAGCTTCAAGGTGTTAAACTAAGATTTTCTGAACTCATAGTCAGGACTGGAATCTTTCCTTTCCTACTGGCTGAGGCAGGAAATCATAACGTGTCACTTTTTATATGTAAATATGCATTTCTGATATGAATAAAAGGTGTTTTGTCTTTTATTTTCCCTCCTGTCTGCCACCAATCAGAAGGTCAGTGGTTCGATTCTGGTGTTTTGTGTCCTTGAGCAAAACACCTGACCCCAAACTGATGTATGAATGTGTGTGTGTGTGTGTGTGTGTGTGTGTGTGTGAACGAGTGAAAAAGCACTTTGAGTGGTCAAATAACAAGAAGGGTGCTATACAAATCCAACTCCATTTACCATTCAGACTGGCACAGTGCGATCCATGATATAATACACTAAAAATAACACCCATTTGTTTGTGAGAGTGGGATGGGACAGGAGTGAAAACCCACTCGTCACCCTCTAGGGGAGCATTCAGGTCTCTATACATACCCAGCATATTTTCACAGCCCAGTGTGCAGCCCTCAAAAGTAACAATATGATAACTGTCTTTCCATTGCACTGTGTGGTACGAACATGTGCAGCTACACACACACACACACCTACCTAATGGCTGTGGAATGACGGAGGAGGGTCTGTGTTTCTGTAATGACACCTTCATATCTCAGTAATTACAGGAGACACTGACAGTGATCCATTAGACTGCTGTGGTGGGCTGAGAGCAACAGCAGCGACACGCTGGCTAACACTGGACCTTTACATCTATCCTGTTATTATGCGCTTAATACATGCTCATGTACTGAAACATAAATATTTTGCTTCTGCTCTGCTTCTTGTTATATGATGCACCCATTAATATAGAGCTCACTTCATCTGACCCATTCATGCTCCATCTTTTTATGATCATAATCTGTAATATAGATATCCTGCATGTACTATACTGCAGATGCAGCTCTATTTGAAGTTTTCTCAAAGTAATATTGTCATATTCCATAAATTTTCACTTTTCACAGTAATAGTTGTATAATATAGTGGCTATGTTTAGCACTTTAGAATATCTAAAATATCAATATTAAGTTAGTGTTGCTAAACCTATGCTAAATCAATAAACAATTTACAAAGGATATAAATCAGACAAATGTTTATTTAAATGGGCAGTGTCAACATGAATACTGCTACTGTAAAATACAATAATAGCAATAAAAGAAACCATCAGATGTCCCAGATAAACAAACCAACTTCAAATGCATGTAAAAAATCTTACCAAACATGAAAACACAAGAAAACTGTTTCCATAGCATTCTTTTACACAGTGTCTTATCTTAAGATATTGAACTTTATATCAAACCACTGGGCTGAATACTGAGGCAACTAACAGACAGGTGATTAACCTATAACAAATTATGTGAGGAATGCTTGTGCAGTTTAAAGGGGTAGTTCAGGATTTTGGACATAGGGCCTCATTTCCAAGTGAACCAAGTGAGTGTTGCAGATGTGTGGAGACAGTTTTCAAAAAAAAACATTCAGTCCTTCTAGTTGCACAGTTCACTGGTGCTAGGCTAACACAAGTCAATGGTTCTAGTTTAACCTGCCATTAAAAACAGTCTACAAACACGCTCTCCTTCCCTTTTAGCACCCATCTCTCTCAGTTCTTCGTCTGTATATTCCGGCTCATCCAGGTACGGTTCATTGGAGAAAAATTGCTCATCGTTGTCTTCAAAGGCATCGGAAAGTCCTCCAAACGTGACCATATCTGGTCTTCAGAAGAGGCGTCTTCGTGTACTCTACGTTGTCTATCATTAACAGCTGCATGTAAACAAACTATTATAGATCAGGTAGCCTAGCTGTTAGGTGATATCAGTCCACCGCTGTAGACCTTACTACCAGGAAGTACATTACGTCGCTGCTGCTTCAAAATGCAAGGTTGGTTTTACGTCTAAAATTATTCTAGCAACACAGACATTTAGGCTACACTACAAAGTGTTAGAAGCTGATGAAGCCTCGCTAGCTAAGATGTTACTTCCAAGAATTTAAAGGATTAAAAAAAGCAGGAGACTAGAGTTGGACTCAAGGAGTACAGACCTCTGTCAAGGCCAATTCACTCTTCTTTCTTGGTTTCATGCAACAAGAGCAGTAATTTTAGCATAATCCTGGTGACGAGCAGAGACACAAACAGAAAACAACGTTTTTGGCGTAAAAGAACGTCTCTTTCTCTTTTCCTTTTCGTCTATTTCTCATCACAAATTAATACTTTAACGATACTTTTTAATGGCAGGTTAAACTAGAACCATTGACTTGTGTTAGCCTAGCACCAGTGAACTCTGCAACTAGAAGAACTGAATGAAATTTGTTGAAAACGGCTGAAAATTGTCTCCACACATCCACAGTGTTTAAATTTAATATACAATGTGATCTGTCTGCAAACACATCAATAAGAACGTTTTGAAAACACACTTTTCCAAGATAAAAATGTGCATTAAGACCATTTTGAAAATACACATTGGTAAGAACTTTATGAAAATATGCATCAATGGCAACATTTGGGAAGAAACTGTAGGTATATTTTCCTACTTAAAACAGTTGTGTGAGGTACACATCTGTTCTATCAAAAATCACAGTTGCACTCACCCCTTCAAAAATAATCCTTCCAAGTTAAAAAAAATCTCTCATCCCTCTCAAACACATTTGTCAACACACTGTTGTTACTCCCTCACGTACGCTGACACATGAACAGATGCACAAGTACAAAAAGCACATGCATCCTGAAAAGATATTTCAACATAACACAAGGTCATGGCACTGATGATTGGATCTCACTGTCGAGCACGGCAGCTAACAGACTAACAACTTGGATCATGATAATTACAGCTGTTAATAAGGAGATGACTTGGAAAAGGATAACTGGACATGTTACAAAAAAGTTGATACAGAATGTAGAGTTTAACAAAACTTTATAAATTAATTTCTGAAGTCAAAGGTTGTGGGGTAAAGGTCATGATGTTTCAGGATTCTAATCTGAATATCCATCACCAGAATAAACACACAGAGAAATATTAGAACAGGACTGATGATGTAGAGTGGAACACCGCCTGATTTTCAGTATAAAATTGCCTGGTTGTTAATGAAATACATGGTCTACAGCTCCATGTTTTCATTGCCTATATTATGACACCTAGTCTTATTGAAACCACACATTTTACTGCTTCTTATGAAAAAATTAAATTCATATTGACCAGAATTGAGTTCAGTTTTTGGTCGGACCCTCCACAACAGTTTCTGTTCCTCATGTGGCCACTTGGTGAAGTGTATTTCAACACAGTTTGTCTTATAATAATGTTCTCAGTTTATTTATGTTCGTAGTTTTCCTTGCATTGTATCCAAATTTTGTGGAAGAGTTTGTTAGTTCTTTGTACATCATGGCTGTGGCTGACAAAAAGTCAACAATAAATAATGCTATCAGGAGTAAATGGCTGAATAGACTGTATTTTGACGTTCTCAGGTGGTATTTGGCGTAAAAAGGTTGAAAACCACTGGTCCATAATAAAAGTTATCAAATTCATCATTGGCATTTTTTAAAGTAGAAATGTGAAAGGGTTTAAAAAATAAACAAGCAAGTTTCTATAGCATGCAAAAACTGACAAAACCATATTATAGTAAACACGAGATACAGTACATATCATCCTTTTTAATTATAGATAGTTTACATTAAAGTGAAAAAGCAGGAGATTCCAGAGAAAAGCATTTTCCTGACAGAGAACACTGGTTTAATAATAACAACACCACTGCCTGTTGGCTTGTGTGTAAATATAGTTTCTTTGAAATGGCTTTGTGCTTGACAGTGATGATAATGATAAGTTCTTCTTTATCAGTGGATTTATTAATTTCATGTCTCAGTGCAACTGAGAACAAAACTAATAAGTGGACAATATTAATAGTAAACAGCATGAGTGCAAACAATATAATTAAAGCCTTAAAGCTGATAAAGCCTCGCTAGCTAAGATGTTATTTCCAAGAATCTAAAGGATTAAAAAAAAGCAGGAGACTAGAGTTGGACTCAAGGAGTGCAGACCTCAAGGCCAATTCACTCTTCTTTCTTGATTTCATGCTACAAGAGCAGTAATTTTAACATAATCCTGGTGACGAGCAGAGACACAAACAGAAAACAATGTTTTTGGCGTAAAAGAACATCTTTTTCTCTTTTCCTTTTCGTTTATTTCTCGTTACAAATTAATACTTTCACGATGCTCTTATGGTGGATTATTTGTTTGCTGAATTACAGGAGAAGCTTGGAGAGATTCAGAAAAGAAGGTTAATTTAATTTATCAGCATGTTTGATCGTTAGTTATGTTAGCGCATTGTTAGTTTCCTTGATTTTTTGAATGGAGTTCTGCTTCATGACCTGCTTTAATCTGCTTTTCAGGCAGTTGTCCAGTTAGACTTACTGTAGCTCATGCTGCCATGGATCACGTTAGCACAGCGGCAGTTCTAAATATAATATAATTGAATTTATTAACATAATTTGGACTAGTTTGGCCGGATGGATTCAAAAGCCCTGCAGGCTGTATAAGGCCTGCAGGCTGTAGTTTTCCAATGTCCGGTCTAGAGTATAGAATAAGAACATTGTCAGCTGGTTTACTAGGTGTCATCACATGGTTTGCCATGGTAATAACTACCATAATCACCTCTTTGATCTGTTGGCTGAAAATGTGAAATCTGTCAGGGAGGGATGACACAGTCTCTGAAACTAAAACTTTCCTTGAAAAAAAGCTCAGACAAGTTCAGAACAAGTTCAAAACTTCACCATCGCAGAACAAATGACAGATTTTCAAGGCTGTTGCAAAAATATGATTTCCATCAAGTTTCGCCCTTATCTAAAGTCCAGCGACGTCAAATGCACAATGATATCTGTGTCAAGAGATAGCTGAGTCATACCTTTTTTCTGCCTGTCAGTTGGATTTGAGCCCCATAGCTCAGTCCATGGTTTCCAGCCAACAACAGCAAACTGAAAGTGAGTCAGTATGTATCAAGTCAAGCTAATTACATTCAGCTGCAGCGTCAGCAAACAAGGTTCACTGGGGAGCTCTTTATCACACATCCAAATGCAAATCTAAACATTGCAAATCATTTTTTCATTGCTTTTTTGGAACTAAAGTTTTTTTTTACACTGTAATATAAAGTCATCCCTAGTAGGCCTACTCGGCTGAGATTTTGATCCTCTTACAGTACAGAAAATAACTCTTAGGCTCCTCCACATTTCTGCTCTGAATGATGTTTGCCTTATTTTTAGGGGCAGCTGTTTGATATTTCGCCGTTCATTCGCTCTCTTGGCACAGTCATCATCGATTCAGCCTCAGCCTGTGCTTGGCTCTGAGCAGCTGTACGAAAGAAGGCTTAAGTGCAAGTCCCAAACCTGACACTTCGAGAAACCCTGATACTTTGTCAAGAGAGAAACACTGTCCCACATCTTGGTAAGTGTGTTTGCATGAGAGGATAGCAGTTTGTCCATTACACAGTATATTTTATAATGAAGGAGTCTGAAAACATGAAACAGTCATGAGAGTCAAGTAGTTTTTTTAAATATTAACTATCGTATTTCATTCAATCACATTTTATTCATTATTTTATTTGCATGCATTTTTCATATTATTCTGAGAAACAGAGAATTTAGTCTCATTTGCGTTTAAGGAGAAAGTGTGAGAGAAGGGCTGGTTGTGTGTCATACAGATACAACATTATTAATGTTCTTTTCAAACATGCGCCAACGAGCTGAAACGCAACACCGCAATTACAGCAAAGTGGCTATCAGAGGTCAAAGGTCAGCCCAGAGCACTGTGGTTGACTTCTAACAACCTGAGCAGTTAATCAGTGAGGGAGAGTAAGTCAAAACCACCTGCTGTTGTTTTAACAGGCGTCAGTAGAACATTTATTCCCGTTGAGCAGATGCCGTTTAGGCTACGTTCAGACTGCAGGGCTTAATGTATGTGATCTCCAGTGTGAACTTTAAAAGCCCCAAAAAGTGTCCTGTGTGTGCATTGGAGGACACAACGACGCCATACGATGTCACAGTGTTTATGGAAGTAAATATATACTCTAGCGGTGGAGAGTAAACAGCCCGGTTATGATAAGACCCCTCCAGTTTGGCCTGAATAAAGCTATCCCTCAAATATGAATTAAATCAGAAGCCTCCCTTTCCCTCTACTGACTACTCTCCACATTATCGTCCGCCATGGTTGTTGTTTTTCTTCCTGTTTACATCCTACTTCAGCTCAGAATAGTGACGTTTGTCACTTGTTGATGACATGTAGGTCAGATGAATGTGACACGTCACACGTCAAAAGATCGGATCGGTTTTAGGACGACATGTCCAAGTGGCCTGGGTCACATTTGAAAAAATCTGATCTGTGTCATTCAGACTGTAATTAAAAGATCAGATACAGGTCTCATAGGGGCAAAAAAATCGGATTTGGGTCACTTCAGGCTGCAGTCTGAACGTAGCCTAGTTTCCTTTAATGTTTTTAATGTTTTAAATGTGAGAAAAATATCAGAAAAAAACAGCAACACAAACACGCACTACATGGACATTATTTTTTTTTTTGTAATTGCTTTCTTTTACTGTTGAATATACACTCACCGCCAACTTTATTAGGTTCAATTGCTTGTTAACACAAATAGCTAATCAACCAATCACATGGCTGCAACTCAATGCATTTACTCATGTAGACATGATCAAGACATCTTGCTGAAGTTCAAATGGAGCATCAGAAAGGAGAAGAAAGAGGATTTAAGTGACTTTGAACGTGGCATGGCTGTTGGTGCCAGACAGGCTGGTCTGAGTATTTCTGAAACTGCTGATCTACTGGGATTTTCACAACAACCATCTCTAGGGTTTACAGAGAATGATCTGGAAAAGTAGAAATGTCCAGTGAGGGGCAGTTGTGTGGACGAAAATGCCTTGTTGATATGAGAGGTCACAGGAGAATGGGTAGAGTGGTTAGAGATGATAGAAATACAACAGGAACTAATCACTGGTTACAACCAAGGAATGCAGAATATCATGTGTGAAGCTCAACACTGGAGCCTTGAAGAAGATGGACTAGAGCAGCAGAAGGGCACACCTGGAGCCACTGCTGTCAGCTAAGAACAGGAAACTGAGGCTACAGTTCACACAGAATCACCACAACTGGACAATGGAAGATGAAGAAATGTTGTCTGGTCTGACCAGTCTCCATTTCAGCTGAATGTTCAGATGGTAGGGTCAGAGTTTGGAGTAAACATCATGAAAGCTTGGGTTCATCCTACTTTACATCAACGGTTCAGGCTGCTGCTGATGTAATGGTGTAATGGATATTTTCTTGGCTCACTTTGGGCCCCTTCGTACCAAGTGATCATGTTTTAAACACTGCAGTCTACCTGAGTATTGTTGCTGACCATGTCCATCCCTTTATGACCACAGTGGACCATCTTCTGATGGCTACTTCCTGCAGGATAATGCTCCATGTTACAAAGCTCAGATCATCTCAAACTGGTTTCTAGAACATGACAAAGAGTTCACTGGACTCCAATGTCCTCCACAGTCACCAGATCTCGGAACCTCAGACGAACAGAGATTCTCATCATAGATGTGCAGCCGACAAATCTGCATCAACTGAGTGATGCTATCATGTCAATATGGAACAAAATCTGTGAGGAATGTTTCCAACACCTTGTTGAACGTATGACACCAAGAATTAAAACAGTTCTGAAGGACAGAGGGGATCCAAAGTTTTACTAGCAAGGTATACCTAATAAAGTGGCCAGTGAGAATATTTCTTTAGTATCCAGTTGCACTATCTTGGGAAATGGCGTGTTTTAAGGCTCAAATGGGTTCAATCAACACAAGATTAAAACTGTTGCAGTATAAATGGTTAATGATGGTTTACATAACCCCTGTTAAACTTCACCATATTTCCCATAACATGCCAGATGTTTGTGTTAAATGCATGACTGAAATGGAAACTTTGATTCACTGCTTATGTCAATGCAGTAAAATTCTGGTGTTTTGGGAATATGTAGTCAAAAGTTTATCACTGATGACTAAGTGTTATATTCCTTTAGTGCCAACAATCTGTATACTTGGAATATACCCCAAAGACATTATCAAAACTTCAGACTTCTTTCATTCAAGACAAGTGGTTTCTTTAAATTGGAAAAATGTTGAACCACCATCATTTGGAATCTGGAAGAAGGAGCTGATCTTGGACCGAAGAGGTTGACATATATTGTTAAAGGTAAACAGACCGAGTGTGTATATATTTGGGACTCATTTATGTCTTTCTTGACCAACAAAACGGATAATACTAACTGAAAATTAAAACCTATATGGACAATGCGAATGTAAGGATATTGAGCCTGCCTTTTATTTTATTACACCCCATTAGTCTTTTTTTTCTGTGTGAAAGCGTGACTGTTTGAGGGAATATATGTATGAAAATGATTGTGCGTTTTACGAAAGTTTCGATATGCATTTGAAACTTTTAAAAAATAGTGTTAAATAAATTAAATTAAATCAGCCAAGCATAATCTTTATAAAAGAAATTTGGACTTAATCCAAACAAAAGTCATTTTGACAAAAAGTTATTTCACAATGTAAAAAAGTATTACATACATTCATCAGTCATGAAATTGCAGCACATAGACTTTTATTTTCAAAAAAAAAATGGTAAGAATATGCCTTGAATAGCCTTTATACATGTCATGGTGTTTATCTGTTTCTAAATCATTTCAGATATTACTTGTAATGATAATAATTTGTGGCAAACATTAGCACGGCACCCAGGCTGTCAGGGTTACAGGTTCACTTCCTACCATCTGACACAGAAATATATGCAGTACCACGAATCTTGGCTGAAATCAAACAAAATGGTGAACTGTGACCACCATTTTAAAATAAAGCACCACACTGTAACACTCCATTACCAATACCCTGAGTAAACATTACACTTCCTCGACCAACCCCACTATCACTGTATTTACATTACCCAGTATGAATGAGCCTAATCGAGTGCCTGCAGTCACTAAATCACTAAAAACAGCAATTGCACCCTGACAACATGTTCAATTTTCCAGCCGCCTCACCTCATTTTTATTCTACGTGTGATGCCTCATGTCATGGAGCAGCGCTTTCAAGCACCAGCAATGGAAACGAGGGAGCAGAGGCCTGCAATGGCTTAAAGCACCATGCATCTTTTCTATCTGAAGGACTCTGCTGGTTACCGAGTCGATGGTTCACTGGGCCATGAAGGAGCCGATTTGCTCTCCTCCCTGAGACAGACTGTGGATTCAGCTAGCCGGCACAGAAAAAAACCTCCTTCTCTCCAAGAAATAACAGCCGCATGCAAAATGTAGACTGAGTTTGTTCTTAAAAATGTGTGCAGATGCTGAAACATTTGGATTACAAATAAAAAAGGTTTATGGTTTATCATGGGCACTATGTGAGTTTAGTTTGTTGCCATTGTAACATTTCAACCAGTTCTTATGGCTCTTTGGTATCTCTTAGGTTTAGCAAACAAAACTACTCAGTTAGGTTGAGTGAAATATTGTGGTTTGGGTGAATTAAGGATGTTTGTTATTTAAATTCTTTGTATTACACAACTTAAAATAAGTTATTGTTGACGATTGGTTTCACACAGAACATGACAAGCGTCCTCTTGGGTTAAAGTTAACTTTCTTTGACCCATCCATCCAACCCAGTCTCCTCCCTGTGCAGAATTTGTTGATTTTTATTCACCTGACTTTGGCAGCATTTGTCACGGATGGGTTTACATTGTACTTACCTGAAAGACTGGATGCTAAAGGTGGCATTGTATCAGAAGCTGAGGGCCCGTGGCAATCCATCCAATAGTTACTGGGATATTTAAAAAAAACATGGTGGCTCACTGGCAAAGTATGATTGGAGATCAGTTATGTGATACTTTTACTGATCATTTGAACTCATCACTCACGGCCGCATGTGACAGACTTTGTAGAGAGAGTTGTGACAACCATTTGAGAAGCTAAATGCTCAGAAAATTAAACATATGACAATAATTACGGGCTCACTTGTTGAAACACGAGTGCTATAAGTACCTGAGGAACAGTGATAAGTACCTTTTTTGGAACCATGATCTCACTTTACTTTAATCTTTTCCGGAGTCCATTTTTACCTCTTTTGTGATTTGTTGGAATTGGAACCCTGCGATGAGGTGGCGACTTGTCCAGGGTGTACCCTGCCTTCCGCCCTAAGACAGCTGGGATAGGCTCCAGCCCCCCCGTGACCCTATGAGGATAAGCGGTAGATAATGGATGGATGGATGCTATTGGAACCTCACAGTGCAAAAAAATAACATGGTTATCCAGCAAAATAATTAAAGATCTATGACAGAAGAGTTTTGAGGCTGCTTGAGGCAATGTTTGATCTCAACCTCCTCGACGACCCACTTTGGGAGAAATTCAGACTCCTCCCTTCTGGGTGGAGACACAGATCCCTGCAGATTGAAAAGCAAAAGCTTCAAATTTACCTTTGGTCCATCCTCTGTTTAGATCCCCTGTTGTGCCTCCTCAGGTCTGTTTCTCCTGCTGAAGATCTCCCCGCCTTAAATTGCCATCAGTCACCAACCTGCCTTCATCACCTGAGTTCACCATCTGTATATTTTTTTAGGGTTAAGCCTTAAAACAAAATCCAGAAGGTAGAACAATTTATTTCCACTTTTCCACTTAACCAAGAGGTAATGAGAAACAGAACAAACAGCAATAACAACATCAATCGGGCTACTGTCTACTTGGATATCTTTTGCAGTGTAGTTTCAGGATTTAACCTCTTTAAAACTGCTTAAATCGACTTCATCACTAAAAGCATTGCCTGTTGCTGGGGAAACATGGAGACAAATGATCTACTATGATGTTATCTTTGGAAAGTAGCAGGTCTGTCAGCAGGGACACTGTCACTCCATCACATTGATTATTTGGTCAGACTAGACGATTGTTTACAGGCCAATCAATAGTCAGGGCAAATTGTAATCACAACTAACACACACACACACACACACACACACACACATGAATGAAAGCAGGCATTCATTCTGTTCAGTTAGAGAGTGTAGGAAGTGTGGCTGCTTGCAAACATGTATAAATCTATTTCAGGCAGGACACGCTTGATTCTTTAGCATGAACAATAATTTATTACCTGGTGCACATGATATGAAAGGTTCATATACTGTGTGAAAGAGCTGCAGACAGCAGCAGAGATAACTTTTTTTTTTAATATGGCAGCATTGATATGATTGGCTGAAAGAAGCCATGCAGAACCTGCTTGGTTAATTTAGAGTGACACCTACAGTCACCTGATAGAGAAGGAGCCAGGAGAGCAGCAGAGAGATAGTGAATGAAGGCATGTATGTAGGAGGAGAAGCTCCTGAAAGAACTTCTGCATAAGCTTCATATGTCAGTGAATCATGCATCCTAAACAGGTCAGCCTGTGCGTGGGAGTTAATGTAAGCAAAAGCACATGTGCACATTACCCCTGCTCAACACGTCTGAGCATGTGTTACTATGTCACTTCAGCCTCCTCATAGAAAAATATATGTTTGACACCAATGCTGGAAGTAATTAGCCCCTTACTGTATGTATTAATAAGAGTCAAATGTTGCAAAAAAATATGATGGCTTTTTAATTATTACAACAGTATTTCTCAAAATGTATAAAGAGATCCCCATTTACTGTCAGGACTGTGAGGGAGTTTGCCCTGAAATACGAGTGTTGTGTCTGCACACAAGTAGGGATGTACACAGATCAGGCATAACATTATGACCACCTGCCTAATGTTGTTCTGGTCTCCCTTTTGCTGTCAGAACAGCCCTGACCTCTGACCCCTGAAGGTTTATTCTGTGGTATGTGACTCCTTTCTATCTTCAGCAGCATTAATTCCTCTGCTCTGTTGGATCAGACCACCAGGACCAGCCTTCACTCCCCACCTGCATCAGTGATCCTTGTCCTCTCATGACCCTGTCTCTGGTTCACCACTGGTCCTTCCTTGGACCACTTTTGATAGATCCAGACCACTGCAGACCAGGAACAGCCCACCAGAGCTGCAGGTCTGGAGATGATCTGATCCACTCCTCTAGACATCACTGTTTGGTTCTTGTGAAACTCAAATCACTACATTTTCCCATTTTTTCATCAACTTTGGTGCCATGATGAAGAGATAATCAGTGTTATTCACTTCACCTGTCTGTGGTCAATATGCCTGATCGCATTTATCAAATGCAAAAGTTTACAATCTATCCCCCTCTCATAAAAAAAAAACAAAAAAACTTGCTATCATGGTAGAATCCAATATCTGCTACCAACGACTACTACTTATTTATGTCCTAATCTTGGCAGGACTACATTCATGCATCTTTTAAATGCAATAAACTGCTCTCAAGCTATATTCTATTACTCCCTTTAGACATATTAATATCTGATATCTTTTATGACTATTGCAGTAGTTATTAATTATTGCTGGTGGTTAGACTACTGAACAGCAAGCACTTTAAAGTAATGAAAAAGCTATTTAAATAGGTCAGTGAGTCCTTATTGTTATTGTTGTCTTATTATGAACAGTGTTTAAGGGATGAGATGTGTTTCTTTGCATATGAATGTTCAACTTATTTCAATAAACTTGAACATTAACCCCCTTACAAAAGCAGACTGATGTTAGTGGATTCTGGATCAAGATCCTGGCTTATGTTTAAATTACACATTCATGAGCATTTTCTAATTCATTTTTTAAGAACATTGCCATAGTGCATATCTACATTAAAGGACCCACTTTGTAAAAAAAATAAGAATTTCATGTCTTTTTATGATCAAGCAGGTTTAAATGAATTGTTGAAATGCTCAATCCACAGAAACAAACCACTACTAATATTTTGGAAGGATAATCTTAAAAAGGACACCACCCTTGAAGCTCTTTAAATACTAAATATTTTAAATACTTATTAGAGCCACACACAGCTGTGAAGAAATCCAAACTGACCCAACTGACCTGCCAACCCTGTTCACCTGAACAATAAACTGGACTGGTCTAACTACTCAGATGTTTTGTACAGGAAGGGACAGAGCAGATCTGCTCAGGAGACTCAGGTCTTTTGGGGGGAGGGGATGCTTCTGAAGTCCTATGACTCTGTGGTGGCATCAGCCATCTTCTTGGAGTGGTCTGCTGGGTCAGCAGGAAGAGACTGAACAGACTGCTCTGTGCTTGATTGCCCTCTGGACCTCGTGGAGGTGGTGGTGGACAGGAGAGTGATGGCCAAGCTGTCCTCCGTGATGGACAACATGTCCCACCTTCTGCAGAAGACATTAACACCACTGGAGAGCTCGTTCAGAGACAGACTGGTGTCTCATGGAGAGATATCTTAGGTCTTTTCTTCCTGCAGTGGTCAGCCTGAACAACCAGCACTGCTCCCACTCACACCACTACATAACATGCAATAAAACATGGAGAGCTGCAACTCTCTCATGTGCAATAATTTAATTTCATAATTGATTAATGTGCAATATTGCTGGTTTTTTTCAGTCTCTCGTGTGCAATACTTTGCATTTTGTTTCTTGATATTTTACATTTGCTGATTCAGTTTTTCATCTGGTATATATACTGTATCTATGCACTCAGAGGACACAGACCTCCACCAAGGCAGCATTCTTAGAGAGCGTATTCTGGCAGCATTCTTAGAGAGCGTATTCTCCTGCAAGCCCACAACGTCTAAGAGTGATTGTGTTGATTTTGATGAACCCACATTTAACACTGTATTCACATGAATATCATCCATCCATTATCTACCGCTTATCCTCATAGGGTCGTGGGGGGGCTGGAGCCTATTCCAGCTGTCTTAGGGCTGAAGGCAGGGTACATCCTGGACGCCACCTCATCGCAGGGCACATAGAGACAGACAACCACTCACACTCCCCTACGGTCAATTTAAATTAGCCAGTTAACCTAATGGGAGGAAGCTGGAGTACCCGGAGAGAACCCACACACGGGGGGAACATGCAAACTCCACACAGAAAGGCGCCAGGCCCGGGATTCGAACCCGGTACCTTCTTGCTGTGAGGCAACAGTGCTAACCACTACACCACCGTGCCGCCCGAAAAGTGCTCACTATCACAGATTTAGACTGGTTTGTGAACAATATTTGAGAGAAATGGTGATATTGTGTATGTGGAAAATGTTTTAGATCTTTGAGTTCATCTCATAAAAAAATGGGAGCAAAAACAAAAGTGTTGCATTTATCATGTACTTTTTTATTTATTTTTTCTCTATTTCATATTTTGTCACATTTGAATTTGAATTTTAAAAAAAGACAAAAATAACAGTAAAAATTTGCAAATGGAATTTGAGAATTCTTTTCTGAATATTTTGAGACCAGTTGCTCCTTCCTACATGAAGTTATGGTTAAAAACACATATTTGACCGTGGTGACCTTGACCTTTTACTGATCTTGACCAATATGAATCTGTGACTTCTAGATTCCTATATTAGTTTATAAACCAAATTAGGTGATGATTAGCTGAAAATTGTACACCCTGGAGCATTCAGAAATATGCAAAATCTCCCATACATTACTATGGTTTGACCTTTCATTTGACCTTGATGACCTTGAATCGAATCTGATCGCCACCAAAAATTAATGAGTTTTAAGTTAGGCCACTTCTGACCAATCCTGAAAATTTCTTCAAAATCCATCCATAACTTTTTGAGTTATTTTGCAAACCAACAAACAAATGAACAAACCCTGGTGAAAACATAACCTCCTTGGTGGAGGTAATTACTGAGCAGCACAGCACATTATTTTTTTGAAGTTTGTTTTCCTACTTATTAGCTACTGTTACATACTCCTTTTTTAATGCATTTATTTAGTTAGTCTTTTTGTTTACTTATGTTACTGCTTCTTATCTTATATAAGCCCTTGTGTTGTTGCACTATCCACTTGCTAGTGTAACACTGTTTATCCCAAAAAAGTTATTTACATCTTATCTTATCTTATGATTTGACAATCTCTTATTTGTATTTCAATCTATTTCAAGCATCACCAACAACATCATACAGTAGGTGTGGTGATTCTGTAAATAAATTGAAATCTACTGAAATAACCTGCAAAACACAGACACACATTTACTATGAACCAACACATTTATTTTTTTCTTGTGGCAGACCGTCACCCTCGGCTACCTCCTCTCTTTGATGTACATTTGTAAGTGGATTTCATAAGTGTGGCTGAATTGGAAACAGAAGCCTGTGGATCAATATTTGAATACAAGTGCTCTGGTTTACTCCCATGTGCTCACATGAACAGTGTGTGTGTGTGTGTGTGTGTGTTTGCGTGTGTGTGTGTGTGTGTGTGTGTGTGTCAGGCAGCCTTGGGCAGTGCTGGTGGGACCATTGCCAGACAGTTTGCTGTCTGGAATTTGATGGGGTCTGGTAATGTTTTATATGCACTCTCCTTCATGATACATTATGAATGAAACACACCTTCCATCAAAGACACAAAATAAAAGACAGATAGACTCAAGAATCTTTATTGTCATTATGCAAGGAGCACTGAAATTTTGTACAGCAGCTCTCAGCTTAAGACACAGGGCATGTGTAAAATATATCTATAAATGTAAAATAGAATAAGACTAGATAGATGGAGGGAGAGAGAGACGGACATGTGTGCACATACGTGTGATTCTTTCACTTTAATCACGCCATCTTTCTTTGTTCTCTTCCAAACACACACAGCAGTAACATTTTATGTCATCCCTCAGTTTGACAGTTTTGGATCACATTGTAAAACACAGACAGAGCGTCTCTCTCTCTCTCTCACACACACACACACACACACACACACGGTGACAAACACATGCACACACACAACAGTAAAATATTTTATGTCTTATTGAGACAGTTTATGGCTCACACACCAACTCTTTGGAGAAAGACAGACTTCATTTGATGATCCGACTGGCTGGCCTCTCTCCTTTCTCAACCCTTAGGTCTCCTATTTCCTCACTTTCCCACACATGTCTCCTTCAATGATATACTATTGATTTATTGTCCACCACATGACAGAGCGAGGCAGAGAGGAAGATGCTCAGAGAGGGACAGAAAGATATTGAGTCAGTGAGAGACAGAGATATTATTAATGTGAGTGAACTTGTTTGTTGCTGCTGTTGTCATCACTGTTTGTTGAGTGACAATATATAGAGAGAGTCTACTGACAAAACATGGGAAACGATTTCTTCTTTCTGCCTGTGATGAAAGCAATCCATTTTAACATTTCGCTAAGTCAAATAACGAGTCACTTCCACCACTCAGAGTTCCCAAGGTCATTTGTTAATGAGTATAAAGCAAATGAATAATTGAGTGTGGGAGATGAGACACAGGACAGTGCATTACTGTCTTCTAGGCAACATATTGACTCTTTAAAATTGAATTAGGCTGGCATCTTTACGTTACTTATTTGGACAAAAACGTGAGGATGGATGTTCTTTGTTTTTTTTAATCAGTACATTTATTCATCATACTCTAATTGTGAGCCTTATCACATTTGGGACATAATGTTGACATGGAAAATAGAAAAAAAAAACTGGATATTCCAGTTCTGACCTAAATTGTTGCAGACATGTTTTTAACTTTTGGCAGCAGGTGAGAATGAACCTGGCTTGGTTTCTCTGCTACATGAACTGTACCTCTGTGCCAAATCTGCTATTGATTTGGATTTGAACATCTCATCACCAGTAATGGAAGATAAGAGCAACACTGCAATTTACCAAGGCAAGACGAGTGTTGATAGAAATGCATCAGGGGCAGCAACGTATGCTCCCTCCTCTGCCTGAGCACACCTTTATTCTTCCAGTTTCAGATCATCAGTGTATCATTCATCAGATTTTTGCACCTGTGTACAGTGTTCGGTTTCTCCTGCTAGAATATTCCAGTTTGACAGGACAAGCACTTATCCAAAACCTGAAAATGACTGCTAATTTGTTGTACAAGTAAATAAACTCATTAATTTTTTTCTAAACACGTCATAGCTCATTAGTAAAGTGGATGTATTCTTATTTCTTTCTTACTAAAATACATCAAATCAATCTTTCAAAAGTCTTAAAAATTCTGAAACATGGGAGATTTTATAAAACTTTTTTCTAACAACAGCTAATAATTAGCAACAGCTATTTTTCTTTATAATTTACTGAATGTGGAAAGAAAATCACACAGATCAGGATAACAGAACAACAACATTCATGTTTTAAGTATTTTGTCACAGCTTGAGATTTGGCAGCATGGCTGAAACCGATACCAGTAAAGGTCTATTGTGTTTCACACTTGGCACGATGGCAACTGTGTAAGGACTTTGACAGGTGATGCCAAAACCCAGATGCTTGACTCTACTGTATGAGAAGAAAAGTGAAAGTCTTTGATGACAGATTTCAAAGTACAATATAAAATCATTCTGTCGACATAAAACAGGAGGTGAGGTTAAAACAGAAAACAAGAGTAATATAAAATATAAATAAAAATAAAATATAATTCAAAAGTATTTATCATGAATCCAGAGCCTGTAAACAATGAGAGGTTATCTGGTTATCTGACCCTGGGACAAGACAAGAGCCTCCTTATAAACCACTGAAATAACTGTTTCCGTGACATCTACAGAAGTTTCCAAAATTAATTATAGGTCATTCTGTCTGATTTTCTGTACCAATGTTTTGGTTCATTTGTTTGTTTTTTAAGTGGACATTATGTGGACAATATTTTTATTTTATACTATTTTATTCGATTTTGTATTTTATTTTATTCTACTTTATTGTTCTTATTGTTTTTAATTGCTTTCATTTACTGTTCTATTGTAGAGCACTTTGGTTCGCCGAACGGTTGTTGTAAAGGGCTGAATAGAATAGAACAGAATAGTTTTTTATTTATCCCCCATTGCGGGAAATTCACCCGCCACAGCAGCATAGACAAAATCAAAGACACATTGCAGCAATGACATAGTAATAATAATAATAATAATAATATGTATAAATAAAGTACATTTACATTTATATTTTTAACTGTAATGCTAGCTTTACACCCATGCTTATCATAGCGTCTCCCAGAGCCCTCCTGGCTTTGTTACACTATCATGATGTTAGCTGTTAACATCTTTTAAAGAGGAAAACACTGGTGGTGTATGACATGTGTCAAAACACATTTCTATGTCAAACCATACATTGGTGTCATGTAATACAGGCTGACAGCTACATGCTCCAGAAAAACAAATCTCTTTTATCACATTCGCTCTCAAATTTTTCTGTTTAGTGCTAAACAAGGCGTTGATAGGACACAATGTGATATGGTATTGTCTCTAAATGTCTGCTCATTTTGTATTGTACGTTTCAATTTTATGAATTTGTACAATGGAGCATTGGCGTCCCCCAAAATACAAGATTTTTGCAAAAAATAAGGCATTTGCAATCAAAGCAAGAAATTAGATATAAACTGATAGCAAAGCTTCAGTCAATAAGAGAGCAGAGTCAACCACCAGTATAACTGGAGAAGTGCTGAAGCCAACCTACTGACCTCCGACCTCCCCTTGGAAGACAAATATACACATACACACATATACATCAGTGTGAGATATATCTAACCATAGTCTTTCCTTCCTAATACAAACATACATGAACAGCCCTCCTCAACACACTGAACAGCTCATCTGTCTCTGGGAGTCCAACATAAAATTGGGGCCACTCTCTGCTCCTAGTTGCCGAGGCAACCGCTTGGAAGTACAGAGGCTTTTTCTGCACAGGGACTAGCAGCATGGCCGCATTATTTACCACTGGCTGAGGCTGTAATCCCTGTCACCTACCCGCTGTGTCGCCAACCATACCTCTGGAAAAGAACATCCAACCCCCACCAGCAGCGGCAGACCCCCCTCCCTCACACACATTCTCTATTGTGGGTTGCAGGGAACAGCAGGGAGACAGTTACCATGGCAATATCGATAGTTATCTCTTGTATCCCCCACCCCATGCACGTCAACAGGTGAGCTCTGTAATGTAAATTTGTCACGCTGTCAAACACACATCTGCAGGGGAGTGCAGATGTGCACTCACAAAGTCCTCTCTGCACATGAACACGAATGCATGGCTGAAGGCAATATGAACACACAAATAAAGCCTTCTTCACCCAGAAAACGCAACAAAGATACATATAGAAATATAAATATGACATGATGCGCACAGAAATGAATGCATGAGCATACAGATATCACACACTATGTTGTTTTTATGTATAAAAAAAAACAGACACATCTCAAATCCTCTGCTCCCCCCATCAGTCTAAATCATAATTGGCGATCCATTATGCCAGAGTTCATTTGCATGGTTCCAGCTGAAGTGTTTACCAGATGTCTGTGGTATCGCTAACATGATTAAGCTGCCGTTCCACTAATTTATTGGGTCGATCCTCTGGGTACGCGCCCATCATCGGTTGGATTCAGGAAATACTTTGAAACTGCTCGGTTTTCAGTGGAGGACCCCATTGATGTTGATGTTGGTGTGATCTAAAGTCTGTGCTGCTTTGTATGTTAATGGTATGCTGTTGACACTTTGCATGTTTCTGTAAAAGCTATATTATTATGGTCAAAGCTCTAAGCTTGACCGAGTTACACTGACACATCAGAAGACAGTAATGTGCCGAAAAGGTTGAGTAGAGAGTAGATAACAATGTCGTAAAGAATAACACAGACTCACCCCAGTGTGTCAAAAACCAACAGAGAGCCCAGAGAGACGTTTTTTGCGTCAATTTGCAATGTTCAAGTGTCCTGACCAAGTGCTGGTTTTCGACACACTGGGGTGAGACTGCGTTGTAAAGAATCAGAATCAGTCAGCTTTAATGGCCAGGCATGTGTACACATATGAGGACTTGTTGTGTTGTATTGGAAGTCGGGAGTCGGAACTGGGAATGACATCACTGCCGAGTTTACGGCGTTCCAGTAAACAAGTCGTGAAACGAAGATGGACGCCTTCAATGAAAAGTTTGTTGTGCTTTCTCTGTCTGAACACAGAAAGCTAATGCAGCAATGTGAGGTCCTCAAACACAATTAATAAACACAAAGAAGACACAGAGGGTGTGTTTGTTCTTCTGCGGAATGATATGTGGGAAAAATGTTTGACTGCATTGTAGGCTGTAACGTATAACGCTACATGCCGCTAATCGAGGGCACTGCCATCTTGGATTATGACATTGTGGTCAAGTCGGGGTTGGTGAGGTTTGTACGACTTTATGAGTAGGAAATCTGACTTTGAGGGGTGTTTCAGTTGAAATTTATGACTCTGAAGAATACAAATGCAGCATTGGACACTGGCTTACTTTGGAGCATTTCAGGGGGTCGATTGGCAGAAATGGAATATATTATTTATTCATATGTTTCCTTTTGCGTATTATCATCTGAAATTAAGAATTGGTGTATTTTAATTAGCTTAAGAAAAGTCCATTCTACCTACATGGGCAGTGGATCCTCCTCACAGGCTCCATCATATTCCACCGCCATGTTTCTACAATACTGGCTCTGGAGAGAGCCTTTCACACTTTTAGGTTCCCTGAAGGCCACCGTACTTCTCCAGCGCGCTTGAAACTGTGATAACTTGAGCCGCAGAGTGCAAAACCATGTGTCCATCTGACTCAGCTGGTCATAATCTGCAAACACACCAATAAATATCATCTATACCTTTTTCTTTATTATAACTTGGCAATGCTCTCTTGTCATGCCAGCAAAGCAAAATGAATTGAATGAAAAGGTTATGCACAGATTATGATCCTGGAAAATATAGAGGAAGTCAACAGTGAACTTGTACACAAGACATGTTTTTTAACAGATAACAAATCTGTGATATTTTTAACCAGAGCTTTTGTTGCCTAAATATAACCACAGACTCAGGATGCTTTGTGAAAGTCCTGGGCATTGTTCAGCCCCTTCCTCTCATAAAACAAGTTAGTAATAAATTTAATATTTAGGTGTCATGTTTGGCTATTCCAGTAATAAATGACTGACAGGACAAGAAGATAATTTGGTAAAAAAAGTAGTGGTTGGCTTTCTGTCAGTCAGAGACGAGACACTTCGGTTTGAGTGATGGACGTGTGAACAGAGAAAAAGAAAAACATGTTTTTAATAATTTGTGATGACACATACAGTATAAATACAGATAGAGACATGTAAGAACACAACACAAATCAGGAAAAACACATGCACACATACACTCACTCTGATCTTATCTAATTTTTATCACACAAAAATGCACATAAACATGATCCACTCTCACACATGCAGGCTGTCATTTGCAACCAACTCCCTACTGTCACAACATTACATGTAATGGACGTGTCAGCCTGCCAAGCAGCCTCACAGAGGATGCATTTTCTCAGCTGCCATCTAGAAAAACAGAGGGGAGAATTCAACAGTAATCTATGTGAAAGTTGAAACGCAATCCGTTATCCAAATGACATCTAAATAACATGCTATAGGTGTCACGCCTATCTGAAATAGCAATCGGCAGACGCAAATGTCAACTGGAATTCAACTTGAGGGCGTTTTGAGAGGGAAATTCTGATCCCGAGATTTGAATCCAATATAAATGGCTAAACTGTCCTGCATGACAATGATCAGGTTTCAAATACCAAGTAAATGTCAGAGGTATTACAAAAATACACACATTTCTTATGAGATATCAAAATAACAAGCTGATGTATTTCACTCCAAACTGTGAGTGGCTTAAACATATGTAGATTCAGTATTAAAAGCACCTAATCTGATACAATTGTTTATGTAGTTAAAAACACAGTTAACGAAATCATATTGATGGGTTATTCTATTTCCTCCACACGGCTCTCAACATGGTGACATCTCCCATAAGGAAAAGATATATATATAAATCTTATAAAATCTGTATCGCCTTTGTATGAAACTTGCATGTAAAGCATACAACAGTGAATCTGGATATAAGATCCTTAGTAAATTTAAACAAAATTAAACTTGTATGATTTGGGTATTTATCAGAATAGTATATGATACATACAATATCCTTATACTTCTTTTTATTATCCTGTATGAAAAGAATGCAAAAGTGGCCACTTACAAGAGTAAATGATATAAGTTAGTCATAAGTTTTGTTTTTTTATTATTTATTTTACATATGGGCTGAGTGGCTTGCAGCTAACATATTATCAGCTTTACCTCCCACAGTGCAGAGCGGTGTCCATTAGTTAGCCAGTGGGGCATCCTCATATACACTGACAGTATATGCACTAAAAGGCCTGGCCATACAAAGGCAGAGTGGCTTCATTTCTGCTCAGGTGGACATTACTCCTCTGTATGTTTACATAGACAATTATTGTTTGTTGCTTTATTGAAGCTCTGGCTATTGTGTAGATATAGGCCCATATTTTAATATTGCATTTTCCATTTGCTGCTGTACCTCTGTACAGTTCTCCACTGTGGCACAAATAAAGGATTATCTTATCTTATCGTATCTTATCTTAGAGCACCTTTAAAAACAGACAATATTCTGTGCAAACAAATGTCGTGTCACACTAGTAAAATGTGGAAAAGTGGGGGGGGGGTTTCCCAATGACGTTCCGTGGTGTGCGTCGGCTGTGTTTTTCCACACCGAAAAATAGTTACCAAAAGAAAATGAACAAGACAAGCCCTTTGCTTTGTGATCTGCACCGCCATTCACTAGAAGTAAATGTGCAGTACACGGAAAGTAATTGGGGGGGAAAATCGAGTACACTTATTCACTTTGGCCGAAATATTTCTGTGGGGTCATAGGAATGTAGTTATGCCGCGGAACCAACCTGCGGTCAGCTCTGATAAATTCGGACAATGGCTGGGTGGCCAGGAAAATGCTTTCACACACTTATTTAGGTCTCGGGACTGTGGGGAGACACTGAATTTGGCCTGGGGGTGGCGTATCCCTTTAACATGTAATCTTTTAATTATTGGTAGATTGTCAGATAGTTTACAGTAATTTGAATAAATGGTATATATCCTACTTTCTTTTTATGTAGGTGTAGACCATTTGTCATGACTTATGAGGCAATAAAAGCAAAGCTGGACAATCTGACAGCTGAGCCATAAGATAAGGGAAATGAATTTTTGGAGCTGACTCTGGACCTCCTGGTAACTTTCAACAGTTCAGCTGGCATTTTTTTTCATGTCAGCTGAGATGAGTTTATTGTGATCTAAAATCCAGACAAGGGAAGCACTTTTTAAGGTTCTCCATCACAACCATAGTACAGATAGTAAAAATACATTTTATTTAGTTAGGTTTAGTGTTGAATTAACATTTCATTTTCCATTAAAAATACTTCCTTTTTATTTTGTACATATTGTAAGTATTTATTACTAACTTTCTTTTATGCTGCTCTGGCAGGTGAAATTACCCCAATAGGAGATGAATAAAAAAACTATTCCATTCTATTCTTCTTGTTCTTGTTCTTCTTCTTCTTCTTCTAATAATAACATTAATAATAATAATAATAATAATAATAATAATAATAATAAAGTTGTGTGTGTCAGGGTTCTTGCGTTCAATTATAGATATTTTTGTTGTCTGCTATATTAATACTCTGAATGTTTTAAAGAGAACGTTTAAAGTTTCAGTATGTGTGAATCATCAGCATGGATATCAGGACTAGACTGAAAAGGGTTTTTATAATCCCAATACTTCAATGCCATGGTGTACAGTACTTAGAGGATGCTGAGCATTTGAGTAGATGAAAAGACCAATTATGAAGTAAAATACAGGGGTTGGACAATGAAACTGAAACACTGGCCAATTTAGTGTTGGAGGATTCATGGCTAAATGTGACCAGCCTGGTGGCCAAACTTCATTGATTGCACATTGCACCAGTAACAGCAGAGTGTGAAGGTTCAATTAGCAGAGTAATAGCACAGTTTTCCTTAAAATATTGCAATGCACACAACATGATGGGTGACATATCAAAGTTCAAAAGAGGACAAATTGTTGGTGCACATCTTGCTGGTGTATCTGTGACCAAGACAGCAAGTTTTTGTGATGTATCAAAAGCCACTGTATCCAGGGTAATGTCAGCATACCACCAAGAAGGACAAACCACATCCAACAGGAGTAACTGTGGACGCAAGAGGAAGCTGTCTGAGAGGGATGTCTGGGTGCTAACCCGGATTGTATCCAAAAAACATAAAACCACAACTGCTCAACTCACTGCAGAATTAAATGTGCACCTAAACTCTCCTGTTTCCACCAGAACTGTCCCTCTGGAGCTCCACAGGATCAATATCCATGGCTGGGCTGCTGTAGCCAAACCTGTGGTCACTCGTGCCAATGCCAAATGTCGGTTTCAATGGTGCCAGCAGTGAAAATCTTGGGCTGTGGACAATGTGAAACATGTATTGTTCTCTGATGAGTCCTACTGTCTTTCCCACATTCGGGAGAGTTATGGTGTGTAGAAGCCCCAAAGAAGCGTACCACCCAGACTGTTGCATGCCTGGAGTGAAGCATGGGGGTGGATCGGTAATGGTTTTTGGACTGCAATATCAGGGCATTCCCTAGGCCCAATACTTGTGCTAGATGAGCACGTCACTGCCAAGGACTACCGAACCATTCTGGAGGACCATGTGCACCCAGTGGTTCAAAAATTGTATCCTGAAGGCGATGCCGTGTATCAGGATGATAATGCACCAATACACACAGCAAGACTGGTGACAGAGTGGTTTGATGAACATGAAAGTGAAGTTGAACATCAACAACCATGGCCTGCACAGTCACCAGATCTAAATATTATTGAGTCACTTTGTCTGGTGCTATTCTGCAAGAAGAATGGCTCAAAATCCCTCTAGCCACTGTGCAGGACTTGTATCTGTCATTCCCAAGACGAACTGATGCTGTATTGGCTGCAAAAGGAGGCCCTAACACCATACTAATGAATTATTGTGGTCTAAAACCAGGCGTTTCAGTTTCATTGTCCGACCCCTGTAAGTGGTAGTATTAATAACAGCAGCAGTGGGAGAACTCACACCAGAGACCTACACACAGAGCGGCTAGCATTCATTTTTCTCAGTGAGTTCACCTGGAGACTTTGCAACCTCAAGGTTGGAAGCCCAGAGTCTGGTGCCAGATTTTGGCCTTGATCCTGTTCTTTATTTACTGCTCTGGGCTGCAAGCAGAGATGTTGGCGTCCACCATACTGCACTCCAAGTGGTTTATTAGTAAGCTGGTCAGCACTGTGGTCAGATTAGAATTCACTTCCACCTGCAACAAGCAAAGGGAGTCCATTCAGCACTTCACTCAACTCACCCCAGCCACTGGCGATGCCCTGCATCAAGTCTCAGAATTAATACACCGTGACTTGGCTACACCGACCCATAAATTACATGTGCTGTTGAAGATCATCGGCTGCTTTGAAATACACTCCTTTTGAAGGTTGGTTTTGTGGTTAGAGGGTAACCCTGTGAGATGAAAGTTCAAGTTCTACAACCACAAAAGTGTCCATCAAAAACCCTAAAAGAGCCAAATCTCTCTTACATATTCACAGCAAGTCCTTCTGTGTTCAAGCCTGAACTCAAATGGAAATGATGGTGCAACTGGTTGGTGTTGACAAGTAACATGGTGATATTTAATAAGGGAACCCTGAAGTATAAACAGAGACGCATGCTCCAAATTAAGCTGGTTAATATATTAAAATGCCTTCCGTCAGTGCTATTGATACGCTGATCTATGAGTGAAATCTGAATGGAAGTTTTCATTAGTTTTCATTAGCCAGTGGAATTAAAATCCCATCTCATAAATGAAACAAAAAGCCTTTGAGATTTAATTGATTTCCCTGGTGGGGTGAGGCTCCATTCAACACATAATTATATGTTTCATGAGGATTATCAACATAATAAAAAAAAAAACATAAATGTCAAAACGAGAAAAAGAGAATCTTTTAGATAACAATGACATAACATTTAGTTTTTATATCTTAGCTATTATCTGGAGACTTTTGTTCCAGAGTGTAATGATTCATAACACAGGAGGCTCTGCACCATATAAATGCAAATGTGCTCTTGGGTTCATATCTCACAGTCATTTTTAGAATAAACCGTTTGTGTAGAGAATATTCCAGCTGTCACATACGTCACTTGTATTTAACATTTCACAGGAGCTGCACGTGCATTTGTGTTTCCCCAAACAGAGGCTTCTCTCATTCTTTTGGAACTGCTGCAGATGTTCTTTCTTGTCTTTTTCTATCATATATTTGCAGCATCTTTACTTCCCTCTGCTAAATGTCACTCTAATCTTTTCAGAGGCTGACTCAGCCTTCTTTTTCCTTTTGAGAGACAAACTGTTGTCAACAACTACTGTGTTTTTCTCTTTTGACTGTAATCAAATTAGTGCAGTATCCCTTAACACTGAAAAATAACAATGAATAATGAATAGGGAGAAAAACTGATGACCACTCATGGTCAAAAGCACAGCTTCACTGGAGACTACACTTGTTTTGGGGGTTTAAAAATTGCTCTTTGGTACAACAGACAATCTGCTCAGGATGGGTGGTGGTGTGATCTACCTCTTAACATCTATCTATTCATTACAATGAAATGTTCCTAGAACAAAATGTATACATTTAGTGAAATGTTCAGATTCCTTCCAATATCTGGGACAGTTCTAACAAAAAACAGTACAGGAAGAACGACCATGTTGGGCTGCAAAATCAGAGCACCACACGACAATAGCTCTAATAAGCACTGTGTTTCTGAAAAGAACGTCTTTCACTTTTCCTTTTCGTCCATTTTTCATTACAAATTAATACTTTAACGATGCTCTTTGGTGGATTATTTGTTTGCTGAATTACAGGAGAAACTTGGACAGATTCATTTTATCAGCATGTTTGATTGTTAGTTACCTCCGCCACCGGGGTTTGTTTATTTGTTGGTTTGTTGATTTGCAAAATAACTCAAAAAGTTGGAGATGGATTTTGACAAAATTTTCAGGGTCAGAAGTGGCCTAACTGAAAACTGTTTCATTTTTGGTGGTGATCTGATCCGATTCAACGGCACCACCAAAAGTTAATCAGTTTTAAGTTAGGCCACTTCCGGCCAATCCCGAAAATTTCATAAAAATCCGTCAATAACTTTTTGAGTTACTTTGCAAACCAACAAACAAACAAGCCCCGGTGAAAACATAACCTCCTTGGCGGTGGGGGTAACTTGTCGGAGGTCTGCGCTCTCTGAGTGCTTTTCTAGTTATGACTGCATTGCTTAGTTTCCTTGATTTTTTGAATGGAGTTCTGCTTCATGACCTGCGAGCATGTCTCTAGCAACACATATCAGGAAGTGTGTCCAGGTAGAGTTACCGCTGTGCAAATTAGCGATCATCTGTTTACAACCTTTCACACAACTGGTGCAATCCTATGTACACTACTTTCCAGACACATGTATCTTTACCTTTAGAACACTTTGCATGAGCAGCACACCTGTGCTAGTTTGGGAACTATTGAGTATAGGACTGGATAACTGATACTGGATTCAATGTCTGAAATAAGCACCAACCACCAAATATGGATAAAATTGTAATTTTATGGATAAAGTACTGTTTTAAACTCTGCAAAGAGAAATATCAATGGTTAAGTTATCGTCCTTATTTTGGTCAGGTCTCCTCATTCTTGTATGAGATAAATGTAAATAAATGTATTATCCTGGTTTATGATTCCTTTAAATATGTTTGAACTGAACTTTCTGAAGGCATGATTCAGTCCTCAAAGGTTGTCAGTGTAGATTTTACTGAGAAGCTGTGACACTATCCTGGTAATGTGAGTAGGCTACTGTTCTTTGCACACCAAATGCAGAACACAACAGCTAGCATTTCACTTGTAATCCTGTTACACGCCACATAATCCCACCCACCCTCACCGCGATGGCATGTCACTCATAGACTCTGAGTTGGACATCTGTTAGCTATCTGCACAGACAGAGAGCGATAGTGACAGACAGAGGAGTCCTTGAGTTGACAGGAGGGGAGTTTGAGACAGACAGCCCCAACACAGGGTGGAGAGCGGAGGGCCCGCCAGAAAACCTGCCCTCCACCCACAACCCTCCAACCCCCCGGAGGGCTCGAGCTGGTGTGTGCTCATGCCAGCAGATGATAGCAGCCGGTGAGCAGACGGTGTGTGTGTGTGTGTGTGTGTGTGTGTGTAGGAGTGTGTGGTTGAGATGAGGCAGACTACATACAGGCCGGAGCTACATGTAGCCAGGGAGATGATTGAACATGATGAGAGCAAGAACAATGTGAAAGCACTCACGTCTGGTTTATTAGGAGCACTTTCACAGACTGCATTCATTTTCACACTAGGGTGTTATTTTATATGGAGACAGAGAGGCATGGTACTGCAGTAACTTCACACACATTTGAATTCTATCAAGCCGGTGGATATAGCTCAACCTCCTTATTCCAGGATATAAATATGGAACTTGGAAATTCTGTCATCTAACTTATTAGCTATCAGAGGGAGCATGGTACCATGCCATTGTTCAGAGGGCAATTAGTTCAGAAACCCAATTGTCCAAAAAATGTCTCATTGGACTGAAAACCAATTTTTCTAACAGATTGTTATCCTGAAAACAAATGTCCACTGTTTCAAAGGCCCATCACAGAAGCACATGGAAAATTATTATGCAGAAGGATATCACTGTTCCTTCACAGTAACAATAACTTTTCTGACTTGTTTTCTGATTTTAACATGATTTTCTTTCAGCAGCAAGTTGATATCCTTTCACTTCAGTCTGTCAATTCAACAAGTCAAAACAGCAGCTCATAGGCAATCTCCTTTAAGAAGTGTATATCATCTTAATCCACTATTCACATCCACTTTGTACCTCAAAGTACTCATAACTACTCATAAAGTGTGAATTTAATCACCCAATTACTCAAGATGCTCCGATAATAAAGCAGTCAGCAGTTTACTGTCTGTGAGCTTATTACTTGATTTTGAGTGATCAAAATCATGTTGTATATCCTCAACAGAGCAACATTTCTAAAAACAAACAATGAAAATGTTGCTCGTCAAATACTCCAGATCTTTAAATGTCCCTACCATCCATGTTGAACACATCCATATATTGCAGTACAGATTAGCTAAATTCTCATTCCCCCACTGAGATCTTCTCTTTTGAAAGAAAGCACAAATATACACTAGCTTTTGGCAGACAATTTTCCACAAGATTGACAATCACAATGTTAGGGAACACCACTTTTCACGTATTCACTCGTTATTTGCCCAATCTTGTCTTAAATTGATATGCATGCAGGAGCGAGGAGCACTCACAGAGCTGATTACAGACTAGGTGTGCTAGATGACAGCCAAACTGTGCTTCCAGTCCGTCCTATCTGTATGATGAATAGCATGAATAAGAAGGCATGAGGCACAAGACGCTTGGGGGTGGATCCATGGGGATGTATACCCTCGTCCTCTGAGAGAAGGACGTTCTTTCAAATCACACGCATTATTATACATTGGTCAATTGGACATATATAAGTTATATTTATGTAATTATATTATATAATTTTATGATCCTAACCAAACTTTTTTGTTGTCTAAAACTCACCGTGAACTCACGTTAACCATGTCCTACAACACTGACGGCAACCAAACCTTCATCAAGACACTACACAAAAGGTTTCCGCACAAGTGGCAAAATATGACAAGCAGATGAGAGATGGGATCACATCGGTCAATAAACTGCCACCTTCTGTATCCTACAAAATATACTCAACAACAAAAGATAAAGTGAATTCTAGTTGTTGCCATTTGTCTCTGCAGCAGTGTGAAAATACTGGTTTGGACAAAAGGTTACGCATGAATGGTAACATGTGCCAAAGATGCAATAAGTGCGTGCAGTGACGCTGTATTCCGATGGCCAGATTAACAGAGGTGTGGTCGACCCAGAGGACTAGAGCACTGGAGTGTGAAAATGGGATCGGAACTTTTGTTTGTCTACCCAACCTGCATAAAATGGGAAAAATTATTTTCTCGAAGTGCTTTTGTAATGATGCCGCGACTGACACAAATTCAACGTGAACATGCTGTTGAAATGCTGAGTGCCGGCATGAGTGTGCGATAAGTTGCAAAGGCAATGAACGTTCATGAATCAACAATTAGTCGTCTCAGAAACAGATTTCATACCATGAACAGCACTTCAGATCGTCCACGCAGCGGCAGACCATGTGTGCCGACGAACATTCAGGATCGCCATATCCGTCTTCACCTCTCAGAAACCAGTCACTTCCTGCCACCATTACTGCTGCTGAGACACCTGGACGTCACCAACCCTGTATCAGTGCTCAAACTGACCTACACACACGCAGGCCATACTTTGGTCTACCATTAACTCCAATACGCATTTTTTTGAATAAATTGGTGGTTAGCACTGTTGCCTCACAGCAAGAAGGTACTGGGTTTGATTCCCGGGGCCTTTCTGTATAGAGTTTGCATGTTCACCCCGTGTCTGTGTGGGTTCTCTCTGATACTCCGGCTTCCTCCCACCATCCAAAAACATGCATGGGGATTCGGTTACTTGGCTAATTTAAATTGACCGTAGGTGTGAGTGTGAGTGGTTGTCTGTCTCTATGTGTCCTGTGATGAACTGGAGACTTGTCCAGGGTGTACCCTGCCTTTCACCCTAAGACAGCTGGGATAGGCTCCAGCCCCCCAGCAACCCTATGAGGATAAGCGGTAGATAATGGATGGATGAGCACTTCTCCTTTGCTGAGATAATCCATCCCACCTCACAGGTGTGCTATATCAAGATGCTGATTAGACACCATGATTAGTGCACGGGTGTGCCTTAGACTGTCCACAATCAAAGATGGATGGATGGATGGATGATCTCTAGACAGTATTCTTTTTGTGCATTTGTTGAAAGGATGTGATAAATCAAATGCTTACTCATATTTAACATCTTTTATTGGTAGTTTGGAGACACTTAAAAGAAAATGTGTTTCTTTTGTTGCTGGGTATATATACACACAATAGATAGATAGATTGTGCAGGTATGGTATATATTCTTTGTAGAAGGGTTGAATACAATGAAGCAGGAGACTGCATTTATTCCTAGAGACGCTTTTTATATAGAAAAGCATGTGACAAAGAACATCCCAGCAAGCGTTCTTCCTGTAATTTCTCCAGGTTATATGTAGCTGGACTGAAGGTTTCCCTGCATCCCTGGTTGATACCAAACGTCCTCCCTCTGCAGGTGTCCATATCTGTGGCTAATATTAACCCAGGACAGGACTGGATCCACCAATAGCGTTTTTGGGGAGTGCAGGACACGTGATGGCGATGCTTGGCTGCTCCCACAGGACCATCTGTCTTAGCAAGACACACAGCATGGGATAATGGCATCATGTACTGCTGTTTCTCACATCAGGGGATCCTTACATTCTGCTGCAGATTTCATCTATCAGGTCTTGTGACCTGGCTGAGGACATTTCTTGGTATTTAATAGCAGCTTTTGTGTCACTGGCATATAGATGAGGAAAAACGTTGACCCTCATTTGAATGAGTGTGAACAGGGTGCTGGTAATTAGTGTCTTTTCTTCTCTTGGCTGGCGCTTGTTGAGTGGAAGGTGAAATGGGCCAGATACAGTAACCCCTGTCAAAAGGAACAAAACTGTGACCTTAACAAATCCCCAAAGAGCTTTCACTGACTCTTATTCATTCACACATCAAGCAGAGATCAGATACACTGCCATCATAGCAGCCTTGTAGCCAATAACACCCAGCTAAGTAAACCAACCATCCCTCCCCCGTTTGTCGTCACTCACAGCCATGCTAATCCAGAGAGCAAATCTCCATATGCCTGGACAAAGCTAATTATCACCCATCACTTATTAACACACCCAGCACTGTGCTTTTCTCCTCTAATTAGATGGCTTTTATACGAGCGATGGTTTGACAATGTTCTGTGGCCTTGAAAGTGTCACAGAACATTACGGGGGTCTTTGTTGTCAACCCCCCCCCCCTTTCTCATCTTTCGATCAGCCACATTTATGCGAGTTGAGTGCCAGGCTATTAATCACTGAATCATTAGTTATGCATCAATTACTCAAAATTCCTGACATGCTTTTTTGATTAGAGGCTAGGAAATCTCTGGAAGACTGATTTGGTTAACATTTAACAATTATTTGTTAAACGCTTGCCAGAATTGCATCCCCACCACCACCATAGCATAACAAGAATATAAAATTTAGAAGCTTCAAAAGCAAATTCATATTAATGCAAAATGTTTCATGATAAACTTTAGTCTTCACAAATATCAGACTTGTTAGCTTCACCACAAATTCAAAAAACATTTAGGTTTTTAGGCTTTTAAGTTAAGTTTGATAGGTTTATTGTATAAATCAATATTGATATACATCTTTGATTAGTGTTGACAGATATATTTACATATCTGATTTTGATAATATTGTCAATGTATCAGCTGGTAACAAACAAAAGAGGACAATTTAAATTCTGCTTCATTGAATAATGGTTGCAGACTTCTTCTTAACCTGATCCCCAGAGATTGTCAGATATTATGGAGGCCAGACTTCACTACAGCTGCTATAACTTGCTCTGGTGTCTTCAGTGTGCTCTGTGTATACACACTTAGCTATTGTCAGTGGAGTTTTATTAGCCTTGAGAATACAAAAGAGAATTTACAGCCACAGGGCTGCAGGTACCTGGCAACAGAAATCCAGGCTGGAAAAGTGAAGCAGCAACACTCTCCTTAATTGACAGGTGCCTCCGAGCAGCTTTCGAGTCTGGCCTTAATTAACACTTTCACCCCTAATTGCTGACAACTGCATGGTTACCAGCAGTGTGGTTATTTTGGGTAATGTCCCAGAAGTGAGTGGATGTAACACTACAGAGCAGAGAAAAACCAAATCAATCCCAATAAAGGGTCCAAACCAGATCCAGGTAATGTAAGGCTTTTTAAAAACAGGAAAAAGAACAGGACACACTGTAATCCCATGGTTCCCTGGGTACTGTGGGAATAATTGTTCAGCATGATGCTGTGATGGTGGTGGTCATCAAAGCAGTTACATGAGCTTGAAGCATCCTGAGGTTAATGAGTGGACCTGTTGTAGTACAGCCTTAAACAGTATTATTTCTTCCTCTTGTCCTCAACTCACCCATTTCTGAGTGCAAAGTCTCAATATAACACTGTAGAGAAAAACAAGAACACCGGCTGTTTAACCCAACAATACCCCATGTTTATGCGTAGTACCAAAGCAGGAAGTCATGGGACATTCTTGTGGACCAGCAAAACGTTCCAGAGAGGAAGCTTAGGCGAATGAATGGGTGTACAAAGTGATGTGACTTCCCTTTCCACACCAACAGTCAACAAGGTTTCCTCACTAGCTACATATCTTGTGGTGTGACAAATCAAAAGGTCCACATAATAGGCTCTTTGGACCTTTAAACTGCATGCCAACACACAAAAAAAAAAGTTCAGAAAAAGGTTTTTGGAGTCATGATTATTTTGTTGCGCATACTGTTAACCAAGGACGAACTTCCATTATCTACAGAGTATTTTTTTTTGGGGGGGGGAGTTTTGATGTTTTGATCTCAGCATCTTAACCCCTTGGCCACCAGTGAGCTCAGTCAGATCTAATGTGTGTTGTAAAATGTGCTTTAAGATTTATATAAATGCAAACCAGCATATAGAGGTGAAGAACAAAATGGGACGCAGATACTCTCAAAGTTAAAACACTAAAAAATGTTTAGAATATGTGCAGTTTTTCTACACATGAATGTTTGTTCATTCTGGTGAAAACAAGCACACTATAGTGTACTGAAATTCAGCATACTTAGTGTACTTGAAGCATGCTATTTTGGAACAACTTATTTTGTACTTAATGTATTTTAATTGTACTTAAATTGTAAAAAAAAAAAAAAAAACTCAACTGGAAGTGTATTTAATGTACTTTCATGTGATAAAGTGGAACAACTTAAAGTATATTTAGTATACATAAAATATATGAGTCATATACTGGCTGTAGGCTGAAAATTGTACACCCTGGAGTATTCAGAAATATGCAAAATCTCCCATACATTACTATGGTGTGACCTTTTATTTGACCTTGACCTTGAATCAGATCCGATCACCACCAAAAATTAATCAGTTTTAAGTTAGGCCACTTCTGACCAATCCTGAACATTTTGTCAAAATCCGCCCCTAACTTTTTGAGTTATTTTGCAAACCATCAAAGAAATAAACAAACCTTGGTGAAAACATAACCTCCTTGGCCTTTGATTGTGGACAGTCTAAGGCACACCCGTGCACTAATCATGGTGTCTAATCAGCATCTTGATATAGCACACCTGTGAGGTGGGAAGGATTATCTCAGCAAAGGAGAAGTGCTCATCCATCCATTATCTACCGCTTATCCACATAGGGTCACGGGGGGGGCTGGAGCCTATGCCAGTTGTCTTAGGGCAGAAGGCAGGGTACACCCTGGACAAGTCTCCAGTTCATCACAGGACACAAAGAGACAGACAACCACTCACACTCACATTCACACCTACAGCCAATTTAAATTAGCCAATTAACCTAATCCCCATGCATGTTTTTGGATGGTGGGAGGAAGCCGGAGTACCCGGAGGCAACCCACACAGACACGGGGAGAGCATGCAAACTCCACAGAGAAAGGCCCCGGTCCCGGGATTCGAACCCGGTACCTTCTTGCTGTGAGGTGACAGTGCTAACCACTACACCTTCGTGCCGCCCGAGAAGTGCTCACTATCACAGATTTAGACTGGTTTGTGAACAATATTTGAGAGAAATGGTGATATTGTGTATGTGGAAAACATTTTAGATCTTTTAGTTCATCTCATAAAAAAATGGGAGCAAAAACAAAAGTGTTGCATTTATATTTTTGTTGAGTGTACATATGGGTGCATATACTGTATGTGGATTGCTCTGGTAATGTTTTGGTGTGTTTTGTGTTAAGTGGCTGCTTGTTTCATGCGGACACCTGGTGCTACCCGCCGGCCTTGGACGGGAAGCAGCACTCCCAGTCGGCCACTATCAATGCAGACCCCTGCTCCTCGCCCCAGAGCTCCGCTCACTTTACCTCGTCTCTCCACAGCTCTCCTCTGGCACATTTCACTCCTTTTAAGTGTCCATGGTGATGCCCAAGGTGGCTGCTCTTCATTCGCTGTAACACTTTCTGTTCCTGTTGGATCCTGCAGCCGAGCTGGCAACCTCTAGTCGGGGAGAGGGAGAGGGGAGACATCGCTCTACAGTAATTTGAAAGTGATTGCAGTACCAGTTTTGGCCACAATCCTACATACTGTTCCTTTAATTGAAGCCGGCGGCTTTTGTACTAACTAAACACTGTCACTTTTCCTCTTCATTTGTTTTTGTAACTAACTAACTTCTGTAGCTAATGATGGCTGCTGGCACCCTTTAGGCTCATTACCACCACCTGGACTGGAGTGAGGACTTTATATTTGTTGTATGACTGCATGCACTGAACCGCGAAGCCCGTACCAGAATATAACATATAAGTTCCACCCCTACTGTCCAGTGGACGTTGCTCTGCCACAGATGTCAGACTGTCCAGACAGAGCTTGCCTCCCTCACCAGTTTGTCCAGGCGTGCTGTGTCCTTCTTCTTGGGGCTGTCCTCCCAGCACACTACTGCATACGTGTGTAAAGTACACAGGTAGCAACGACTGCTATCTGCTCAGCTCAAAATTTCAGAAATGGGTTTATGTGCATTTCCATAGCAATACTACTGAACACTTTCCAAAAGAATGTACTGAAGTACAAGCGTAAATAACTTCACTTTATAAGTAGGCTTAAATGTAAATTAAAATACATTCAAACTTAATATTACAATGTTGGTATTAAAATGTGTACTTTTAAAATATGCTTTTGGTGTATGTTACAATTTTATTTAAAAAAATAATATAAGTATACTTTAGAAAGTGCACGTTTCATGTTATTTAAGTTATTTTAGTGTAATATATTTCAACAAAGCGCAATAATAGTATAATTATTTTAAAGTGTGTTAAAAGTGTTAGCCTGAAAGTGTGATTTCAGGATACTTTTTATATATTTACAAAAAGTACAATTTGTGAAAGTACATTTTCAATATATTATTGAAAATTTGAAGCGTGATCGCAGTATTGTTGCCTGGAGCAGTGAACTAAAACCAGAGGTGGAGCTGGGTTTAAAGTCACAGTGATGGAGATCTAACACTGTCAGGCTAATCACAATATAAGACCAGACTGAGAAGGCTGTTCATTTCAAAAGCAGAGGCTCAGGATAAGTGCTTTTTAATAAAACCTGGACTAGTGGACATGAAAAGAAAGCACAATGAAAAGGCTTCTCTCCATTAATTGACACTCGTGGGTCCATTAAATACTCGCAATAGACTGCTGTAATTTCTCTTGATCAGAGCACTCGATGCAGTGAGGTTCAAAAGCGATCATGGGAGTTAATTACGTTCAAAAGAGTGACGCGATTTCATCTGCTGGTGAGAATTAATGACAGGCGTCATGAAAAAATCCAATAGGAGAGTGATTAACATTCGTTGGGGATAGTCGAAGATTCAGTGCAGTGCTTGAAAATCAGAGTGCATTACTCTGCCTCAGCTTGACACACAACATGTAATTTCATCCCAAAGGGAGAGTAGATTCATCATGGTACAAGGGGGTGAATCATTTTTTGGAACGTTATGATGGAAAAGGGTCCTCTTGTCCTTGAACCACATGTGTAAAACAAAGGGACACTGATACATCTCCACCATACTTAAACAGCGATCTAACAATCATGGTCAAATAATAATGTTAATATCCTGACCCTCAGTACGGCTGCCTTGTTAAAGTGATTGATAACATGCAGCAGCCAGAGGTCAGTGACACCAAGGGAAATAGGGAATATTTTTTGATGTGCACCACAATCCAGGGAACTTGAATTGTAATCACATAAACTTGAAATATGATTCTGTATATTTTGGTAGTCTAGTTTGACAAGGTGACAGGCATCCCAATGAAAGTTAAGGGGATCGGCACAGTGTGTTTATTAAGTCTAAGCCTAAGTCTAAGTATTAAGCCTGTGGGGAGAGCATGATTTCAGTCCTGTTTGCATTACATATCAGCATCTCTTCAGTCTCCTCTCAAACATGGGCATTTTCATAACATTACATATCAGCGTCCTCAGTGAAGACTCGCAATGCTGCTCGCAATGAAACTTTTTTTTCAATATGACTTTCAGTTTTTGAGCTGAGCAAGTACACTCAACAAAAATATAAATGCAACACTTTTGTTTTTGCTCCCATTTTTTATGAGATGAACTCAAAGATCTAAAATGTTTTCCACATACACAATATCACCATTTCTCTCAAATATTGTTCACAAACCAGTCTAAATCTGTGATCGTGAGCACTTCTCCTTTGCTGAGATAATCCATCCCACCTCACAGGTGTGCCATATTAAGATGCTGATTAGACACCATGATTAGTGCACAGGTGTGCCTTAGACTGCCCACAATAAAAGGCCACTCTGAAAGGCACAATGCCACAGATGTCGCAAGATTTGAGGAAGCCTGCAGTTGGCATGCTGACAGCAGGAATGTCAACCAGAGCTGTTGCTCGTGTATTTCTCTACCATAAGCCATCTCCAAAGGCGTTTCAGAGAATTTGGCAGTACATCCAACCAGCCTCACAACCACAGACCACGTGTAACCACACCAGCCCAGGACCTCCACATCCAGCATGTTCACCTCCAAGATCATCTGAGACCAGCCACTCGGACAGCTGCTGAAACAATTGGTTTGCATTACCAAAGAATTTCTGCACAAACTGTCAGAAACTGTCTCAGGGAAGCTCATCTGCATGCTCTTCGTCCTCATCGGGTCTCGACCTGACTCCAGTTTGTTGTCGTAACCCACTTGAGTAGGCAAATGCTCACATTCGATGGCGTCTGGCATGTTGGAGAGGTGTCCTCTTCACGGGTGAATCTCGGTTTACACTGTTCAGGGTAGATGGCAGACAGCGTGTGTGGTGTGGTGTGGGTGAGCGGTTTTCTGATGTCAGTGTTGTGGATCCAGTGGCCCATGGTGGCGTTGGGGTTATGGTATGGGCAGGCATCTCTTTTGGACGAAGAACACAGGTGCATTTTATTGATGGTATTTTGAATGCACAGAGATACCGTGACGAGAACCTGAGGCCCATTGTTGTGCCATACATCCAAGAACATCACCTCATGTTGCAGCAGGATAATGCACGGCCCCATGTTGCAAGGATCTGTACACAATTTTCAGAAGCTGAAAACGTCCCAGTTCTTGCATGGCCAGCATACTCACCGGATAAGTCACCCATTGAGCATGTTTGGGATGCTCTGGATCGGCGTATACGACAGCGTGTACCAGTTCCTGCCAATATCCAGCAACTTCGCACAGCCATTGAAGAGGAGTGGACCAACATTCCACAGGCCACAATCGACAATCTGATCAACTCTATGCGAAGGAGATGTGTTGCACTGCATGAGGCAAATGGTGGTCACACCAGATACTGACTGGTTTTCTGAGTCCCCAGACCCCCCATAAAACAAAACTGCACCTTTCAGAGTGGCCTTTTATTGTGGGCAGTCTAAGGCACACCTGTGCACTAATCATGGTGTCTAATCAGCATCATGATATGGCACACCTGTGAGGTGGGATGGATTATCTCAGCAAAGGAGAAGTGCTCACTATCACAGATTTAGACTGGTTTGTGAACAATATTTGAGAGAAATGGTGATATTGTGTATGTGGAAAACGTTTTTATATCTTTGAGTTCATCTCATAAAAAATGGGAGCAAAAACAAAAGTATTGCATTTATATTTTTGTTGAGTGTATTTCCAAGTGCAACAAATACCGTACAAATAATGTGTGACAGTCATGTGTAGGTGCAGTTGTCTATAGTAAAGGGATATGGAGTTGGGAGAGCTGGAGTTGTGCCAGGTGACCACAAAATTACCAAAAGTACATTTGGAAAGCTCCCAACCAATTTAGCAAGGCACACCTGACAGCTATCTGTCTGTGCTGCTGCTTTAACAAGCCTGCAGTGTCTTCTTCAGCAGCAACTAACCATCAACTTATGGAGCTAAAGAGAGAAAAACAAACTCTCTGTGCAGATAAGGCACTGCAGCTGCCTCTACAGGGATGGCTAGTCGCTACGTCACAAATCACTTCCAGGTCCAAACCCTGGCTGTAAATGTAAACAGTAATGGTTGCAGCCTGTCTATACCGCTGGATTGTAAAACACCTGGTAAGGCTAGGAAAACATGGAATACACCATTTGAAATGGGATACTATGAGGATTTGATCACATTTGACGGTAAGTTGATCGCACTTTTATATCTCAAGCGCAACGTTATCGCGAGCCACTGGCATGAATGTAAAGAGAGATGGCTGCAGCTAAAGAGCCAGTCACCTTTTTCATAGTCACTTCGTACTTTGTCAGTTCCCCGAACTCTGTCAAAAAAAGGACTGAATTTTTACAACTCCAACAGAGTTGTAAATGTTAGTGTCATGGCAGGTGGCAGCCTGAAAGGAAAAGTCCAGGCTTCCGTGAAAAAGAAAGTTTATGAGGTTGAGTTGAGAAAGTAACGTTAGCTGCACATAAGGGTGTCAGCAATTAAGCTAACGTTCTGTACCTGGGTAACGTTAACAATTGTTTAATTATATATGTTAACAAGTAAGTAAAGTATATCAGAATAAGTGACATGGCTGGTTACAATGTAACAGACAACTGTACAGTGTTGGTAGCTAGTTATGTTGCCTAAAATAAACACAGTTTACCAGCTAAAAACCAGCTAAAACCAGCCACCAGGCTAAGCTGGTTTTTCAGCAGGGTAGCAGTGGTTTGTGTTAGTTGTAAACTGACCATGGTCACTAACTAATTAGCTAAAGTGACCGTGAAAAAAGTGACTGGCTCTTTGGCTGCAGCCATCTGTTTACATTCACAGCCAGGGTTTGGACCCAGAAGTGATTTGTGACGTAGTGACTAGCCATCCCCATTGAGGGCACTTTTATCGTTGAGTTTTATTTTGATTTTTTTTATTTAGGAGCAGGACAGGCAACAATGCAACAACAAAGACAGGAAAGACCCAACCTTATCTCAACAAAAGGGCATTTTTTGAGCTGTTAATTGCTCCATTATGTTCACCTGTTTATCTCTGACTTTGTCTGTTTACTGTTTGGTGCCAGTCAGGGTGTTTTTGCTGAAATCCCCTGGCTGCTGAGTGTGATATACACCCATCATCCATCCATTATCAACCACTTTTCCTCACATAGGTTCATAGGGAGCTGGAGTCTATCCCAGCAGTCTGAGAGTGAAAGGCAGGGTACACCCTGGACAAGTCCCTAGTTCAAATGATCTTTTTTTTGAAAATCTGGAAGGCTGCTGTGTTTAGTGTGATGTATTAAAGGCACATTTAAGTGCTTTAATGAAACCCTTTTTGTTTGAATACATACAAAGCATTCTAATATCCTTCATAGCAGACAACATGTATATACAGTATGTGCGCCACATTGTTATGCAAATCCAATTCGACTATGACCATGGGCAAGAAAAGTGACCTGAAAAAAGGTAGGAAAGGAGTCAGTGTGGAGGATGGAGGAAAGAATCTGTAAGAAATTGCAGCATCACCACCAAAGCATAAAAACGCTTGAAGATTTAAAAAAAAAAAAAAAAAATCAAATGACAGGCTGCTAAAAGACCATTAGCTACCAGTAAAGATATTTTTGAAGCTGTGTGACTCAATGTACCAAGGTCTACTCAATGTAGGACACTAAGATGAGTGGCAAAGGCCCAAAAGTCAAAGACTGAAACAAAAACATCAGGAAAAACAACACGAATGGGCTACACAATACATGATGGCCAACTTCTCCAAAGTTATATTGACCGATGAGTGTTGGACAAACCTAGATGAACCAGATGGGTCAACATGGGACAACAAGCTAAAGTGAAGAAGACGCTGGTGTTCATGCACCGTAACATGACTCTTGTTATTCACAAAACTGGGTGTAAAGATGATCGCCTCATCACCTGCCTGCTCAGCCAATCCCAACCCGAGTGGTCAAAATTAAAGAAGATGTTTTATTTTATATACAATTATAGAGAAAATATGTTTTTGTTGAAGTTTGAATACAAATATACACATAAATAATTATTAACCACACATTTGAAGAAATATGTTCACTGACTTCTTAACAAATTTGAAAAAGACTGCCAACATTTAAAATATTCACAAAGATGCAACTTGCATAATATTTTGTCACACAGTGTAGAGGCTGACTTACATTTGCAAAAACAGCGCCACCATGCTGCTGTTATCATGGAGGAAGAATTAACTCCTTACTTCACAAGACAACCAGCAGCAGCATTTGTTTATTTTGAAGGCAACTGCTTCAAATTATCGCATCTGCATACAAAGTACAAACATAGAATTTGCTTTGCTCCAAACTTCAATTAACACTTATTGAAGCAACACAAGGAAGACGTTGCACATCTGTTTCAGACCTTTGGCCACACGAGAGTCATGATACCTCATTTGTCTTCCCGTCTCCTCCAAGCATCATCACACACACGATGCCTTGCACGTAACATTTAGCGACTGTGCACAGCCGATTGTACAAGCAGTAAGGCGTGGATGCTATACATCCAATTCTCCAAGTCTATTTCAAGATAATATCAGTTAAATTATCTTGCTGCACTGGTGGACAATTGTTCCCAAGATGAAACTGAGGGGAGTGATTATGGATCAGCCTCAGTCCGTCTGTTTATCAGCTGAATGCTGTTCACTGGATTTAATGACAATTTGTGGAACGATGCATAAAAGTTCAGCTCTGGCATCTTCTAAATTATGATGCTTGCCCAAGGGAACTCTCTATATGTCACATGTAATATTTCAGATTGCATTGCAGATAAAAATATTCATTAAATCTGCAGCAGTTTCAGCTGTAAGATAAACTGAGAAAACATCTCAGGATTAGTAAATTGGCAAACAGCCTGGGGACACAAATCACTTTAACTCCAACAGGTAAAGTAAAACAAGCCACTGAGGTGACCTGAAAACAAACTTATTTCCCACACCAAGTGAAACATATTTAAATATATGATGGGATATATATATATATATATATATATATATATATATATATATATATATATATTTATATATATATATTTATATATGGACGTTTCCCGATTCACTTGTATTTTGGGTTCAATCAACTTTAGCTCTTGTTCACCTCAGTACAAAAACCAGCTGGTGATGGAATAGGGATGTTGAAATAAACAACATTAATAACGGCGTTATTTTATTCAGTAACAAGTAAATTGGGAGTGTTATAAACTAAAACTACTCATTGAAGCTGTTATTGCTTTAAGAGCGGGTTCGGAGAGCCAGATCTTCTGCAGGGACAGGACCAGTAGACTGTGAAAAGAATGGACATAGCACCCGTGACATCACCCACTGGTTTGGAGACCTTTTTGTGCTCCTATCATGGGTATTTGAACTGCGCCATCTTGGATTTTAGTGGGCATGTACTTTCCATATTTGGAGGAGAGGCGGTACGGGTCAGCCGGCCGAGATCCCGCCCACTGAACTCAAGTTAACCGCGCCGAGCTGAGCTAGCCTAAAGGCTGGAATATACTTCTTCTCCGACTACGTAATACGTTATCCGACTCTGTAACTACAGAGACCCCTCGAGCCCTCGCAGTTCTCCATCATGCTGTGTGTTGTGCAGCCCTGCTGTGAAATGCACCCCCTCGGAAAGTGAAGTAATTTGCCTTAATATCACAGATAAAAGCAGGAGAAAATACTATTTTATGATTTATTTATTTGTGAGGGAGATAGAAGAGAAGAACATTGATTGCTGTCAGTCTTTAAAGCTCCTCTTCCTTTTTCTTCTCAACACAAAATCGGATAATAGCGAACGCAAACCAACACCTTTCGGTATGTTCTGTGGAAATATACCCCAGCCATAATTACTAAATGAATTAAATGGATTTTTGGAGCAAGTTGAATGTGTTTGATTTGCCTTTCACAAGGATAATCGATATTTTAGTTCCTGTCCTATCCACGCTGCTGCGGAGATGACCTGCCTGTCTGTTTCTGTGTAGGGAGAGGGATTGCTCTGTCTTCCCTTGACGGATTGACAGACAGTTAAAAAAAAAATTCCTGCGCCCGGAGAGGACGGAGAGGCTCTCCGTCGACGCAGAGAGCTCTCCGTGCGTATGGCACTTTACGGAGTACTGTAAATTGGCCTAAAGGCTATTCAGCGAGGCTAGGCTAATAAGCAGCTACCAGCAGCAAAAACAGACGGAGCATCTCTGTGCATGCAATGTCGGACTTTTTAAACAGAACAATGATTCAAAATAAGGTTGTATTCCCGCATTCCTCAACATGCTCTGGTCGTCTGTCTGTATCAGCAGGGACCATGAGTCGGCAATAAAGTCATTATAAGCCAGTGGCAAAATATGCCGATACATGCCAATAAGTGCTAACATCCAGGTAAACTCTATTTCATAAAATCTATGGGTAAAATAGTACTAAATAAAATATCTAGTGTGTAAATTTACACCCCGAAAAAAATGCAACACAGGATCTTTGACGGCCGATTAGTATAGTCAACGGCACAACACGCAATCCATCCATCTTCTACCACTTATCCTCAAAGTAACCACGCCCTAATTTACGCAAGAATTTTAATCCAAAATAACATTAAAAAGGTTGTGGTAAAAAAAAATTCACCCACTCTACTATCGGTAGAGACCAACAAATTAAAACGTACCAGGCTGTAAATATGTTTTTTAAAGCTGTAAAGTCAGCTATTTTAGCACGGCGGTCAATGGAGAATTGCTCAGAGAGAATTGCTCACAGAGAATTGCTCACAGCGGCTGCACAGGAACTGCAGCATATTGAACGTGGAAGTGGTCCTCACTTGGAGAACCCACAACTCCCCCCTTGAGTGAAACATACCAGGTCCACACAGAGCGACAGGAGACTCAGATTTAAATACAAAACTGTTGAGGAAAAAGTGAAGAAATGAGGAGAAAGTGAAAAGAAGCAGCATCTGGCTGCATTTCAATGATACTGGAAACTGAAAATCTGAGTGCAGAATGTATAAAATGAAAATATCCATCCCTGTAGCGTTAGCACTGCAGCTACCGGAGGTCCAGGGATCGGTTAGAACCGCAGCAATAGCTCCAGTTAGCTCGGCCAGTGCTGCAGTAGTAGCTCCGGAGTTCCAGTTAGGTGTGCAGCTATTGCTGCTAACCAGAGCTCCATTTAGCTCGAAGCTCAGTTAGTACTACAGCAATAGCTGCAGTGCTAATGGGAGCTCCGACGCTACTCCTGCAGTACTAACAGAGCTAACTGGAGCTATTGTTGCAGTACTAACTGAGCTCCGGACCTCTGGTTAGCTTGGTTAGTACTGCAGTGGTAGCTCCGGTTAGTTTCGAGCTAACCGGACTGCCAGTTGCAGCAATAGTGCTCACTGAGCAACGGACCTCCAGTTAGCTAGGTTAGCATTGCAGCAATAGCTGCAGTTCCGGATCTCCGGTAGTTGCAGTGCTAACACTACAGGGACATGTAGTCAGGCTATCATGCTCCATGCTTGAACTTCAGCCAAGCCTAATTTATACGGCCCCATGTTTACAAAGCAGTCCTCTGTGAAATGATGGGTGCACACATGCAAAAGTTTGGGAGGTTCTGGTGGTCCTTGATTAATCAATATCAGGAGACATTCGACATAAGCTCTGTGAGCACAAGGCTCATTTGAAGCTAGCTTTATACACTTATTTGCAATTTGGCTCTGACTACTGTTAATGGTACTCTCCGTGCACTGCAAAGTGTTAGTAGCTTCTTTTGCCAGAACGCCTCTATAAGCAAACATAAGCACACGGTAAGGCGAGAAGAGAGAGCCACTTCCTCTCTCCAGAGAGGGGCGTGGTCAGACACAGCTCAGGAACATTTAAAGGTACAGACAGAAATAACCTGTTGTCAGCAGAGCTCAATACAGTGATTTTTAACTGGCTGGAATTCAGGACCAGGGCTGAATATTGTTGGACATCTGAGAGCTATATAAAATTGCAGAAAAGTGTATAATAGGAGACCTTTAAAATATTGGCTTGTTCAGTCCTTCATTTAAAAGATTAAAATGTTCAATAATAGTAACTGTGTATATTTCTTTTCATAACAACAAAGTGATTAAAATACTGTTTTAATGAAAACCCTGAATGAAAATTTATAAATGGTCATTCATAATTGCTAAAGTAGAAATTATTCCTAACTAACTCCTAATTTCCACTGAATGTGGAATGCTGCCGACATGCCGACGCCTGCCGAAACAAATCGGCACACGGCGCATGAATTCAGCACAGAGCAGATTGTGCGGGACAGGAAGTTATGTACAGACACAAAAAAAACATCTATTACATCTATACATCTATTTATTTTCAAAATAAAATAATCCGCTTTCGCAGCGGATGGTATGATCGATTTCCTTCTACTCAGTGAAGAGAGGGTGGTTCTCTTTTCACTGACACTCCGCTACAACCTGCTATATTGCACGATTATATGTGAATTTGCGAGATCTTGTTCTCATGATTCCAGCTGCCTGGGAAAGCTGCAGCAGGTGGATCTGGTGGGAATTGACAGCCAACAGACGTCACCAGATCGGCATTGTTCTGCATCCAGCAGAAATTTGGGGTAAGACAAAAGGCTGTGAGTGATACTAAATGAAGAGCTGCTCTTCTGAGGGAGTTTAGCCAAAATAGCTGAGTTGTTTGTTAATGAGGAAGGAAGGAGGAGCAAGACAACCACATAATTGATGATCCAAAATCCAAAAATGCAAAATCCAAATTCTTAGACATATTTAAACTTTTCAACTTTTAAACTTTTTCAAAAAAGTAATTCACTAGTTTTATTTTAATTTTTCAAATTTTTAATTTAGTTACTAACTCAGTTACTTTTGGGAAAAGTAAGTAGTAACTATAATTCATTACTTTTTTTAAACGTAATGTGCCCAACGCTGCTCACAACATGTTTATTGTTAGAACGTGGCACGAAAAGACTGAACCCAAATGCACGACTCAACACGACAGAAGTAAGTTAAAGGTATTTTAATACAAAAAATGTTCACAAACAAAATATAACAAAACAACTCAGGCACTGATGCTAATTCGAGAGGAAACTAAAAACTCAGACTGAAAACACACTAGGCAGTTAATGAAACAAACTAAGGATTCTAGGGAAAATGCTAACTAAAGGCGCTCACACAATGAGGAAAACAATAGCAAAGAAAAAGACAAAACATAAAAACGCTCACTAACAGTGAGGGAAAAAGACTCTAAACTGGTTGATAAACAGATGTTACAAAACAGACAAAACACTAAGACTAGACTGGACAAAACTCGACACAATTTGAGCCAGAAACTGATACGACACAACCTGATGGCGAAACACTTGACTTAATGGCTGGTAGCTTGGAGGAATTCACAAGACGTACTGGCACATGACTGGGGAAGACGCAGACATAAATACTGCGAGGTAATGGGTAACAGCTGGAAACAATCAGGGCGGGGCAGACAATCAACAGACACAGGAAACACAGGGGCAGGAAACGAGAAGCTGAAACACAAGGGAAGACAATTAATACAAAATAAAACAGGAAATAACAGAACAATATGACAAACTGACCCAAAAACTTAACTTGACATGACCAACATAACAGTACCCCCTCCTTAAGGGTGCGTCTCCTGGCGGCCCAGGGATCTCAGGGTGGCGATGGTAAAAATCCTGGATGAGAGTTTTGTCTAGAATGTGGGATGCGAATCCATTCCCTCTCTTCAGGACCATACCCCTCCCAGTCCACCAAAAACTGTCTTCCTCGCCCCCTATTCCATTCGCCAGGAACCTATGGACAGTATATGCTGGTCCCCATCAATGATACGGGAGAGGTGGGGGTCGAGAAGCGGGAACCAATGGGCTGATCCTTTCTGGCTTTATTTTGCTGACATGGAAAGTTGGGTGGACCTTGAGGAGCGAGGCAGCGTAGTCGCGCTGCTGGATTCACCACCTTGGAGATGGTAAGGTCCAATAAAACGAGGGGCAAGCTTCTTAGTCGTGGCCCGCAGGGGAAGATCTTGTGTTGACAGCCACACACGTTGACCCGTCTGGTATTCGGGTGCTGGACGGCGGCGTCGATCAGCCGCTTTCTTCATCCAGCGCCGCACTGCGCTGGAGAACACGTCGGGTGGCCTCCCAGACCTTATGGGCTCTCCGGAACCAGAGGCGTGAGCTGACGGGACCAGGACCTCTCTTTCCACATCTGGAAAGGCGGGGCTGATAACCATATACAACATGAAACGGGAGAGTCCAGTGGCCGCAGATGGAAGGGAGTTGTCTGGCGTACTCAACCCATGGAAGTAGTCTGCTCCATGAGGCTGGATTCTGAGTGATAAGACATCGCAGACAGGTCCCCAACACTTGGTTTAGTCGCTCCAGTTTGGCCATTGGACTGTGGATGGTATCCTGATGACAGGCTCACCGTTGCCCCGATCAGCTCACAAAGCTCTCGCCAAAACCTGGATACAAACTGTGGTCCACGATCTGAAACAATGTCCTTAGGAAATCCATGAATACAGAAAACTCGACTGAACATGACCTCCGCTGTCTCCTTAGCAGAGGGCAGCTTTGGTAATGCAATAAAATGTGTCATCTTAGAGAATCGATCCACCACAGTTAATACAGTAGTATTGCCACATGACGTAGGCAGACCCGTGACGAAGTCCAGCGCTATTTCCGCCCATGGCCGGCTGGGAATGGGGGAGGGGCTGAAGAGTCCAGCCTTAGCCTGCACCCGATGTTTTATTGCGGGCACACACAGGGCAGGCTTCCGCATTCCTTGACCATCGAGTCCATAGCGGGCCACCAGAACTGTTGGCGTAAAAGAACAAGGTGCGTTTACTCCAGGATGACAGGTTAGGCGAGATGTGTGAGCCCAATGTACCACCTGAGACCTCAAACCCTCCGGCACAAACAGCCGATTAGGCGGACAGCCCTTAGGTGGCGGGTTTTTCCCGTTGGCTTGTTTAACCTTGTTTACTATTGGCCAGGTTACCGCTCCTACCACAACATCACCACGGCAGGATGGGCTCCGGTTCCCTGGTCACAGGCTCCTGGATCATATAGCCGCGAGAAGGGCGTCCGGCTTCACATTCTGTGAACCAGGCCTGTAAGAGAGAGTGAAGTTGAACCGGTTAAAAACAAAGACCAGCGGGCTTGACGTGAATTCAAGCGTTTGGCATGGCAGATATACTCCAAATTCTTATGATCTGTCCAAACCACAAAAGGCTCTTGAGCCCCCTCCAACCAGTGACGCCACTCCTCTAAGGCCACCTTTACCGCCAGCAGCTCCCTGTTGCCCACGTCGTAATTTCTTTCCGCCTTAGACAGTTTCCTGGACAAAAAGGCACAGGATGCATCTTGCCGTCCGTAGGCGATCTCTGGGAGAGCACTGCTCCTATGCCTATGTCCGAAGCATCTACTTCCACCAGGAACTGCTTGGTTGGGTCGGGCATGACGAGAATGGGAGCTGTGGTGAACCTCTGCTTGAGCTGCTTGAAGCATGGCGTCCGGCTGCAGGGCACCACTGAAAGGAGACTTGGCAGAGGTTAATGTATGCAGAGCGCTGCAATTGCGCTATAGTTCGAATGAACCGGCCGGTAAAGTTAGCAAACCCAAAGGAATTGCTGCACTTTCTTGCGGTTATTTGGAACTGGCCACTCTGCAACCGCTTTCACTTTAGCCGATCCATTTTGTATCGACCCAGGGCCTATGATAAAGCCCAGGAAAGACACGGATCTGGCATGAAATTCACATTTCTCCGCTTTCACAAAAAGCTGGTTTTCCAGCAACTTGGTTAACACTTGGCACATGACACACATGACTTTCAAGACTGGGAGAGAAAATCAAAATATCATCAATGTATACAAAGACAAATCTGTTTAAGTATTCCCTGAGCACATCATTGACTAGATTCTGGAACACACCTGGTGCATTAGACAGTCCAAACGGCATGACAAGGTATTCATAATGTCCAGCGATTGTATTAAACCCCGTCTTCCATTCATCCCCCTCCCTTATTCGGACCAGGTGGTATGCATTGCGTAAGTCCAGCTTGGTGAATACTTGTGCATCCTGCAATAGCTCGAAGCTGATGTCATGAGAGGGAGGGGTACCTGTTTTTATGGTTATCTCATTCAGTGGTGCATAGTCGATACATGGTCTCAGAGAGCCATCTTTCTTGTCCACAAAGAAGAATCCTGCTCCAACGGGTGATGATGGCCGGCCGGATGATGCCTGCTTCAAGAGAAGACTGTATATAATTGTCCATCGCCTGCCTTTCTGGCCCCGAGATGGCATAAAGCCGGCCTTGGGCAGAGCGCTCCCTCTCTCAGCTCAATGGCACAGTCATAATCTCTGTGAGGGGGCAAGGAGGTTGCTTTAGCTTGCTAAAAACCAAAGCTAGGTCATGATAGCATTGAGGTACCAAGGACAAGTCAATCTGGTGCAGAGAAGAAGAAATATCTGGTTGATCTGGATCAGCTCTCAACCCTCCCATGGTTACCAGTTCCTCCCTCTCAAAACACCTCCCTGAACAGTCCTCAGACCATCCCTCAATCTCCCTGTTCCCCAATTATTACGTGGACAATGCTTACATAACCATGGAAAACCTAAAACAATGACATGATGTGACTCATAAACCTGGAAACTGAGTCTCTCGCTGTGCTTCCCTATGGTTATTGTCACTGGTTCGGTGTGGTGAGTGATCTTAAAAATTTCCCTACCGTTCAGAGCCCTGGCAGCCAGAGGCTGAGATAAAGGCTCTGTCTGTAGTCCCAACTCCCGAACCACCTTCCAGTCCATTAGACTCAGTCTGCTCCTGAGTCAATTAGTACTTCATAAGTTCTCTCAAAGTTATTGACAGTACAAGTTACCTGTGTCAGATGTCTCGGGGGGTTTCTGCAGCAGCGAACTGACTCACCAGACCCCTCGGTCTTCTGATGAGCCTGCTCCTTTAATGGGCAGGTGGCCGAGGCGATGTCCTGCTCCTCCGCAGTAGAAACATAACCCCTGCTGTCGCCGCTGGCGCTCCTCGGGGAAATCCTCGTCCTGCCGACCTGCATGGGTTCCTCCTAAGAGCCGGAGAGCCCTTCGCCCACCGGATCCCTCAGCCACTGGAGCCATCTCTGGTCCTCTGGTCGCCTCGCATCCTCGCCCGGTTCCTCCTGCGCCCGTCGAGCTTGACGATCCCGAACCCAGAGATCGGTGCGGATAGCCGCCTCGATGACCGCCTCCAAACTGTCGGGCAACTCCTGTGGACCTATCTGGTCATGAATAGTGTCACTTAAACCGTCCAAAAGGCATCAACTAACGCTGGTTCTCCTAAACCACTGTCCCTGCCAACCCGGAAACTCGATAGCGTAATCAGCTACCGGCGGTTGCCTTGACAAAGTCTCTTTAACATGCGGCGGCCTGCCGACCGGGCGAGACTGATCAAAAACCCGACGGAGCTCAGTCACAAAGTCCTCCGGGATGAACATATTGGGGAGTCCAGCGACCATTCAGCAGTAGCCCATGCGCCGCTTACCCGTCAGATGTGAGGTAATAAATGCCACCGAGATTGAGGAGTGGGAAACGCGGTAGGGTTCATGCGGAAATGCAGTTCATTGCACTAAAAAGCGCGACATAACTCTGACTGGCCGGCAAACTTATCAGGGGAGCAAGGCGCGGTGGCGCAGGAGCGAACATTGTCTGTGTCACCAGCGGCTGGCTGGAGCTGCTGCCTTCAGGAACCGTGGGAGCGGCTGACTGCTTATGCAGGTGAGCTAGCAGGTCCTGCATGTGATGAGCTAACGAGTCAACTTGTGTAGTCATGGATCGCCTAAACTCATCCTGGCGAGACGATAACGTGGCTAAGTCTCGACCCAAGGCAACTGCCTGCTCCTCCTGCCTTAAGATTCTGTCACTGTGCGAGCTTACCAGCTCCTTTAACTGGTTAGAGTCGGCTGGGTTCATGTTATGGCCAGTACGTTCTGTTAGAACGTGGCACGAAAAGACTGAACCCAAATGCACGACTCAACACGACAGAAGTAAGTTAAAGGTATTTTAATACAAAAAATGTTCACAAACAAAATATAACAAAACAACTCAGGCACTGATGCTAATTCGAGAGGAAACTAAAAACTCAGACTGAAAACACACTAGGCAGTTAATGAAACAAACTAAGGATTCTAGGGAAAATGCTAACTAAAGGCGCTCACACAATGAGGAAAACAATAACTTAAAGAAAAAGACAAAACATAAAACGCTCACTAACAGTGAGGGAAAAAAGGCTCTAAACTGGTTGATAACAGATGTTACAAAACAGACAAAACACTAAGACTAGACTGGACAAAACTCGACACAATGACAGAAACTGATCGACACAACCTGACGGCTAAACACTTTGACTTAATGGCTGGTAGCGGAGAATTCACAAGACGTACTGGCACATGACTGGGGAAGACGCAGACATAAATACACGAGGTAATGGGTAACAGCTGGAAACAATCAGGGCGGGGCAGACAATCAACAGACACAGGAAACACAGGGGCAGGAAACGAGAAGCTGAAACACAAGGGAAGACAATTAATACAAAATAAAACAGGAAATAACAGGACAATATGACAAACTGACCCAAAAACTTAACTTGACATGACCAACATAACAGTTTATAACTTTATATTGCTCATACTGTGTGTCTGAATATACCTGTATTCACACTCTGCCTCTTTCAGACCTCTTCCTGAAAAAGCCCTGAATGAATTACATGTATGACTGAATGGGTTGTCTTATATCATGATAAAGTGACTATGTCTCAGTGTTGCAGAAACAAAGATCTTTAATTCTTTATTCAGTGAATTTGCTGGTTTTAATTAATGGATACACTCCTTTAGAAAGGAGGAGACCTTTGTGAACAATAAAGTGCCTGGTAGAATATCACCAAACTCTGCTGTGTGTGTGTGTGTGTGTATATGTGTATATATATATACAGCATACATCATATAATGATAGGTGGCCATATGTGATTCAGGATCAGTCGGGACACCAACAAATTTCCCTGGTCTGGATCACATGTATCTGGAATATAACATGAAACACTCAAACAAACCTCAAACAAATCCTCGAACACAGAAAAGATGACCCTCACACATCATTCAAGAGCTTGCTCAGATCTTCAGAGTGATGGTGTTTCTTTGTTTGTGCAGCATCCATCCTGCTCCTCCCATCGGATGTTGAAACTTTCCTTTGCTCCGCCCCACCTTAAGCTCTCTGCTCATTTTATTTCAATTAATTAGCATAAATATATGCATGTGAGTCCTCGGCACCCTCCCTTCCAGGCACCCCCCCAGTGATCTACTATGCAAATGTTAATTAGAAATTGATGTATTGCAGGAGGGTTTAAAGTAATGACTTCCCAGGGGGGAACCTTTGCCATAAAATACGGTGATCCTCATTGAGGGTAGCTTCTGTTGCACAGTGTGCATTGAATTCTGCTCTGAGCCAAAACTGTCTGCCACAAATAACGAACATCAAGTGTTGAGATAAACAGAAGAGGATATTAAGAATTTGTAGAGGAACATCACTGAGTTATTTCTCTAATTTCAAAAGGGTTTGATTTAGGGACTCGTAGACAGCCATTAGTGTTTAATATTTCTGTGAACTGAATGAAGGAAGCAACAGGTTTGGACAAAAAGAAAAAAGAAGAAGAAAACATACCCAAATATACCCCACAAACCTTTGCCTTCAGAACTACATTCATTCTTCATGGCATGGATTCAGCATGGTGCTATAGGAATATTCCTCAGAGCCAAATCTAAATGGCTGTTGACTGTATAAATATTTACACTATATATTCATAATAAACCAAAACAGATTTATTAAGTTAGTGTGTTTAATGTATCTCAGTTGTGTAACAGTAAGGACATTACATTTGCATAGTGTTCACAGTTGATATTAGTTTTTACAGTTATGTTAATGGCATAACAGGTTAAAGACCATCGCCAAATATTAATATTGTTTTTATTTCATGTCCACCACATCATGGTGGACTGTGGATGAGGCTGAATGGACAGATATTCAAGTTATACCAAACGCTGGAAATGCCCCATTGCAGCAGTGAAGCGCTGCCTGGTGTGTTTTTGAAGAAGAAGAAGAAGACGAATTCCTTCATTTGATTCCTCAATGAGGGAAATTACATTTTCACTCTGTTAGTATATATTTTTTAGTTGCACATTACACACACAAGTTATGAAACAAACACATGTACATGCATTAGAGAAGAGGTGTCAGAGTGAGGCGGATGCCCCCTTATCCAGGCACCCCGAGCAGTTGGGGGTTCGGTGTCTTGCTCAAGGGCACCTCGGCAATGCCCAGGATGAGGAACTGGCACCTCTCCAGCTACCTGTCCACGCTCCAGACTTGGTCTGACCTGGACTTGAACCGGCGACCCTCCAATTCCCAGTCCAAGTTAATGTAAAAAGGGCTCATTTGTGGGGCAAAGTCACGAGAGCTAAGCTGATCATGTGATACTGGGACATGACACAAATATATGTTTGGTAGAGAAAAGCTGACCCTTAGAAGCCTCTGGCAGATAAAGAACTGGGTCAAAGAAATGAAAGGTTACCACAAAAAATAACTTCTCAGGGAAATACCCATGAAAGCAACACACAGTGACCCTTATTTACTATCACTCGTTTCTTTGTGCTCTGAGAACAATGTTAGAACTTCTTCAGGCCAGTGTGTCAGCACATATGATGGTGGTTTGACTGTCTGATAAAACGTAAACATAAACCTTTTACATAAATATATGACATATTGAAACCGTGTTCATCTAAAGAGTTGAATAATGCATAATCAAAAAGAGCAAAAAAGACCTGGATGTCAGAAATAATGCACAATAATTCATATCATACAGTATATTAAATTACTGAAACTGATGCTCTTTCATCCTCATAAATTATTGCCAGAATTTAAATTTCAACGCATTATTATAACAAATATTGTTTACATTGCTTTTATTGACATGGCTTATTGGTTGATTTTTTTTTTGTCTGTTTTTATTTTTATCATTTTTAGTTTGCTACAACTTTAGTACTGAACCATTTCTATTTTACCTGAGCCACAGTCAATATCTCAGGCGACACAACATTTACCACCTCTATTATTGCAACCCAAGCAAAATTCTTTTTTTTCTTTCTTTCTTTTTTTCTTTTTCTTTTAATTCTATTGCTCAGGTATGAAGTCCTCATATTTTACTTTAGGTGCCATGCTTGCACTTTGTCCATGATACAACAAACAGGTTTCATTATATAGATTGGGTCATGATAATATGCTGATTTTAAGTAGTGGGAATGCATCCGTCACATTTGAACCATTTTTGATTTGAAGCTAAATTGGCTAACACACCTGTGTTCTGTGATTTTACATAGATTTTTTTTTTTGCGAAGTAAGAACACTTATTAGTAACTGAGGGCCAATGACTCTTTGTCTGAAGACATGATGATGATGAACACTGAAGTCCAGGAAAGGATAGTGTGAACACATAAAGCTCTAACTCTGCTCTCCTTCTTTGCTGCCCTCTTTAGATCGAGTCATTGCTTTAATATGGAGCACCAGATGTCTCACGCTGCATTTTGAGCACAGACACACAAAATGTATATTTCATGGCACAGAAAGCATTCTGTGCACAAAATGCACCTTGGGGCGCCAAGTATCACTCCCAGTGCCATGTAATGAATTTCTTGCAACAAAATGCATAAAATGAACTGGTAATTATTATAATATAATTACCATATCATTATCATATATTAATTTGCAACACTTGGGACATGATGTACTTTGATAGTACTTCATTCCATTTTTGTGGCACAAAATGGACTTTACGCAAAAGTACTTCACTGTAATGAGGCTATGGTGATGAAATGTAGTTTTAAAGAATCTTATTCTGCCTGCAATGCTGCTTTGTTCTCTTCAGTCATTCAGCCTGATATTGGTTCGCATTGGATGTTTCAACAAATTTGGAACAAGTAATGTCGTTAAAGATAAAGAAACACACTGGATGGATGCAACAAAAACACTTTTATCCAGGAGTTTGATATTCATATCCTGTGTGTCACATTACAATCAGCTGTTTGTGTCCAGTATTCAGTGTATTTTCACTGTACAAACTTTGTAGTTTTAACCCCAACCATGTAGCACTTTCCTAAACCTAACTATAGCAGTTTCATTGGGTTGGTATGATTGTTACATTGTTGTGTAGTTACATTATAACATAAATCTTTACCAAGTCATTTTGTCGTCGAAGTCTAACCAGCTGTTAGACACAACATTATGTGGTATTGTGTGTTTCTGCAAGCATTATACAAGGCTTCTCAGCAGAAACCAAATGATTTCTTGAAAGACTTTTGCATTTTTCAAAGCTGCAACTAAAATAACATTTATTTGTAGTCTAGTGGGGCATGTGTATGGGCATGTCCACAGTATTCCCAAATGCTACACAGGTTAGTGATATAGTGATATGGAGGGTGGGAATAAAATGTGCACAGCTTGACAAAACATGTTGTGAATTTAGGCAGTAGACGTGGCTGTTTCTCTGCAATGTCAACACCATACATGTCCATGGTTAACTTCACATGTCTGATAAATGTGTATGTGTGTCTTTGTCTTTTGGTCTGCAGTAAACAAGATCCTCTCCTCCCTACCCTGTTGCATCTGACAAGATACTGGTGTTTTAAGACCAAAGGGCCTTGAAATGGTTTTACTGTCAACACAGAGTACAAGAAAGAGTGACACAGTAAAAGCAGAGATAAAAAGGTGCTGGAGGGTGAACAAAAGAAAAGAGAGACAAAGAGAGAGATCGAGTGAAAGAGCATGGCTTCATGAGCATGTAGTATGTGCCCATGACAGCAGTATGAACATGTGGGTGTGCATTCATGTCAGCCTTCATGTTTGCGTGTGTCAGACAGTGACAGGTTGACAGAAAAACGAAGGGGAGGAAAGAAAGTTAAGCCAAGGTTTAAGAGGCTCTTTGTGAGATTAAAATCAAACTATTTAATGTATTTTTAAAAAAAAACAGCACACGAACAGGAGCATCAGAGGAATGGCAAGAGTCCTTCAAATGTTTGATGACTTAGGAGACATTAAGATGAAGAGATAATATAACTGCATAGCTGGATACAGAAGCATGTGTGTCATCCATCAAAATAGTTAGAGAGACGTAAACCACAAGTATCATTGTTCAGTTAAATATGACATTGTCAGTGTCTGAGGAAGAAATGGCATGAGCCTATTATCATTAATATTTAATAATTGATGGGAAGACACATGACAATATATAGAAGAAAAGATATTAGACAGATGACACACTGTGTGTACAACAGACTGATTTTAATATCTTCTGCTGGCTAAAGAAACAACTTGACTGTACAGCTGCAAACTACATAAACTGTGACATCTTTAATTCACTGTGGAATATGTTGAGTTAAAATCCAAATGTTTTCTCAGACTTAATAACAAAGAGGAAGAGCAATAGAGGAAAACCATATGTTGGCCTCAAATTGAGACCCTATAGATTCAACTTATTGAACAGTGTCTTTGTTATATGAAATACAGCAGTCAGATAAATCCATGCACGTCCCCAGATAACACCAATAAAGATAATAAAAGTGTATAGCGGTGCTATTTATGGTATGATTTATGGTATGACAAATATCACACATGTCCATTACTTGCACATTACAGTGATGCAGAATGTTAACAAAACAGGTATAAAAACATACATACAGTAATTACAACAAATTCAATGAGGTTATGGAGATGCACACCAAGATGTGTACATATAAATAATCATGGGTCGTAATATTTGTAACCTATCCTGTAAAATGTATTTCAGCTGTTACATTTGCTCATGTGAGAATTCCATGATAGGCAGGAAATGCAAAGGCACGACTCAAAAACACTTTCAGAATAAGAGTATTTTATTGTGCAAACAGGCACACAGGAGGGACGCACAGGAGCGCACAAAGGGAAAAACCTAAAGCGCTCTCTCAAACTGGCAGTGGAAACACGCCAAAACCTAATCGTACTCTAATCTGCTAAGGGAAACAAAAATCACTTGTCAAAGGAGGTAAATAAATCTTTGCTAAGGGAAACAAAAATCACTCATTAAAGGAGATAAGTAAATCTAGTAACAAAAAAATCACTCAAATTACTCACTAAAGGAGGTAAGTAATCTATGCTAAGGGAAACAAAAATTACTTACTAAAGGAGGTAAGTAATCTATGCTAAGGGAAACAAAAATTACTTACTGAAGGAGGTAAGTAATATATGGTAAGGGAAACAAAAATCACTCACTAAAGGAGGTAAGTAAATCTATGCTAAGGGAAACAAAAATCACTCATTAAAGGAAGTAAGTAAATCTAGTAACAAAAAAATCACTCACTAAAAGAGGTAAGTAATCTATGCTAAGGGAAACAAAAATTACTTACAAAAGGAGGTAAGTAATCTATGCTAAGAGAAACAAAAATTACTTACTAAAGGGGGTAAGTAAATCTAGTAACAAAAAAATCACTCTGAGAAGAGGCACAAATGACAGGTACACACAGTACTGACTGGGCACACACAGCAGACACGAAAGACAATACGAACTGGCAATACGAACTGGCAAAAGACAAGGGGAGAAATCACTATTTAAAGATGAGGAAGGTAATTACAGCTGGAAACAATCAGGGCGGGACAAACAATAACCAGATGAGGGAGAAAAGGAGGGCAGTAAGCAAAGCAAATCAATCTGAAACAAGAAGGAGACAGCATTACTTCAAAATAAAAACCAAAAATGACAAGACAACATGAATAAATGAGATAAAAATGATCCATTTCAGTTAACTTAACCAAACCAGGCATTCCTTTTCACTTTAACTCCTTGAGTGCCATTGACATGTTTGTACAACATTTGAGAGCCAACGCTTCACTGCCATTGACGTATATGTATGTCAAAGTGTTTTTTCGGCAGCTGTCATAAGGGGCACTCTCACACAGCCTGTGAGTAATATTGGGGCTTCTGGGATTTGTAGTCTGAATCAGCAGTGATTTTGGTGAAAGTGTCCTCTACTCTACCTCTGATAAAACAAGAATAGAACAAGGTAAAAACAAACTTTTTTCCATGATGAAATCGAGAGTCTCTTCTTTCACCTCAGTAATTTCAGAGACATAGTACAAAATATTCTGTGCATCATGAAAAATTACTCAAAATGGCCAAAAAATATGGCACAAGGCACATTCGGTTTTAAAAAAGGGTTGGCACTCAATGAGTTAATCTTTGTAATTGTACCACTTGATGGAGTCAGTCAACAACCAGTATTTGCCACATGAGCGACGAGACATATGACTTTCTTTGGTTTGGAAAATATTTACTTAAACAATCCAACGCACAGTCAAAAAACTGTCACTTCCAGCTTCTCTGACTCCATACTGAGCCAGGTTACAAAAAAGACCCACAGTGACGTGACAAATAAAAATGTAAATACACAAGTGTTTTTATCCTTTGCACATCATGAAATTATGCATACTATACTCATAATTATGATACTAGGCAAAAATCTGCCCAAGCAGCAAAATATGATGCAAATGGGATGAGATCATAAGTCTAATCGTTTTCTAATGTGCAGTATTTGCCAGCAATTATACTCTCTATCCTCCCATAAAGATTTTCTATTAATTCAGCTCCTATTTCACTGCATTGCCATTCATAACACTCCACCCTAAAAGAAAATTCTGCTCCATGTTTAACCAGCCAGTCTCTGTGTTCTTGGCCTGCACCCCCAAGCATCCGACTAAAGCAAATAAAGAATTAAGAAAACATCTGTCATATATCCTGCTCAGGCCAGTGACATTACATGCTTATTAGTTCATTTATCACCAAGGAAATACAAGGCTAGTCCATTGGCAAGGACATCAAAGATTCAAACGCTGCCATCCTCAACTCTCTGGAGAGGGAATCACAGTCTCAAAAAGCTGTCCTGATTAAGTCCCTCTATGTGGCAGGGAAATGTTCCCTTCCTTGATCTGAGTCTCTCAAATGACCTGATTCTCTCCCCGTGGACATGTCCTCTGTGAGAAAATGGTTCGCGCTCCTCTGTTTGGATTTCATGCAATTTGGTCACATTCGGGAATGAGTAAAAATGTCATGCCAGATGGAAGGATGTTGGACTTTTAAAGTCTCTGTTTCATAAAGTTTTTACAGCATGCTCTGCTCTTAGTGTGACCTTATAAACTAACTAGTTTATGAGTTTAGAGAAGTTAGATCACTGCAAATATATTCAGTTTTAATGTAGAAGAAATGTCAAAGTTCTGACAGGAAATGCTGTGCTGGATAAAGGTTTCAGAGTAAAGGACACTCACGGTTGTTTGACCTTTATATATGAAAGGTGTGGTTGAATGTGTGTTTCAAAACCTTTCACTTATAAGGTCAATCTAAAAAGCATACAGTTCCATGCTAGCCTCAGATTTCAACAAAAAGTTGGTGTGACTGAATGACATAATAAATGAAGCACCAGTGATTCGTGCATATCATACCATAGACTCCTACTTTGCAGTTCCATTCACTATAATGAGCAACACTTCTGTCTTGGTAAAACCCGAAAGCACAAATTTGCACCACCTTACCTGAAAGTGATGCCTTGAGGATCATTTGTTACTTCCAGATCTTCCATCTCATCCATTAATGATTAAAGTAGATTTAGTAGAGAAAATTATTTGATGGTTGCAGCCTCAACTGGTTGCTAAGATCTCATGTAAATGAGATGGCAGACAGTAAACTAACGGCCTGATGAAATTAGATTGGGTCTTTCCAAATTCATCAGTGGAACAAAACTCTGTTCTTGGGAAAAATAATGTTCTCTCTTATGACTTGTAAATACAGTACAATGTTTTTAAGTTAAATTAAATGTATGACAAAAGAAATAGCAAACATGACAGCCTTCGTCCATCTGTACAACACCAAATGATGCTTTCTACCTGTACACAAAAACGACAGCAGTGCCAGAGAGTTGATATCAGCTGCACATCCACGTCGTCCTGTGCGACTCCTATATAATATACGGAGGCCCTTTCTCAAAGACTGTCTTTGGGGCTTCTTCTCTGTAAATGTCATCCTACTTCAGACGTCATTTGGAAAATGTCACCTCGCTACCCTTTTCATTAGCTCACCAGCTCTCTTCTCGATTATACACCATTTTCCATTAGATGGATCACACACCCAGGGAGAGAGGCTCTTTTTTTTCAAGCTGTACTGAAGTGTGATCGTGAGACAGAAGGGACGGCTGCTCTGGATGTTCTGCTGCTTGGCTGTTATGGTTTGATGTTGTTTGCTCAGTCGTGATCACCTGCTGTTGAAGATTTGCTGCTCTTTCCTACGCTGGAGTGCAGAGGAGTGCTGTGAAAATCAGTCACTCATGTCTGTAGAGGAAAAAGAAGGGTGCAATTTGGTGTTTCCTTTAAGTGAATCTTTTGAAGGTTACAGTGTGGGTTGGTTGATGTCTATGAGCCCTTGATATTTGAAATCTGTTAAAATTGATATTTTTATCTATATTTTTATTTTTCCACTCTGGAAATGTATTTGGGTCACTAAAATAAAAAAATACAAAGCAGACAACATAGAATACAATATGTCCAATGTGTTTACCTTGTGGTTAGTCACACAAGTGGAAATTTTCTAAAAGGGCGTGGCTGTTTCAACTAAGGTATATATATCTACAGTGGAATTGAGGAGGGCTGCTAACATGCCATGCTACATGGTGTGTGGAGGTGAGAAAATAGGTACAGTAGATCTTCCCTCAAGATTTGTATACATATTTTTTCACACCCACTTCCATCTCTTTTTATGTGCTATTATCCACATGACTATCAGGTCTGGCCCTTCTTGGGTGTCTCCAGTGTTGCCACTGCATACAAACTAGTCTGTTTCAAACATAATCCAGTCTTAAACCATTGCTGGACGTTAATAAAAATATATAAGCTGTAGCACACACACAATACTGAAAGTGGTAATAATATTAAGGCAGCTTTCTCCCAAAATTTAAATCTGTGTATCTAATATATTGTCCTAGTAGCACAATAGGCCTCATAAATGGAAAGTGGATGAATTTCAATGAGCAGTGCATCTTCAAAAATGAATTCAAATCTCCTCATAAAGCACACACCCCGCACCATTTTCCCATTCCTGCAGAGTTTTTCATATGTCGGTGCCCCCTCTTCTCTGTTAATAGTAAGTATTTGCTGTCTGTCCGTCAAAGTCAGCACCCTGGTCTCTCTCTATGGGCCAAGGGTAATATTTGCTAATGAGCATGCTTTGCTGCTGCCATGGCAACAGGCCCATCACTGCAAAGTGTGAAGCAGGAGTGGCACCCATGACACCAACCCATAAAACAAGCCACCCGGGCTGATGATCAGTGATGCATAATGCAGTGCCATAACCCTCATCCGCCCCCCTTATCAAGCCGTCTTTCTTTCTTTCTGTCTGTCTATTTCTCCCTACATGTCTCAATCTCTTCAGACCCCATTTTCCCCAGTCGCCCACTCCATCTGGTTTAATCACATCTTCTGGGGGGCCCTCTTTGCCCTCCTTAACCCTCCCTATACCAATCAGGAAAGAGACAGAACAAAGGCAGAAGAGGAGATGCAGATGAAGCTTTTTTAAAAGTGAAAGTGAAAGTTCATGATTGGTCACATGTGTAAATGAAAATGAAAAATGTAGGCTGTCAAGTCTGAAATTAATATGGGTACAGTCCAAAGTCCAAAATTAAAACCCACCAAGGAACAACCGTGGATAGACATTTGTAATTATGACAATAACTCTTCATGATAACTCCTCTGATATAAGTCATGGTCACTCATCTGAGAGAGAAAGTATTTCAAGTTGGAGAGTGCACTGCATATGATTCTAAGAATGAAATCAAAAATCAAAATTAAACATATTTAATCTGATTTCCTATACTGTTATAGACATCAGAATGAGGATTGTTTCATTTCAAATTTGGCTGTAGTGACAGAAGACAAAGACATTATGTAATAAAGACTGCAAAGATAAATGATAATGGATGCTGTGGCTTAGGGGCCTCATGGCAGTCCATTTGGCAATCCATCAAAGAATGTTTATCAAATTTTATGGTAAAAATAATTCAAGAACACTCAACAAAGTAATTTGTTGGGTGAACAAAAAATTATGGCGATTTTATGGAGATATTTCGACCCTATTATAATATGTTAATTTAGCAAGAAACACTTTTGTTGATTGAAATTAATGAAAATATGTATTATTCAATAATGAGGAGTAAATTCAACATAATAATCATTTGTTGGGTGAACATGAAAAAAATTATAGAAACTAGTTCTACCCAGTTATAATAAGCTAATTTTGCAAGTGATGCAAGATTACTAGACAAGAGCTAACCATAGCAGCTAATGCTGCTATGGTTAGCTGCTAATGTTGCTATGATTAGTGAGCACACTACGAAAACATTAATATAGCGGACAATAACAAGTTTTGTGACATTTCTGTGCAGTGGTTGATTCGTCTTCCACAACGAACATTGCTGACTCTCAGGAGGTGTTTTGAACTGTGTGCTGAACTTACCGTATAAAGTTTCTAAAACTTCTGGCATGCACACTGCTGCCACCTTCTGCTCTGGAGTTGTACACACAATTTGCAATTTTACCAAAAAATGCATTCGGTTCTGGCAACATAAATTAATTTACACAATGTTAAGTTACTGCACAACATGCTACAATAACTTACTTTGTGATAAATTAATAAATAAATTGCTTAGTGATGTTCAACCACAAAACATGACAATATGTAGTAGAAGCTACATGGTACACTTTTTGAGTGTAAGAGGGTACATTTGGACATTTATAAACTCACAGAGATTTGTCAGTGTTGACTGAAACTGGAATAGAAATGTATGTAGTCTAAAGCAGTTGTGTGTCTATTTGTGCATATTTGTTCTTGTAGAAGCAGTAGAAAATGGATGGATGGATGGATGGAAGGTAACACATGATGTCCCTGTGTGATGCTTTAATGCAGAGCTCATTGGCCCACAGCTACAGGTTTCATTGTCAGCTCACCAGCTAACCCACAGAGACCATCTATCCAATTACACAAAGGTTGCCCTGACGCCCTTCTTGCCATGGTGTGACCAGATGACGCCGCTCCAGCGTCCCATCTGTCCAAGCCTACCGACGCCTTGCAAAGCAGAAGCAGCACAGATTGTGACTCTTATGTGACTTCACAGGCACAGCGGGTCGTGATGCTCTCTCGAGCTTCAGCATTCCTACATCCCATATGACCCTTTCTAAATGTGAGAAAGCAGTGATTGCACGAATGCTCAGTTGGGTATCTCACAATCTGTGGTAAATGTGTCACCATTTTCACCATTTTATCCCCTTTGATATATATAGCTGTGGCACAAAATCTAACCAGTTTACCATGTTTTCAAACCAACTAATCTATATATTTATGTTAAATTATGTTTATTTACCTGAGTGAACCGAGAGTACAGAAAATGCTTACTTGCCCCAATGATAACTTTAGCATAAATTAATAATAACTTGACACACAGAGACAATGAATCCACCCCTGGCATAGAAAGACAAATAGATAAACACTTAATAATCTTGAGGGCAATTCAAGCAACCAGCAGTTTGTCAATGGAGCACGATGGAGACAGCTGCCTGGACCAGAACACACTCCTCTGTCTACTGATGGTGCTGCAGAGGGTGGAGGCCATTGCACATGATGGAGAGCAGTTTGCTCAGAGTCCTTCTCTGCCACTGATGTGATGGAGTCCAACTCTAACCTGACCACAGAGCCTGCTGTCCTCACCAGCCTGTCCAGATGAGTGGTGTCCCTCCTCTTGATGTTGCCTCCCAGCACACCTCAGCATAGAAGAGGACACTGGCAATGACAGACTGGTATAACATAAGCAGTAGTTTCTGGTAGATGTTAAAAGACCCCAGCCTCCTCTCCTGCTCTGAGCCTTTTTAGACCAGTCCAGTCTGTTGTCTAGCTGCAGTCCTAGGAGGTCCTGACTACCTCCACATTGGACCCCTCACTGGAGATCTGCTGCAGATTTGGCCTGGACCTTAGAAAATCCTCCACCATCTCCATTGTCTTGTCGGTGTTCAGCTGCAGACGCTTTGCCCTGCACCAACCCACAAAGTCTTCTGCCAAGCTCCTGTCCATCCCTGAAATACCCCACGACTGCAGTGTCTGTCTAGTATTTCTGTGCATGGTGTGACTGTGACGAGATTTATTTGAAGTCTGATGTGTACCGACTGAACAGGACAGGAGAGAGAGCAGTCCTCTGTGGTGCACCAGTGCTGCAGACTACAGTCTCCAAGGAGCAGTCTTTCAGTCTGATGTGCTGTGGTCTCTTCCTGAGGTAGCCAGGTGTGAGTCCACCCCATCTGAATATCCAGCATTGTCCAAGGTCAACCCGGGATTTTCGTGCAGTTTCACATCGGCATAAAGGAGGTCTATTGTCCTGTTTTTCCTGGTGGGGAATATAGTACAGTCTGAGACTCACCTCAATCAGCTCAATGTCACGACAGCACACAGTCACTGGAACAGAAACATGTCCAGGGTTGCACCATCTGACTAGTGCAAGTCCTCCATCTTTGCGTTTGTCACTCAGCTTTGGCGTTCCTGTCTGCTCTTACGGTGGTAGAAAAAAATGCAGATTTAAATCACTTCTGCATTGGCTTCACTATTCAGAGACAGTGGTTGCCATCTGACTAAACAGCTTCAAGTGCTTCCTATAGGTGCAAAGCAGAGTCAGAATCAGAAATAACTTTGTACATACAAGGAATCTGAATTGGTATATTGGTGCATGATGTATAACTATAGTGCAGATATGATTCTTCTGATTTTGGGACTATGACTGACCCTTTTCACACTACACATACTTAGATTCAATGGTATAAATAAAACATATGGAGCTACAATATGCTTTTTCTCTCTAGTCTGGGCCTGGGTGAACAAACATGAAAGCCTTCATTTCAGAGTATACTAGAAGAAGGTTCAATCACTGTGTGTTACAGTAATCAGCAACAGGCATTTGTATGCATGAAAATATCCTAATTATTATTTTAAAAGCTCTGGGGAAATAACTTCATTGATTTTAAATTATATTGTGCTTTGTGTGGCAAAAAGGTGACCCATATTGCCATTTTGTTTTCATGAGCATCATTTTTCATTGCAGGACATCATAATTACACTTCATGTTGTGCTCTGTGGACCCCTTTACATTAGATTCTGTTCATTAAGGGCCTTTGGTAACATTTTAATGTGCAGTCATTATTGCAGGCATCATAAAACACAAGCGGGTAATGAATTAGTCAGTATTTTTCCATTAGCCTGGCATATTGTTTTAGTAATTGGGTTTAAAGATGTGGAAGACCTCTCTTATTTATAAAACTCAGTTATGAAGTGAATGTATTCATGACCATGCCAAAAAATGCAATACACTGTACTTCTAGATTGATCACATAAACTTAAAGCAAATTGCAAGATTTTGTTAAAAGTTGTAGACAGCAATTCAGTAGTTCATCATTATAGATGGTGTTGGACCATTTTATAGTGATGAAGGTCCACTATCCCGTAATAATGCAAATCAAAATGTCAATTTGTCCCACCTCATATACTAATTTACTCTTCTATGCTTAATAAAAAAACATTGACCTTTGTAGTTATGTAGAGGTCATGTGCAATAATACAGGTACTTTATACAGTATATAAACCATGTGTCCATGGAGGAACTCATGTATGTTTCTGACACAACTGTGGCACATAGCACAAGATTAAATCATTATAGTTGTTGAGTCACAGTTCCCTAGTCATTGTAAATGCCCCCAATGGTTACTGAGATAGGGGCTATCTCAGCTGTCTTAGGGTGAAAGGCAGGGTGCACCCTGGACAAGTCTCCAGTTCATCACAGGGCACATATGGTGCTTTTCACTACACAGTAATGGCACGGTACGGTACGGCACAGTACGACCCAGTTTTGGTGTTTTTCCATTGCAACTGAGTACCTCATAGTACCTCTTCGGCGTAGATGGGGTCGTCATACGGCAGTGCGAAACTACACGCGACACAGGAAATTGAGAAGAAGAAGAACAACAACACTACTATCATAAACAATGGAGGACACCGAAGTGATCATGTATTTGCTGCTCGCTCTGTGGCTTTTTGTCCTCAACCGACCATGGCATTGTTTTCTGCAATGCCATTGTGTAACAATAGCGAAGCAGTTGCCAGTTTTAAAAATGGTGAGGTCGAGTTTGGTGTTTGGCTTTTACAGTCTAGTCAGAAATCGTGCATCCAATGACGCTTCAAATGATGACACTCATTGGCCAATCAGTGGAAAGCAGTCATCATGTTTTAGTATCGCTTCAGCTCGCTTTGAACCAGGGCTGAGGAGGTACGGAAAAAGTACCTAGTACCAGGTACTAGTGGAAAAGTGCCAATAGAGACAGGCAGACACTCACACCTACAAGCAATTTAAATTAGCCAATTAACCTAATTCCCATGCATGTTTTTGGATGATGGGACGAAGCCAGAGTACCCGGAGAGAACCCAAGCAGACACAGAAAGGCCCCGTCCGGGAATCAAACCCTGTACCTTCTCAATGTGAGGCGACAGTGCTAACCACTGTACCGCCGTGCCATCTTTTTCTGTATGATGCCATCTTAAAAATATGTCAACAACCAACCCATGTGTCCTTTTCAAAATCTCCTCAACAATAACACAGAATTGAGGAGGAAACAAACTAATAATGTTTATCTGATATTGGTCCAACAACTAAAATACTAAACACAAATTGTGGCTTACACAGATGTAGAATATCAACGTATAACAGGAAAATCAACCGAGGTTCTGCTGGGTTCCTAGCTTGCTCAACTGTTGACATGGGTCCATTGCAAAATAAATATAGTTTTTCATTCAGTGACAAGTCAAGCAAATACGACATCAGCAGTATGTTACTTAAAAATATATTTACCAAGGAACTCAACCTTCATGTTGACAGCAGATTGCTATCATCAATCACAAATCTGCAAGACATCTTCGCATTAGTCTGCTATCTCTCAACTTACATAACCCCAGTGGCTCTCAGGACTCTGCTGAGGCTGGCTGAGATTGTATCAATGCACAGGTCAAGGGATCGTGATGACTTATTCATGAGGATGTTTGAAGGGAACCCTCATCAAGGGTCATTAGTTGTCTGTCAGCCTCTGCTCATGCAAGCATGGGAGTTGGGCAGCATTGTGTGAGTCATGATGAGGCTGTCACAAATAAGACTTCTCTCTGCTCTTTGGACACAAGGAATATAGAGGAGCTGCTGATTTGTGGTGAATAACCTGTAATCTAAGATTTGAAATGGTTTGTGTTCAAACTCAAGTTCTTGTCTGATTACTTCAAGGCAAAGTCCTATGCTGAGAAATCTAATCATATAAGACCCTGGGAATTTCAGACCTTTAATTAAAAGTTCATCCACACTAGTTTGTCTAACTGACTGATTTCTTTGTTTTCACCACACTGTAGAATACTTATTGTTTTGAAACACTAGGTGCAGGGGTGTTGTTTTATGTTGTTTGCTTTGGTTGCAAATAAATTTATCTACCCTTTTCCACCTTGGGTTTGAGTTGCTTCCCTCCCCTCCTGAGCTGGGTCGTAAGAATAGTAGAAAAGATTTGAACACAGCCTTGCATTTGAAATAGATCTTTTATCAATAAACAAAATTCATGCATTATACATATACACTCACGTAGAGCATAATCTATATATTCTGCAAGGAGAGTCAATTAATGTACATGATGTATGTATTCTATTCTATTCTCTGAATGACCCTGAGACCACTGACATTTTTTCATGTGCTTGACACCGAGCAGCATGGTACTGGTAGGGTTGAGGTTGATGCTTCATGGGTCACAGTACCAAAAGTTTTGTTTTGTTTTTAATATATTAAAAAGCAATGATAATAACGACATGGTGGTGGTGACAAGGTCATCTTGTGGAAGCTTCTCCTGTTTGGTGTGGTGGAGTGGAAGACGTGCTGCACAGACTTCTTCTGGTTGGCGTGGTGGAGAGAGGAAGACGTGCTGCACAGACTTCTTCTGGTTGGCGTGGTGGAGAGAGGAAGACGTGCTGCCCAGGCTTCTTCTGGTTGGTGTGGTGGAGAGGAGGACGTGTTGCCCAGGTTTCTTCTGGTTGGTGTGGTGGAGAGGAGGACGTGCTGCCCAAGCTTCCTCTGGTTGGCGTGGTGGAGAGGAAGACGTGCTTCTCATTCTTTGCTGATAGCTTGATGATGCTCTTCATCCCCTTGGACACTCTCATATAATTTTATATATATATATATATATATATATGCTATATGCCTGGGCAGCACGTCCTCCTCTCCACGTGATGCTGGTGGAGGAAAACGTTTCTTGACTCGCTCCTCCAAAACACCCCAAAGTGGCTCAATAATGTTTAGATCTGGTGACTGTGCAGGCCATGGTTGTTGATGTTCAATTTCACTTTCATGTTCATCAAACCACTCTGTCACCAGTCTTGCTGTGTGTATTTGTGCATTATCATCCTGATACACGGCACCACCTTCAGGATACAATGTTTGAACCACTGGGTGCACATGGTCCTCCAGAAAGGTTTGGTAGTCCTTGGCAGTGATGTGTCCATCTAGCACAAGTATTGGGCCTAAGGAATGCCATGATATTGCAGCCCAAACCATCACTGATCCACCCCCATGCTTCACTCTAGACATGCAACAGTCTGGGTGGTACACTTCTTTGGGGCTTCTTCACACCATAACTCTCCTGAAAGACAGTAAATGTGGACTCATCAGAGACCAATACATGTGTCACATGTTTCAATGTTGAAACCGACATTTGGCATTGGCAAGAGTGACCACAGGTTTGGCTACAGCAGCCCAGCCATGGATATTGACCCTGTGGAGCTCCCGACGGACAGGTTTGGTGGAAACAGGAGAGTTTAGGTGCACATTTAATTCTGCAGTGAGTTGGGCAGCTGTGGTTTTATGTTTTTTGGATAGAGTCCGGGTTAGCACCCGGACATCCCTTTCAGACAGCTTCCTCTTGCGTCCACAGTTACTCCTGTTGGATGTGGTTCGTCCTTCTTGGTGGTACGCTGACATTACCCTGGATACCGTGGCTTTTGATACATCACAAAGACTTGCTGTCTTGGTCACAGATGCACCAGCAAGACGTGCACCAACAATTTGTCCTCTTTTGAACGCTGATATGTCACCCATAATGTTGTGTGCATCGCAATATTTTAAGCAAAACTGTGCCATTACTCTGCTAATTGAACCTTCTCACTCTGCTCTTACTGGTGCAATGTGCAATCAATGAAGTTTGGCCACCAGGCTGGTCAAATTTATCCATGAAACTTCCAACACTAAATTGGCCAGTGTTTCAGTTTCATTGTCCAACCCCTGTATTTTTTTAATGCAGTGTTTTTTATAAGGTCTATGTTTAAATATTGTATCCTATGCTTGCCTATGTGTTTTGGTGTATTTTTGCTTCAAGAAATAAGGGAGCTGTTTTGAGCCTTCTAACTGTCAGTTTGAATTCAAAACTATTACCAGATGAAGGAAACAGATGTTAAATCAATAAACTCTACAGATTACATACAGCAGGTGTGCCTCCCGATTACACAGGGATGGTTAATGAGTGGAGATGGAGCGACAGCTGTTACTTTCTATGTTAAATGGGGATTTAAAAATTCCTTAAGTGTTCAGAGCTGATTCCATCATACGCTGTAATAATCAGTGTTAAGGCTCATTGTCGCCGTCTGCAAGGGAAGAGGTCAGTGAGAAAAGATGGTGATTTGGTAGAAGCATTCCACAACAGATGTTGCAGACCCTGCAGAATCCTCCAGCTGGTAAAGTCTGTTGGTTTTGTTGTGTTCAAACGTGTTGAGAAATGTGTTTGCTTTAGTACACCAGCTCAGTTTCAGGTGGACTTTATTGGTGCAGTTGTGATCTGGCCAGCAACAAAAAACAACTAACATTTGTCTTCAGCAGAGCATTCACATTTAACACATTTTTAACCCACAAATGTGTCTATTGTCTTTCAGGTGCTTCCTTGAGTAGTAAAACAGTTCATATGTGGATGTTTCCCATGGCCCTTTTATGAGCTGCTGTCACCAAGTACTGATTTACTCTGACCTTGTTCCCACTAAGAATGTCATAGAATAGAACATATTCACCCATTGTGGGAAATTCAGTCGTTACAGGAGCATAAATGAATTATAGTCAGAAAAAAGTAATAAAACAACAATAAAGAAATAATAGTACAAGTAATAATAGTAATGCATATTTACAGTGCCAAAATTTCTGACACTGTGTACATAAATATAAACAAAGTATGATTCCTTGAGTGAAAGTCCCCTTTTTATCAGTAGAGCAGAACTGGAGCACAGAATATAGTATAGCAGTGATGATGGAAGATGACATAACAGAATTGTTTAAAGTCAAGAGGGTAAGTCAAGAGTAAGCCTGGTGTCAACCATCCACTTTAATATCTTCTCATAAGCAGTGATGAGAGCATCCACCAACCAGTGATCTTGAATTGGCAGGAAAATGAACAGCCTTGACTTTGTTGATAATATTGTGCCGATGGCCACTTGACCAGAGTGACTCAAAGAATTGCTGGATGTGACAGATTCTGTTTGTACAAATTGTAAATCAGCAAAAGAAAGCCAAAAGTCATCACAGCAACCAAGGAATGCACGCAACTAGCATCACCTGCCAAAGAGTACAATTTCAACAGCTAATAATAGGAAATAAATATGTGCTCCTCTTGATAGAGGAAACTACCAGCTGTAGCCAGGAAACCAGAGCATGCCTTGGAGCTGCATGAGAAGCCTTCCGGTCCCTTGAAGTGGTTTGAAAGGATAGAGCTTTGAAGAAAGCCACCCAGATGAGCGCGCTGGAAACACTGGTGTGGCCTGTGGCAACCTGTGGCTGTGAGACTTGGAAACTTCATGCTTGGGATATCCAGAAGATAAAGGCTTTAACCTAAAGAAAGCTACCTCACATCAGTGAGAGAGGGGGCATGACGTACCAACAATTCTGTACTTGTGAGGTTGGAAGTGGAAAGGAATTCTGATAAGGAGGAGACCCACATCCTGCAAGACGCCATCAGTGGTGAGAGCAGCTCTGGGACGAGACAATGAGGACCGAGGAAAGCTGGTGCTGGAGGCCACCATAGTTCCTGACCCTCAGTCATTAGGATGGGACTCAAAAGGTGTGTCAGGTGGTCCTGCTGGTCCGATTCAACAGATGAGCTACTGTAGGTTAAATTGCCAAGGGGGAAAGCCAGCAGAGTGAATCGTCTGCTGGGAAACTGTGGGTCCAGCTGGATGTTTCTTTGACATGTACTGCCTACATAAGCATTGTTGCAGGAAACAATGTTTCCCTGATGACTGTGGTCTTTCTCAGGGGGATAACGCACCCTGCCATGAAGCAAAAATGGTCCAGGAATGGTTTGAGGAGCACAACAAGAAGTTTGAGATGTTGACTCGGCCTCCAAATTCCTCAGATCTCAACTCAATCGAGCATCTGCAGGATGTGTCATATTCGTTGGTGCCAGATACCACAACACACCTTCAGGGGTCTAGAGGAGTCCATGCCTTGATGGGTCAGGGCTGTTTTGACAGCAAAAAGGTTACCAACACACTATTGCAGGTGGTCATAATATCATGCATGATCTGCGTGTTACTTTGTTCTTCATCTGTTTTTTTAATTGAGTTTTGTAGTAGATCTGAATAACCAACTAACCAACCAAAAATGATTACTCTATGTAGCTTTGTAGGTGTTGTGCAGCAAAAACTTACAAAGTACCCATACCCAGAAACCCACAGATTAATCCTCCAAGTCGATAAAATAAAAAAATAAAAAAATAAAAAATCCAAGATAATGTCTAAAATATTATTTTTTTTCTGATCAACATCCTCATGTTGACTTGAACACCAACCAATAATTGGCATATGGTATTATTAACAAAATGTTCATGATTCTTGACATAGACCCTCTAATACAAATATTCCCAACCGTACAATATTATGGCCTGGCCAGCCTCACTTTTCGAAGTAGTAATTAATTTTGTCAGTGGGTGGTTCTGCTGGAGCAAAGGATTACCATTCCTGCTGCTGGATCTCACAGAGCTGACAATATGGCCCAACCACAAAGCCAGGGGCTTGTGGGACGTCAGCCAGTGGATGATAGACCCATCAATATGAACTGATTACGCTACAGAGCAGCTCTCATTGGGTTAATGTGGCAGCGATGCATGGAGTTTTCCACAGCCTGAAACACAGTTCTGCTTTATTTACATGCAGCCCCATGGCAAGTCAATGAGGACTGAGTGCAGGACAAGGAGCTCCTCATTGACTTTCCAGATAGTCTATTAATATAGCTCAATAAACACAGTCTGAATAGTGCTGAAATTGTGATATAAATCTATTATTACTACACAGTCCATATGACTGCTCAATTAATATTTGTATTTTAGGAGAAGAGACAAATAATTAGCTTGTATATTGTATTTATGAAAGCCAGTTGAGTGTTGGACTGATTCAAAGAATGTAAACCTTTTTATAATGTGGCTTGTTTGAGCATGATAAAATACCAGGAGGCCACATTTTACCAAATTACAACTGAGCAATTAGAGCCACATGAAGATGAAAAACAAACATTAAATTTGAAAATAAAGTCAATATATGTCAAGGGAAATATTGATATGGCAAAAGATTTAATTGCATTAATCAAAGTCGACAGCTATCCGACTCAATCATAAAATAAAACATTTTGTTTTTGGAAATACACTCACTTTATTATCATAAAATAACCTTCTCCTTGTACGAATATGGTTTTATTCCCATATCATTACAACTTCAACAACCATAAAATCTCCAAAAAACTTTTTTTGGTGGGGTAAAAAAACTATATATGATCTGAAAATCTCTGGCAAATCACTCCCATTTGGTCACCCTTACTTTTTCAAGCAAACCCTGAGAATATATCAGCTACCACTAAAGAACCAAAACTATGTGGACACGGCAGTATGGGAACAGAGAGATAGCGCATTCGTAGAACTAAATTGCTGGATTTCCTGGATTGCCATGTGATAACATCATCACACCACTTCCTCCTCAAAAGAGTGCCTTGAAACTGTGATTTATGTAAAAAAAAAAAAAAAAACACAAAGAAATACATGTTGGGTGAATAGCTTTTCAATGTCAGACACAATAGTCTATATAAACATGAAGGTAAAATCCCAGAAAACAACCACATGGTCTCATTGGGCCAATAAATACTACATTTCCTTCCTTGAAATGCTTTCAAAGGATCCATGTGAGTCACTGAAAAGACACAGACTGTAAGAGCTCAGCTTGAACAAGAACAGAGCCCAAGAGCATGACTCAAAATATTTCAAAACAAAAGGATTTATTTAATAAAGAAGAAACAAAAAGCGCTTGACTTAACAAGGAGACAGTAACCTAGGAGAAGAAACTGAAGAAATGTGCCTTCGCTTCAGATTGGGCCACTCTGTTAATCTATTCATGCCCTGGAGTCTCAGCTAAAATTTGCCTCGAATTCAATCTGAACATGAGCTATGTGATAAAAATACTGATCATGCTCAAACAAGAACTTTTTGGGAAGCAGATAAAATATCAATATTTTCTTGGTCACAGATTACAGACAGTTGGATTTTAACAGTTAAACTGCTGTGTAACCATCAGACGTTTACTTTTCAACTCAAACCAACTGCTGGTTGTAGAACAGAAGTTACTTACTTTGTGATATTGAACAAATTATACCAAAATGTGACATGTTCTGATATCCACAATATAACTCTGACAAACAGATCAAGTCATACCAGCCTCTGCCCTTCGCGTTCATCTTCCCCTCTTTCTCCTTCAGTCTCAGTCTCTCGCAAAACAACAACAACAAAAAACAGCGAATATATTTTCACCAGCGAGGCGCCACTCCATCTGCAGAGCCACAGCAGCCTCATTTGCCCGGGTACATCACACAGCCGGCTGATTGTGAAAGATGATGCACTCACACCCCGCTAACAGGTACGCACAAGCCCACATGCTTAAGCCGCCCTGGGCTAATTCAATTCCACTGCCAGTCCAGAGGTAGTAGTGAATCTTGCAGTTAGTCCATGGAAAAAGGCAGACGGCAGGGTGGGGCCGCTGCACAAAGGTCATCACTGGGACATTTTGTTACTGTCTATTTTCAACTACCATGGCCAATAATGCTTGTCCCTGCTATACACAATAAAGAAAATGTCTCATTGTAAAAATGTTAAAGTCAGATAACTTAATCTTAAAGTCTTGATTTTGTCACTTAAATTTCCAAAAGGTTAATTCATTCACAGTAGAGTAAAACATATTTTCTACCTGGTTTACACCGTGATGCCGCTGGTCAGGATGCTCTCAATGGTGCAGTTCAGTCCTCATGCATATCTATGTAAGGGCTCAAAGGGAAACATTTTGTGTACAATCTGGTCATAACCAGCTGGAATTTCATCTCAAATTTGAGCCGTGCCTTTATATTCAAATGTTCCCTTAAAAACTACTTTGCATGAAATTCAGCTTCTCCAAAATATGAACAATTTGTTGTTGCATACCAATTCGGTAGAGAGGAACTAGCTGAAATTGCAGATATGTAATCTACTGAGAAGGACTGAAATGGGCCATGAGTGGAGGTGGAGCCTCTTCAGCACTAATCATCTATGCTCCTCTTCATAGGGACATTTCTACCGAGGCCAAAGCCACACACAACATTCATCTTCAGACGCAACGTCTGAGTCTCACCAACCTGCCATGAAATTGCTTTTCACTATAATGCATGCAAAAAAAAATAAAAATGTGCTCTAAAAAAATCTGAAATATACAGTGATGACTGAAGATACAGTACATTTAGAACACTCTATTATTACAATGTGATTCAGCACTGGATTTGGTGATATATTCAACCAAAACACATCAAAAACATTTTTTAATGTGCATTATTTTCCACTTGATAACTGCTTTTTGTGTCTTATGAACTGTTTTCTCATATACAGTATGTCTGATATCTAAGCTTGACTGAAAAGCTGTTAACTGGCTGTGAAAGCTCTTGTAATGAGACCAGACTGAGCTTATAGCATTTAGCATGTCACATAAAACTTAATTAAGATGGGCTCTCCAGGAGTTTGAGCCAGCAGCCAGCCAGGGAGGGGGCCACTTTATTAAATTCATTACTCTATTGAATTGGCCAGGGGAAAAAAACATCTGTCAGAATAGTCTAAAAAAAGGTCTAGAGACCATTTTCTAGTATTGGTAAGAGAAGTCAAGCTCAATGATTTTTGGTCATATGTATTTTAGTATTATGAAGAGGAAAGCCATTTATTCCATAGAAAACAATCAATTAGGTAAAGCAACATAGTAAACATTAACATTAACATTAAATGAAGCTATAGAAAGCTAGTAACCTGAGATGGGAATGTCCAGTTGAACACACACTGGACCCCTGAACAGACCATAATAGTATAAGCAAGACAGCTTCAGTCTCTCGTCTCTACACTCTTTGATGGCCCAAGGACTGAGACATGCTGCTCTGCTGTCAGGAAGGCCATCACAGGCCCAACACCTCATACCATGATGAGACGGCCTCTCCATACCTTCGAACATGCTCCAAATATGACTAAAGACTCTGAATCCTTCATCCAGACCATCTCTCGCCCTGATCTGCTCCTCTGCCCTGAACTAAAGTGTGAGGCAGCTCCTCTGCCCAGACACAGGCTGCAGAAATAACTTCAGCCTCCACAAAAAAATCTTCAAGAGAAGGGAACACTCTCTACAGAAGACATGTTGAACTGGTACAATGCAAGTAGACCCTTCATCAACGAGAGTGGGGTTGAAGAAAGGGCACCACGACTCGATGCGCAGAGAGACAGACGGTGATGGGAAAGAGCTTCATGTGAGTCGTGTCAGCGGACTACGTGGAAAGATGTCCAAAGACGTCCAAGAGAGCCACTGATGGAGAGAAGTGACTCAAGCTGAAGTCGCCTCTGTGGGATCCAGCAGATCCAAAAGACTGAGGTCCAGACAGAACCTGCAGCCACTCCTCAGCAACACCTCCAACAGTCCCACTGTTACTTTGGCTAATAGATACTGTATCAATCACTAAATCTACCTGGTCCCATAATAATATCAATTAATGTCATTAATTCACTTATAGATTTTTTTCCCCAACACTCATAACTTTTGATATTAATTAGTGATTGATTATCAAATCAAGCAATAGTGCTACAGCAGTATAGATTTCCTCCTCTAACTCAAAAAAAGCTAATGAACATAGTTTCTGAAATGTGTAACTATTATGTGGGATGCAGGATGTGAAATCCTGATGTTTCTGGGTTGCTTTGTACGTCAAATCACTCCATCCTGTACCATGTGACGTGGTATGCAAATATCATACTACCTGGACTAGAAAATAAAAGCCTTTAAGCATAATAAAAAAATAAACTACTGTTGAAAAATAACTTAAAGTTCACAAGTTGAACTTCAAAATGAACATAGAAGTGAAGCATTGAAAGTAAAGTGCAAAAAGAAAAGACTGTGCCATCCAACATGTTCAGCTCCAAATGACATTTGTATCTATGTGTTTCTATTCTGAACAGTTCAAAAATAAACTCTGATATCTCTTCCAAGCAGCCGTGTAAATATTACAGTGCAGAAATAGGCCGCGTGAGACACATTGTAAAGAAAAGAGTGATGGGTCTATCGCTTACAAGTGGATTAGTCATTACGATTAGTCACAATGAGGAAGAGGCTCCACACAGCCTGAAGCCATCTATTAACTCCATGTCACCCAGTAGGAACCCAGTGGTGGTTTGGAGCAAAAACAGATTCATGTCATCTAGTTACAGAGAGAGAGGGGATCATTTCTAATAAATGCAAACATTTCCAGCCTCCAATTCCATCTAAAGCTTGTGTTTAGCTGTCAGACAGTGCCTGTCCCTTTATATCAGACAATGGGATTTTCACAACAAATCATTACATCATGTAAGCGAGGCAGACGTACTCCCACCACAGACGTGTGCTTATTTTCTATTGCTGCATAAATCGAGCCTTAGCGCTCTCTAACCTTGAAACACCAGCTGCTCGTTGTACTCACTGCTTTTAAGTTCAAACACAATTGCATAAAGTGCCAAATGTCTGCTCCAAATATGAAGCAGCCTGTTTTTTAAAAAAAAAAAAATGGAACATGGGTGATCTAGACTGTTCTGACACACACACAGACACACGTAAAAACATCAAATGTCATCACATCAGTGTGGTCTTATTGATCGCACAGCAGGGCATCATGGGAGAGAACCCTGGAACAAACCAGAGGTTAATGTACATGCATGCCAACCTGCTGGATATGAGTCAATAAATCACCACCTATTGATGAAAAGATGTGTCAAGTTAGTTTTTATTCACACAGAGCACGAAGGTGTGTTGGCCGTACCACATTGGATGCTCTGATCAAGTACTTCAAAGGAACATAAACATTTGTTTTCAGGAAAATTATGCAAATGTACAAAATTCAAATTCAAAAGGTTTCACACTGAAAATCATTCTCTGCCTTCATTGTGATCTCAACTTAATACCCATAAAGATTTAGGATACTTTTGTGACAATATCGCACCACATTTTATTACTCACAGTGTTCAGTAAATCCAATCCATACTCAAAAGCAAGTCAGACATTTAGTTTTTACATTTTATGTATTTTGTTGACACAGACCTCCTCCTGCCACATGGGCTTATTCAGAAGTTAGTAGTTGGTTGCCGAACTTAAAACTGATTAAATTTTGGTGGTGACGTTGAATCTGATCCAATCAAAAAAAAATTTTTCGACAAAATCCATTCATAACTTTCTGAGTTATTCTGCAAACCATCAAACATACAAATAAACAAACAAACACACCCTGGTGAAACTCAAAAAGTTATAGACGGATATTGACGAAATTTTCAGGGTTGGTCAGATGTGTCCCAACGTAAAACTGATTAATATTTGACACATCTGACCAACCCTGAAAATTTCGTCAATATCCGTCTATAACTCAAAAAGTTATAGACGGATATTGACGAAATTTTCAGGGTTGGTCAGATGTGTCCCAACGTAAAACTGATTAATATTTGACACATCTGACCAACCCTGAAAATTTCGTCAAATACCGTCCATAACTTTTTGAGTTATTTTGCAAACCAACAAACTACCAAACAAGCCCCGGTGAACACATAAAATCCTTAAAAACTTTTAAACAAAGTCGCCACCGCCGAAGTCTGCGCTCTCTGAGTGCTTTTCTAGTTTCTTGATGTTATAAAATCTTCAGGCTGTCCAGTTTGTGGCCTGTGCAAACACTTTGGAGTCACTCTCCCTGACCAAACGCCCACTTGGCCCAACAGAGCTGCAGCACCATCTGACCTACCATGCAGCTTCCAGTCACTCCTGTTACCCAGGTGTCCTCCCATTGGTTGGATTCAGGTCAGGAGGCTCCACACAGCCTCCCTGCATCAAGGACACTCAGGCGGGAATCCTATTTGTCACTTTGCTAATGTTTTGGCTTGCTGTCTTGCAATAAGGAATCTATTGAGAAAAGTGTGTAGTTTTGTGTGGGGAGTAAAAGCAAACAGCTTGTCTTTCTGAGTCAGTGTTGCTCTGCGACTTTGGATGGCAGCACCTTTCCCATTAAACAATAGCAAAGCTTGTTTACACGAGCAGAGGAGTCCTTTCCCCGATCCCATGTGTTCTGCAGAAGATCCAGCCACGCTTCAAAGCTTCGGCTGTTTCTGATCAAAAAAAACAGGAGCACAAACCGCACACTGAACTTCACAGACCAACCAAGATTCCCTGTTGTGCTGCCATTCCTGCACACACACACACACACACACACACACATACCTGTTGCTTTAAATGTGCGCACTCTGTTTTGATTTGACAGAGCTGTTTCCTGTGCTGAACCATCAGATAGTTCATTTAAAGACCTGAGAGACTGCCTGCGTGTGTCTCCCGTCTGCTTTATCCCTGGTCCTGCTTCCGTCTTTTATGCTAATATGTGAACATATTGCTTTAGTCGCAGATTTACCTCGGCTCTCTTTGGGAACAAACACCAGGCAGAACAAAGCACAGTGCACTTGTCCTAGATGAGATAGCTTGATGATATCTGGCATGTGTATGTGTGTGTGTGTGTGTGTGTAGTGTATAGTGTGTACATGCATACATCTGTGCAGTAACAGAGCTTGTGCATGTGAGTTTGTCTTGATCCATCTCTAGAGACTTCCCTCTCTGTAATCTATCATTGGACATGTTCATTAGCTTGCGTGTGTGTGTGTGTGTGTGTGTGTGTGTGTGTGTGTGTTGTATGTTATTCATCAGGCATCTTCCACCTGGGACTCAACATTAAGCAGTGCATCAGCTCTCCATATGCTGAGATCAGGAACAAGAGTGTCTATTAACATTAACAGCCTTGATGCTGAGCTGCTTTCTCATTTTGTAAAGCAGAGACACACTGAGAGCAACAGCGCCTAAACTAGGATCCAGGATCAAAGTGAACAATTTCACCTCAAAAATAGCCCGATCCGACACATTGAGTCTGTCACCACATTAGCTCTAATAAGCTCTGTGAACGTCTCTTTCTCCTTTCGTTCATTTCACATTACAAATTAGCTATGCTCTTTGGTGGATTATTTGTTTGCTAAATTACAGGAGAAGCTTGGACAGATTCAGAAAAGATGGTTAATCTAATTTACCAGCATGTTTGATCGTTACTAATGACTGTGTTGTTAGTTTCCTTGGTTTTTTGAATGAAGTTCTGCTTCTTCGTGACCTGCTTTAATCTTATTTAGTTGTGACGCATTTCAGGCAGTTTGTGTAATTAGACTTACCATTGCACATGCTGCTGCAGATCGCCTTAACATGAAAGCTGCCCTCAATATAACATAATTTAACCTAGTAATATAATTTGGACAAGTTTGGAGGGCTGGATTTAAAAGCCCAATGGGCCATATATAGCCCGCGGGCACTTAATTTGTCTGTTTTATCCTGTGTAGCGTGTAATACAGGAAGACGACAGATTCTGCTTCCAGGATTAGAAAATCTGATTTTGTTGGTCATTTCCTTTCCTGACAATTCCTGTTTGCAGATGTGTCTGGATTTTCCTGATTGATGGTTGTGAAAGGCTGCTCTTGTTCTAATCTGGTCGAATCTAATCTTGAGTGATATTAACAATTAGAAACTCAAGACTAAATGAAGCAGGATTACCAGCTACAGTTAATCAGCTGCACATTGTTTAACAGGACTCATTTTAATGATATGTAGATGATTACCCATTGGAGAGGCACTATATTCTCACCCAAGGCTCTACTTTCTGCCTCGATAACTCAACCTCGGTCCAGATAAATGACTGATTTTTTTTTCAAAATGCCACATCAACCCCATCTATGTACAGTGACAAAACCCATGTTGAGTATGAAACCAGTTCTACAGGGAAATAATCATGCAAAAACAGACGGCCACCGTTAAGTCACCCAAATTCGTTGCATCCATTTGTTTGGAATAAACAATGATCTTGATAACATTGTGGAAATTCTCGCAGGAGCGCTGTTGTCACTAACGTGGCTTTAACACATGCCAGCCTTTCCATGAGAATAATAAGGGGTTGAAGTGTGATCAACAGTTGCCAAGGTAACACACGTTTGCTCGCAATATGTGATCTGCAACTAAATTTAATCAAGGTGCATGAAATCACCAGGCTTTTATATCATGGAGCACAGGCTGCCTCACTGGAGATGAAGCTACTTCACATTATTATTAGTCATTCTTGTACTGATCACAACACATACGACCATGTGAATATTCACACACATATACAGCTACTAGGAAGATACTGGAAATGATCCCTATAAAAACTGATGAATTTTTCCTTAATAATTAAAATATTACCCTTTATAATTCCTTATAAAGACACAATTTACATCAAATTACTATTCACTTTAATATCTGATGATGGATTGTAAAACCCTAATGTATTATCATGAATTATTTACTGGTTTAAGGGCTTTTTAAAGGGTAAATATGCCTTAAAATTCATCAAATAACATGAAAGCCATCCCTTGACATACATTTTAAGGCCTGAAGGTTATTTAAGATGAAAATTCGGGGATGATTTAGGTATATTTTAAAGGATGGAGAAATCTGTAATCCTCCTACATGTGCTGTTAACAGAAATGAAGTCTACTTTTATTTTGTGATTTAAATACCACTGAAAAATACAGCAAAAACATAATTAATTAAGGTATTCAGTTTTGTAATGAGCACAAACAAAAAATACACTCATATATTTTCACAGAGACATACACAGCATGAATTACAGAGCCACACAGTGTTTTCTGCAGTAAAGGGGCATAAATGAGAAAATCAACATAAAATGATGCTTTCATGTCACGGGGGGTCAGCATCTCATCAAATAGCCCCAAGAGTCTGCGGCTGAATTGAAATGTCTTTTTCTAAATACTTATTTTCAACAGTTGACATATTCTGCTCAGCAGCTGGGATGAATATCCGTCCAGCTCCTAAGCAGCGCTTTCTCTGCTCTCATTTCATCTAATATGATGGAAAAGAAGATGGAAAGAGCTGCCCGCTGCTTTTCACTTTACTCACTCTGCACTGAGCATAGCTCTGTCCACATCCAAAACACCTTCTCTGTAATTCAATGGGTATGTCTGAGAAGAAAGGACACGTCAGGTTTTACATCCCTCAATATATCTCACTCTACTCCATCTGGAGGGGAAGAGATGATGATTTTCTGCACATGAGACAACCTGGACTGCACTTCAGAGAGGTCTCTTGGCTCTGCTACAGAAAAATTGAAGCAACACGACTTCCAAAATCTTACTGTTATTGCCAAATTATTCTTTACACAACCAGCAAAGGAGACTGATCCAAATTATCAAATTAATCTCAGTACTGACTGTGTCACAAGATTAGGATTTGATGAAGAACAAAGCAGAGAACAGAAACAAAGATAGGAAACACACTGAAATGTTATACTCCAAGCCTTAAAATTTCAATAAAGCCAATGAAACCCAAGTGAGAAAACTACTAACAGAAACAAGACATTTCCGTGCATTTCAACCTCAGTAACACTAACTAACACCTGAAGTCTCCAGACTTTATGCAAAGCTAAGCTAACAGGCTGTTTGCTGCAGCTTCATATTTATCTGAGGGATATAAAGGTGGTATCAAGCTTGTCATTTAATTCTCCAGGGATTTCAGCCCGTGGGCACTTTGCTTGGGAACTGAAGGGTTGTAAAGTTCCTGCAGGGACCAAGTATGAAATGAATGAACAATAACAGGAGAGTCGCCAGTTCGCCTTTGCTGTGCACACGTAACCATAAAAGTTGATTTACATATTCACATTTACACAGAAAGAAAATAAAATGAGCTTTTTCCCTTTAATAAATAAGCTAGCAAGTTAGAAAATGAGTTCATCAAAGAGTTCATCAAGCTGTTGCCTTGTTAATATTGCACACTGCTTTTCCCCCAACCTTGGGATTTGGCCTGATAAGACAGACGTTGTTCAACATGATGATCATTGTGCCGTGATTAAATAGCACCTATTAAATCAGAATGAACTTGGTAGAAGCTCATGTAGCCTTCTGTAAAATTAATTTGGCCGAGGAACAAAACGAACCTATGCCAAGCAAATTAAATGCAGACGGAGGAACGGAATAAAAAATGCTTAGTGGATGCTAGTGGAGGGAAAGGGAAAAAGAGCTGCTTGGCACCTCGGAGTTGAAATTCTAGATCTAGCTCTCTGCTCACAACCAGTGGCTTCAGGCTGGTACATGAACAGCCCTCTGTCGCTGCAATCATGAACATAATGATAGGAAGAGATTTGCCTCCATGAGTTTTACACTCAGAGTTGTTGCACTTCTTGAGCTCCTGCAGTGCAGTCAACAGCATTTAGAGCCCTCGTCTTTGCTGTGGTGGTAATCTGCTTCATGGAGAGCCTCACACAGAAGTGCCATTAATCATAAAAGTGCAGCTCAGCCTGATGCCCAAGTCGTTCAATTTACAGTTTGGAGAAAAAGTTTGCTGAAAAATATTCATCTGGCGCAATCATCCCACTACACAGAACTGGGTGAGTGTGAATATGGTATCCACAGTGGATATGTGCTGATGAAAATGCAAGAAGAGACAGAAGTGTCAACTTTCAGATGCTAACTGAGTGTTTGTGTGTGGTAGCTCTTTAAATGCATATCTGCAGTCTGTGGAATATAAATTAAGAGCTAAATATGCAGTCACTTTCCCACAATCCAGTGCTACACCTATGAGCCTACACTGCAGCTGCTTGACCAGTGACCACATGGATTAGTGCCTCTGATCCAACAGGTCCATTTCTCCCCTCCAATCAAGCCACTGGGCTGTCTGGTTGACTTCAACTCATACGGTATGTGAACAGATTACCACCTAATTGACATTTATATATTTATAGAATAAAATAAAATTACTTCATTGATCCCAACCTGGGAAATGATGTAAATGTAAATGTAAAATTATTTATTACATGAAAATAAAGTAATGAACTGATTACTGAATTTTAATCACTGTTTCAGTCTTTTATTGGAGACTTCAAACAAAGGTGTCTTCACTTTAAACATTTATTTTCTTGTTTCTGTCACTATTTGTTGCATCTGTCGCAAATCCACGATAGATAGATAGATAGATAGATAGATACATAGATAGATAGATAGATAGATAGATTGTGGTGCTTTTCCACTAGTACCTGTTACTAGGTAGTTTTTTTGTACCTCCTCAGCCCTGGTTCCAAGCGAGCTGAAGCGATACTAAAACTTGACGACTGCCTTCCACTGATTGGCCAACGAGTGTCATCATTGGAAGCGGCACTGGATGAGTGATGTCCGACTAGACTGTGAAAGCCAAACACAACTCGACCATTTTTAAAACCGGCAAAAGCTTCGCTATTGTTACACAACAAAACGTCATCACAGGAAACAACGCCATGGTCAGTCGAGGACAAAAAGCCACAGAGTGAGCAAATACATGATCGCTTCGGTGTCCTCCATTGGTTGTGATAGTCGTGTTCTTCTTCTTCATGTTTTTTGTGTCGCATGTGAATGATGTCATGGCAGTCGTATGACGAACCCACCCACACTGAGGTACTATGAGGTACCAAAACTAGGCGGTACCGTGCCGTAGTGTATCATACCGTTACTGCACCATAAATTCCTGATAAATGAAACACACGTTCACAGTTGGATTGTGGTCATATGACTAAAGTTTTTTGGTTGTATGTTGTTTTAATAAACTGTGTATAAAAAGGCCTGCGCTAGTCACCAAACACAGAGAGAGACAGAGGTACCACACATATGAATTTAGAAATCAGATATCTTGCTTAATAAGGCCTCCTCTCATAAACACTCAGAGTTCATGTCACTGTGGCATGCTATGAGTCAAAGTCAGGCAGGCAGATAGTCCCTTTGAGCCCTTTTGTTCTGCAGTCAGTTGACAGAGCTTGCCAGGAATGACATTGAATCCCAGAGCAATGATATCAGCTAAAAACCGTCACAGCACCGAGTCAAGGAACTCAAAAGTAATAGTGAGCAGAGGGCTCTAAATCTCTCCCCCACGTTGTTTTCTTCTGTTTTGAAGGCAGAACAGGGAATATAGATAGTGTGTTTTACTGAGGCAGATTGCTTTGATTTATATAACTGTTAATTTGTCTCACTTGCATTTATATATGTTCTTCCCCCTGCTTGTGCATGTCCGTTATGTGCCTTTATAACTCCACAGTGATACAGTTAGTATTATTTTAATAATATAACAGTGACAATTATTGTGTCATTGTGGTGAAGATCAAACCCCAAACAATACAAATTCCTCACAAAGTGACACCAAATGAGCTCAGTCGCCGCTTCGAAAATGGTGATATCCATTCTTACTAAAGCGCTCATTTTTCTTAAACCTCTTAACTTCAAGCTAAAGAATGGCTGCCAATGATGAAGGCAATTAATGGTGTCGAAAAGGAGCCGTAAGCAATGATGCAGTGACTTAATCTGCTTTCTGTTGCGGGGGCTATATTGAATGTGTCAGTCTGCCTGTGTGCCACAATGGGCTATTGTTTAGGAGGGCGACATGAGAGATGACTCCTGCTGCAGCAACTGTCTGTTATGTTCACACCTGAACACCTATACAGCTTGGGTAGACAGAGACACAGTGACTCAGTTAGGTACACATACATGCACACATGCAACATGAAGCCATATTTCCATAATGAAATACAAGTGCAGTGATGTACACAAAAACAATGTCAATCTGCAAAACACAAAGATCGATTATGGGCATGGAAAGAAGCCAAAATCATGACTCAAAGCCCATTTTAAAATAAAAGATTTATTTAAAAAATGACAAAGGATAAACTTAACAAAAACGCAAAACCTAATACATCTTATCTTTGACACTAAATGAATATGACTATGAAAAATTACAAACAAAAGCTCATTAACAAGGAAGGTAAGTATTTAATTATACGATAAAACAAAACATGACCTGAACAGTGGATCACTCTAATGAGGAAACAGTTAACTAGCTAAACAAGGGAGACAAACTTATAGCATCAAGAGATTCACAATAACAATGAGGGGGCAAGAGAATCAAAATGGTGATAAAGAGATGCAAAAAAAGTTCGCCCTGTGTAGCAGAAGTAGTGGGTCTTCTTGAATGTCTGTGGATTAATAATCCACCTGTACATTTATACTGATGTGAGACAAAGAAGTAGTATTATCATCCGCAGATTTAGTACATATGATTACTTAAAATATAGAGTACAGTATGAGAAAAGCTATCAGAAACACTATATACACCAACACTAACAAATTTATGAGACCACCCCTCAGTATAAGGTGTTAGCCACTGCTGCCCTAAATCAACAGTACTGCTGATCACCACGTTCTCATATCTCTGTAATGGTTTTTGTAAAGGCAGAAATGTTAATGTTTCTATGTGTTAAATGTTATATTGTTTTACTTCCTGTGTATTTTATTGTGAAAGAACGTCTTCAAGCGAGAAACGGAATTCACGATAAGGAGGAAAATGTAATGTGCTTGTTAACACAATTAGCTGATCAGACAATCACATGGGTTCAACTTAGTGTATTTAGGTATGTAGATGTGGTCAAGACAGCTTGCTGAAGTTCAAACGGAGCATCAGAATGGGGAAGAAAGGGGATTTCAGTGACTTTGAACATGGCATTGTTGTTGGTGCCAGACTGGCTTTCAGAAACTGTTGATTTTCACTACACTCATATGGTTTACAGAGAATGGTCTGGAAAAGGAAATATCCAGTATTTGGCAGTTGGACTAGAGCAGCAGAAGAGCACACCTGGAGCCACTGCTGTCAGCTAAGAACAGGAAACTGAGGCTACAGTTCACACAGGCTGTATTAGCACAGTGTTGGTCCCAAACGACCCTGACCTGACCTATGAGCCATGGTCACCCATGATTTTCCTGCACATCTAACACATTAACTCTGAGGACAAAATGTTCACTTGTCACCTTGTTACTCCTCTCTGTGGTCATAATGGTATGCCTGTGCTCTCACTGTAGATTTTCAGTCATAGACACATCTGTGCATGGAATGAAAGTTCCTCAAAAAATTTCAACACTGTCTTTAATTTTTAATTCGCTGAGTCACATGATGTTATCTTACATTACGTTACAAGGATACTTACTTAAAGGGGAAGTTCTGTTTTTTTTTACAAATTGGACCTTATTTCTGGGATAAAATACTGCCATTTACTCACCCTTTTCACTTTGGAGTCATTTGGAGTATTTCTGATGACATTTGGATTTGATGATATACATTTAACAGGAGTGAATGGGGCACTGAAATGCAGCCAGTAAATGACACAAACTTGACCAGAGATTGAATTTTCACAAGTTAAGGACAACCCCTAACTCAAATGAGAATAATAATAGTGTAGTCCATCTTACTGGCTGCATTTCTGTGCCCCATTCACTCCTGTTAAATGAATATCATCAAATCCAAATATCGTCGGAAATACTCCAAATGACTCCAAAGTGAAATGGGTGAGTAAATGACAGTATTTTATCCTAGAAATAAGGTCCAGTTTGTAAAAAAACAGAACTTCTCCATTAAAAGCCAACCATGATGTTTTTGTTGGCCAAACCAAACCACCACTGTTTCACAACATTAACCATTTTCAAACCTTCAGTGTCAAGATACCATGCAACAATACTGTAGCACTGTGCATATGCACATAACATGCATTCCTGCTGATGGCTTCACATTATTCTGCTGATCAACATATGACAGAATACACCAGCAAGGAAGACAAAAGTATTTAGAAAATGGAAATGCTTTATGATAAATGAAATGCATTCAATTGGATTTTCAAGGACACACAAAAAGTGAGTACTAGAATGCAAACATAATTTGTTAATTCACAAAAGAAATCCACCAACAGGATGTAAACACCAGCCTTTAGTATCAAGTAGTTTATTCATCCAGTATGTGTTGTTTGGCAAAGAACTTGCTGTATTTTGCAAGAGGTATGGTTATTGAGTCACAGATTGTCCTCTCAAAATTCCAGACAAAGCACACAAATCTCTCTTTCTCTCTGGTCTGTCCCAGAGGGCCAGCAGGGTTAATGACTTCTCTGGCCACTGCTGGACAGCTAGATAGATGCCTGGAATGAACAGTGTTGTATCTGATAAAGTCTAGGGGGGAGTTACCATGTGTCCTGGTCGCTGTAGAGCCCTCTGCTCTTCCATTCATCAGCCGATCTATGAGAAAACCAGATCAGACCAGATGGATCACATGCACACACCCATGCAGCCGTTAGCAGTGTGTCATTCCTGTGTGTGTGTGTGCATGGATGTAATATACAGGCAGATCATGGAGGATGTGAAACACGAACTTCAGAGGTTTGTATATATATTTATGTGTATTTGAAGAAATTCCACACACAAAGAGACACAAATATGTGGCTCTTAACCCATTTTTTGGATTTGAATCATCCACATTTCACAACAGTGTACCGAGTGGGGCAACAAACTGAATGAGATCATTGCTGACTCCCCTTACCTAATATAAACTCATTGTCTCATATACAGGAAGTGTAGGATGGTTTGTACACCAAGTGTCAGAACTGCAGCTGTTAAACAGAAGATAGCCATACCGTCCTTCACCAAACAAAGGCTGGTAAATAAATAGGCCAGAGTGGATTATTATTACCCAACGGCACACATCCATGCTACACACACACAGATATAAACGCAGGAGCAGTATTCATTACTGCGCCACATTAAAAGACAGCACAAAGGAACATAAATGACTCTGCGCTCCAATAGCTTAATTGCTAATCTCTTCTTTTAGGACAGTGTTTATTTCATTAGCCTTGTTTTGCACCAATGCTATCTCCCCACTAATTAACTTGTTTGGATTAAACATCTACTCCTTCATGCCAGACAGGAAACAAACAAATGCATGGGCCATCACGAACGCTGCTGCAGAAAAGACAAAGTAAGCGTTGTGGTTTGCATGGATGTTATTTGACTGAAATAATGAAAATCAGTGGCTAAGAACGTGGAGTCAAAGGAAACTGTAGCAAGCTTGTCGTCCTGGAGAGTTGATTCAAATCTGAGGTTTTATTTCCCTACTGCAGGATACATGAGTGAAGATGGTTAAGTAGCAGATTCATGGCAGAAGAAGACATCGAGGTGACATAAAGTACGCTAGCATGCCTGCCGCCGGCTTTGAAAAAATGTGCAGTGGAGTTGTGGAATATCCACATTTGCTATTCCCAGCATCTGGTTCCCCGGGTGGCCTGTTACATCAGATGAGATGTGAGATGTCTGCAAGCCTTTACTGTTTTAATCTGGTACTTTAGTGTTAATCCATCACTCTGCTGTACTGTAGCAAAGACTTTCTCTCATCATGTCAGGCTTTGTTTGGTGAAACATAGTTTATCTCCACAGATTGAGTTTGTGCCACAACGAGAAGCAAAGAAATAATTGTTTGAGCTAATGTACATAGGCATGAAACGAGAATGAACAAAAGGCTGAGGGTGACAGACAGGGGAGTGGTGGATAGAGGCAGAGTTCAAGGTGTATGCTTGGACCTATCTGGAAAAATTGATTTCTCAGAGTGTGGAAAAAAGGAGGACAGTAGCGAGACACAAAGAGAGCAGTGTGTTTGCTGGTTTGTGTAATTGTGCTGACCTGATTGGCAGTGAAATAAACCTATTTCTTTATCTCATTCCTCAGCAGTGAGAAACGGGGGAGGAGGAGAGGGAGAGGTGAGAGATGCTGAGTGAGACAATGAGAGTAAAACAGTGTGCGCTTTTGGATGTGTGTTTAATGTATAGAAGTGGAGTTATAAAGAGAAAACAACAATGAGAAAAAGAGAGGGTGCGATTAGAGCGAGAAAAGAGCGTGTTGTGAACTATTGAACGCTGTATCTGGCTGTGCACGCAGCCATCTGTACGCTGGGCTCTGAACCCATTTAAATTCAGGACGATTGCACTGTTTCTGAAATCCTTCAGAGCTGAATGCTTTTTGCAGCCCTCGACCGGCTGGGAAGAGGAACACTGCAGCTGAAAAGATGAACAAGCGCAGCAGAGCAAGGGCAGATCTTTTTGTCTCCTGGGAAAGTCAACATTATCTACCTGGAAAGACACATTTACACCAGTAATCCTGGAGTTCTTCTGTCTGTTTGTCCTATTTTCATGACATTTTTTGGTGATAAGCACTTCAGTGTGAGTATTTTTGTACACAATGTTAAAAGGTCACATTTGTGGCTAACAGTGTGACCAGTACTGTAAAATCAGCCCAAAAATTTTGTGACATGTTGGATTTCAATTTTGCCCCAAACTTTTCTTCATGTAAAGAAATGAAGACTTTGTTAACCTGAATGGTACTAAGAAGAATAAGAATGACATCTGGCAGATGTTGGATCAAATGCTCTCATTGGCCAAAATGAAAATAGAATAGAATAGAACAGAATAGAATAGAATAGAACAGCTTTTATTTACAGCTGAAAAGCTAAAAAAAGAGCTGAAAAGGAGGACTGCATTTCATTCCTTGCAGATTTACTGTTTTTGCTCAGATCAAATCTGTTACTACTTAGTCAAAAAGTTTTGCTGAATGTGTCCAGAAAGTTTCTGGAGTCTGGAAAGAATCCTAATCTGATGTCCAAAACTCCTCAGTGTTGACTCCTTTCAACACGTAGGGTCTACTCAAAGCATGTGGACATCTGGTTGAGCCCAGGTTCAGTACAGCTACGTAGAGGAACAGCAGTTTTGCTTCTGTGATCTTATTTGTTCAAAACTGCCAAAGTTTAGTGCCTCTTTAATTCTTTAATTCTGAATAAAAATGAACTCTGCTTTTTGTAAACACTTAATTCCGAATGAAAATGATTATTCAGAATTAAATTTAATTCCAAAGTAAGTGGGTGGTTTATTCCTTTTTTTTTTAAAGCTGAATGACTTTATTTCTCTTTCATGTAAACCTTTATTCTTCTTTAAGTTTATTCTGATAGTTCAGCACATGCTCCTAAGAACAAGAAGAAGAAGAAGCACATGTTCGTAAGAACAAGAAGAAGAAGAACAACAACAACAAGCAGAAGAAGAAGAAGAAGAAGAAGAAGAAGCAGTGCATGCTTGTTGCATTATCCTTCAGTTGCAAATGCAAGATGGCGGCTTGGAGCAAATGCTGGTCTCAGTAGAAACCGTTTTTTTTAATAAGTACACTTGAGGAACTTAAACTTCTGAAAAGAGTAGATGGTAGAAAGCCCAAAAATACTCACCTATTTAAAGAGCTGGCCGAAAAATTCACGGGAGTGAGCTGAGGTAGAGTAGCTGAAGAAGTCGTTTGTCTTCTTCCTCCCTTCTCCGACACTCTCCTCTTCTCCTCCCCAGCTGGCATACGTGAAGCTTCATAATATTCTGGAGCTGCTGCTTAAAGAGTAGGTATATTATCAGAATGACTGTGTGTATTATGTTTGTGTCCATGGCGTAACGTTAAACCGAAATGTAATTACATAAGTGCACCCACTGTCCAATCAGACCCTTTCCTGACCCCCAGACTTTGAGGGAAATTAAATAAAGGTGATTTAATGTTTTCCATGTAAACCTTAATTCAGAATTATTATTTCCATGTAAACTCGAAGGAGACTATTTTAATTCCGAACTATTTAATTCCAAACAATTAATTCAGAATAAAAAAACATCATTTAAACATGGCTAGTGTGTCCATTGTCTCTATTTCCAAATGTAATAAAAGATTTATTTAAAAGATAATTGAGACTCCAGAAAAGCAGATTGAGTTGACTTTTTAATGTGCAAAGTGTGTTTGGTGCTTTTCTAGTTTTAGTTGGTACGTTGTGTCAGGGACTTCTATAAAGATCATCAGTGAAACTCCTCAAATCTAAACTGTGTGCATCTGTGTGTCTTCTTAGTCCAGTGTGCAGCACTAAAATCAGCACCTATTCCATCAACACTCAGTCACTGACACTGAAGGGCAGCTTCCAGTTTCAGCCAGTGATGGATGGGATGGTGGGCCGGGGGAGGGACGGTGAACTCCAATCAGGGGGCTCCTCTGGGATGGTTATCAATGGGCTACTTCCTGAAACATCTGCCACCTGGTTATCCATCATCGGACGACCAGAGAAACCGTTGGATGGGATGACGATCTCAGCTGTGAGGTCTCTGGCAGAGGGTGGACACGCGACAACACCTTTTCAGGTTTTCATCCCTGTATTTTGTCATTACACGATCAAAGTGATAGCAGGGTGGGTTAGTACTCTTTGACAAGGACAGAATTCTCCTCCTGTAATAAATCAATGATGGATTTCTGTGCAAGTGTCTCAACCAGGCTTATCTGATCTATGTGGAGTACATAAAGCTGAAACGTACTGTATCGCTCGGGACAAAAATCTCATTTAAAATATGAAAAAAAATAATTTGGGAGAAATGCTGTGTTTTCATGTGTTGCAGGAGATGTGCAAATATCAGCAGGGAAAGTCCATGTAACCTTGTTCAATAAAGTAATATCCAGCAGAGGAAAGTAGAAGAGCGCAGATGTTGATGTATTTTGTTGCACTTTCATGCTCCTAATAACTAGAGCCAAGCAGGGTTTAAACATGAGATATTCCTCTATTACCTCTCCTCTGAAACAAACAGATGTGTTTGGAGGTGCTTTCTATCTATTTAAAAAAAATGTATTATCCTTAAACCTTGTGCCCTGTTAAGCACTTCACGTTTATGCATGCAGTTCAGAGTGATACAGTCCGTGGTGTTTGGTGCGATTACTCCAGATGCTGCTTGGCGTGTAACTAATGAGTCGTGCTTCACCTCAGGTCAAGTCGGCGGCTTCTGCTGGGGCTTTGAAGCTTGTTTACCCTCCTGCCTGATACCCATGAGGCCTCCTGCCTTCCCTCCTGCTCAGCTTTACATACCTGCCACACAAATTAAATATCTGCTCTGGACAAAAAAAAAAGCAACAGCATTTGAAGTTGAAAGAGTGGGCTTGTGAAGGATGAAATGTCACGTGCATGTTCCTTATCAACAGCTCACTTTCAGCAACCTATTGTAAATAATGCTTAGTTCATGTAGTTCTGAGCCAACGCTAGGGGTTCACCTCTATCTGGAAAGGATTTTGGGAATGGTATGAAACGATTAGCATGCATGCAGCAAGTCAAAGTTGACATCATAAACAGAGAAATTGGTTGTTGAAAGAGCAAAATTTGGTTGCTCACCATGTTTCAGCACTATTAATAGAAGAGCACAAGCACTGAAACCATCACTACAGTTCATGTCTTGTTTAGGATATTTAAGATATCCCAACTCAGTTTTATATACAGTATTCATCTGGACTTGAAGTGCTCTGGCTGAAAAAAAACGTGCAGGTTGTTGTTTTAACTGAGAGCAGGAATTCAGCAAAACCTGATGTGGAGGAGGATTTATGTTATGTATTTATGTTTACAGCATGTTGAGCTTATTTAAATGTATTTGTCATTAAAAATGATTAAAAAAAAGAGTACATCATGAAATGTAAAGTGTCATGACTCTGCAGGACAAAATGATGGATGGTAGAAAAAGAAAACGTAGAAAAGTAGAAAAAGCTTTCAGTTAGTTCTTAGACACAAACCTGTCTTCTTTCAATTTGGGCATCTCCAATACTTATATTGACCTAAATCTTGATTATATATGTATGTGACAGACTGAAATGACAGCCGTTAAATTTCACACACCTTATTTTTCACAAGGTACTTGACCCAAGGCTCTGGGTTTAAACTATAAAATTGATCATCTTAAAGGGATAGTTCAGAATTTTGCACATAGAGCCTCATTTCCAAGTGAGCTGGAGTGTTTGAGATGTGTGGAGACAGATTTCAAAAAAATTCCATTCATTCAGTTTAAACTAGAGGTTATATTCTGTATGACTTGTCACATGCATGAAAAGAGTAAAATGTATTTTAACTTACCTGTTATGATTTCAAAATAAAAGCCCTTCATTTGTTTGCATTCTGTAATACATGCAGGACAATGATTATAGATAATCATTCTGTTGTAAAATAAATATATTCTGGATTATGATTTTTATTAAAAATAAGCATGTGACTCAACCTTTTTCTATTCAGTACTTAAGAATAGAAAAGTAGAAAGAAAGGGCTGTCTGTGGCTCATGCGTGCAGAGTGGTCTGGGAAATGCGAAGCAATCAGCTGCAGAGAAAACACATCACAATACAATCATGATGCACATATAAGATAATAGCCAATCACTGCTTTCACCCAATGCATTTAACCGACTCCACCGACATCTAAAAGTACTGGAATTTCATCAGTTTTAAATACCAAACTCATACCCCTCAACCTCCCCCAGTGACCCCCTAAACTCTTAATCTGAATCTCTGCACCTTGCAAACACCGCGATCAAAGCCTGACTGGGTAATGACCAAGTGACAGTGATTGTCTCTGTGACCCATGTCCACTCAAGGTCAGCACAGTAATCCCTCCACACCTCTGCAAGTGTCCTGGCACAGAGAAAGGCAACCTCCCCCCATAACCCACCTGAAGCTTTATTACAAGTGGCTGGAGAAATCCAATGTCTGAGATAGATAAAGGCAGGGCGAGGAGTCAGGAGGCATGGAATCAGATGAAAATAAAAAAGTCAAGAAGGATTTCAGGGGATTTGCAGCATCTAGCTCAAGGTTCACTGTCATAGTTCTCTGTCTCTGTGTGTGTGTGTGTGTGTGTGTGTGTGTGTGTGTGTAAGGCATTCAGTCTTGACCTTGCCATGCTGAATCCTATTTCCTTTTGGCTGTTGCCCGGCAACATCACCTTGACAGCGAGAAACAGTCTGAGAGAGGCGGAAAGAGAGGGATAAAAACAGAAACTAGTCTCACACCAACTTAATACTCTCAGATCACCCATGGCCATGCACCTGCATGTCCCTCCACAACTAGCCGTTAACAGCGATCTCATTTTTTCTTTTCAGCCCTCATGGAAGAGGTCAAAGGTCAAAAGGTCAGCCAGCAGCATCTCTGCCCCTAGTGAAAGGGGTTTTGCAGCTTTAATCTGTGAGAAGTTATGGCTTTCACTTGTATGTGACCCTGGAGAAGCAGCGGGGCAGTAAGTAGTCAAGATCAAAGTGGTCCTGCAGGACACTGGCACATATGGCTGCCTGTACCTCCTTCAAACATGATGTAACATCTGTATGAGCCAGCAGCTGACCCCCAAGAGTCCAGAGTCCTCGCACAATAAGGGCTCTTTTTTCTCTCTGCCAGCTTCGATCAAAGGGGAAGGAAATGATTGAGTGGCTTGTAACTCCCATCGAAGCATTTAATAGAAATAAGAGAAGGCAGGAAGATGGAGAACACTGAGGTGATGGATCCACAGGGGCCATCTGCGCTCTCAAGGTACAAGACTCTTATGTGGCTGTAATGAACTATAAAACTGTAATAATTCACAACTACAACCCAGAGACCCAAATGAGTAATTAATCCATAAAAAACATTACATATCACTGTGTAAATACACACAGGTTTAATACAAATCTGTTTGCAGGAATCAAGAATATAAACACCATGTAGAATATGTTCACTGAATTACACTTTCTCCAGCAAGGCAAGCCAGATCTATCTACATTCAATGTTGTCACATAAAAAGGTTCATATGATATCATATGAAGTTAGGCTCAGATTTTCGTGCATATCTCCATGAATGACCGGCAACATGAGCGATCAGTGCACATGCATGAGCCCCGAAGCGAGAGGCTTAAAAATGGGGGATATTGCTTTCATTCTCAATGGAAACTGCACTATTTTAATAAAGTTTATGCATTGAAATACGCTTTGACAGCGTTTCTAGCAGTGGTTAGGGTCAGGGATATGGTTACAGGGTTAGGGTTATGGAAATAAAATGCAGTGTTATCAAAACGCATTTGAAGTCATAAGCTATCTTAAAATATTGCATTTTCCACTGAGAATGTAAGGAATGTCCGCCATGTTTTCACAGAAAGAGCAGCCTACATCGAACATCACGTGATCACAACTCTGGTTCCCAATTATGTGGGTTATATACAAATTAATAGTGCAATACTTTTCGAAGTAATTTGTACAAATATTGGATGAGAACAGCAGTAGATATGCGGAGGCTTTTATTTTGATAGAGTGTACATGGACAGAACCATCTAAGGCATGTGAGCACAAGTTTCTACAGAATATGTGAAATAAAGTTACTGGTGGCACAGTTGATCTCACGTGTCCAAACTGAAGGTGTTTCATGACATGGAGTACTGATAGCCTGACAGAAACCAATTTCCATTTATGATGGCCTGCACCTGTTTTCCACTGCCTATGGTGAGTCAGATAAATTTATTAAAATTCCACACTGTAGATCAAGAAACTAGTGACTGTGAGAACTAGGGTTGTTTTTTTACAGACAGTGGTCTTATTATCTACAAACACAGACACAGACAACGTCATCCCTGTGTCTCCTACATTGTTGATAACATTCTAAGAAAAATCTGTCCAAATACAGTTTGATGTTTTATTTAAAAATTAAAAGATGGAGAAAAAACAATCACCGTACACATACAGTACATATGTGTAAGGACTATACAAAAGAAATCGAGACATTATATTTTTGCCCACTCCACAATAAAGAGAAATCACTTTACATTTAGAGATAATCATACCAGCAAAGTCAGCAAAAAATTAAAACATTAAATTAATTAAAAATGCAAAAAGTTCAGGAGCCACTTTCCGCGTTAAACTAAAGTGCTAAATGCTATCTTTTGAGGGGGCGTCTCTAGGTGACCAGGAGCGAATGTATTGAGCTTGCATGTGACATAAAAATCAATGATATCAGCAGATTTGGCAGCCGATGGACCGGAACAGATGTGAGCAAAGGTTAAATGTCAAAGCACAGCAAAACACTGTGTGGTTGAAGGAGATCCGCACACAGCAGGGCATGAGCTCGTTGTCATTAGACAGAGCTTCCTGAAAGGTCAGAGGAAAACACAGAGTTACAATCAGTGTTGTGTTGAGCTGAAAGAGCTCATCAGATATGGTCAGATCACTCTTTACCATGACAGAAAGACATTTTAGCATTTTACAGTTAGCATAAACCAGTGCCCTTATGGAGGAAAAGCAAAGAGGGTAAGTGAGAATTAACATTTAGTATTAATTTGCAGATCAAAAAACATCCAAATAATTGTTTATTGTTCACAGTGGATGTAATCAACGTAACACAAGGTGACTTATTAATATACAATTTTGTGAGTAAAGTATTCCTTTGATTTTTATCCCAAGATTGATGTAATCATCAGTGTGTCCAACCTCAGCAGCCCCTCCTCATTCATTTTCACTATTTTCAGTTTTGAGTCAATTTGAGGCTTTTTATTTTTTGGTAATTTGTGGCATTTAATAAACAGTATATTCAGGTCACAGACTGGTTGGAGATGACTCACTGGTTACAAGCAAAGAATGCAGAATATCATCTGTGAAACACTGGAGCCTTGAAGAAGATGGACAAGAGCAGCAGAAGAGCACATCTGGAGCCACTGCTGTCACCTAAGAACAGGAAACCATCCCTTTATGACCACAGTGGACCATCTTCTGATGGCTACTTCCTGCAAAATAATGCTCCATGTCACAAAGATCAGATCATATCAAACTGGTTTCTTGAACATGACAAAGAGTTCAATGTCCTCCACAGTCACCAGATCTCAATCCAATAGATCCTTTGGGATGTGGAGGAACGGAGATTCTCAGCAGTCGACAAATCTGCATCATCTGAGTGATGCTATCATGTTAATATGGAACAAAATCTGTGAGGAATGTTTCCAACACCTTGTTGAACGTATGACACCAAGAATTAAGACAGTTCTGAAGGCTTTTACTAGCAAGGTGTAAATGGAAAAAAATACACAAGAAATGATATGAGAGAGTGCCACAGCACAGTCTGTGCTGTCTGTATTTAAAACAGGTTTGAAGTCAGTTTCCCACAGTCTACTGGGTGGAATTCCCTTCTTGGCAGCTGTTAGTATCTCATGAATTCAGCAGCAGAAAAAGACTGGGGATGGGAAAAAGAAATCAAAGGAAACAACAAAAAGGAATTGTTGATTTGCATTAAAACTTGTCTGAAGCTTTACAGCTGACTTGACTCGTGGTCCCAACACGCACACACAAAATAATTTCTCTAGCTTTAGTGAGCAGGATGGCTACATTTTGGCTGAGCTGAATGCTGGCAGAGGAGAAAGACAATGTAATTAGCCATTTTAGCATCATGTCTGACCACGGCAAGCCTAATTGTTTCTGCTGAGAGCATGGACAGCAGGTCGAGGAGAGCACCCCATTAAAGTCAGGGTTAAATGAAGAAAAAAAAATCTATTACTACCCCCTTATAAAGAAAATCCATTGAGTTTACATATGTGATAATAGGTGCAGCATGTTTGCAATTGAACTTCAAGAGGTAATTAGTCTTTATGTGATAAGACGTTTGCATTGCTATGCATGGATAGTGAAAAACACAGATTGGTTAGAGGCCCAGTAGAGCCCACTATGTACCAGTGCTATATGTTCTTTAGCATTGCTGCTTCATAAATCTAATCTCCATACATAGCAGCCCACACACAAACGTCATTAAGGTGCACAGCAGGGATGCTTCGTCTGATCAGTCCATTGTTACCTTGTCTGTCTGCTGGTCGTAGCTACCATAACATACACACCATAATACTAGAGTACTATAGTACTGTGTTTTGGTTTTTCCTTCAGCTTTTAATGTTTCACTGTTGTTGTATTTTTATTTGTTATTTAATTTAGCGGCTATAATATGATTTAACATTATTTAATGTATCAAATATAACATCTTGTTTTTATTTTTTAACAAAAGATTAAAAATATAAATAATCGCAAAATAGAAAAATTTCTAATTTGCGATTATTTATATTTTTATGTTTTGGTACATATTGGATATTGGCCCATATTATTTTGTTCTATCCTATAATAGTACAGAGTAATTGTTGTGGCAGTGCCTCAGGTGGTAGAGCAGGTCGTCCAATGTTTGACGGTTTGAATCCCGCTCCCCCCGGCCATCTGTCGTTGTGTCTTTGGGCAAGACACTTAACCCTCCTTGCCTCCAGTGACATCGCTGGCGTGTGTGAATGCGTATGAATGCTTCGGTAGTGGTCAGAGATTTGGTATTTTTCAAATTGGACCCTAATTCCCCATGTATTTGTATCTAAAGCCTAAACTATTCCTAAATATTCCACTTAGTTACAATTAATTGGAGGTACTGTACGTGGAAACCTATGCATATAGACTCATGTATATCTCACAGACCTTAGCATGCTAGCAGATACAAAAGGCATAAATGAGCTAAGAAATAAAACCTTTTCCTTACTTTTAGCTCCTGAGCTTCTCAGCTTTGCAGCAACTGGTTAATCCATGGGAAAACACCAAAATAACCCTTTAAGACACAAGTTGCTTACAGTTTGAAGCTGTGCTGCTGTTTGGGACACTTTCCATGTTTGGAGCCACAAAAGGAGAGCTGAAGAAAGGCCTTCAGTATGTGATTATCTAGAAAAGTGTGCATGCTATGGTGGGAGAACCGTTAGCTGCAGTCTCACTACAGCCAAATCCCTTATTCAGCCTTTTGTTTCATTTGGTCCCTGCAGTCCAAGATAAGCTGGATGTGTGGGCGAAGCACACGCTAACCCTCTCAGCCGCTATATGGCGTGACCGGTGGCCAAATCCGGACAATGACGGTGTGCCGATGAGGTGGCCATGTTTGGAGTGCAGCGCTAAAACGCCGGAGGCTGGATGGATAAAGATGTTAGCTGAGAATATTAAGTGTGAATGTAGTCCTATCAGGTCAAGATTTCTGATAATCCTTTTAGAAAACATGCAGCTTATTGTCCCCCTTGACTACATCTAACAGCTGTTTTGCAAGTGAATTAAAAAGAAACATCAGAGCTTAAAGTTAGACCACATTCAATCCGTCAACTGCAGAGAAGTTTGCAGATTTGCTGTGGGTGCTTGAAATCGATCATGCTGTCAACTCTGCAATGCAACATTTTTACAACAGTGAGCACTTTTATTGATTGAAATCTCAGCAGCTCCGCCGTAATTTTATTCAGGAATCATCTTTCAAAAGTGGCAAAAACTTTGGGTAAACTGATAAAAGCTACTTTTCCAAGAGATAACATGACAAGAGTCAATCCCAGTAGAGAACTGAAGAGACACAGAGGCAAGATCTTGTCGCTTGATTTAGTATAAAAAAGCTCGACAGCCTGAGAAAACCAAGGAGTGCCTCCAACCTGTTTCCACATCGTCTTTTTTAACATCTATATTCTAAACCATGAGGCAGCAAAGGAGAAGGAGACTCGGGCTTTGGGGCCTAGATGGACAGGGTTTGGCCTCAGGTCACTGACACCATGTTTTTCATTTGGAGCCCCTATCTCGGACACTCTCCGCTCTTTATTTTCCATTAGGAAGAGAAATGTCTGTGTAAGGAAAGTGGAAGCCAGTAGAGAGCGTACACACAGTGTGGAGGGAGAGGAAGGAGCCGACACACTGAAGACAAAATGGCTTTCATTCGTACACCAGCAGAAGGCCAGAGGTCCCTCATTCTTCCCTCTCTGCTTCTTTCTATCCATTTCTAGCCTCCTTTCATCTGTTCTGCGAGGCGAGCAGTTGTGCGAGGCGCTTTCAAAATCACATAAAAGATGTTTACACGAGCTCCACAAGTCCCTGTGATAAGTTTGTTTTGTGGAATTGTATGCAAATCTGCATAAACCCTGATCACTGCTGGGAGAGGAAATACTTTCATGAGCACACATGGTTGGGGACTTTATTTGTCAGCTTCCTCCAGCACGCGTACACGCACTTGCTGTCGGTGGCAAATATGAAGTGGAAAAAATTATCTCTCATTCTGGTTATGAAGTGTGTGGAATCATGTGTGTTTAGCTCATTTTTGTGTATGTGTTTGCTGAGCGCCGAGCCGACGGCGTGCAGCGACAGTGATGAATAAGCATTATTAAACGAGAGACACGGGCCTGCTGGTGTCATTAATCTTCATCCCTACTGGCACCATCACAGAACCTCTCTCCCTGTCCAGCCTCCCATAACATCGACACGTCTCATTGTCAATGACACAAAAGCAAGCGAGAACCGGTTCCTCGGGTTCTAATTGTGCTTCAGGTGTGAAGGACCCTGTGAAGACCTGGTCCAAAATGGGCCATCTGTCGGGTCAAAAGGAGACGTAAGAAGTGATTAACATCTGCTTGAGTCAGATGACGGATGGGACAAAGAGCGAGGATGACACCGTGTCCGGTGGCTCAGGATTAATCACACTCTGCTTGGGGTTGATCCACAAGTCTATTGTGGTGAAAGAAGTGGCTTTAAAGAGGAATGTGGATCCGTACGAGCTGACAGTGACTGTCGCACTGCAGCTCCTGACATTACACTTAAAAAACAAGGCATAAAGACATTCCCTGTCTGGTCACCCCTCAACTGGAAATAAAGATCTGGGTGAAAAGAAGCAGCAAGATGAGTGATTTTCTCTTTTATCAGTACATCCAAACACAAGGTGGGAGGAAGAGAGGAAATAAATGGATGTTTAGGCTCTTTAGTGTTCACAGACTGGAGAGAAACGTCTTAATATATTCAGTCATTTCTCTTAAACATATTTTCATGCTCTCCTCCTGATCAAAGACACACTCCCACACATTGTCAACATTAACAGTACGGTATATTTTCTGAAAGTTGGGTCTGTTTAGGTCATTTATTGATAAAATTCTAAAACATAGGATGAAACTGCTTTGTGTGGTTGCCATTGTGTTTCTACCACCTTATTCGACACTGCATTTGTCAGGATATTGAAAAAAAATAAATTAAAATCCAAAAAATCTTGCAACACAACATACAGAAAATGTATGTTTAAATTTCACAGTATAATTATTATAGTAATTGATAAATATTTCCCAAAAACATACAAATCAATGTCAAAAGATTGAATTTGGATGGAGAAATTCAGTATTTATATAACTAGCTAAACGTACAAGTATGAAGGTAAGATATGAGCAGTGTAGTTTATGGTTATTACATTCTCCATCCTTCTGATAAAAATATTGGATATGTATTAATCTGCTGATGAAAATAGTTTTTAACAAATGCATTAAAATAATTTAGAATGCATCCTCAGCAGTAATGAATGAAAATGGGTTTTGACCTGAGACAACAGACAGTATTAGGTGCCATCCACACGACAACGGAATTCTGTAAATCCGACAAAATTTAATACTGATTCCCCCTTGCGTACAGACAGCTCCGGTGTTGTCGGAGACCCACAACAGTATTTTCTGACAACGGGCTCCAGAGTGAGAAGATCTGACAACGGCGTCTTGGCGTTGGAGTGTGTACCCGGCGTTGTTCCTAACGATGACGTCACAGCATCACATGACCAGAAGTATGACAATAAAATCCAGCGTGCATAGGGCCTGTCACAACAAGTTGTTGAAGAACGATGGCGGATTACAGAGTAACAAGTAAGTTTATTAGCATTTTTGCTTTTTTCTTCTCGGTGTTGTGTTTATGTTTGCACTCGGGACGCTTGAATAACAAGACTTCATGTGCATGCTCATTGCATTCTGTGTTTCTTTACATATGTACTACATCCTTTTCACTCGTTGTCACTCATTATCGCGTTGCCATGTAGACGGAAATACTTTGTTGCGTGTGTGGACACTTTTGGAATCATCAAAGAAAAATCTCACAGGTGTTATCGTACCATTGTTGTGTGGATGGAGTCTTAGAAGTACTGAAATACTTCAATCTTTTCAGATGATTTGATGACAGTAAGAAAATACAGAAAGAGACCAGCCTTCACCTTTAACTTGTTTTAGCTGGTCTTTGATGTAATCTACAAATAATGAAAAAAAACCTTCTCTCTTTCTTACAGACACACTCAGCTTTTACACATATGATCATTACACCTCCACCAGCTGGTCACCAACAGCAGCACCTCCGTTCACAGGTGGTGCTACTTTCCCTTCACTCACCTACCCTCTTCTGCCCTGTAATCACACAACATCTGCTTCCACCGTACACACCGTATACTATCCTCTGCCTAATAAAACATGGACCCTGCAGGTCATTTTTTTAATCTGACTTGTATTTCTCTGGTGATAATTAGGACAGGAAACAGCAGTAGAGGTGAAGGCAACAGAGCAGCACCAGGTCAGACTCAGTGTGACCTCCAGCAGCAGACCAAGAGGTCAGCTGAGCTGTCAGTCAAGCATACAGCCAGGATCAAGCAGTTCAAATGAGCAAGTGGATGAACGTCTTCAGAATTTGAGCTTTAAACTCAAAGTGTAAAGATAATTTTCCTAAAAAAGGCCAAATGAGTCATGCTAATAAACCTAAATGTGCGTATGAAAACTAGTGGAAGTACAGTGTAGTCCTGTGCTATACATACAGTATACATAGGTACTGAGAGGAAGCTTTTCATTTTTTCTGCACTATTGCCTCCAACACACAGAACCATTTGTTGTTCTTTTTTGCCATTAAAATGATCAAGTCAAATGTGAGCGATTATCATTCCCGTGGTATAATTGCAAAGTTGCAGCATCATCCATCCCACAACGTCTGAACCAACAACGTCATTAACTACAAATTTTAATGCAGGATGCATTTAAGAATCGTTAAATTAAAAAGTCTTCAGCGAAGCGCACATGACACATGATCTGCACTGGAGTACACACCTTTACAGAAGTCAGAGTGTGAGATGGTTTGACAGACCAGTATCCCCAACAAACATGAAAATACACTGAAATCCCATCAAAAATCTGACTTTTCAATATAAATCTCCTCCTTTTGGGTTGAAAAGTGTTTCAACATTTGCAGAGAACAGCAGCTGTTAGACTGATAAGAGATGATTATACGTACAGTGAACTTTTCTCTGATTTATTTCTTTGTTTAAAATAAAATAGACCCCATGTGCCTGATACTGGGTCTCCCTGATGGTCAGATTACTGACAGTAAACACAGAAGACTTTTCAATATACTGACTTTTGCTGCTAGAAAGAACATTCTACTCTTCTGGATCAAGGATGCTGCATCAAAAAAAATCATGGCACAACATTGTTATGGAGTGTATTTCAAGTGAATACATCACATGCATGCTTGACTCCAAAATAGATGCTGTCTATAAGGTCTGGGACCCATAGTTGCAGCATACTGGACCCATACTGTCGTCCTCCCTGCTTCATGGATTCCCCAGATCATCCTAGCCAGTCCTTTGTTGTAAATGTACACTCACTGTCTAACAGGCACCTTGTGGCCTTGCTTTGCATGCTCTGTATTGACTCTCATCTGGATACTGCCTTGTCTTATTATAGGAGATGGAAGGTGGGGAAGAGAATGAGAACTGTGCCCACTGCTCTTTCTTACTATTTAACATTTATTTTCTACTTACTGTATCCACATGTCCAAATTCATTTTTTTCCCTTATTTTGTCTTGTCTGAGCAGGTCTGTGTTTTGAAAAAAAAATCTAAATTCAATAAAAAATATTTAAAAAATAAAATAAAGTAGCCATATTTTATATCCATATATTTACTTTTTATTATATGTTTTTTCTTATATATTTTACTGTTGTCTATGTGCTTCTTGTGTTATTTTTTGATCAATATTTAAAAGTGACATGATATGACAGAATTTCATGTTTAAAAGTCAACGGATGGAGTTTTTGCTGAATCTGCCAGTGGCGTGTCCAGACTTTTTTCACAGGGGTGGCCCAAGTGGGGCACTAAGTCATGCAGGGGTGGCCAGCAGGATCAGACTTTTATGATTAATTTGACTACTAAAATTACAATCTTAAATGTTAAATAGAAACATAAATAGAACTTGTAATCACAACACAACAGTATGGGACAATAAAAGTGTAATACTAAGTCTTAAGGTTTTATTTTTTTTTTATGAAAGGTGCCAAAATAAAGACAATGCAAAAAAAATAAATCACAATATAAAGTGCTGACCAAATAAAAATAAATAAATGAAAAAAAAAACTTCAAAAGGTTGACTTTACAAAGTTTGTTTCATGCTTGCATGTCTGATGATCAGACAGTCCATCATGTCGGGTGGCACCTGCGGTGACCAATCAGAATCCCCCCCCCCCCAAGACACACTCCTGATTAGGCTATATGCCCAGCTCCACTACTTCCTGAACTTCATCCAGCTCCTTATTATTTAATCCAGGTGTGCCTGACCAACAACAACAACAATAATCAGACACACCTGGATTGATCAGTTTGTCCAATGATATAAGACAGGAAATAAGGAGCTGGCTGAAGTTCAGGAAGTAGTGGAGCTGGGCATAAAGCCTATTGAGGCTCATATCAGTAGTATTAAACAGTGGCCATTCTAGGGAGGGTCAGTTTGACTTTGTGTTTGATGATAATAACAAATCTATTCAGAGAAAATTAAAAGATAAATAGCTAGCCAGAGGACTGTTGCCTGAAAGCATGACATTTACCTGACTCATGTTCATGTCGTTCCTTTCAGGACGGACAGAGTTCCTCCAGATTAAGCGCTCATCCTCTTGGAGGCTGATTTGGGAACCTGCCAGCGTCAGACGGCTCAGTGTGTGGCTACAGGAGGCATGAAATCCAGGAAGAGGGTTTCATGGCTAAGTGGGGCCAAGCGGAGGAGAGCAGGGAGTGTTAGAGTCATTTCATGGAGCATTTGACTTTTGAGGGAAGTCCATGCTTAGAAGTTTTTTTTTCTTTCTCTGCTATAAGTGCCCTGTGGGGGTCTGCGTTTCCTGATTCAGGGACTTTATTGATACACTGTTAATAAAATAATGTTGTTTTTTTTATTATTATATTACTGTATTAGTTAGTGCTAACATGACCCCAAATGTCCTCATAAGTTTAAGCAGACACATAGTTCAACATGAATGTCCATATGAAAACAAAATGTAAACCTGCCCCAATGAAGTGACACTAGAACAGATACTGAAAGTTGGAAATGAAAGAGTTTCATATTGCATAACAGATAAAGCTTGCGGAGTAAAAACACCAAATGGATGATAGACTTAACCCATTTTTAAATATTTAACACTTCCCAGAAAATTAGGAGAGTGATTCTAGGAAGACAAAGCACAAAAGTAAGAGCTGGGGAATGGGACTTACTTGTACTAGAGTTGATGAATGTTTGCCTTGGAGACCTACTGATACAGAGCTCAATGACAGGAGGATCTCATCTCACTGCAATAACACATTCCTCACATTCTGGAGAAATAAAACCATCTTAGAGAAGATACTAGTCTGCACATGGAAAAGACTCACACACAAAGGTTCAGTTCATTTTCTATGTCAACAACCTGCGTTCACAAGAATGTTGAGTTTGTTTTTTAAGAAGGTCAAAACTGTCATGATCATAAAAAAAAAAAAATAAAACTCGTTACAGATGTCCAACAAATGTAAAAGGAGCTCAAATCTGGAGAACTTCCTCAGTTAGTTTTGTCTCCCATCTTGATTTACGGCCTCATGTCTTCCTGCACTTCTGCAACTTCTCCAGCTTCCTGTCCAAGTTCCAGAAGGATGTCGTCATCTGTGAGCTCTCCGTCCTCGAACATAAGAAGAAAAAAAACACTCAGTGAGCAGAAACAGGTGTTACCTCTGAACGGGCACTTATCTGACCTCCCAGTAAGCTCAACAGTTAAACCGCCCCCTGTGCAAGGTGAGCATGACATTAAAGTAAATAACAGGCTTCATTAATGCGACACGCTGCAGGGATGGCGGCAGCGGCTGTAAAAGAAAAGGTTTAGCAGCCTCTTGTTGTGGCTTTCTGTTGACAGAAAAGGCTGCGGTTCAAATGATCCGTAACATTGCTCTGGAGGTGGTGGGGAGCACATTAAAATGTTGCATCGTCGCTAAAGGACAATGAGAAATATACCACAGAAGGTGAACTTTACTGGCCTCACAGCAGGATGTAGCTGGTCTTATATCTGTGTCACTGGGTTCTTAGCAAGTTGTTAAAGATGCTTCTGTGAGAACGAGTCCAGGATGTTTCCTCCGTTCATTTCCAAGAGCTAAAGAACAGAATCTGGACTGACAGAAATACTGCAATTCAAACCCAATAAATGATGCATTCAAAGCAGTTGTGAATTGATTAAATTATATTATAACTTGCATTTATTTGCATTCAATTTTCAAGTAAAGAAAATATTTTACACAGATTATTAAATTCTGCCACCATCCATAACTTAATACAAATTTCAAATTCAAATCTACTGATTTGGGAAGCAATTAAATTATTGTATATTTAAATTATTTATTATTATCATGCATAGGCAGAATATGAGATTAAAATAGTTAACCAGCAACATTTTACTTCAAATTAAAAATCTGTTAATTACTGTTAATAAAGACATGATTTAATTGAGACACATTCTGATGTTCCTTCCCTTTCCCAGTCTTTCACGGATGTTTCTGGATTTCAGCTTTTCACAGAGAACTGAACCAGGTGAAGGTAATATGAGGAGGATAACCTGTTAGATCGTTTTTATTCATGAGATATCATACTTTTCAGAAAGGTAATACAGAGACTGGTCATGTTGATGGAGCTGAGAGAAACAATTAAAGGGACTTCTGTATAAAACAGAGCACACTGATTATTTCATGGATCAGTCCACTGAATAAGAAAAGACAATGCGTCCATAGGTAACAATAGAAAAATGCAATAGATCTTTTATGACATTACCTCACATGATGAGGACTGAGAGCTGTGCTTCAGCACAGTGATGCTTTTAGCACTCTAACATGCTAACAGCTGTTTTTAGTGGGTAGCCTTTAATTTTTACCATGATCACAATCACTGCGGTCACATGGTAGGATCGTACTGGATTTCGCTAAATTTGGTGGGTGGTCTGTCCCAAAATCCAAGTGCACATGGAGTTCATTTAATTCAGATAATGGTCAGTGACCAGGCTGACTCCGCTATTCTAGGTGGCGCTGTAAGCCTTTTCAACAAGTGGTGCTGGAACTACTTCCAGTTGACGGCTACTTAACAACAACAATAAACTATCTGGCGGCATGAATGAATGAATCTCCTTGTCTGTCCAAAAGTGAGTTGTTGATTTCTTCGAACCTATGGTAACGTTTGACTTTTCCGGCAACAACATTACAGTTTATGACAGCATCGGCGCCTCCTTCCACTTCTGGGTGAAATCCCTGGCGGAAATTCTTGAGCATGCGCAGGACGCGAATACGATACAATCCCGTACGCAAGAGGCACAAAACAGATTAACAACGTCTTAAGCCAGGGGTTCCTAGCGTATTCGCGAATCCAGTCCCTACACGAACCTTAGCCTGTGCACAAGAATTTGATATGTTTTTGATGCCTTTATTATACGAATAAGCTTGTCCATGTGCACGTAGTGACTCTAAATTTAGCTTGTTAGCATGCTAACATTTGCTAATTAGTATGAAACAAAGTATAGAGAATGCGAAGGTATGTCATACCGCTATGCATTGTGGGGTCATGGGCACCATCTTCGGAGGATCACGCACATAAACAATCCCTCCCGGCCCAGGATAAGGGATTAATCTGGGCTATCTTTGTTATTCTGGCTCAATTTATCAGTGATCCGGTTGCACAAAAACAGGATAGAGGACAGAGGGATATGTCATGGTATAAGTTACCATGGAGATTTATTCTGAGGAGCTCGCCTGCTCCAGACCAGGATTTATTTAATCTCATCCCTTATCTCAGTCAACAGTCAGTTATTCCACTACCCACTACACAATGTTATCACATTCAAACTACGGGCCTTTTAATCCGACCCGCCGATCGTGTCCAAATTATATTATTAAATTCAATTACGTATATTATATTATTTACTGCTGTTTCCGAAATGCAGAACAACTAAACGCGATATAAGTGAGTCATGAACTCCATTCAAAAAATCAAGGAAACTGAAAATGCAGCCGTACCAACCGATCAAAAATGCTGATAAAATTAGATCAACCATTTTTTTAATCTGTCCAAACTTCCCCTGTAATCGGCAAACAAATAATCCACCAAAGAGCATCGTTAAAGTGTTAAATTGTAACATGAAATGGATGAAAATGAAACGTGAAAGAGACTTTCTTTTCATAAACACAGCTCTTACATACATAATAGTTACAGTTACATAGATTTACACAATTCACTCACATCTGCAGTCAGTTTCACTTACAGTTTCAACTGATTCATAATCAGAGAACAACTTGGTTTTCGGAGATCTCACTGTCCTATTTGAATTGTAATTGTGATGTTTCACGGAGCACTGAGTTTGTATTTGCGCTCTGGTTACATACTCAGGTCTGCAGTACTTTGCCTCACTTTCTCTCTATGTATCTTAAGTAGTAGTATCTCAACAGAAGTATCTCAGTGAAGCAGCCATGGTCGGCAGTATTGCTGTGTTATAGCCGATCGCATGATCGCTTTTGTTTACATTTGCGTTCCTCTGAAGACGGTGCTGACACCCAAAATACACGTTCTCGTTCTCTGTAGCTGATAGAAATGTCATCAGTTTTGCAGGTATTCTGTCATATATATGTATTGGATAAATTACAATGTGGATCTAATAATGGCACTAGATTACACGTTAGGGGATCAATCAAACCATGAGGATACTGTACCTCCTCTGGGGACCACTGTGTGTCTGTGTGTTGACAGAAGTCAATAAAAAGAACAAGATAAAGATTTCTGTGCTTCCTCTTTCCCTCTGTTCTCTTATCCAGGCAGTTTGATTTAGCAGCATTAATGGCGTTTGTTTAGGACATGACCTTTGACCTTCAGAATAAAAACAGCAGCAAGGAGCTGCTCAACAGATCCCCTGTGAGGATCAATGAGAACAAAGTTGGACTTAATAACAGGAAACAGTGGTGTTCAGGGACACTGGGAGACAACATTTGTGCAGAGAAACAAATATTATATTTGTACATCAACTGCTGCACAGTTCTCCCACAGGAATTCATGATGTTTTGAGTTTAGTGGATATCAATTATATCTTTATTTTGCATCCATCAACCTCTTTGTCAGTCTCAGAAGAAGATGTCAGCAGCCAGACCTGACAGATTTGACATTTGACAGCAGAATGAGTCTCTGGTGCTTCATTAAAGACTCAAGAGGCAGAGGTTGTAAACAGGATGGAACAGCCGTCCGCTTTATTCTAAATTTGATATGTACAGGAAAAGTGGCTGTATACATTTCTAAATATATCATGTAAATGTTTCCTGGAAAAAAAACAAAACAAAACAATTGCACATCAGCCTCCATTTGTCTTTACTTTAAAACATATCATGGTACAGCATAGTAGAAGGCAATGTCAAACAGGATACAAACACACTGATAACCGCTAAAGTGTTGGCTCTTGTAAATAACATTAAAAAAGTTCAGGAAGGAGTGCCCCAAAAAATGACACATTTTAATATGATATTAAAAAGGTTTAAAAGCACACTGTGCTGTAGCATCACTGACACACAAATCACTTTGTGTCCCTCTTGTGTTTAAAATACTATGATATCATATAATATCAGGCACTTATTGATATCAGACCCCAGAACTGGACAGCACAACAGCAAAGGTCAAAGGTCAAATACATCCTTCGAAATGTGCTACTCTCTATTTTGAGACGCACTAATATTCACAGCACGAAGAGCTGGTCTACAACCAAACACTTTTTTACTAAAAACCATTCAGAGTGGATATTTTACACTCACCTGCACAGTTTGTATCTTATTTGGTAACATTTTTCATCAAGCGTGGATTTAAAAACACATTGCAAGAGGCCGCAGTGCGTTTGTGTCCTTACGTACTGCAGGAGAGAAATATTATTTAGCTTAAAACAGAGTAGTACTGTGAGTTTTCCTCAGGTTTAAATACAGCTTTGTAGCCTGGAATAATGCCGTTGAAAAGTCCTTTCTTCTTCATATTCTGTCTTTTCTGTTTATCATTTATTACCCCCCACTATGCCTGCATCTTCCCAGCGAGGGTCTTTTAACTGACAGAAGATAATGTACGTCGTGCTGCTTCACTCTGCATATGGACCGTGTAGGAGTGAAGAGTAATTACGCACTGCCTGTTTGTTTTCCACAGATCAATGTTGGTCATTTTTTATATTTGTTGTATTTCTCTTATTTCTCGTTAGTTCGCTTCAGGCAGAGACTATTGTTCTGTCAAAGGAGGGTCGCGTCACACAAAGAGAATCGGTTGCCACCAACTGTGACAGTTCTAGTGGTGGGCTGTGATATTTAAGCATGTGTCATCAGTGCCCACGCTCTTCTTTCCAACCTACCACAAGCCACCAGGCTATGATTAATAACTGAAACAGCCAAATTACAAGAACACAGATCATTTAGATTTAGATTTTGAGATGTCACTGAACACAGCGGAGGTGAATTAAAGGGGACATATCATGCTCTTTTTTAGCGTCATACTTTTAAACAAGGTTTAAACAAGGGCACGTTTGCATGCTTCTCATCCTGTATGTCTGAATAAACCCGTATTAACCCTCCGTCTGAAATGCTCTATTGCCATTTTCAGGCCGACTGAGAACCGTGCTGGTGCCGGTTTCCACACTTAATCTCGAAACGACTGACGTGTTCATGCTGAAAATCAGCACGTTCAGGAACGAAAAGTAGGTTCCTGACGGGAACCAAGTGAGACTAGGTTTTTCTTAGTGAACCGTGACGACAAAGTAGACGTCAGCAGGTTCATCCAGGTCACACACAGAAAAAACAAAGAAAGCGTGTTTGTGGAATACGGCGGCATTCACCGGAACCGACACCGTTCTGGCCGGCCTGAAAACAGCACGAGGTGTGTCTCTTTAAGAACCAGTCTGCTCTGATTGGCTTGAGTCTACATGTGTCATAGGAAGGGGAGTCGAATCCGAATGGTGTGTTGAATCAAGTGTTTTTGCTTTTATTTTTTTTTATTCTAGACAACCACCAAAAAACTGACTGGCTCCTCTGATTTCACAGTTTGTGGGCTGGTAGGCTCTTCAGATGTAATTTTTCATGCTATGTCCCCTTTAAGTCACACCATTTAATACATTTAATTAGTTTATTATTTCAATGGAACCACCACAACCAGTAGATTTGCTTGAAGGGACAGTGAAATCGAAAGCCTCTCGTCTGGATCACTCACAGACCACACTGAGAACTGATTTTTGAAAGAAAGCTGTGCTAATTAAAAGTTTCTGTAAAATTTAGGAGAGCAGTGTCAGCTAAATGCTTAAAAAATACAGACAGCAATTAAATCAATTGACAGCAATTAACTCGTGTGGACAATTTAGCATTTTGTTAAAACCAGGAGAAAAGCTGCAGCTAATCTCACACTGGCAGGCTTATTGTCTCTCTAGCCATCTCTACTCTGGCTCTCTTTCTCTGTTTTTACTCGTCTCTTTATGTCAGAAGCCGGGCCCTCCCTCGGTTCCCCTGGTGGCAGCGTTCTTTGGCTCTCGCAGGCAGCAGGTGGCTTGTGATGAAAAATTCAGTGCAGAGCCTGACTCGGGAGACGAGGAGGAGGGAGGTGAGTAGCAGGAGGAAGAGTACGAGGAGAGGGAGGGTTGAGATGAGCGAGGAGAGAGGGATAAAGGTGGGGGTGTTCGCGTGGAAGAGAGAAAAGTAATGAATACAGAAGCGACAAGAACGAGAGGAGGGTGGGAGCCAGAGCTCCAGACAGGCAGGCAGGCAGGCCAGCAAGTCAAGCCCAGAGCGGTGCAGGGGGGCCAGGCAGAGGATCAGAGCTGTCTCCACTCTCTGTCTGGGGCTCCTCCACGGCGATAACACACGATATGAATCATTTATGAGGGGGGCATTTTTATTAATAACACACACACACACACACACACTGTGGCCTGCCTCTTTCATACACTTTGCCTTGTTTTCTCTTCTCCCCGGGGAGAGCTCAAGTGCGAGGGCTCGATCTCTGAGGAGAAAACACTGGAAGTCGAGAAATGCCAGCAGCGTCGGCAGAGGTTGAATGTTAACGCTAGTGAAGTGAAGACGATGTGATTTGTGACCGATGGGACGACGCATGCTTGATTGTGAAGCAAGTACGTTGTCACATGCCCCCACACAAACCCACACTTGATGCCTCCCCATGGGCTCTGAAGAACACCCACTCTCTTGCCCGTCTGCCCATGTGATTGTCAGTACATGATCTGGATGAATCAGAGTCCTGGATGAACAAGCGTTGTGTTTGTGAATGCAGTGAAGGCACTGAGCGCCTGTAGGAGGGTAAGTGAGTGGCTGACTACAGGTTGTTGGTATAGTGAAGGACTGAACACAAAAGCCCACTTACTGAGTATAATTCACATCTGTTTGCCTCTAATATCATCGCTAAGATAAGATAAGACCTCCACGTTGTCCTTTTGTCAAGATCTGTAGCGTTCACTTCTGCTGTTGCTTCAAAGTAAACCTCTTAGCTCCTGAAGTTCTCTGTTCAGCTCTTCATAAATCAGTCCAACAGTACTTCTCAAGAATAAAAGAGTCTTCCTTTCTCTGAGCCAATTCTATTAAGCCTTGCTAGCTGTGAAGGTGACGGCGGCACGTCGTGGCGGTAGGGACCCTTGGGAGAGGCCGGGTCTTTTAGGTGCGCTGTAGGGTAGCGCTCGTAGCTGTTACAGATGTTCTCGTGGATTATCTTCCCTTTGGCTTCCTGCTCTCTGCGCCTCTGCTCCTGCCTCAGGAGCTCCTGGGCCTCCAGCAGGACTCTGGCGTTGACCCCTCCGCTGCCCGGGTAGCCGTTCTTGGAGCCTTGGTAGCTGGAGTACCTGGGGTTGTCCTTCGCTGTCTGGAAGCCCTCACCAGGTGGGTACGCTTTATCCCATGAGTCCTGGGAGATGGAGCTGGGGTTCTTCCTGGGTTGCCTGGTGTGGAGACATGAGACATGAGACATGAAAATGTGAGGCGTCTTTGGATCATGGGATTTTTATGTGAATAATTTGTGATACTATGTTTACATGCATAATCAACTGTATGAGAATCTAAATTTGATAAAGGCCATCTGAACAGCTTATTCCATCTGATTAAGACGTGGGACATGTTGATATTATTCAGGTTTTAGAGGCCTTTTTTGGACATGGATAAAGCTCATTCAATGTAGCTGCATTTAAATGGGAATATTAAAGGAATATTCATTTTCATTAGCCATGGAATAAAGCCAAAAACAGAACGTCAAAAGTCAATGAGAAGTGAAAATTCCTAACACAAAATGCCCACGAGCACACATAAATGCTCTTTATTGTATACTGTGACCTGGTCTGGTGAAGAAAAACATCATCAAAATGTTTGCTGAAAACCCATTAGCTCCCAGGAGAGGGACTAGTGTGTGGATGTTTGCTGGGAAATGATTATATTGCCGGTTGCATGGTAGCTGAGACATCACATTCGATGAAAATGAGGCGCCATTACAGGCTCACAAACTGCCTCTGGGCAAGTACCAGCCCTCAGTAAAAACATACCTAACCATGTCAAAGTCCCCTTCCAGCCTATTAGACCCATTTCAAGATGGACAGAAACAACCATTGGATCTGACAGGCGGTAACAGCAGACTGTCCGCAGGTGGAAATATGAGGCGACCATCTTGTCCACAATGGATTTAATACAGGATTGGATCTTTGATGCCTGACACGTGTCCTAAAAGGCACGGCTAGCTGCCACGCTTCGGAGCTGCTGCCCTGTGTTTTACTAGAAATAAAAATACAGATGTGTGACATCACTTCTCATTTCTGCTTGACTGGCCTGTCTGTGGCAACCCTGCATGTGTGTGTGAGTCCATATGATCTGCATGAGTGTCCCAAGCCCTGCAGCTCCACCCATGTATCTGGAGGGCACGGCCAAAAAAAAAAAAAAATGAGAGGAGAGAGAAAAGAGGAAGACACACAGAAACATCAATGGGCTTTTGACTTGGAGCCATGCATAATTAGCAGGTTTATCAGCCAGCTGTGAAGAAATCGTATTATTCCTGTGTTTGGATTTGAGTGGGAAGAGGGGGGAGCTCTTAATGAGAACAGAAAAGACCCTTTGTTTTTATTCAACAGAGATTGAATGCAATTGGGAATGGATACGCTTCTCGACCGGTGAGATAGGAGAATATAGCCCAGGTTTATTCTTGCACACGGTTGAGTGATTCCAATTTTCAGACGGCGTCCCCGGCATCTGATTTCATTTCATATGTTGACAAAGAGGCCGAAGCCAGTCCGCCTCCCTGCTGAGAAATGCAAACCAGATCACTGTCTGTATGTGAAGCTGTGCCAGAGGGGGGAGCATGTACTGTGGTAAAAACAGACTGATGTGTACGGTGCTGCATTCTATGCATGCACACTGTGAAGCATGACAGATGATAAAAAAGAAAGGGGAAAAGGTGACAGAGTGAGATTGTGAGGGGAAAAAAAAGTATAGACGCTGGGAAAGGTTGTAGCATGGTGAAAGAAAAAAAAAAAAAAAAAAGACGTGGCGTGACACGCATGAGACCAAACACCACTGCAGCTGTTGAGGTTCACCCATAATGGCATCACTTTGGCTCTGAGCTCAATGGTGCTCGTCAGTGCCCAATATGAGGGTCCTTCATCCGCCGTCATTGTTTCAAAAGGCAGCGGTTTATTTCCACTCGCTGCTTCTCGTTTGGGAAAAGGGTCTCACCCAGAGGGGAAGTGACCTTTATCTAAAACGAAAGCTGTTTTTTAAGGAATGCTGCGGCCATTAATCACGTCTCCATTCAGTCATGCTCTCATGAAGAAATCCGCCCTCCCAGAACAAAACCCATATGACTTCCATCAAGGCAGTGATCTCCTAAACACCATACTGACTCTGTCTGAGCGTCTGATTTCATGCGATGGTATGCTCCAAGTCAAACAATAGTTAGTGTTCTGGAGATATTACAGCAGGGTTTATCCAAACACAGCACTTTCTTAATGGAATTAGTGGAGAAGTGAGGGGACGTGGCCACAGGATGCTGCCTCTGACCGCTGGAGCGAGACGGCAGCGCATTAATCTTTCAGCAAAGCTGCCTGCAATATTTATCAAGGAGGGGATTTATGTCGATAACAGTGGATTAGAGTACAATAGTGAAGTAATAGAAGATAATGTATTTAATGTTGTATACGGAGGGTAAGTGCATCTTGATGATGTGGACCAGGACTGGTCTGCTTGGTCTGACCTTGCATGGTGTTTGTTAGAGTAACTACAGGCGGGGGGTTTAGGGAAACACTAACATTTCCTCCTGACTCACGAATAAAAAATGCTTTTGTTTTGTGGGAATCTAACCCAGACAGTAGTACACTTGCTTTTCATTCATATAAATCCAGCCCTTATGACCTTGTGGTTTATCATGAATAACTTTAAAGTTCCCATGCTACGTTCAATAATTCTTGTCATATTTTTTATTTAATATTTTCAGAATTAAATTTTCTGCTCTGTAGTTTCTTCTATTCTTATGTTTTATGTTACACAATAATACACCATAACTTACTTCTATCTGCTTAAACTGGACTCTGATTCTGAAACAAGAACCTAAGGCATGTGGGTGTGTATAGAAAATCCCTTGGACAGTATAAACACACTTGACCTGCCATTCTTACCTCTTTTTAATTATGGTGACATGAATTTACATGAATTAACTGTTGCCTGTCTACACAGGTTGGATGCTGTCTATGATAGGCTGTAAAAATGTCACTCATCAATGCATTTTGTGCTATTAACAGGACATCACTATCCATGGATTTTTACATCAGTATAATGTCTGTCTCTTGACTCCCAACGTATACATGAATATGTACCCTGAAGGTACCACATGAGATACTCTAAGCTTAAATCGAAACAATACTAAAGGTTGACTTTCCAAAAAATGTTCCATATGTGTAATGAGTCCCTTCCTGTACCCCTACCCGTCACACATGCACACAGCCGAGCACTTCCTGGAACAACAGGCAGTCATATCATGCAGATCAAAGGGAATCACATTAAGACAGAGGAAAGCAATCGTGTCAGATCTGTGTGGGAGGGAAACATGATCTGAGGCTGTGAGTGTCCTGGTGTGGCTTTATAGTCTCTCCACTAGATTCAACATGTACTCACACACATATCATCTATTTGCACATATCATCACATATTGATATGTGCAGATATGTGCATTGATATACTGATATTGACAGACTAACACCACCCGTCAAACCAATCACACACACACACTCTGTCTTACCGTGGCAGGGAGCTGTACTGTCGCTGTGCTTGGGCGAACGAGTCTCTCTCTTCCTGTCTCTGCCTTTGCATCTGGACCTCGACGGACACCGAGTGGCGACCTGGCTGGCTGTACCCCTCCTGACCGTTGCTGCTGGGACTCGACTGTAAACAGCAGGATGGTAGCTTGGTTAACTCTGTTGTGCCCACAGTGATCATCATGCTTCATCTTTTCTGTTCGTATTTCACACACTCTGACTAAACGCTGTCCAATTAAATCAGCCATTTTATTGATCTCATGTTCTTTGGTCAATTTAGAGATAGAATACATATCACACTTACACGGGTTAAAAAACATCTTAGTCCATTATTAAAGGGTTGTAAAGATAATCAAAAGACTGACTAGTTTCTGTTTGAACTACTGAGCATAGCCCTTATGAAAACTGTTTCCAGTGAGGATTTAATACACTGTGGGCAGTGATTCTGGAAAGACATTCAAGTTTTGAAAACTTGGCTAAATATGACTAGAACCAAGTGGAAAAACATGTTTCTTTTTGTCATTTGGATGAACCAAGCCTTAAAAAGTGCAACACTGCCTGAAACCACAGTCATCTCAGAGCATTCAGAGCAAGCTGCTTGGTCTGGTAGAGCTGAGCGCTTCAGTCCAGTTCAGTAGTTAAAGAAACACTGATGGAGTTCATCAGGGTGTAGCACCGACCGAAAAGCTCGGATCCTATCGAGTATCAAAAAATGAATCCTCTTTTGGTGCCAAATTCCGATACTCAAGTGTCTGTGAGTCATGCTCTCAGGTGTCTCTATGGACAGGGGGACATGTCCCCTTCAGATTTATAGAGACACTGATCCGTCCCCCCCACTTTACCAGCATAAGGAGACAAACACCACCAGTAAAAAAGACAATTTCCATGCTCTAAATTGAATTGAATTTAAATCAGAAACATGAGTCACTTTCCATCAAACAAACATTTAGAAGTGATAAAACTCAATAAACATCAGCATCCTTTATTTGATTTTGAAATGAAGGAAAATTTAGAAAAAAAATTGTTGACAATTGTGCTCAAGAGATATCACACTTTCTTTATTTAGCCAAACCAGGATGTTATATACTAAATGAACAAAGGCTTGAACAAATGGAAAGCTCACACTGACATTCTGTTAAGAGTGGTGTATTTTTAACTAATTAATATTTGTTAGTCACTTACCTGCAGTTATTCGGACAGACGCACCTGAGCTTGTCTCTCCTCGGGTCAAAATGAAGGTGAGAACACAGAAAAGGGGGGAGACATGCTGGAGAGACTCATAGAGGAGGTGTGATGAGACAAGATGCTAGATGTTAGTGGATGTTAATGAGACACTGGGACCCCTGCCACCCACACAGAGCCATAGAAACACACCTTCTGTACAGGTCAGCAGGGAGGTGAACATGTGCAACTTTGTAATGATTGTATGGTAGCAAAGATCCTTTTCAATTAATTATTGGTTTATGGCTGTACATACCTGTATACACACAAACCAGCATTCATTAAAAATACAGAGTTCCACCCCTTTTTATTTATTTATTTCTAGACCCACAGAATATTTTGTACTATGTCTCTGAAAACTGAATAGCTCAAATGAAAGGAGAGACTCTCTACTTCATCATGAAAAAAAATGTTTGTTTTTACCTTGTTCCATTCTTGTTTTATCAGAGGTAGAGTAGAGGACACTTTCACCAAAATCACCACTTTTTTTCCAGTACTGATTGCTCTGCTCTGATCCCAAAGTCTCCACTTCCTGCTTCCATCTCTGTGGCGTATACCGTCTCTTCATATTCCGACTACAAATCCCAGAAGCCCCAAAATTACTCACAGGGTGCGTGAGAGCGCCCCCGTTTGTCAGTCGCCGAAAAAATACTTTGACGTACATATACGTCAAATGGCATTCAAAGAGTTAATATAATTCATTACCTAGTCCTAAAAGGCTTCATTATCTAGTTTGTCCAAGCAGATCTATAGTATTAGGTTTGTTCTCTATAGCTCGCCATGCCAGCCCCACCCACCGACATAATGCTGCAGTCGGTTTGCAAGGAAAGAGATGGATGCAGGGTTAGGGTTAGCCTAACCCTACAAAGTGGGGAGAGGACTTTAAATCCATCCTAACTACTGGGTGCTAATCACACACACACACACACACACACACACACTAATGCCTCTCTCAGCAGCAGAGCACCATCTCTAGGTCCAGCCCACACTTGTGCCACAGCTCCCCTCCTCTCCTCCATGTTCATTAGGGGTGTGGGTGCAATAATTGTGTGCGCAGCACAAAGCCAGTCTAATTACTTTTATGGCTGTGCTACATATTGAGATCCTGATGGGAGAGCTGTGGACATCAGTATTTGTGGGAAGGCCATAAAACGATTAAGAGCGCTAAAGAGTCACTCCCCTTTAAACCACATGAAGCCGGAGCAATCACCTCTGGGATTGATTGGCGGTGCCTCGCTGCTCCGCTGACAAGGACAAGCTGACAGACAACAGAGAGGGAGGGGTGAGTCAGCACACTCCTTACTCCATGTCTGAATTGAAAATTGCCTGCAGGTAAATTATAATCCAAATATTTTTCACATGAGGGGAAAAAAATCCCTTTGGCGGTTGAAGAGCTCTTTAGTGGTTCCTAGTTGAAACGTTGGCTCACCTGCCAGAACAGAAAAGCCCTAAAGGAATCCAGATAACAGCAGCATTAAAATGTTACAGTAAAGAGGCAGTATTATGTCATTTCTAATGCCCAACATCAGGTGGATGAACTCCTTTATTACCATAGTGGTAGAAATGAGAGCTATAAAGCCAGGAGAGCAGACATCAGTCATCCTGATGGAATTAGACCATGTGACGAACCATCCTTCCCAAAACCCCACCCCCTAAAAAACAAAAGAGATACAACACTGATGAAGGTCATGTGACTAAATGGGCATGGTTAAGACTAGGACTTGTGATAAAAATAGATAATTGGACAAAATCAGACCAGAGGGAAACGATTGTAGGACAAATTCTACTGTACTCCACTGGAGGAGTGATAGGCAGAGATGAGAGGTCAGAGGTTAAAGTTATGAAATTATGAGTCTGGCTGGAAGGTGTGATGTCACCAGTGGTTCCACATGGCTGTTCAGACATATCTGGAGAATTGGCATGACGTGACATTAACATTGACTTGGGACTGGATTAATTTATAACTTGCAAAACAGTCACTTGGAACCTGCTGACATGGTCCTGCTTTCAAGTGAAGTCTTTAATATGAATTTATTAATTTATTTATTTATATAAATTGTTTAATCTTGAAAATGAAAATGTAAGGTATTGGGAGTCCAAGTCAATGTCTTCTCCTTACATTTTTTTTATTCATTTGAGAATCCAGAACCAGGATGTGTTTGGCAGATTTGCCTGACAAATTAATTGTAAATAAAAAAAAAAAACAAACTATTGTCCATTATTTCATTATCAAACTAAAATATTGACTGATCAGTTCAGCGTGAAAATGGATGTTATCGTCTGCAAACCTGCTTAGAATCTATTTGATGTATTTGCTTGCATCACATGAGCAGCATATGAATGTCAGCAGCTTGTCATATGCAGAGCTGTCCTGGCTTAGCTGGAAGTGAGGCAGTTACAGGTGAATTAAGAAAAAGGACACAAGCTCCTTGAGGTTTCATCACTGAGGTGAACCAACAAAATGTAATATATATACATGGGGGAGGTAATTGAATTTCAAAGACACATTCTCCTGTTTTCCATATGGCCTATGAGAATGACCAGGGCATGAGTCTAATAACATGCAATTACCATGGCAAGCCTAAGCGAGTGAGAGGGCTCTAAAAAGACCATTAGAGGGTTCCTCACACTGAAATCACTGAAGGACCACACAGGCAGCCAAGCAGCTCAACACTTGGTTTGAAATATAAACTATTTAACGTCGGCAGTAAATATTTGGGAGTAAATTTGTAAAACTTAATATTACTAATAGTACTAGTGGTACCACATTTTGTAATTTTAGAATTAAATGCTTTGTTAGATTTTTAATTACAGTAATTTTGGAGAACTTGTTATTTAGGTAAAGTTCAACAAGTATGGCTATTTGTGCTTACACAATATTTAACATTTAAATGGATGAGATGGAAGCAGGAAGTGGAGACGTCTGGGTCAGAGAGCAGAACAATCGCTACTAGAAAAAAAAAAATAGTGTTTTTTGGTGAAACTAGCCTCTACTCAAATTCAGATAAAACAAAAATGGAACAAGATAAAAAAACATTTTTTTCATGATGAAATTTAATTAATTCATTTAATTTAGCTTTGTATGTCACGTTTGTACTTCTCAAAGTGAGGTATTGTTTTGCATTGGGGAAAAAACTCACAATTATCATATTAGCATGAGTATAGAATCCTCCGCCAAGGAGGTTATGTTTTCACCAGGGTTTGTTTATTTGTTTATTGGTTTGCGAAATAACTCCAAAAGTTGTGAACGGTTTTTGATGAAATTTTCAGGGCTGGTCAGAAGTGGCCTAACTTAAAACTGATTAAATTTTGGTGGTGCCATTGAATCTGATCCAATCACCACCAAAATTTAATCAGTTTTAAGTTAGGCCACTTCTGACCAACCCTGAAAATTTCATCAAAAACCATCCATGACTTTTTGAGTTATTTTGCAAACCGACAAACTAACAAACCAACAAACAAACAAACAAGCCGGGGTGAAAACATAACCTCCTTGACGGCAGGGGTTCAATAAATGTTGGCAACAAGAGATCTAGTTAAGTAAGATAAATTTAACTAATTTAACTACAAAAATCACATCATCCTAGAGGCCAAGGGGAACGTTTGTGTTAAATTAATCTCTCGGCATTCCTAAGATGTCGAGTTCATGAGAATTGGACAGACGGACCACCTGAAGCCCCAGTGTGGAGGAATAAAAATCCAGTGTGTCAAATAATGATAAGTTTAGCCCCATTGAATGGACAAAGAAAGAAACCCTAAAATGATCAAAAGGTCTCTTTGGAAGCTGCTGGAATCCTTAACTTTTAGAGTATGGCTTATACTGAGTTTTCATGGGAAAATGAGACGTGCAACAATTGCGAATGCAACTGATGTAAACAAACATAAAGCTGTATTGTTCACTTCCTTAATTGAGACCATGCTCTGCTGTTTAGAGACAAAGCTAGAGATCACCCGCGCTCTTCTTTCCCACAATGTCCAGATTCTGCCGTACAATGCCAGCTGGAATGTGCACCAGTCTGTGGAGCCCATTAAAACACGGCACTCTGGGTAATACTGCCTATACATTTTGATTGGATTCATCAGTGAGGAAAGAAAGGCCAGAGCACAGATAATTTGATTCGTGAGCTCTCACTTTATCATTTCAATTATAAATCACAGGACCAAAATTTGCCATGTCACACCAAAGCTACACTAGCAATAAAAAGAGTTCATACAGAAATATACAAAATCACAGCTGCATGTGCAAAATGACCTTGTATAGAGAAACAACTAACAAGGACGGCTCATATTATTTGTTGTAAAGGACCTTATTTACAACACCAGGTATCTAGTTTGAGACCTCACACATTTGTGCCATTTATCACCACAGCATATATTAACCATTGTGAGAAAAAAATGTGTCTGTATGAGAATACGTTGTGATAGAACGTGTGTGAAATCAACAAAAAGGTTTGTATTCCCAAACTAGATAGAGCTATGTGGTAAAAAAAAAACAATCCTTTAGTGCGTAAAACAATAATATAATACACATTACACAGAGATCATTAGAAAAAATGTAGTAAAATCTCATCTACAAGATTTAAAACTTGCTCCAGATGACTGGTCATTTCTATCATAATTTGTTATTCAGTGTAAAACCAAGTACACTTGAGCTGCGGTGCAAAGAAGCAGGGAGGACTAAAATAAATACTAAAAAAAAAAAAATATGACAAGAGATTTCATCACTCCCCAAAATCTTTGAAGGCATTCAGGATTTGTTCGCTTATTATTACCCCTTATTGCTTCAGAATGCACTAATTATCCCTCTTCTTAGCTTTGAATTGAATGAACGCCACTTAAAATATATTAAAATACACTCGACCCTACCTTTAAACTGTTAAAACAGGGTTTACGGGTACAGTTAAAACAAAGGGTGTGCAGATGAGACCTCATTCTGTGAAGACCAACCCAAGTCCATGAGGTGGTGTGGATGACAGACAGAAACAGGACGATGGATGAGTGGAGTGGGTTGTTACGGGTGGGTGGGGTTAGTGATGGTGGCGTCAGGAGGTGTGCAAACTCCTGCATGCAGGCGGTTGAACATTTGAGGGTGACGGGTGTTAGCATTAGCAGAACTAACCAGGAGGGCCCATGGAGTTAATGGTAATCCTAGTGGGGACAGGGTGATGCCATCAGTCTTGTTCATGGCTGCTAGAAGTGGGGTTAGTGATGGTTAGCACCATACGTCAGTTAGCCACAGGTACTGTTTGGTGCAGACGCTGATGGCATTCTCGCCAGGCTAGCGTTGGAGGTCTTGGTCCAGTAGAGGTGGTTTCTTGACATTAACAGTCTTACTGTCATCTTCTCCAGTCAGCAGTGACTTTGAATTTCAGACACTCACCCAGGGCTGCTCGAAGCTGTAGGTCCTCCTGCGGTCGTCGGGGTCTTCTGGGACGGTCTGAGCCTGCTGGAACTCCTGCCTCAGCCTCTGTATCCGGTCGTGGTTGCTAGGCGCTAGCCGGTTGCTGCGTAGGGAGGAGAGAGAAAAGAAGGAGGGATGGGAGATTGATGAGTGTGAGAGGTTCATTATGGACAAAGTGACCTTTTTCAAGCAGAAATGCCCTGCAAGTTATTTAAAGTAGGGGTGTCCTGATCCGACATTGATACCGGATATTAGTTAGTCTAATATCAGTAAAAAAAAAAAAAAAAACCCACAAGAATTGGATTATATTGGCCTGCATCTAAAATCTCTGACCTGATAGCATCAGTCCATTCCAATATTCTTCTGTTTAAGTTAAACAGAAGATTTTTTTTTTTGTTTTTAATCGGATTTATTGAGATTATTTTTCAGAGTCTTCTAGTTTATTTTTTTTAAATTTACTTTACTCAATTGTAGACTATTCTTCTGTTTAAGGTTAAACTGATGTAACCCATTGATTAATAATAAATGGGACAGTATTTCTCAGACCTACTGTTGCTGACTATTGTTCTTGTTTGAGAAATATCATTTAATCAAGCCTTTACTAACAGTTCATTCTACAAAATAAGAATTAAAAGTCTTGAAGATTTGTTCTGATATTGTATCGCCTCAATATCGGTATCGGTATCGTATTGGAAGGGAAAAAGTTCCATCAGGACACCTCTAGTTTTAAGTCCACACATGCTTTGTGTATGAATTGATCAAATGCACGGTTGATGGTGGAAAAGCAACCCTGATTCACTGAAGCCTGATAAAACGTGACAAGTAAGAGGCAGGAGCAGGAGCTGGCTCACAGCAGAGCCAACAGCAATATGAATCAAACTAATGTGCCTCTGATGTATTATTCATCACAGTGAACAAAGACCAGTGGTGAACGGTGAGCAGTTCTACAACACGCAGCCCTCCTGGCCTTATATCATTCAACTACTGTGCTGCTATTGTTATAGTCTGAATATGTGAATATCTCCCATGGCACACTAAACAAACCCACTATAGCTATATGTTCAACTGTAACTATGACCCCTTTCACACCTGGCATGGAAATTCATCTCACATCCAGATCCAATCTATAGATATGATTTAACTTAATTACATTCACAGCACATTCTCATTTTAATGTCAGGTGTAGAGGGGCTATATAATCAGAGTCTAAATGATCAGTATTCAAATTACTTTTACACCAACCATGAAGGTCATCCAATGGAAATGTTTGGACTGTTCTTCTCTGTATCCAAAAAAAATATATTGGGCAATCCAATGACAGAAGACTTCTAACACATTAACTCTGAGTAAAAAATGATCAAGAATGTTATTTACATCACCTGACAGTGGTCACAATGTTATGCCTGATCGTTGTTTAGGTACATTTTTCAAAAAAAAAAAAAAAAAATAAAAAAAAAATTTAAAAGAAGTTTCAGCTTGTCCCTAAACTCATAAATGGAGATAAACATAAAGGAGACGACAGGTTAGTGTTAAATATAATCCTCCTGTTACAGAAGAAAGTAATTATCACATTTTCCACCAGGAACAGCATGTGTGAAGAGGAGAACCAGGGTTTGGAGAATGAAGAACCAGCGGGGGAGCTTGACTTTTCAACTTTGTAACTCTGCCTGGAAACTCCTGCAGACTTTCTTTATCTCTACAACTCAAAAGGTCAGACCTGAAAGTCTATCCAGTCCAAAAGCAGCCCTTAGTTTGGATTTACGAACCTCCTTGCAAACATTTTTCTTGCTTACACAGGAACATTTAAGGTCAAAAGAAAGACTGTGAACTGTGTTTGTTGAGTGATATCATTAAAATGCAGATTTTTGTGTGTGTCTAAACAACAAGCATAAAACAAAAAAGATAAAGATGTTTAAACCAAAAACAAACAACAAAAATCTGGAGATCACTAAATAAGTCCCATCCATATTAGCCAAGTTGTGACATTAACTGCACGATCTAAACTAGAATATTAATTTCCCTTTTTTTATCATGATGTTAAAGTAGGACTCCATCTGAGCACAAATGACTGCCTAAATTTCATCCATCACAAAACAACCCGACACAGCAGCAGCACCAACTTACAGCTATTAAGTCCAGACACACACATGGAGAAGCCAGAGCCAGCCAGCCTTATAAAGACCAGGGACCTGTCATATGTGATCCTGCTAATATCTGTGAAATGCAACACAGCCGCTTGACCTTTGTGAATACAGCTGACCTGATAGGAGGTATACAAGTGACCCTCTGGCTATGGGTCAAAGCCTCGATGCCAGCTGCAAAAGAAAGCGACATGTGTTGGTTGGTAACCTGTCAAAAGATGCCTGAACCAGCACCAAGAAAACTGATGGAAGTGTATTAGCACAAAGATTCAGTCTGAATTTAAGTTCAACGTCTGATGAAAAGATGGTCCCTCTCCTGAGCTGCTCACTCAACACTGTAATCAAAAGTACATCATCATTAAGGCTTATACTAGAGCCCTGCCCCAGAGGCTGAAGAGAGGAGAAACTCACATAAAGGGATCAAAGATATCCAATCTCCTAGTCTGACAAAACACTGTAAATCAATCAAGTAAAAAGCAAAAGTGTAACACTAGTGTAGTGCCAAAAACCCCAGAGACAGGGAAGGACAGAGGGCTGAGATTTAGTCTTAGATGAGCTTCATTCTCTGGACAGGCTCACTCAATATCTGGCACTGCTCTACGATGCTGAAAGGTCACAGCGGGGCTTTGTTCAGTGGAGTGTCTAGGGACTCAATAACAGGACTGTGGCTCGCTGACTGGGCTGCCAGAAAAGCTGTTCATGCTGGGATGCAGCCTCCCTTTCATGGCCAGACGTGCCTCCTGTCTATAGGCTGGGAAGGAGAGAGCTTTGAGAGCATGTCTGCATTGTGGGCACACCGGCTTCACTGTGCTGCACTATGTTCAAATGAAGCCTGGTGCAAAAAGAAAAACAGCTTGGAGAATAATGACTCCTGATAGCACAATAAAAAAGAAAAATAACACATAAATCCCATGTTCTTCACCATGCACTTCTATTTCTTATTGCTGTGAAGACAACTTCAAACAAGTGGATTTATTCAAGTACCTCACCAAAAACTACATTATACATATTGAACACATCATATTGATGTTAAAATTCCCAAAACTCATTCATGCTAAAGGAAGCCTGAACGCACTATAATGTCTATCAATGACGATCAAACGTGCTGAAATTGGTGGGACAAGAGCAAGTTAACGTGCAGCACAGCGCTAACAGCTAACACTAACTAGCTGTCATTCTGCATATTTCAACACGTAATGAAGCATCATCAGGGAAAAAATTACGTCCAAAACACATTTTCTATTGTCCCAAGGAATATGGGACACGTTAAGTCTTGAACCCTGATGGTACGTTTAAGAATTTCGGAATCTACTTGGTATCAGTTCTCATGAGATCTCTACTTTGAACCAGTTTAAATTTGGCGTATCTGAAAAGACGTTCAAAACGTGTGATCATCTTGGCGTACTTCTTTTCATTGATGTAGCCATGATGTCACTGTAGATATCAGCAGTTACCTTGTTGAGAACAATGCTGCTATTTCAGTGGTCAGAAGAACAAATTCAAGACCTAAGACTGTCATCAAGAGTTATTCTTTAAACCTTGAAAGGAGGGTACTTAGGACTTGACAAGCCTGTGCTGTGGCCAGACTTCGATCTCAGAAAGCTAATATAAAGTATGCTCCAAAGATGCACACAGATTTAAAAGAAACAAAGCTTTGAGAGCAAGATTGATGCAATTAAAGGCAGCAAAGCAATTCTTGCTTCCTTCAGCTTTGAAGAGACAGTGGTCCAAATTGGACCCGACTCCAAACTAGAAGGATTTATCAGATCTGTGCTGCCACTTTAAAATCCCCCATGACACTGACGCAGCTTCCAATCAAAGCATGTCAACAGATAGAGGGAAGGCCTATCAATGGGGCGATGTACAGTAAGTGATGGCAGCAGCTGATTGACACAGTCCTAATCCTGAGGATTAGAAATGAATGGTTGTATTCACACAGGCTTTTCCCAGGCATACATCAGTACCCTTCAGACCTACCACTAACTGTACATGGCAAGAAGTTTAACCACCAGCAACTCATTTAGAGGATTTGGTAACTTTTAGTGGGTCAACATTGTAAGAAGTAAAAAAAAAAAAAAAATCCAAACCCCACCAGCTGGCTCATAAAGACCATCTGAGCAAGGACAGCACAGTGAAATGTCGTGAGATTCAAGTGTCTGTTTTGTAGCAACAGCTCTCGTGGCAAGTGGATTACTAGTGGTGTGACCTTGAGGACACAAGAGCAACACTGTTGGTTCTGCTAACAAAGAAAAGCTGAGACATTTCAGCGTATCAAAGTCTATTCCGTCGTTAAATTAAAGGCCATCCTTGGCTCACAATTAACAGTTGCTGATTCATATAAAATCACACCTCTATATTCAGAGATATCCCATCTATTTCCTTTGCCAATAATCCTTTTTCATAATAATCAACTTTTTAATTAAAAGCCTCCATCTTAATTAAACATTTAATTAAACATGGGTAGTCATGGGTTTCTCATTGTGAATGTGACTGTTGTACTGACTAGCTCGCCAACCTGTTAAATAAACATTTACTGATGCACTGATAGAAAAAAAAAAAAAAAAACAGCTCATGCCATGAATATGTGTCCCCTGAACGCATCAGGGGTTAGTTCCTACAGTGTTATCAGATGGAGGGAAGCGGGCCCTACATCCTCTGAGAGCAGATGGGGGGAGTCTTTCTGCTGCTGTGAAAAATGAATATAGATGCTGAAGATGATAATCCAGGTCTATTGATCGAAGGCTCACACACTAGCAAGGAGGGAGACCGATGCCTTCGCTAACTGCTAACGTCAAGCTGTTATCTACTGTAGCAATTCAAGCATGGACGCCATGGTGACTGACTATATATATATATTATGTTTCTTCTGTATGTGTAAAGAAAAATGGGTGATGCAAACTGAAATTGCCAATATATTGTTTCATTATTAGTGTAGAACTTTATGTGAAGCAAAATTACACCAAAATAGTTTTTGAGTCCAGACCTATGAGCCATTGAAACATGTTTATTTCTCTCCCTGTAGAGGGAAAGCATAGTTGGTGTAATCCATTAGTCTTGTTCCACCGAGGATGAAGTTCATTTTATCTTTTAAGATGCTGTTAACTGTGATTAACGGCTATTAATAAACTGTCTAGCATCTCTGTGACTTCCTCTGGTTGGAGGATTATATAAAACTGTGTTAGCAATAGAGCCTTTTGTTGTGGCAGATTATATTTATGGGGCTTCAGAGAGAAAAATAATGTTTACTATTTACAATGTAATGTTGTGTATATCGAATCATGCTCTCTTTTTGAAAAGTGTTGTTTCACCACTGCAACTGTATAATTGGTGTCTAATGAACTGATGTGGGCCACTTGACACGAAATAAAAAAATAATAATGAGACAAAAACAAAGCTAAAAGAAACTGGTTTACTTTTGAATCTCTGCCACTTTGATGACGTGACATCATTTTCAAGAATTTGGTTATTTCCTCCGCCAAGGAGGTTGTTTTATTTGTTTATTGGTTTGTTGCTTTGCAAAATAACAAATTTTTGGTGGTGACTGGATCCGATTCAACGGCACCACCAAAAATGAATCAGTTTTATGTTAGGCCACTTCCAGCCAATCCTGAAAATTTCGTCAAAAAACATCCATAACTTTTTGAGTTACTTTGCAAGCCAACAAACCAACAAACAAACAACAAGCGGTGAAAACATAACCTCCTTGGTGGGGGGTAACTTTAAATAATAATTAAAAAAAAAAGTCGTCGCCGCCTTGGCGGAGGTCTGTGCTCTCTGAGTGCTTTTCTAGTTAAATACTGTACAGGGTTGAGTTGCTGAAAAAGAACAAGCATGGTCAGTTGATCCTCCTTGGGCACATGAAGGTTAAAAAAGGGATTAGCTCTGATGCTTGACTACTCCCAGCCTCATGGTGTCTGATGATGTGGTGGAGAGATTAGCGGGGTCAAGAGGCCACCATATCTGTTGTGTCTGAGGCCATTTATGCTCTTATTAACCCCATCCTGCTTTTACTCTGGATTACAGGCTTAACCCTGAACCAAATTGCTCTGCAGAACACAGCAATTAGATGCCAGTCGATACAATATCTCTACACGTAGTGACTCATTATCAAATCCCTGTCATTTGCCTCGCCGTGTCAATTGGCTAAGTAACAACCACACCATAAACAGCTGAGCAGAATATGCCATTCTATGCAAGAGCTTGTGTCGACAAGGAAGTTAAGAGGCTAATGAATCTAGCTAACACATTTTGTAACACAGGCCTAATCAGACACCATCTGCATGTTCATGGCCCAGCTTAGATCAAAACCTACTCTAGACTCAGAGGACACGGCACTGGCGCACCGCCGGCATGATGAGCCAACTTTAGTTTCGTAGTGTGTTCATCAGGAGGGAAATATGAGTAGAGTTGCTGCCGTAGGAGGAGTAGACACTGTGTAACAAAGAGCAGCATATGCAGAGATATGGAGGTGGATCTAAAAAGGTAACTCATTAGTCACGAACAACAGTAATGGGTATGAATATATACAGGTATATATATATATACACGTATATATACGTGTATATATATACACGTATATATACGTGTATATATATACGTGTATATACAGTATATATATGCACATATAGACAGTCAACACCAAAATCCATCGACGCAACGGATTGAATTTAATTGGTTTTCAGTTTTATAGGGCATCTCTATTTTTCCTAGAGGCACTACTGGTTCCAAACGTCAGAGATGGGAATGTAATATTTGACTGATAGTACACAAATATACACATGCACGTTTAAAGCAGGATGGGTAGACTGGTCTATTATCTTAAGCTCTGACGCCACTGGAGGTAATGATGGCGTGGCACACAGCAATATGCCTCCGATAATTCAGGGGACAATTTCATGCTTGCACACATCAGCATATCGATGCCAGCCACCTCGATTATGAGCAAATAAATTGGACTATGTTATCTGAAATCCTGCCCTACTTTTACCGGGGATGGGGGGGTGTTGTCTTATGTGGGGCATTTAAGTTTCATTACTCAAATCCCCATTGGATTGGGCACCGGAGCTATATTTGAATATGTCAGAGTGATATCTGCAGGGGCATTTCGTATGCGGTTTAGCAGGGTCTCCGATCCCGTTTCCTCTCGTCCAATACGATTGTGTTGGATCTAATCTCATGGCTGTCTTCAGCGGAAAACATTACAGGATGAGACGTATTGCAAAACAACAGCATGAGATGCCTCTCTGTTATACAGGCAATTTCAAAATCTGTTACTGTGACTCAACAAAGTGTTTTGTCAAAGCAGACGACATCAGTGGTGTTCATTCCACTGTCCTGATGCATGACTGTTTGGTAGGGTAACATGGTTATCCATTTAGTTAGAGACTCTCCTCACTAAGTGTTCAATTTGATGTTAACAAAGGAGGCTGCTATTTGCATCCCATGGTGCTATCAACAGACCTCACTGGTTTCTATGAACCATTACACCAGTGTTTTTTCATGGGTCTATGGGTCATATGGGCCAATCTGAACACAAAAGTCCAGATTTTAACTTCAATAATGACAATAATGGCATATGAAAAAATGGGCAAGTATATTCATGACCAAGCAAGTTCAAAAAAGTTCCGTCAGATGGTCTGTATATATGCCGAATGGATAGATATTTGACAGGAATGAAAAAGGCAATGATGCTGAGATGAATAAGACAATGTTACTAGCTGTTGGTAATCAACCAAAAAAATTAAAAGAAAAAAAAAGTTAAGACCATAATATGATGAATTCTGGGGGATTCTTTGCTAGTCGTGCAACAGGACAGATGTGATGAGCTATCTTTATTCGATCTCCATCTACTTCATCCTTTGTCATTATAAACTTTCCCCTCGCCTCACCCACCAAGTTGCTTTTCCTTCCTCCTTCCTTACATCAAAATGCTAAATAAGTAAATGGGTGTCTGATTTCATCCGTGTTAACACTGGCTCCCAATCTAAGATGCCATCACGGTGATACTGCCTTGTTGACGGTGACAATCTCATCCTTCACTGACAGATGATGATCTCTTCTGTCAGGAAGCATGATCGAGGCAGGCGGCTAAAGCGGAACGACGATGTGATGGAGGGCGAAACTCAAGCACATATAAAACACTACATACATACTGAACAGACTCACCGTTGCTCTTTGGCTTCACGTCTATCTCAGTCTGTCTCTCTATTCATCTCCACACAGATAAATACTCGCTGTGTCTATTGCGCCTTGCTTCATTGCTCTCTCCCGTTCACACTGATGCCAACTTCAGGGTTAACAGCAGACGGCATTCATCAAACAGCACCATGCCATTCAGTCATGATTGGACAGATCTGTGATGTCAGATAAGCCACTTATTGGAACATATCTACGCTTCAAAATGCCATTATTATCCCACCAATCATAACTAACACTTACATGCCACTAGATTTCGTGATTCACAGCCTACAATCATGACTCAGCACATTCATCCATCACCTGGGGACACTGTATCCAGGCAACAAGGATTTGATATAGGGTCTGCTGAGTTAATGGATTTACCACAGCCAGCCTCGTGCCCTACTAATTATGCCTTTTTGAGTCAACACGGCCGTAAAGTAGGCTCTTCTAGCCCATTAACATGTAGTGGTGCTTTAACAACTCTGTAGAGAAGCGAAAACTAGTTTCAACCCGTTGCGCCCACAAGAGCTGTGTTTTCCTACAGTACAGGTTGTGCAAATTACATGGCAGAGTTTGAGCACCCCGAGTGTGATGATGAAAGTGTGAGAGGAAGAGGAGAGGATTTTAAAAGCAGCAGGGTGAGTCTTATCAGCAGTGGATTAGGGAGGCATTAAAGAGTCCAACTTTCTTTTTTTTTTTTCTACTTTTTTATGAGGTCTCAGCGAAACTAAACATTGATAACAAGGTCTGACTTTTTCGAGCTCATGAAGTTCACTGTGAATCAGGAAGCACAAGTTTTTGGCTCTTGTCTTTCCATGCTGGCAGAGCATCGCAGTTTCCCTTCATGATTCTTGTTATGTGTCAGGACACAGGGGACCCAACATCATCATTTATAAACCCAGTTTGTGAATACAAAGTGTTGTCATAATAGTGGAGAAACAGTGTTCCATGATTAAATTAAGTTGGACTGAAGCACTCTTTTTCTAAAAGTTAAATACAGCCTAATCATATTTCCACCAAACAGCCCAGTTACACGTTAGTTTCCTTCAGCAGAAGTTGTAGTTTTTGAACCAACAGAATCAATGATAATATTCTTGGAAACACATTGGTTGAGGTGTCACTGGCGTGCCAGACGACATACTGCACTAACCTCATTTTTGAATAGAGAAATAACCACTAACTCTTTGAGTACCATTTTGGCGTCAAAATCTGACACTTGAGTGCCATCGATGTAATAATACGTCAGTGGTTTTTCAGCAACCGGTCGCCGATCGTGATCTCCTGCAGCCTGTGAGTAATACTGGTGCTTTTGTGAGATGTAGTCGGAGCATAAAGAGACAGTATATGCCACAGAGTTCAAAGCAGGAAGTGGAGACGATCAAGTAAAATGGACAGATTCTGGACAAAAAGTGACATTTTTGGTGAAAATGGCCTCTACCTCTGATAAAACAAGAATGAAACAAGGTAAAAACATTTTTTTTTCATGAGAAATAGAGAGTCTCTTCTTTCATTTGAGCTATTCTGTGTTTTCAGAGTCATAGTACAAAATATTCAGTGAGTCTTGAAATATGACACAAAATGAAGAAAACCGCTGGAACAAGACACTTTTTTTTATAAAACGGTTGGCACTCAAAGAGTTAATAGCAACCGCAATTTTAAATTCAAACAACCAAGATATTTAAAGAATGGCAGCTCGCAAAACTATGCCATGCATGCATGAGATTTTCCTTCATCAATGTGACAATGTCATATCATGTACAAATTGTTAATATGTGGTATTGGGCTCTACAAACACAATTGCCTTGACTTCACCATACAGTTGATGAAGTTGAGGCGTTTCTCTGTTTGGTTGAGATGATCATCTGAGAATACCGCCTGCACTGATTAAGCTCTTTCCATAGTGGAAACACAGCATACAGAAACCATCTGGTACCAAAGGTGAGTTGAGTCGAGCAGAGCTGCACCATGCGGTGAAAACATGAAACCAGAGGAAAACTGTCTGTGTTTTGTGCCCTTCAGGTGAATCTCAATACTGGCACTGCAAAATTTAAGTTCTCGAAAGCTGGAACTCAATATGAAAAGGACCAGAGGACAGTTACATCCAAGACAAATTAGATCCAATCTAAAAATATGATCCTGGAATCTAATTAGATGGAACCACGACAAAGTGTGAAGACCAGCACTCCCTACGACACTAGCAGTCACACACTTAGAAATCAAAAAGACTAAAACACACTCTCTTTATCTTTGAATGTATCCAAAATCTACACAATGCAGTCTATATTGGCTAGCTGCAACAATGATCGATACATTAGGAAGCGGGCAGTCAAAGTACCACATGACACTCATTGTAAGCAGAGAAAGGATTCATGTGTTTTATGACAGAAGAATGGATCAGCCTGTAAAAGACAGGAAAAGGAAATGAGGGACGTGACAGAGAATAGTGAGGTAGCAGTCATTTAGGAGGCAGCCTGAGGAGATAGGAGGTGAGGAAAATAAGTAGAGATGGGCTAAATTAGGATTCTGGTGAGGAGAGGTACGGGTTTGACTGATGCATATCTCCAGACTGATCATTTTGGTGGCCTGGTCTGGGGAGGAAAGAGAGCAGGAGGAAGTGAAGGGGAGGGGAGGGAGAATGACTGAGAAAAGGGAAATCAAATTGGAGCATTTCTCAGGAAGGCACCGTGGTCCAGCTCGTATGGGGCTCTTTCTCTATGGTGACTGGTGGGTGACGGATGGACGTCTCACTTGTAATGGTTCCAATTTTCAGAGAGCTGTGCAATACTGGCCGACGGAAGCATCGGCAGCATCTGATAAATCATAATCTAAGTCAAATTAGGATCCATTATCATCAGGAGGCAGGGGGGCCTTCTCCCTCTGTTTCGGGGCTGCATCAGAGGAAAATGAGACTGGAAGCATCTTGTGACAGCAGGCAATTTCGTGAGAGAAAGAGTGAATATGTGATGTATGATTGCCATGGTAATGTGTGTCCTGGATGCCAGGGAGACTGCTCAGACAGAGGCTGGTATTTGACAAATCCAAAATCATAACACAAGCCCATTCTTAAGTGCACTTAAACCATCCATATCACTCGGGTATGTCTGAAGATGGTTCATACAATGTGCTTGTTTGTTTTAGTTTTGACAAAGATGTAGAAAAACTGTGACTCGTGTCTATACTGATTCCTAAAATATTACCAAATCATGTACTGTACAACAGCTGAATACAGCCAAAAATGTTTTTCCAAACAATTTCTCTTGGGAAAGGAGCTTAAGTTCAGCACTGGTTCAGCAAGCATTCATTAAAAACTGGGACTGGCTTCATGAAATATTCAATATACAGTAGCTTTTGAAGGCAAGGATGTGTTTCCCAGGCCTCCAAAACAAATGTGATTTTGTGCAGAAATACAAAGGAATAACACCAAATTACAACTTGCCCCGTGGAGTTATTTCCCTAAAAATGAGATGGTAACACACAAACACCTTGGATTCATTTCTTGTTACATCATATTTACAAGATAAGCAGAGCTTGGACCTTGAATGTTTAACACTGGAAAAAATGCCAGTGATGTGATGGCCTTTAAACTGAAAACAGCCCTGTGTTAAAAGATTTCCTAACCCTAGACCCTGCGTATGTAAAATGCATTCGAAGGCGCTCATCGGTTTATAATATTACAAGACAGAATTTAACAAACTGTGGAAAGATCAGTTCAATTCAAACTGTTTTGTTGTACCACCTTTTGTTTTTTTTTTGCCAACCAGACCAGATCTGGCACCAGATTCCCATTCATACTGGCTGGAGGTAGTGTGTCTGGGTTGTGGTAGCCACAGGAAATGTAGAAACACTTCCAAACATAACCAGGGCTCTCAACCAACCAGCCATCCTGAAATAAAACCCAAAGCCGCCCAGAAACGAACTGATTTTTAAATCTGTATTTGATATTCATGTAACAGAAATTAATTTGATATTGTTCCAAAACAAAACACAATCAACCACGGTGAGATCAACAATGATAACAGCTCACAAGCGGTTCTCAATGGTCCTCTATAGCATCATTACCGGCCCTCACACATGCAGATATGTGGTTCACACACAGTTCTTTGGGGATGAGCAGTGGGTTCAGAAATATTCCCATGAGGCAAAAGTTTACTGAGCCAAGAGAAGCCACAGGATATGCAGAGCTATGGTGAGGTAACCTGAAAACTTCAGGAAGCTTTTCAACAGACAGTAGAGCAGGTCGCCCAACGATCTGAAGATCGGCGGTTCGAATCCCGCTCCCCTCGACCATCTGTCGTTGTGTCACGTTTCCGTCAGTCTGTCCCAGAGCAGCTATGGCTACACATGTAGCTTATCATCACCAAGTGTGAATGAATAATGTATCTATACTGTAAGGCGACTTTGGGTGTCATGAAAAGCACTATATAAGTACGATGCATTATTATTAACTCTTTGAGTGCCAGACATGTTATAAAACAAAGTACCTTGTTCCAGCATTTTGAGTCATATTTGTAGACCCACAGAATATTTTGTACTATGTCTCTGAAAACACCGAATAGCTCAAATGAAAGAAGAGACTCTCTATTTAATCATAAAAAAATTTTTTGGTTTTATCTTGTTCCATTCTTGTTTCATCAGAAGATAGGGAAAAGACCAAAATTACCACTTTTTGTCCAGATTCTGTTTGTTTTGCTCTCTAATCTCGATCGTCTCCACTTCCTGCTTTGATCTCTGTGGTGTATATTAACTCTTTATATCCCTACTACATCTCCCAGAAGCCCAGAAATTACTTACAGGCTGCAGGAGACCGTGATCAGCGACCCACTGCCGACAAACCACTTTGACGTATTATTACGTCAATGGTACTCAATTGCCAGATTTTAAATGACGTTGAAATACATCAAAGGCACTCAAAGAGTTAATCATCTTATATAAATCCATGTAGTTACGATGGCAAGTGTGGTGTATCAGTGCTTTACTCAATAACTATTGTTTGGCTCAGTTCCTCAGAAATCTTTGTTCAAAGAACATATCTCTGTCTTGTTTCAAACATTAACTCCTGGTTAACCTCTCCTGTTGTAACAGATGTTAGAGTTGCTTAACTTCACATCTGTTAGCCGAACTCCCCAGAGTGTCACAGTCATCTTAAGAGGAAATCCTGGGTATCCTCCTCTCTGTCTTCCACCAACAAATCCCAGCTGCAGCTGAGAACAGCAGCAGGCCTGCATAACGACTTTCCTGCTTCTCCTGCATACAAACGCTTCAAAGGAGGCCAACCATGAAACAGCCATAGCATCAGCAGGGTACAGACACTTCCTCTTTGTTGCCCCCCCTTGTCCCCCCTCCACCTCTTCCTGGCTTTCAACTCGATGCAGTTGTGCTGACCACTGGGACTGTTCACAGGTAGAAAGTCTGTGGGATTTGGCGAGTCAGGGGGAAATTAGTTCTGGGAGTAAACTGAAGACGGAGGGTGGCAAAGTGGAGGAGCTCACAATTTGTCACCATTTGTCTTCAGTGAGTGTACACGGACCAGGAAGTTGGTTTACTAAAGTAGACTGTGGTGAAAATAACCTGTATTTTTGCCAAATGCAGTTACTAAGCAGAAAATGTTACCAAACAGCAAACCAAACAAAATGTCTCCAACGTCTGTAACAATATTCAACAAAACATAAATCAATCAATCAATAGGATTAATTGGATTCAGGAAAAACAGTGTTCAGTGTTTTATTATATTATAAATTGTGTGAAATTGTCATAATCATTAGCATATGAATTCTTGAGTGATGGCCAAAAGGTGCTTAGTGGGGTCACGGTGACCTTTGACCTTTGAGTGGTTGAATTGTGCCAAATTCTAACAAAGCGGTTCCAGCCTCTCATGTGTGAAGTTGTTGTGGCATCTGAACTGTTAATCAGATAAAACCAGTAGGTAATGATACTGACCATTTCTCACTATTCTTACACATTTTATTGGCAACTGATTCATCCTTTAACCAATAATGAAAATAATTGTTAGTCTCAGCCCTAAATTAAATACTTCCATCTTTTCCCTGATCACAATCAGTCTAGTCTCAGGATACGATGATTTGAGATCGTTTGCAAACATTGTTTTCTCAGAATAAAGTCAAACTGCCTGCTAAATGATATTGTATGATATTGTATTCTTATGTTGACAGGTGATACAGCGGAGGATCCCCCACCTCCACCCCTTAGCCTGGGTGGATGCTCCACTGTCTGGAGGATCTCCCCCCACCACCTCCACTCAGGCTACTGTCTGCTTCCTGGCAGACAAAGCTCCCAGACTCCTGTCAAAACAAGCCCTAAATAGGTAGCAGTGGCTGCAGCATCCCCTGACGGAGGGCTGAGTGCTGCCAGCTGTGCGGAGGTCTACATGAGACTATATGTCTGTCCAGACAACACAGACAGTCTGTTGCAAGGTTTGACAGGCGACTACACTGAGTCTGTGTGTGTGTTAATATACAGTATATGTGCATATGAATGTGCAATAAATTATTTCCTCTCTACCTACATGTGCATGCAGCTATCAAGACATATGATTTGTCATATGTTTACTTTATAGTTGATAGGGCTGAGTTAAAAAAAATCAATCCGATCGATTTCAATCGATGTCCATTTAAATGGTTGATAATCGATTCATAAAATCCAAAGATCGATCTTTTAACTTGCGTATTTTGTTCTTCATTGGATGTGCGGAGAAGCAGCCTGAAGTAAAAATCCGCCTGCCAGTCCAGTGTGAGGGCATCAATTGCCATACATACTTCTAGTCTGCCGAAACCAAAGAAGAAGAAGTCTCACGTGATCAGTGTTTAGTGCTGCTTTCCAAGGAACAAGATCTTGTGGGATGTTCCTGCCAGCAGTCAAACAAACATGGCGGAAGTGAGTCCACCTCTCCAGGCACCGCCGACGAGTTTAAAAGCTGATCTTTGGATGCACTTCGCATTTAAGAAGTTGGAAGATATGACGAGTTGGCCAAAAACAAGTAGTATGCAAAATATGCAACGGGAAGATAAAATACAGCGACAATATGACGCATCTCCACACTCATTTGATGAGACATCTCCCGGAAACACAGTCGGCAGACTCGGCATGGCAGAAAATAACGGAGCATTTATTTTAACTGAAATATCCCTGACTGAATCAATATCGAATCGAATCGGGACCTTGCAATATCGAATTTAATCGATCTGGAAAATCTGAATCGATACCCAGCCCTAATGGTTGATTTTATTAATATAATCAAATTACTAATTGGTTAATTTTTTTAATGTATTTTATCAAATATTAAGATGCTAATTTCAGATGTTCTCCATCCCATGTTATTATTAATTTCTGGATTAGATTAGGCTTGGTTAAATTTGGACACTTCACAAAAATAAAAATAAAAAAATAAAAACAATAATCTGATGAAAATGTTCAACCAAAAGAACAGATTCGGTGTGCATGATTTATCTGTTTTTGTAGTGATATTTTGCAGGTTTACACCTTTTAAATGTATCAAAACTTAAAAGCCAAAGCTGCTAAATTCAAGTGGAGCTGCCAAAACATTTTGGGACTGCAACAGTGGTAGAAATTTAATCCAAAGTTTTTTTTTCCATTATTGTTCTACCTGTCCTCTCTTCCCTTCACTGGCTGCTCCCAAACTGTGGAACAGTCTGCATTTTTCTATCAGGGCTGCACAGTCTGTTGAGAGGTTTAAATCACTGCTCAAAACCCATCTCTCTGCACTGGCCTTCAACACAAGTTGAGTCTAGACACTTTATTATGCTCCTTTTAATTGTGTTTTTAACTCATGTACTTGTTTTCATTTATTTATTTTACTGGTTTGTTTTTAATTTGTTATTTTAAATAGATGTTTTTATATTTGCCTCAGCTTGTACAGCACTTTGGTCTACTGTGGTTGTTTTTAAATGTGCTATATAAATAAACAAAGATTGAGATACAATATCTGAATTCATATAAGAGCAATCAAACATCAAGACACCTTGCCAAGAATATTTGTCTTATTTCTAGTCAAATTATGTCTATACACTTAATTTCAGACAATATCACTTAGAACAAAAATTGCACTAAGATGGAGGGCCTTGTTTCTCAGAAATTATGTCTTATTTCAAGAAATTATCTTATTGAGACATTTTCACTTGGTCCGTTGGCAGATGATTTTTGTTGAATTCAAGCTTTTTTTTGTTGTTGCTTGAATTAAGTAATTGCAAATTTTGTTCAAAGTGATATTGTCTGAAATTAAGTGTATAGACATAATTTATCTAGAAATATGACAAATATTATTGGGAAGATTTTGATTTTTTGTAGTGCTGAGCCACAGGGGGAAAAAACATAAATATTCTAATAATTTCAGCAATTGTTTGAAAAAAAAAAAAAAAAAAAAAAAAATCACACATCCCCTTCTCCACCTGATGCAACACAGAGACACACATGCACCACACAGAAGAGCAGCCCATCAAAGAGCCCCATGGAAAACTGAAGGTGTCACAGCTTTTACCAGTCACCTGCTTCTCCACGGTTCAAAACCTCCAGAGGAAGGTGAAGGAAGGAAGACGTGACAGAGAGAGAGAAAAAACAGCAGCTTGAAAGATCTTCTAGGTAAGGAAAGACAGACATTTTAGATTATGTATTTCTAATTGAATGAATTCATAGATATTCTATAAAGAAAGTAAACAGTCTGTTTTTTTCACATGGATGTTAGCCTGATGCAGATATTATTTATTCACACTAGTTAAGTTGATACGGTTGTTACATTATATTGGTTTGTTATTATTTTAACAAAAAACAATCATTTCTCTAATCTCAACCAAGTTATGTTGCCTAAACCTAAGAAACTGCTTCACCACACTGACCATGTGGTATTATGTTGTGATACGAAATGCATTCATGAAAGGTATTTCTGTTTCAGAAACATCCACATGTAGTTTGCAGAAACGTACAAAGCCTTTTTTCTCGTGACTGAATTAAATCTGCATTTGTTGTTTCACTTAATTCAACAAAATTAAATATTATTAATCATTATTAAATATTGAAAATGGATCTGAATGTGTTCAAATGTGAAATTCCCGTGACTTCTCATCTGCTTGGATCTTCCAAGATGCACTTTGCTTTAAAAGTTTAACAGGACCCGACAGTAGCAGGTGTTGAATTATTGAGACTGGCGGACATCATCTTTCTGGGATGAAAAGAGCTGGAGATGAAGGCTGTCTTTTCTGTTTCTGAATACATAATTCTGATCAGTTTTCATTTAAGTAGGATAGATAGTGGTAAGACAGAGCATGGATGAAAGAGGGAATGAATGATAGGAAGAATGATATTTATAGATGAGGGCAGACAATGGGGAGAGGAGCGATAACACCTGTCGCAGCATTTTGACCTGGGTCGATTGACCTTCCAATCGACCTGGGAATTTATCGACTCAGCTTGTCTGCAGTGTGAAAGGCATCCCGCTTCAACCCGCTAAATTACCAGATGATGTCCTGGTTCAGTCCCTGGTCAGCCTGTCAGGCTGTCATAGCTCCAGGGCTGCAGAGCTGCTCACTCTGATCTCTAAACACAGCAAAGTTATGGTCCACTCCCATCAGATCAGTCTTCCTATTGGTCTCCAGAGACTCATCTCTGACTGTGTTGCTACACAGCTTGTGCTGTGACTTTATATAGCATCCATAGAGAAGAAGAGGGAGGGGAAAAAAAGAAAAAGAGGCAGCAGCTCTCACATGCTGTTTTCAGGTGCCAGTCTCCGCACCAGTTACACTGAGAACCAAAGTGCTTACCGGTGAACGACCCTCGTTCATACCATTTAAGTGGTCCCATGATGCATCATCAACAGAGGGTGTTGATTTGCCACCAAATAAAAACAAGGCCAAACAAAAGCGGCTGTCACCGCACGGAAGACAACAATCATGGATTGCATCATTGACTATCAGCGAGCATTTGCACTCATACAAATCATTATTTATCTGCGCTAACCTATGCTACAACAGCTGCTGCCGCCGTATTCCACACACGTTTTCTTTGTTTGGTTATTTTACTGCGTGTGACCCGGATGAACCTGCTGACGTCTACTTTGTGGTCACAGTTTGCTTAGAAAAACCTAGTCTTACTTGGGTCCCTTTGGGAACCAACGTTTTAGTTCCTGAACGCTCTGATTTTTGGCGTGAAGAGGTCAGTCGGTTCGAGATTAGGTGCTGGAACCTGCACCAGCACGGTTCTCAGTCGCCTGAAAATGCCAACAGAGGGAGGTCAGACCAGAGACTGCTGGCAGTGTGAAAGCTTCCTACTGCTGAACCAAGGCGGGTCGACCCGGGTAAGCAAATCCTCCATCGACCCACTAATTTGAGTGTGAAATCAGTATGAGTGAAAGCACAAAGGAAGAGGAAGAGTCGGGTGAGAGCCTTCACACATCAAAGAGTGTATGCAGAATGCTGGGAGGAGACGAGGGGGCGCATGTGGAGGTGAGAGGCAGGAATGAAGACTTTAGCCACATTCACACTAAGCAAGCTAAATTTAAAAATGTTTTTCATACTTCTAAAAACATTTTTAGCCAGCTTAGTGTTGAGGTAGTCTATGATCATGGTGTTGTGCAGGAGCCTGAGCCTTCTGGGGTGTTGAAGGAACTGAATGAGGCAGAAGACAGGCGAGGGTGCAGGCTATGTGCTGGCATCAACTGAATGAATCCCTGGAGGACTTTGCAGCCAGCTGCTGACACAGTCTGGTTTTATAGCCAGCCAGAGGGCCATAAATACGGCATTATGGGGGCTGTGCTGGGCTTAAGTGTGCCACTTTAAAATGGCCTTTTCGCCATTAGTTGTACGTCCAAGCTGTTTGAAGTGATAGACCGATCTGTGTGGCGGCGCTTTATTTCAAGTGGCTGGGACGCAACGCTAGTCAGGAGCCCTGAGGGATCTGCCCGTCTCAAGACCACAATGCCCCTCTTCCCTGTCTGCTGGGCTGTTAATCACGCTGTAAGAGCTGCTGTTTAATGGCGGATATCTCATCACAGAGCAAGGCTCTTCAATCACTTACAATTTATCTTATATTGTATTTTGGATGCTTGGGGTGTTGAACTGAGTGTGCATATTAAACATTTTATCCTTCATTTATTAGTCTGCTAGGTTTTCATATTCCACACATTAGACTTTAAATGTAATGTATTCTCCATTCCCCTCTCTCCCATCAGCTCCTCTTATTTGTTAGACTCTCTTCCACCACAGAACTGTTAAAGGGGATCTTACCGTGACAATAAAATATGCAAAAAATAGATTATATATATGTGTGTGTGTGTGTGTGTGTGTATATACAGTGCTTAACAAATATATTAGAGTACCTGCCGCCATTGCCTCAAAGACCATCCAGCATCATGAAGTGCTTTAATTCAGGGTTATTTATTTTTTCAGTGAATTCCCATAACTTCTAATCAAAAATAACATACAACCATAAAAAAAAAAAAAACAAAAACAAAAAAAAACAACTTACTGTTCAGGAAGTAAATAACTAATTAAAAAATAATGATGTGCTTTGGTAATTTTTCTTTTTTGTAAAACAGTAAATTTTAAAATTCAGAGCTCACAACAACAACAACTATTATATTTTAGCATTATAGGTGTAATTTCCTTTTGAAGAGATTCTACATACTGGTGAATGAATCATTAAAAAATAATTTAGGGCAGCAGTGACATTGGCTGGTGGTCTAATACATTTGTTAAACTCTGTACATCTATCTACTGTATCTATCTATCCATCCATCCATTATGTCATAAGATCACTATTTAAATAAATGTAAAAACAAAAGCGTTTCATTTCATTAGTAAGTTTGTTTTTCCTGCATAATGTATGAACTTACAGGGATACTATAAGAGAGAAATTAATTTTCTTTCACATAGAAATCCAATCAAACATTAATATTCATTTCCATGAAATGTCCAGAAAGCAGTACTATTACAAAGTATCATGAATATACATTTTACACACATGAAGGGCTACACTCCACCCAAGACAAAAAAAAAAAACACTTTTATTTCACAAAATATCTGGATCTGGAAGAGCTCACTAAAGAATAAACTACTATAGTCTATTAAAACATAAATACCTCTTTCCATACCTTCCTCTGTGAGTGTGCGATCACTGGAATTTCAAGGTCCATGAAGCGTGAAAATCCAAAAGAAAGACACAAACGCCCCTTTAAAATAACTTAGGGAACATGACAAGGATAACTGAACTGACGCCTCTTATCTGGATTAGTGTTAGTGGAGCATTCACAGACACAAAACCTGGATGTACTGCAATATAACATTAAATATTAATACATGGAAATACCTGCTAAACATGGATTTGCTTCCTTGTGTTGAGGATTACGTGTCACCTCATGACATAGCACAAACTGTCAGAAAGAGACCTATGATTGGGCATGCAAGGGAACAGGAAGGAAATGTTTCTCAGCAGGTAGAAAATGCCAGTAACACATTACGGGATGAAATATGGAAATCGCAGGAGTTTATTTGTCAGTTCATGTTCAGCATCTCAGGTCTTCAGTCGACACTGACGATAACGCTTAAAAGCTTTAACGGGGAAATCTGAATATGTGTTCTTGAGCAAAACAAATCAATGGCACTTTAAAAAGCTACTTTTTTTTGTGACACAATGCAGTGTTGACTTCCAGGTTCAAAAGCGAGTCTAGACCAGTCACGACTAAACGGATTAGAAGGCAACACCACATAGAGCGGCTATCTGGACTGTAAAAAACCCATCCCACATTTCCTTGACAATGACAAACTACTTCTGTGGCTGAAGGCTGATCATAGGGGACAAAATCAAGCCCTGGAAACACTTGATTTCCTCAAACGGCACAACTATAGAGTCAAATGACAAAGAAACAGGCAATTGAGTGTGAAAGAGACTGTTTCTCTGCATGTGGCTGTCATCACTGCTTCCTGAATTCAACTACGGAAATCCAAATCCACAGGGATGGGAAGGTCAGGGTAGGTTTGGCCCGACCTCGGAGAACTAAGAGTGAGCTGTGCTGCCACCAGAGCACCCCTCGTGGGACAGATCATTTACCCCACTTTCACATGCATATATGGAGAGAAATACACAAACACTGTTCTGGGTGCAATGCATATATGGAGATACACTGATAAAGTAAGAAACAACTTTCATATTTCATTCAAGTGAAATTTGCGAAAAACTCACAAATAAAGGAAGAAAGATGTTTAGCACAAGCACAACGGATTATAGCATTGTTATGGAAAAACGGGCTAAGCATCGGTAAATTAAAGCAACTCTCTATCTGTATCCTAAAAAAAAAAGTTAGGTGGTATACACACATAAATATTTATACACATAGCATATTAAATATCATATACACTATATTTCCAAAAGTATTCGCTCACCCATCCAAATAATCAGAATCAGGTGTTCCAATCACTTCCATGGCCACAGGTGGATAAAATCAAGCACCTAGGCATGCAGACTGCTTTTACAAACATTTGTGAAAGAATGGGTCGCTCTCAGGAGCTCAGTGAATTCCAGTGTGGAACTGTGATAGGATGCCACCTGTGCAACAAATCCAGTCGTGAAATTTCCTCGCTCCTAAATATTCCACAGTCAACTGTCAGCTGTATTATAAGAACGTGGAAGTGTTTGGGAATGACAGCAACTCAGGTACGAAGTGGTAGACCACGTAAACTGATGGAGCGGGGTCAGTGGATGATGAGGCGCATAGTGCGAAGAGATTGTCAACTTTCTGCAGAGTCAATCACTACAGACCTCCAAACTTCGTGTGGCCTTCAGATTAGCTCAAGAACAGTGCACAGAGAGCTTCATGGAATGGGTTTCCATGACCGAGCAGCTGCATCCAAGCCATACATCACCAAGTGTAATGCAAAGCGTCAGATGCAGTGGTGTAAAGCAGGCCGCCACTGGACTCTAGAGCAGTGGAGACACGTTCTCTGGAGTGACGAATCACGCTTCTCCATCTGGCAATCTGATGGATGAGTCTGGGTTTGGAGGTTACCAGGAGAACGATACTTGTCGGACTGCATTGTGCCAAGTGTAAAGTTTGGTGGAGGGGGATTATGGTGTGGGGTTGTTTTTCAGGAGCTGGGCTTGGCTCCTTAGTTCCAGTGAAAGGAAGCATACCAAGACATTTTGGACAAAGAGTGGACCGACATCATATTGAACCCTATGGACTAGGAATGGGATGTCACTTCAGTTCATATGCGAGTCAAGGCAGGTGATATATATATACAGTATACCCAAGGCAGAGGTGTGTGTGTGTTTATATATATATATATATATATATATATATATATATATATATATATATATATATATGTATTTATCAGAGTCCAGATGGATAAAACTTCAAACATCTCTTGATCAAAGCGACAGACTTGGCAAAGCAGAGAAAAATCCCTCGTTGATGCAGTGATCTTCTGTCTTTAGGACAGTGAATAGCAGCTACCAATATATCACCAATCAATTCAAATTTACATGATGTACACAAAAAATGCTGTCGATGAAGCCTCAAACGGCTTCATACTCACTCAATCACTGCATTATACTGGGGCCATGCTGATCTATGTCATCTACTGCAAAATAAAATTCACAAAAATCCTAAGGACTTATTTATCTGCAGATGACGGAGGTCCTTGCTGTGATTGGTTCAATTGATTGGCTGGTAAGCAGAGTGAGCAGGGAGTGAGTGTGTTGCCATGACATAAATCAAGTGTTAAAAGGACGTTCACAGGGACTCCAGCGCATATTGATTAGTCATTATTTATCCTAACTGGCCTAAAGGAAGAGGGGAGGGGTGCGAGTGGATGTGCTGGCAATCTATTATCTGAAGGGGGGAGGGGTGTTGGTGGCGAGGATCGATAGGTCTCAAACAGGTCTGGCTGGTCCACTACACCACTACTCTATCATATTCCACTAATGCCCTATAAAAGAGACGCACCTCCAAAGTTTTTCCGTTTTTGACTCTTGAAATGAAGCAATAATTCATGAATGTGAATCATTTCAGAGAGCCAGAAGAGGAGAAACAATTCATAAGAGAAACACTTTAAAAAGCGGAAACGTCACCTTTCCATCTTGTCAATTAAAAGAATGGAAACCACCATGTAGAAAAACAAGCAGAAAAGGAAAGTGTATACAGAAAGCTATAAAGTTGTCAACACTTCCTTCTCCTCTGCTAAACTTTCACTCTCTTCCTCCTGAATTATCTGTGGAGGCTGTCTGGAAAATAGAAAAGCAACAAGCTCTCTTCCAGTTCCTCCACTGGTGAAAACTTTGAGCTGGTGGTTTTGATACTGGTTGTCGTTTGGGGCAGAAGGCTGCATTTCACAGAAGTCTGGTTTCTGTCAAACTTCCTAAAGTGAACAGGATATGGAATAGGATATGAAACAGAGGGGAGGTGGTGGCCCGGCGTCTTGAAGATATCAGGTAATGAGAGCAAATTGAGATCCCTTTAATCTAAGTTTCCTCTGTGTGCGTGGGGGTGTGGGTGTGATTTAAGGTGATTTAAGAGCCCAATTACCCATCAAAGAGACAGCGTGAGCCTCCCATGTCATCAAGTCATTAAGAGCAGACAGGGGAAAATAATCTAAGTACGTTTTTTGTTTATACGAGAACAAAGTGCAACGAATGAAGACTAAAAGGACTGGAGTGAAAAGGACATTTTGTTCTTTCTAGACTAATTTAAAGCCACAACCACAGCTTGCTTGTACAATATATGCTGCTAAAATGTATGTTCTTTGGTGGATTATTTGTTTGCTGAATTACAGGAGAAGCTTGGACAGATTCAGAAAAGATGGTTAATCTAATTTTATCAACATGTTTGATCATTTGTTATGACTGTGTTGTTAGTTTCCTTGATTTTTTGAATGGAGTTCTGCTTCATGACCTGATTTAATTAATTTCTTCATTTAGACTCACCGTTGCACATGCCAACATGGATCACGTTAACTGAATTTAATAATGTAATTTGGACTAGTTGGGCCGGCCAGATTAAAAAGCCCCACGGGCCATAGTTTGCCTGTCTGCTGTATACCAACCGTCCTAAAAGGGTTGAGTTCTAGTAACAGGGTCTAATGGATCTGGTTCCAGGTTGATAAGCAGCAGTCTAAATCTCCCATCCCATATTCAGACATTCATGTGTATCAGATCAATATTTTTCTCTCATCATCTACAGAGTTTGGCCAACAAGCATCGTCACTGGATGTACGATGTGTGACTGGGTTGTAAAATCCAAACACACCTCAACCCCGCCATTTTTAAAACCGGCAAGTGCTTCTCTATTGTTACACGAGAAAATGGCACCGCAGAAAACAACGCCATGGTCGGTTGAGGAGGTCCAGATGTTCCTTTCTTTGCAGAGCGAGCAACAAATTCATGGTTTTCTGTGTGTAAATGAGGTCATGGCAGTTTCGTGCTGCCGTATGATGACCCCGCCCACACCGAGGAAGTACTATGAGGTACTCAGTTGTAATGGAAAAGCAACAAAACTGGGCCGTACCGTGCCGTACCGTTACTGTGTAGTGGAAACCGCCATTAGAGCACTGAGGCCCAGAGTTCACAGCTCACACGCCTCCTCCATGCGTTGATGAAAACATGCCTTTACTCGTGCTGAACTATTAATACACTCCCTCACAACGGCAGATTTGCATACCCACACGGAGGCCACAGGGAATGATTAGGTTTTGTTCAGACAGCCATTGCTGAGGCAAATCTCCGCCCAGCAGCTGTTGGTCTCATTCACGGCGTCGCTAAGTAATTTCAACTCTGTCACAAAAGGCAGATAGATGGGAGATACGGCCATTGAAATGCAGAGCGTTGAAATAAAAGATCCAAACTTGCAGATACACACTTTGCGACAATCCTCAGAACAGAGTCTAAAAGGAGCTTGAAGAGTCTTCTGTGGCAATCCTAATTAGTTTAATGAGGTTTTTTTTTTTTTTCTTGAATACAGAAAACAAAAAAAAGAAAAAAAATATTGGGAGCTGTGTGTGTGTGTGTGTGTGTGTGGAAGAGAGTGGGAGATAATTACATCAAAACTCTTAATCCCAAATGCAGCTAGACTTCTCGACGATAGAGGTGGTGTTGTGTTGCTACACCATTAATATAAGGACAAACACACCTGCTCTGCATATAAACGCTCTCAAATGAGGTTCTGAACTTCAGGTTTGCAAAACATTTGGAGAAAATATAGTGATAAAGTGGTCGTCTCAGTTCTTTTTATTAGTTTTTTAATTTTATTTAGATTTTGACAAAACGTCCAGTGTCATATATCTGATGGAGGTTTTTTTTTTTTTGGTTCAATTTCAAAAATTCTGTCCTTTGTTTTGAGACCATTCTAAGTTTGGCTTAATCCTCACTCTGTTACCTGAATTGCTCCACTTCTCTTTTGAAAAAAGCTTGATGGCTCGGCCACCTGATGAGATTCCTTTTGTCAGTATGGCAGCTTACTGACACTTTTTCATATTTTCTTTTTACTGGGGGGGGTTCTCATTCTTATACCCATCCTGCGGCACTAAAGGGGTTCATACATTTGCTGACATGTATAATGAGCATGAGCTCTGCAACTTCAATGATTTGAGACGTTCTTATAATTTACCATCCTTTAGCCTTTTTTCTGTACTTCCTCCTGTGGTCATGTATGAAAGCATAAGGAGCTCCACTGAACACTCCACTTTTTCTCCATCTGGTCCAACAGAGGACGGAGGAGAGGAGCTGTTTCTGAACTACAGATGTACAGGGACTGTCAATATGTGAGGATTTTTTATGGTGAGTTTTGTGTTCCTCTGTTTGATGTTCTGGGCATCGCTGTGCTCTTGAATGATAACTCTCCATTTAAACCAACTAATGTCTGAATTAGTTTAAATAACTGTACTTTATGATACTAGCCCCACACAGTTACCAAAACTTGATGGATTAACACATATATTGACATTATTAATAAGGAACTACCAGTGGTGAGGATGCATAGTGTGGGAGCTGTTTTTTTTCCCATCTTAAAGGGGGTACACTTATAACAATAATCAAGCTGATTTTGTGCCGATTTTACACCTTCCTGATTATCTTCTGTCTTATAAGATTATCTTCTGTTTTATAAGATTATCTTCTGTTTTATAAGATTATCTTCTGTTTTATAAGATTATCCAATACGATTATCCTGTGGTCTGTTAAGAGTCAATTTGTCCCGATAATTTGCTTGGAAACGGGTGGTGAAGACAATCGTAAATGTTAAATATGTTCAACATTTACAACGAAAAATCTTTATGTGTGTGGGGAAAGCCGACGACTCCCGAAACGCAACGTAGCCAACCAGCTGACTGAGGAACACGGAAGCAGACGGAAATAAAAACAGAGGTGAGATCTAACTTTTCCTATGGGGGTGTTTGAATTAGTAATTTTAAAGCGTCGGTGCAAAGCACAGGAGATGAGGTGTGGTCAGGGCAGGGGTAGTGGTGGTGGGGGACGATGTTGCCGGTGCTGAATCTGTTCAATCAAGCTGGTTGCGGGTGTAAACAATGGCCCCGTTGCGCTGAGCCTGGCTCACCACGACAAAAAGTAGCACACGTGTGCCAAACTGACGTGAAAAACATACTAAAACTTAGAAAACATGTCCACTGTCTTCTCTTTTATCAGTGAGGAATAGTCCAAGGACCACCATCATTTCCTCTTCTGCGTCACGTTTATTTACTCCTGTTGTGAAGAGCCCGGTGATGCTGGGGTTGTTGCCACGCGATATTTCTGACTCGCAGGACAGATTCTAAATCGGCCGTGAGACAGATAATCTTTATGCGTGTGGTGTCCTGTGCTGAGCACACCACATACATAACGATCAAAGCTGATTTTTTAATCTTCATGTGTGGGGACTCTACAGATCAAAAAAATCTCTTAGGATTTATAAAATCCTTACGTGTGTACCCTCCCTTTACTAAGTGATGGCAGATAAAATTAAGAATTTACTGTCTTCAACGTTTTCCATTCTTTATTAACGTTTAGATACCTTGATACTTTTAGTACCGTTTAACTGTTTTGTACATAAAAAGGTCAATCAACAATTTCGAAAAGAAAAAGTGAAAATTGATGCATTGAAGACATACAAGTATTATTTTAGTATGAGAATGGATTTGTGGATGGAGAGGAAAAAGAAATTAAGGTTATCCCTACTCAAATCAACAGACAGTTATATTTCACTCCATTTCAACTGTTCCTTCTGTTTAGCTTTCCCTCTCTTCTGCTCTTGACCACACCACATCTTCCATCTCTGCCTCCCTGTGCTAAATCAAACTAGTCTTGTGATGCAGGCTGAGCTCTGCTGACAGCTTCAGAGGCCCTCCCCTCCTCTCTGCCCTCCATGTGGGAAACCTGAGGCCTCAGCACTGCAGGGGAGCAGACCAGGATGAGACGAGCCTGGGAGGCCTGATCTCCATTTCCCTGGAACCCCACTCACACACCAAAAATTCATTTAGTAAATGCTACTGAACCGACTCCTTCTCTAAATACATTTAAGGGCAAACATGTTTGACAGCTTAAATGCTTCATATCCAGAAAAGAAAAGACATGCGAACATGATGTTACCCACTATATTCAGCTATAGTGATATACACTAAGAGACATTAAAAACGCAACAAAGTCAGTGTAAAATAAAATTGGATACAACTACTTTGTATACATAAGAATGTTTTGTTTACTACCACTCGTGGCTATTGAAACTATGGAGCCACATTTTTCAGCTCAAACAATAAATGAACGTGGCAGACGGTACCAATCCCTGTCTTTCCCTGTGTGATTCGTTAGGACATTGTTTGAAAGCGTTCAATGAGTTCTTTTGGTGATTTGAGCTCAACTGGTCAAGGCTTTAAAAACCCGGAGGAAAAATGCAAGCTGTCACAGACGGTCACCATGCCACGCTTAGCAGCAAACATGAGGGAGCAGGCCATTGGTATGCTGAGCTCCAGAATGACCGAAGCGAGGGTAGCCAGGCATTTTGGCGTCCACAGATGCACTATCTCACGCCTGCAGGCACATTATGCACAGACATAATGTGCAGGTTATGGACTGGCCGCCTTATTCCCCGGATATGAATTCGATTGAACACCTTTGGGACAATCTGGATCACCGTGTACGGCGTCGTATTCCACTGCCGGTGACGGTTGCTGATCTCCGTACTGCACTCTTGGAAGAGTGGGAAGCGATTCCAGTGGCCGAAATCAACGCGCTCATCATGTCTGTGCCACGACGATCACACAAGATACTGACATTTGTAATCCATGTCGATTAATTTTTCTATTGTTGCTTTTGTTCATTCATGTTCAGTATCATACCAAGTGAAGTCGCCCAATAAATGATGAAAATTCAAATTAATATCGAAAAAAATACAATGTTGTGTTTTTAATGCCTCTTAAGTGTATATTGTGACGTAGTACAAGGCATCTGGGTGTGTCTGTTCATGTTTGAGTGGTAGAGTAGATCAAGATGCTACTGAAGCCTATATGGGTTTACCTGTATCTTTGCTACTGAAGTGGCACTTACACAGCACAAGTGTAACACTGATGAACGCTAAACGCCCCAGATCTTTTTGTCTTTCTGTAAAGTAACTTCTCACCCCAATTTCCACTGGATGCAGAAGGACACCAACGTCCGCTGATGTCCGTCGTCCGTCAAGTCCCAACAGATCCGCCTGCTGCGACTCCGCTGGACAGCTGGATTCACGAGAATGACATCCCGCAAATTTACGTATAATCGCGCAATATAGCGGTTTGTAGCGAGGCGTCAGTGAAAGAGAACCACGTTGTATTCACTGAGTAGAAGGAAATTGATTGTACAATCCGCCGTGAACAGCTTATTTTTATTTTGAAAACAAATCAGTTTTATTTTGTGTCTGTACATGACTTCCTGTCTAACACGATCTGCTCTGTGCTGAATTCATGCGCCAATGTCCGACAAAAATAGAAGCTCTGTCGATTTGTTTTGGCAGGCGTTGTTCTGTGTTCAGTCCTCTGGTGTCATTGTTACCTTCACCGAGGAGGTTATTATTTATAACATTGCCCAAAATGGTCTGATGTATTGATAACAGGATAGCAGAAATTTAGCAGTTGATACTTGTAATTCCATATACTTCAACATGCACTTCTTTATTACTGTTTAAATCCTGGTTAATCCCTTTAAAATGTATCTTCACTTCAACCCTCATTTCTACAGAACACTGCTAAAGTTAACTAGTTCTTGTCCCGCAGGTTGTTGGTCTTGAACCGTGACAGTAACTGGTAAACTAGAATTTTTGGCATCGACTTGGTACCGAAGTATCAGTTCTCATGACATCCCTAGTTAATGACACAATATCATTGTTGGAACAGTCTCGCTGTATATTTTAAGGCTGTATGAACACAACACTATGAATTATCATGACTGGCTATTAGGAAAAAAACGACCGTCTACAAAGTGCAACACCAGAAAAAAATATTCAATAATTATACAGTATAAAGTGTAGCATCACCACATTCAGCTGCTCTCACATCATGCTGCTGATGCTACAACACAACAAAAAGTGATTTAATGTGTTTTTATCAATTATTTAAGAGGTAGCGTTAAACTTATTTAAAAAAAAAAAAAAAAAATGGACTCACAGACTATTTGTCCAGTCACATATTTTGTCGTTTTAATTTTTTTAAAAGTAATGTCAAATTATTGTGTATCCTCACACCCCTATTTGATATTTCAGAAATATTGTTGTTATAAATACCAAATACCTCCAGTCTTGTTGCTTTAGATCTTCAATGTGCACACCACATTTCCCTTTAGCAATGAGCAGATGCTAAAATCATAAGCATCTTATCCCAACAACAAAACATTTGAGCCCATCCATGCAAGACCAGTTCATCCAGTCTTACATGACGTTACACACACGCAACACCATATCCACACAGAGCCTGTGTCACAGTCACAGTGCACCATCTGATGAAAATGATGTGTTGGACTTCTAGAGCTGTGCCCAAGCAATCATCAAAGCCTTACAAAAAGATCACATCCCCTGAGGCTAACCACAACAATCCACCAGTTCACATGGCGGCTGATTCCCAGTAAAGTGCAGAGCGCCGTTGCTAGGCTGTTTGACTCGGTAGCTGTTGTTGTGCATCACATGGGAGGGAAAAAAAAAGCCTCCAGGGTAACGTCATATCTAAAGCATTGGAAAATGAACACACAGGCCAAAAGCCTTTGTAGAAGTTAACATCCAGAGCAACATTATGAGAGGGAGCAAAGCTACACAGAGCGACAAACCCAGATCAGACAAAAGAGGATTCCTAATCACCAGAACTAAGGCTAATACCCCAGAGGAGTGAAGGGCACGCACAACACACCAACATCTCACTCCATTTCTCTCTTTCTCACACACACTGGAGATGATGCTATCTGTGAGCCTGCCACTGCCAGAAAAGCAGTGCTTTTCATATGAAGGGCTCTGCCATCGCTAATGATTAGCCATAGTGTGGAGAGCACGGCCCTTCTCACAGCTTCAAAGGCAAAAATCAGAGGATTCAATCGGTCTAATGGGCTCCGGGCCAAAACCGCACCGACAACACACACTTCAACCCGTCGATAAACGTCATATGCTATTTAAAGATGAGGGCCCTGATGTAATTTTTATGTGGTGTAAGAATACGTCTTGTGTTTGCAAGAGAGAATCAAAGCCATGAGTGTGTATGTTTCTGGTAATGACCTGCAGCACAAGAGGTAGACAGATGCAAAGCACACTAATCAACCCAGCCTGACTCGCTTTTTTCCAACACTATCATAAATATCTGTGCATTTAAAAGCCGACTTTGTGCTCCCAGAGGTGTGATGACAAAGTTCCCTCTGCTGCCCTGTGGTCTGTCATGTGAAGGCGTTTTCTCATTTCCCCTGTCTTCCCTGCAGACTCTGATCTAATAATCGTGAAGTGATGCGTTGGTGCAACGGTAGGGTAAAGGCACTCGTGTGTACAGTACGTCTACTCTGACGTCTCTTTGGACGATGAGTGCCAGGATCGGCTGCTCCAGGTGTTTCATGAGAAAAATGAGACAAACAAAGAGAGTGTTTGATGGCAGGGAGCAAGAACAAGAAGTGCATAAATACTAAATGTTATAGGCTGTGAGCGGCAGGATACGGGATGAGGAGGGCAGTGGAGATAAGGAACAGGAGCATGAAAATCTAAGAGGATGTTGCAACATGCTGTAACCTCTTCCACTGCATCCTTAATCACTCAAGTGTCTCACATGCATCCTCAAACGTCTTTTTGTTGCAAGCAAAGTCCCTGCTTACACCCTACTGGAACTTTATTGAACATCTCTCTCCATATTCTCAGCAAGACTGTAAAGAAAAACATGAGGGGCCGTTCAGAAGAAGGATTTATGAAGAGGAAAATGTGAAATCAATCCCTGTGCTACCTGAAAGTTGACCCCTTTGGTATTTCTGCCACAGTTGAGACCGCAGCAGGTTTGGTGAGTTTCCGCCAGTTCACTGACTTGACTGACTGACTGACAAGGACCACTTAAGGGTTTAGAGGTAGGGGAAGGAGGTTTAACCGGGACCAGGCTGTGCTAATAAAAACCAGCAGGCTCTCTGGGTTTGTGTGAAGTGATTCAAACCTAAAGGAAATCTACTTTTCATCCACACGTACACAACAACACAGATCCATGCACATATGTAACATTCTAGCTGGGAAACACACACACCTACAGATGCAAACAGAGACAAGTGACCTCCTCTCCAGCTTGACCTGCCTGTCATCATCAAACACACTCCATCCATCCAGACCATCTTCTTTTATCAGCACCAGACCTCTCCACTCAGGGTGGACATATGTTTATGTGCGTGATGCCATTATTCACTGTTGATCCTACAGTCTTAAATCAAAATGCTTATTAGATTATATATAATCCCCCCCTTTTCCTCTGTCACATGTTTCTCAGTATGGCCCAGTTTACCATGAATTAATGCACAGTGGGGTTAGGGGGTATCTGTCTCTGGAGGAATGTAATGACGGAGTTTAGATTGATCACCAAGAACATACATTCAGGTCACATGCCTGCAAAAACAATTCTATTCACAATTTATTAACATCCTGATAACTATGATTTGGTGCTCTAACATGCATACCATGTAACCACAACATACCATCTGGAAAATGTTGTTGCATGCCAACCCCTCATCTCTCCCAATGCTCTATAATATCTGCTATCCAGGGCAAGGAAGCAGTGAAAAAATTCAGAAAATTGGAAAAATGCTCATCATAATTTACCAGAGCCCAGAGACGACGTCTTCAATTTAGTTGTTTTGTCAAAAACCCTAAAGCTTTTTATAATGATGTAATAAAGAGAAAAGCAACAAATGATCAACGCTGGAAGGAGAGTTTGCATTTATTTGGAAGATAAATGGGTTCATATTTCATAACACACGAACAATACTATACAACTAAAATCAAAATGTGCTCTTATTAAGGCCAGGCACTACTGTAACATACACTATCTGCATAATACATGGAAGCCAAACACGCAAAGACACAAGGGATTCCAGTCGGACAGCAGAGTGACGTAAAGTGTCATCCATAACACTGAATGTAGGTCAGCAGCCTCTCAGGGTCACACGGAGCTCTTAAACCCAAACAACCAGGAGTTCCCCACTCAAACCCCAACCCTCCTCCACCCTCCTCCACATCCACCTCCCACTGTGACAGACTGGATCTCATTCCCAGCAGGAGGTAAAGCAGAAGACGTCACACCAGCCCCACAACCATTACCGTCACACTAATGCTGCACATTAGAGCGCTGTTAAGGATGTTGGCAAATTCTCTGATCCGATGAATATTAACTATCTTAAGTGGATTCCACAGAGACATTTGTGACATTAATGGCAGCGCTGCTTCCAGCTCTTTTGTGACTTTTTAAAGGTCTGTTTGAAGGTTGACAGTTTGAATCCTTAGTCTAAGTAAATGAAAATTATTCTTTTACATTGTCAACAGCGCTCATAACTTTTTTTAGGTTGTGACACCAAGTTTCAAAAACTGGTGTTAAAAGTTGGAACTGAATGCCTCGTCTGCGAAGGCAAAATGTTCTTCTCTAATCTTGGTGAGTCGACCACTAATAAGTTCTGTTACGAGGTGGCAAGAAAAAGAAACCACAACTAGGGACGATATAATGAATACTTGTCCAGTTATTGTTCAAGTCTGAAATTTAACAAATATCTTTTTTTTATTTTTTTTAAACAAAACAACACTATTGCAGTCTTGTAACTACAGCCTTTGGGTGTTGCTACAAACATTTTTGTTCTTAAACGTGGTTTTCATGAAGCCCATTTATTGTTGTATTAATGTGTGCGAACTGATTCACCACAGTCTAATAAACAAAAGTTAAGAATAGGACTTTTTATGCAGACATAGAAATGCTCAGGTTGACCTTTGAATGCTTCTTGTTGTTGTTTCTATGCTCTGTTCTGTCTGCAACACACAGCTCTGTATTTACAGTGTGACACTGTCTCAGATGCACAGTCAGCCTGGCACCAAATGGGAAAGCATGACATCATCACACATCAGACATGGTCAATACTGGGTGGAGATGTGCACACACACACACACACACAAACTCAGAAACACAAGCCTATAAAATTGGACTCAAGCAACTAACAAAACATTGCTGTTTCCATCATCTGGAAGCTGCTGACCTGTTCTTCTCCCCTAATCTGCCACTGATTGTGTGTGTGTGTGTGTGTGTTTGTGTGTTTGTGTGTGTCTGTTTCCACACTAATCACTCCATGCTTTCTCTTGTTCAGTTTAATACCTTCCAGAGGAGCCTGGGGCTTTCCCCTGTGTCTGTGGCCTTCCTTGTGAGCCACATTACTCACAAACAGAAAGGATTCAGATGAAGTTTCAGCCCCAAAAATGTGGAACTAGATTTTTTTTTTTTTTTCTCTTCTACAAAAACCAACAGTGTCAGTAAGTGCTTTTGTTTACTGTAGCTTCCATTACTATGACAGGATATTAGATTTTTCTGTGGCAAAATCTTAAAAAAAAAAAACACTAGAACCAATTTCTCTGGAATAAAAGGAAAGTTCAGAGAGATGTTGATCACACAAACCACTGTAATATGAAGCAGGAATCAGAGGCGACTCTTTAGTCATCTCTATAAACACATTCAGCAGATGAATGAAGGTTTTGGGATATTTTAGAATTTAGTATCGGAGGTGTTCTGATTTTTGTTTCTGTAGTACTAGTAGTATTCATCTCTCAACATCAGTACTGCATCTCCAGCTACTAATCAGACCACAAACAATGGGCAACCCAGGGAAAAAGAAATGTTCATCTGCTGAACTGCAAAACCTTTCCACATGAAAAATATTCTTCTGTTCCAGCTAACTGGAAAAAAATACATTTTAATTAAAAACAAAGCATTTGCTGTAACCAACAGTGAGGAAACCCCGCATAAACTCTCGACTATAAAACGATGAATACTGAAATAAAAACAGTATAATCTTGGATTACTGTGCATGTTTATTTAGCTCAAATCAAATGCCTCATTCAGCTTTGGATCAGGACTCAGAGGGAGGCATTAGTGTGATCACAGCAGGTTGTCTGCTATTAAAATGTGTGGAGTATCCAGTTTGAATCAATATGAGACATAATCCTTGTCATTAATGCAAAGACATAATAATGCACTGAAAGGAGAGTTATTTTTCTCCAGCTGTTGCTGTTTAGTATTTACCCAATAGTTACCTGAATTTAGGGCCTGGTTGGGAATGTTTAATGTTTAAAAAAAACTATGTGACCCAGTTTGATGACACCAAGTATCCACTGAAGTCAAATTATCTTTTAATTGCTTTGGTGCTTTAGTGTTTGTTGTTTCAATAGGAAAACTAATTTGTCCCAACAAAGTAGAGACACCAATAACATGCTTCACTGACCCATGGCCTTGAAAAAGACAGCAAAAAAAAAAAAGAAAATAAATACATTAAAATATCTGTTCAAATGTGAAAATGTCTTGGGAACTTTTTCAAAACATGTGAAAGGGATTTTTAGGATTAATGAAGAATGATTATGAGGAGATTATGGCTAAAATTCAAGTTTTTAAGGAAATATTTATATTCATATTGAGTTTTCTACTCAAGAAAATGGTCAACGGAATATTTCTAACCACACACAACTAAAAAGAGCAAACTGTATGGAATGAATTTGATTTATAGGCCTTGACCTTGTTTTTCCAAAAGTATTAAAAAGATCTTTATGGTCCAGATTAACAATAAAATATATATATGGATAAAACTTTGGGTTTGTGTGTAAAACAAACTCGCAGAACATTTGCTTGGGTTTTAATCCGTCTCTGAAAGTTGAGAAGCCGCAAATAAATTAAATCCTTAGATGGAAATAAAGCTGCTGTGGTTGTTTAAAAAAATAACAATGATTCTGTTTTTCCCATACATGTAGCGCTGTGGAAATAAAGTCTTCACCCTCCTGATCTTGTTCCACCCAAACAACCCCTAAAAACCCACTGAGCGTCCACTGCTTCATTCATAAAGGGTTCCTCGGGGTTCCTCAGGGCAGGATGTGTCTCTCTACTGAACCTCCTGGCCTTGATTCAAGGATTAGGAGTGGGAGGGGTCTGGCCTGTCTCTCCTTATATAAACTATAACCAGTTCTCTCATGGAGGAGCAGACGGTGGCTGACAGACCCTAACTTCAATATAATAGAATCGAGCTCACACTCTACACTCATATATAATCATTTGTATACGACACGTTGCTTAAATGTCAGTGTCAGCCATTTTAAATTGATCTTGATGGATCTCTGGCTGGCTGAACAGCAGGTGTGAGCAGCACTGATAGGATCAACCTTGTTCAATTGAACAGCTTTGTATTCTGCCGATCAGCTGAATGGAAAAAAAAACACAGGATGTGAACGATGAAGCTCCCCTTACCTGCTGCTGACACAAACTGTGAGCCATTATGGATAAGTCTACTCACAAAACAGAAAATAAGCCAAAAGAGTGAAAAAAGAAGAGAGTACCACCATTCATGGTCTGTTTTGGGCACTTCGACCTGAAAGTAGTGATTGGGACAACAAACTCATCTTTACTTAATGTTTACTGAGGTAATAAATCGAGTGAGATGAAGTAAAGTAAGGTCATTTTGATACACAGGATGAAAACCTGATGTCAGTTCTGTATGGAAGTATATCTATGCCAAATGATTTTGAATTTCTAAAGCTGTAAAAAAATTCAATGTTTCAAAATATTGATTTTTTTTTAAAAAAAAAATTATATGAACAAATCCAACATCTAAAAATTCAGCTATAAAAAAAATTCAGCATCAAAAAAATCCAACTGCAAAAAAAAAAAAAAAAAAAAAAAAAAAAAATCTGCTAAAAGACACCTGGACAATGTCTGGGTAAACAGGGAGAAGCAATCGATCCCTGACACTATCATCCAACATCCAGCCAATCGATGTTCATGAGCAGCTGAGTCAGGTAACATCTAAATTTCACAGTCAGCACACTTACGAAGTTCCATCGCTCTAATTGGCCGACATGATTCAGTTCAACCTTCTGGGGGGTCAGTGTCACATGACCAAAGGAGCGTAACTTGATTTGCTGGAGGTTGGGTGATAGAGCCAGGGATTGATTGTGTCTCCCTGTTTTTTTTTATACACAGAATTTTTTGAAGCAGAATTTTTTAAGCCAATTTTTTTTTAATGTTGAATTTCCTTGTATTGAACTTTTAAAAATTGAATATTTTGAGACATTGAATTTCACTTAATTTATTTTACCATTGAGAAAAAAAATAAGAGTCAGAAATAAATCAATCCATCCATCCATCCGTTATCTACCACTTATAATCTCATAGGGTTGTAGGTTAGCTGGAGCCTATCCCAGCTGTCTTAGGGTGAAAGGCAGGATACACCCTGGACAAGTCTCCAGTTCATTACAGGACACATAGAGACAGACAATCACTCACACTCACTTTGTCAGAAATTCAACAGTTTTGAAATTCAAAGTCTGATTTTAATGCTAAAAAATCTTTAGAAATTCAAATTCAAAATCAGATGGCACAGATATACTTCCATTAGCTCGTCAATCTCCTCAGGTACCTTCTGCTGATGAGTTGAGTTTTGTCTGGTCCAAAAGTTCCAGGATGTCTCTGTTTTGTAGATGTATTTAACTGGAGGCCAAACGTTGTGGCACTTGATCAAAACTCTGTTCCTGTTGTCGTCACTAGGCTTTGGATTGGCACTCAGACTGACGATTTGAGGCAGACGTGATGACCCTCCAGCAGAGCTAGTCCCCGAGCTGCAGTAAGACATCCTGTTCTGCTCAGCGAGTAGTGAGAACACACATCCATATTCAAATAGCTGCAAAAGCCAACATCACGTTATGACATAGCAGAGCAGCTGAGGTGCAGAAAGATGTAGCCGCACATGTTTTCTTTACCTCGTGTTTTTAACGGGTGTGAAAACAGGGGAAAAGTCGTCACTGTGACTTCTCCTGACTCCAGTTTAGTCTGGCAGTGAATACTACAAACAAGAGCGAACAAGCAAAGCACTTTTCCAGCTGACTAGTCCTCTTAATGCCTTTGGCTTTTAGCGTTGAATTTGTCAGACTTTGAAGCATGCAGAAACCAAATCTCAGTTTTCACTTCGATACAACAGGTTTTGAAAATGAGAATAATGTTGAAAGCTGGATTTTATGGATTCTACAATATTTTGTGTTGCTGGACCAGTTCTGCAGGAAATCAACCATCACTGTTGATTCATGTTAAATTATCAAAAAGCCACCCATGTGAAACAGAGGGGATTAAGAAATGGTTTAAGATCAGCTGTGTGGGACTACATTGGAATGAAATAAACAACACAGATGTATTCTGTTTTGTAACATGGATTATGGAGGACATGAAGAGAGATTTATTTTCTATCGATCCAGTGACACCTAATGTTTCTCCATAAATGTGTATCCAACAAAATGATGTTTAAACTTGCTGAAGCTTTTTAGGCTTTTAAATCTATCCGTCTCTGGACTTGGAAACTGTCTGTGTTTGTGTCTCTAACTTGTATGTCTTTGGTCTCCAGCTGGGTCTCAGAAGCCCCTGAATAGACAGGAATGTTGGATTAACGACATGTTTACTCAAAACTGAATGAAAGAAACCAGACTGGATCTGAATTGATCGCTAAGCGAAGAGCGACACAGCACGTCCAGATTGAGACTATTCATGTGCTCGACCCGTAGAAAGAGAACAGGAGTAGAACGGATATTGAACTGTTTTCTGTGGTCATTTGACTGGTACAAAGGAAAATAGTGATTGTCGGTTGTTATGGTGACAGCACACGTCAGTGGGGCTGTAAAGTGTGGGTGCAGCTCTAAAAATGGACGTCTGGATAGTTAATCAAATGATCATCGACACACCATGGCTTTGTTAAGCAGGTAGTATGCAGCGGTTTCTGGCTCAAATAATTATGAAGCTGCCATTTGTATTCAGACACAATGCACAGAAAAGTGTCAAGAGGGGCCCGTTGCTCATTTCTGTCCTGGGGCCATTTGATATGTCACTCCCACTCCTCTGCATTTGTAGGAAATAACACACATGTGCCCCTGAACAAAAAGCCAACAAACCCGAAGTGCCTGCATAGAAACACAGCACAGATGCATGCTGTTAAACAAGGCGTGCACACATGCAGTGAAGTGCAAAATACATGCACATGAGAGAAGACACACACACACGCACACACACACACCTCATGAACCTACGGAAAGCTGCAAGGCGACTGCTGTGTGTTTGTTTGTGTGCGTCTCTGTTTGTGGTGTGTTTGTGAAACAACTGGACTCTCTGAGGACGCTTACTCCCTCGGTGAAGATGAAATGTAATGGAGCCAATTCAATAAGAGCGCTTCCTCCCCGAGAAACACAGAGAATCAAATCACACCATACCCTTCAGAACCTTCCCAGCATCCACTGCAGCCTTACAGTCGAGAGGGGAATAAAACAATGGTGACTAATTCATTTCTCTGCACACTCACACAACAGGGATGGACTGTGATGTTGAGGGCTAATGCAGGTATTCAATAACATGGTGATGCTTCCTAGGACTGGGTATCGTTCAATATTTTTTGATTCCATGCCAATTTCAGTACCTTTGTTTCAATACTGGTGCTTGAACGATACTTTTTTCAATATCTAAAAAGTTATTTTTGTGTAATTTGGTCTTTATCATGGTAGACATACTGGACAAGGATCTGATGATGATCAACAGACACAGGCTGCTACCAGTTGCTCTTTAGGACCCTGGGGAATGAGAGTTTGTCTTATGGTGTGTTCACTGGAAGTCAGAACTTGGAGATCAGATCATCTTAACCTCAAAGTTTAGTGCTCCCAGCTCTTCCAGCCTTACAGACGTACAACAAAACATGTAGCTACTGTTTACGTCAGTAGCAGATAGCATGTACTCTATGTCTGGTTGGTGAGATTTCTGAGGTAGAGATCTGACTTTACGGAGGTCTGTTTTAAATTCTGACTTGGAGTTTGGGAATTCCGACATGCTTGTAAAACTTGAACACACCATAAGTCTAAACATACAAACGTCGGACTCCCGGTGCTGCTGCACTGACATTAATGCTCAGTTTTAACAGCGATGTTTGTCTCCTTATACTGGAAACTGGAGGGAAGGATCAGTGTCTCTATGTCCCCCTGTCCATAGAGACATCTGAGAGCACGAACAACAGACACATGTACCAGAATTTGGCATTGAAAATGATTCATTTTTTGATACCTAGTTCACAGCGGTTGGTGCTACAAAATTACTGAAGTTCAGTACCCAGCCCTCGTGCTTGCACAATAAAATTTTAGGAAATTCAGCTGATCAGTTTCACCAAAGAAACACATAAAGTTACTGTGAGAGCTCCTGTGACCTCATAATTGACAGTTTTTGGAGTATTTAGGAGAAATAACAAATGTTACCGGATGCCAATGTTACATTCTGTACCCCAGCGAGAAATAATTTCGGAGCAGTAATGGTGGGAAAACATTGGGGGAGATAAAAACACTAAGCTTTGGACAATATTTTGCTTGGCTGGTTGAGAAGGGAGAAAGAAATACCTCCAGTGTCCCAACAGCAAGGTTATGTAATTTGGTTGTGAGCCAAAACAGAAACACACAAAAAAATAAATGTTCCCAACGTGATACTCCAGCGTACCGCCCACGCATCAAACCACAGAGCAACACCACCAAAAACATCAAGTGCTTCTGCGAACACATGGAAACATGTCCAGCTCATCGGTTTACTGCCTAGTTTCAATGTGTAGCTTCAAACAAATAAGCGACATTGAATCCTAACGGTAAGCAGAGAGCTGGATCGGTTGAGTCTATACAGTCCTCGTGGTCATGCTCCCTTTACAGCAAAGGAAACAAGGAGCTGTTCCCAGAGGCCTCTGAAGCTCCTTCTGGCCTCTTCACTTGTTTTTGCTTTTAAACCTCTGCAGTTAAATTGAAATTTTCTGACAGCACTGTGTTTGAAGGAAAAATAGGCAATTAAAAATGAATTCCAATAGCTGTTTAAGCAGCTGCATGTTTTTTTTTTCCTTCTGCCATTTCCTTTTGGACTGCCAAGGATTGCTGTGCTAAGGAAGGCAACTGTGCGTTTTACTGCCCCAGGAGGATTTACCACAGGGCGGTGTGATTCTGCTATTCTCATTCAGACACTGAAGGAAATTGGTTGTGTAAGGAAAGCTGGGATAGCATAAAGACCAGGAATATCATGATGACAGTGTTTATTATCATGTGTAGCGGCAGCAACGGTTAAGATTTGTGGCACTTTTTCCCCTTGTTGCGCCGTGTCTCACACTGTATTATTCTGACCATGTTTAGATACTGTAGGTGCTTTTCAAACCTTTATTTAACAAGGAAATCCCTTTAGACAGACTCTCTTCTGAAAGGGTGAATAAATGAATAAAAGATGTGAGGTCACAGATCTCTCCAGCACAGCTTAGACCCCTTTGGTTTGGTTCTGAGTCATGATCTTGTGACAATCACAACGCAGAAGCATCAACAAAAGAGCTTTACAACACTAATATGACTGTGACCTTTATAAAATCATATCACAGATAACCAGAGGCATGAACCACTGAATTAAAGATAAAAGATCAATCTGCTCCACCACGAAAACCGCAACAGATCCAGCTTGTTAAAGCTCATTTGACCAGTGAAAAAGACTAATTCATCACACAGCAACACCCAAAGTTCTGAGCTGACTCACACGAAATCCAAAACTGTTTATGTTGAAGTTATCAGGACATGTCTGTCATCTTAAAAGAAAAGCGTCAGTATCGGAACAAAATAACATTTGTCTTCTCGCTCAGTTTCTACGGACATGTTATTGCTTTGATCAAATCTCCTCAGTGCTTAAGCTCTGATATCAGTCAGTGCTGCCATTCGAATCCCACAATAACAAACAGTCAGCCGTCGGGTGAGACTCCCTTTCTTTGGTGCTTGGCATGGCAGGGTCTAATTCACTTCCTGTGCAGTGAGGGGGCAGACAGGAAACAGGAAACAGGCTTCCTGGTTCTCTCAGGAGGTATGTTTTTCTTACGGTTGGATGTGGGAATGCAGCATAAATTTTGCAAGGAGTTTGTGTCCCTGGCATCTCCAGTACACTGATGTGATCAAGGTCTCATGGGAAAAGGCAGCAGGGTTCGTATGACATGTACAGTGTGAAAAGTAGCATTTAAAAGGGGACACACATTCCTGGATTATACTTGAATGTTGTTTTCTACTACAACAGACGGGCCATATACAGCCTGTTGGGCTTTTTATTCCACCAAACGATATTACTAAATTAAATTATAACATTATTTACATTAACGTCATTACAAACTGTCCAAAATGCATAACAACTAAAGAAGATTAAAGCAGGTCATAAAACAGAACTCTATTCAAAAAAATAAAAGAAAACTAACAACACAGTCATAACTAATGATTAAACATGCTGATAAAATCAGGTTAACCTTCTTTTCTAATCTGTCCAAGCTTCTCCTGTAATTCAGCAAACAAATAATCCACCAAAGTCCACCCCTGTATGAGAAGATGTTCACATGCTGTAATGTTGTATAATAATATCCAGTCTGCACTGATTGGCCTGTGAGAAAAATATGGAGCACCTTAGCAAAGGTGATAAATTCTAATAAGCCTGCATGTGACATAAGAAAGGGAGACACATTTAAATGGATTGTTGAATCATATTTTCTGAACCATGCAAACCACAAAAAAACTGTCTTGTTACACAGTTTGTGGATTGGTAGGAACTCCAGACATCTAAATGCATGAGCACAGGCACTGTAGGATTTTTCTATATGTCCTGTCTTAGGGCGCTTTTCCACAGGCGCGGTACGGTACGGCTCTACACGGCTGTGGCGCTTTTCCGCTACCTGGTACCTAGTACTTTTTCCATACCTCCTCAGCCCTGGTTCCGAGCGAGCTGAAGCGATACTAAAACATGACGTCAGCCGACTGTCTTCCACTGATAGGCCAACGAGTGTCGTCATTGGAAGCGTGATGACCGACTAGACTGTAAAAGCAAAACATAACTCGACCCCGCCATTTTTAAAAACGGCAGCTGCTTCGCTATTTTTACACGAGAAAAAAGTCTTCTCTGTCTCTCTTCTTTCTCTCTAAAAGACAAAAAACCACAGAGCGAGCAACAAATACATGATCGCTTCGGTGTCCTCCATTGTTTGATAGTCGTGTTGTTGTTGTTCTTCACGGTTTTGTGTCGCATGTAAATGACGTCATGGCAGTTTCCACGCTGTGGAGGTACTATGAGGTACTCATTTGTAATGGAAAAGCATCAAAACTAGGCCGTACTGTACTGTGCCGTGCTGTTACTGTGTAGTGGAAAAGTAGAACAACTGTGCCTAGAGTCACATGTACAACATTACTAATCTGAGAACATGTGCCCTAAAAACCTTCAAGCACACCACAGTCAAGCTTAAGTGAGACATGTTGTTGATATTAATTGAAAAGACCAATATTTCCTCAGCTCCATGTCTCTGTGGTGTAACAAAATGAAATGCAATAAAGGGTTCTGTCTCTAAGGCCCAGTGGAGCCTGCAGTGCTGCACTGCTGAAGCTGTGCAGCCATGGTTCGTTCTGCTTTTAGGATTCTTGACTAATGTACCTGTACATGCAAACAATCACTAAGCTGTTCAACAGCAAAATATGACGATGATGACTTCCTCTTTTTATCCAACAGCCCAAATTTAAAAAAACACATTAAAATTAGTCAACCCCCATATTTCAGAGGCTGGAACTGGTAAATACTTTAAACGATTACTTGATGAATGACTTTAGTGATAAAACAATTACAAAACAGGACAAATAATTTCTGCGGTATTCCATTAGGTTGCTGTTGTTGTTGTCGACTCAAGCTTTCTTGCTTAACTCATCCACTTATTCACCCTGACATGGCATAAAACAAAATCTCATAAGAGAGTACTGGGGGGAAAATAAAATTGCTTGTGTGATGAATAAGTGAGCTAATAACTTTAATATAACGATGATTAGAGTCTAAATCATGAATGAATTCCCTTACCTAATTAAATAAGTCTCCATATCTGTAATGGCAGTATATTATCTACTGTTGTGCATCTGCATATCTCCACAAAGGACCACATCAGGGATTTGACAAAAAACAGCACAGTGAATTATGAATCAATATGAGCTCTCGAAGCACACGCATGCTGCTGGGTCCATCTGGGGAGGTGTGAAAAGCGCCACGAACACAAACTCATTCATTCAGCAAAGGCATGGACTCGTCTGCACTGCCTCTGTTTCTGCTACTCTGCAGGCTCTCCTCAATTGGATCCCAGATCCATTTTAGGGCTGCGAATCTCTCCACTCATTGATCGAAGGAGGATTAGAAAGCACAGGCCTGCAGTGCTGAGAGCTGCTGCTGACGAGACGCAGGAGTTTGGAACATTCTGGCTTTTATTTGGCTGGCTGTCACCGGGCTGGGCTTTGCTTTGGGTTATACATTTCATAATGCCTGGCCTTGGCTGCCGTGCATGAATATGAAGTAGATGTGCAGGGAAAAATCCTCATTTTAAACTGAACTGTCAGTCATGAACACAGAATGTTGGTAGCACAGGTAGAAGAGGTGAAATCAACAAGAGGAGGTACGACAGACAGAAAGAGAGGTAGAAAGGTCAGGGGAGACAGAAAGAGAGACGGCTATTCAAAGGTTCCCCTTCCTCCTCCCACCCAGGAGAGCAGCGCTCTACGTCTAGCAGTCAACGAGCTGACATTTACCGTCTGCCTTCTGCTGCTGTCATTATTTCCTCCTCTAGGTGTGATAGCCAGCTTGCCGTCTCTGTGCAATAATGCTGCCTCAGAGTTACGAGAAGTGGGAATGTGAGGCCGAATCAGGCCCGGACAGACCTTTAGCTGACATACCATGACTAGGTTGTGCTTTTGAATTGGAGTTAGAAAGGTTGCTGAACCATGAATGGCAGTCCGTCGCCTCGCTTTGGCCAGAAATGCCTTCTGAATTTATGAGGGTTACCAAGTAATTCACTTGCTTTTCAAGGGAAAAAAAAAGAAATCATAATAAAAAAAATGGTCCAGAGAAGAGCAAAAGGAACAAAAATACTGCAAGGTTCCATGTGCAAGATGTATGTAATTCTAACAAAAAGCATTAAACCCTTCCCTACCTGTCTGCAGAGGGAGGCCGGTCGTTGCGGGACTTGCTCACTTGGGTGTAAAGGGAGTCAGAGTGGTGATGCTGGTGGTGCGGGTGGATGTGGGGGTAATCATCCCGGGGGCTGTGAGGCCGGCTGTGCCCGCTGTCCACAGAGCTGTTCAGAGGGTTGATGCCTGCATACGGGTGCTCCTCCTCAGAGCTCCTCTCTGTGCGGCTGATGTCCAGGATTTCGGCGTAGTCCCGTTCCCTGGCCTGGCGCTCCCTCAGCTCCCTGGTCTTGGCCTGGATCCTGACGGTTAAGATATTAAAGGGGAAGTTCAGTTTTTTTTTTTAATTAATTTTTTTTTTTAAATTGGACCTTATTTCTGGGATGAAGTACTGTAATTTACTCACCCATATCACTTTGGAGTCATTTGGAGTATTTCTGATGATATTTGGATTTGATCATATCCATTTAACAGGAGTGAATGGGGCACTGAAATGCAGCCAGCAAATGACACAAACTTGACCATTTCTCAAATGACAGACGTTTAATAAGATGGGCTACACCTTTACTGTTCTCATTTCACAGTGCCTGAACTAAAACAAAGCATGTATCTGTATGGGACAACATCATAAATAAATATTTTATTTCAAACACTGTGAAGGCCACATAGGTGGGCACTAGGGGTCCTTAGTAAACTATGATACACAGGAAGTAAAGTCTGTTTACAGATTGAATTTTGTGTCAATTACTGGCTACATTTCTGTGCCCCCTTCACTCCCATTAAATGTATATCATCAAATCCAAATATCATCAGAACTACTCCAAGTGACTCCAAAGTGAAATGGGTGAGTAAATTACAGTATTTATCCCAGAAATAAGGTCCAATTCACAAAAAAAATGCACTTCCCCTTTACGTACTTTTAAATGGATACCGGTGGCGTCATCAAGCCTAATTTCGGGGGGCTGAAGCCCCCTAAAACATCCTTAAGAATGTTGTGTAATTTAAATATATGCATTTACTGTATATATACACACATTTGCTCACATCCTGTGTGTCTCCCGGGGGGCTAAGCCTCCCAGTCCTTAAAACCCAGTGACACCCCTGTGCCAAACCAAATATATCCATTTCTCTTCCTTGTAGTTCTACATGAAGTAAAATGAGCAAAACACCAGATAAGCCAGT